>JAWNKZ010000254.1:557500-1245000 GCA_035041615.1 Drosophila anomalipes | reverse complement strand
TATTGTCGACACACATGCGTTTAGGGTACGGTTAGGTTTCGGCTGGGAGTTCTGCCACTCAGTTTGTGTGGCATATTGCAATGAGTTATACAATGTTGCATATTAACAAGCGGCCAGACACGCCACAAACGGGTATCGTCACAAAGCCTGCCCTGTGCTCAAGGGGTCAAGGGGTTAAGCCAACCCTCCCCTAGCTACCACCGCCCCCCGCCCCATTCTTGCAGAGTCGAGTGGCACCCGCAATGTCTGTGCATAAATAAGGCATAAATAAGCGACAGGCTCGCTTCGCCAGGCTCGCTTCGCCGCCGCCGCCACCGCCTGGCTAATTAAAACACTTGATGGCCCATTTAACCGTAAAGCGCCACCTGGTGTTCAGTGTTTGCAGTGGGCGACTTCTGTCCAAAATGTGGAAAAATTGCTGTAAATTGTAAAATTCATATGTCCCCGCGGGCGGGCCGAGACTGTTTTTATTATTATTGACAGTCGCCCGAGGTGAAAAAGGCAACATAAACAACCAATCAATTTTGAGATGGTTCGGGGTGGTTCAGGGCTGGTTCGGGCTGGTTCAAGATGGTTCGAAGTGGCTCGAGGTGGTTCAGGTGTAGCAGTGGAAAGCTGTTTGCCTTTGGCTGGTTGCCTTTGGGCTATCTTAAATTGCTCGTGTAAATGGCAAGGATTGCGTTTACGGGCGGAAAGGGGCGGAGAGGGGCACACATCTTGAGGTTACGCCTTGCTTTGGGTCCTGTAAATAATTTATTGATATTAAGTGTTATTAATTGAGATGGCATTCAAATCGCCGTAGTGGTCTGGATTGTGGTTTGTTTCCAAAAACCACAATTACATCAAGTACTGACTTGAACCTGAGGTGTTAGTTGTTCAAGATTGGTTAAGATGGCTTGTGGTTGGGCGAGAGTTTTGGGTATTGTGGTGAGAGTGTTTGGGGCAAGGCACTTGAGTGGCAAATTGGAATGTTTTAAATTGTTTGCTGAAATGGAATCTAATAACTATTTAAAGAAATGATCAAACGAAGTGAATAAAGTGCCGTAAGAGTTTTGAAAATATTTTGAGGCAAGTGGATTCTTTTTTGCTCGTTGCATATTCGATTTTTGTCGATTGAATATTTAAGAAGTCTCCTTTTTTTTTTTTTTTGTGTTTTACATATTATGGCACAGCTCAAAGCATATCGATTTCCAGTTAATTAAATTGCTTGAGCTTGAGAACAGCAGAGCTTACCAATGTCATCTTTATTCAACTGTGAAACTTTTCTTTTTATTTTTGTTTTATTGCCGCTTCAGATTCAGCACTTTCAGTTCATATGGAAATAAATCCTCCAGATGGTGCCCAATGCACACATATATATACATATGTATATATATACATATATCGAAATATGAGCAACAATTTGAGTAGCAGTGTAGAGAAATTGAACACTTGAACAGGCAGAGATACGAGATACGAGTGAAACAGAGGAACACGCACCCATTCAGACGGTGTCGCATTTTATTCTGGTATTTGTTGAAGGTTTTTACGATTGGCAAGAGGCACGTTTACTTTTAGCATTAAAGGCGACAGCCAAAAGTGGCAGAAAGGAGCACATTTTATGGCCCAGTTGTAGCGGCACTAACACAATTGGCCGGCGTGGCAAGGCGAGGCGAGGCGAGCTGTCGCAACGGGGACAAAGCGGAGGTGAAATCGCGACACACACAGAGACAGACAGAGAGAGAGAGGGGCAAAGGGAGGTGGAGGGGGGAAAGAGATAGGAGCGAATTTAAAACAATAAAAATGCGCACATAAAATGCAACATTTTTCGTTAGTCTTTTAATGCATATTGCCGTAAGGCCAAAAGTGGCCAAGGGCCATTAAAAATCTTCAGTTGCACAGTGGACGGTACAGGACTGGACAGGATCGGGGACGGGACACACACACAAACACACAAACACACACACATACACATGTACACACTCATATGCAGTCGGCAGCTGTGGACAAGCTGAAAGATGAACAAAGGCAGCAGCTGGGAAAAGTGAAGGGCCAAAGGTTGAAGGGCAAGGGGACAGGGCACAGGACATTCTCATTCTCTGCAATGACAAAAATGGATGAGTAGCTTTTGGGGAGGGGGGGCAAGTGAAAGAGGGGCGCTTGTGAGCGGTTTACAGATTTTGCACAGCTTTTCTCCAAGTTTATCTGCTTTCAAGTGATGATGATGATGGGGGGCGGACAGCGCACGGCTTAACGGTTTAAATCCAAGCGGATTTGAAGACATTGAAACCCAACAAAAGGACACGTTCAGACAGCAAAACGAAGATAGCAGAAGCTGCAGCCATATCCAGAGCCAGAGCCACAACCAGAGCCAGAGCCAGAGCCAGAGCCAGATTGAGAGCGTGCAATGCATGCGAGGTGAGATAAATATTTCAACTTCATGCGTGTTTATTCGTGTTCGTTCGTGTCTGTGCAAAACATGACAGAACAGCTTTTATTTGTAATAAATTTTCAAAATGCATACACATGTTCTCATCTGATGATTAATCTTATTTTAAGAATATATATTTCATATATATATATATTAAAAATATAAATTTTTATGTATTTTACATACATTTATATATATGTACTTAATGCAGGCGGAGGCTCTTTGAGCTAAATGCTTCATCAGGTGGCCGGCTGCCAATGGGGTGTCGTGTGGGATGGCGTGTGGCATGTTAAGGCGCCACTTGCATCCAACACAACAACTCGGCAAACTAAATTGTTATTATGCCAACAATTTTCTCAGTTTGAGTTGTTGTTGTTGCTTATAAATTTTATTTCGAGGTGAAAAGCAAATGACTTTTATGGCCAAAAGGCTGGCCGGAGGTTAGATGCCCAAAGGACCTTTTGCACTTGGGTGGGTAAGAAGCGTGGCACCCGTTTGGAATTTACAAAATAGCAAAAATATTATACAGTGTCACGCCCACCGGCTCCAAATCAGCCGCCCAGCAAGCACACCTCACAACAACAACACGAAGAACAACAACAACAACAAAAAGAACAACAGCAAAAAGAACATAGAACATGCGGCGCTGGTTTGCATATTTTGTCGACGCCTCAAAATATGCAAAGCAAAATGCAAAAGCGAATAAAAAAAAAAAAAATTTAACACGAATAAAGTTGGCAGAAAATATTACGAAAAATCTATTAAGCGAAATGTGTGCAACAAGCCGACAAAGTCGAACCGATACACTACAGGCAGAGCCAGTGGCAGTGGCAGAGGCAGTGGCAGAGCCAGTGGCAGTGGCAGAGGCAGAGCCAGTGGCAGAGCCAGTGGCAGGGGCTGAGGCAGTTAAACTTCATTAGAGGACTTGGCGCTCGTTAGGTGCAGCCCCTATTAATGACCTAGCCCAACACAGCGATAGCGTTACTTACAGTCAACGGCTGAACAGGGGCTTGCTGGTCCTTCTCGTCCTGCTCGTCAGCTACAAATGTTGCGAGACCTCGATGTGGTATCGACCAATGTGGCGAAAGTCAGTTGCGAAAATATTATATATCGGTTTCTACAATTCCTTGAGGCATTTAAATATATGTATGCATCAAGGGAGAAATGTACAGTCATTAAATGCCGAGCTAATGTGAACACTATTCCATTCATAGTTCTGCGTGCTATGCAAAAGGGTAATAATAATAATATCAATAGCGATATTTAAACAAGTATGAACCAGCTGTTAAATATATTTCAGTATTATTGCCAAATTTCCCCATAAAAGTCGAATTGCTATAATTGCTTAAAGCCAGCACAGTTACTGAAAGTAAAGCAAAAAAAAACAAAAAAAAAAGCTAAGGCAACCAGTATGAATAGACGAATTTATGGCTAACTAATAGTTTTTTTTGTTGATCCTTGATTGCTTACATATAGCTAATAAATATATATTGTATGGCTTCCCATTTCGGACAACAATTAAATCTACACTTCACTTTGGTGATATCAATAGTTAAGTTGGAGCCACTATTAACTGACTAATACTAAAAAAATTTTGATATGTTGTCTATTTTGAGTTTTCATTATACCAAAAATCACAAATAATAATTTGGCAATTTGATTTATGGATCAGTTCCCATTAAGAACTTTTATGCTGGCTTTCCAGGTGCTTTACATTGACGCTTAACACTATTTTTTATGCTGTTAACTATTTACTGTTAACATTGTGCGTGGCTGTAAACAGAATGTGGGCATTTACATTAGACATGTTTGATCAAGTCCAAAACATGTTTTTTGTGGCTTTTAGTGCAAATTTGTTTAAGCAATTGTTGAAAACCTTAAAATTACCTTAGTTTCTATTGACATCTTTTTCTGAATAGTTACAACAAACTTAAAGCACAAGCATTGCATTTGGTAATAACTGAACATATGCCCAAAATGCTAGCATCAATCCAAGAGCTGAGCAAAAGTTGGCAACTTTAAATGTTGATTACCAACAAGTCATTAATATTGTATGTATATATGCAGTACAGTATATATATATATATATATATATATATATAAGTGTGTGTGTGTGTGTGTGTGTGTGTGTTATATATAGGCGTTTGTATAGATTAAAATCTGACAGCGACTCGTTGAAGTTTTGTGCTTTATGTAAGTTTTAATGGCGCACCATGATGATGACGAGGGGCGACGACGTCGAGAACGATGTTGGGGCACTATGGATTTTTCGATTTAATCAAGTAGGATTCGCGGGTTGGGGAAGCCTGGCTCAGCCAGTAGTTGCCCATTGCGTGTGAGGGCGTCCTTGGAAGTGGGCATAGAGGGTCTGAGGGGTGCTTTTTCAGTTCCGAGCTGCGAGCACCCAGTTCGAGCCTCTAAATGCGCAGCCACATAACGTTCCAATTAATAAACGAAACGAAATGAAACGAAACGAAATGAAACGAAATGAAACGAAATGAATGTAAATCGCATTGTATATAATTTTTATAGTTGCTGCGTTTTTGTGGGCAATTAAACATCTCGTGCTCGCAATCTCATCCTCCGACCACCCCACACAATGAAATTGAGCTACAATGTGTGTGAGCACATCGCAAGGCACACAGCACAGGGCACAGAGCACAGATTAAGGAGCCGTAAGTTTGAAAATGGCATAATGAGTGGAGAGTATAAAATGAAATGGCGCACAGATCAGAGGCGCCTCTTAAAAGATGCTTAATGTAATGTGTTATCTAATGCCACATATAAAATGTATTTCAGTTGGTTGGATCAGACAAGAGATTGTTGGCGCAGTATAAAGTGAAGTATATCCGTATAGATAAAGCAAACTACTTTGTAAATCTTTTTGGGTTGATAGTTTTCCAGTTTGGGTTGGTTAAGCTTCTTTATATGATACAAGAGGTAATTAAATTAACGCACGTTTTATAAGGAGACCCGATTTGCCATTGTCTTAAAGATCTCACTTACATTTCTTATCTGGATAGAGTTAGTTTTGGCAATTCCTAACTAAAAGTCGCGCTGAAATCGAAATTTCTCTGCTGCATTTATATTTAACAGATTATTTAATGAGCACAACTCTTTCTACAAGTAAGTTAACTATGCAAATTGAATATTCAAATTGTTAGCTGGAACAGTAAAATATTCTCAGCATCAGATATTAGTTGAAATTCAGTAAACTATTCGCTATTATGATGACATAAGATGTTAGCTATACTTTCTCTATCTCACAGTTAATATCTCGTCCTCGCTTTATGTTGGCGAGGACGTGCTTTGGATAAAATTACTTGTACTTTTAAAGTTGAGCACAATTACATTTAACTTTTATGAGACAATTATAATTCAATCTTAGTAAGAAAAAAAAAAGAAAAAAAAAAAAACAGACCAAATTTATTTCGCATCTTCAAAATGTGGCATTTGAGTTGAAGCCAAAATGCAGCAGCCGAGTTGGTTGGTCAGCGTCAAAAATTGATATTCATATGGTGCACAAGGCATGCCGCGGCATGTCAGCAGCTATCACTGCCAGAGGGGGGTGGATGGGCTGGATGGCAGTGCTTTCTAGTTCGAGTTGCAGCCACAAACTCGACCTCAAATCACAGACAGTCAGTTCGTGCCACGCTTGTCCAAATGGGAAGGGAGGGAGTGAAATAGTGATAGGGAATGCCATACAAAAGAAGAAGAAGATTAGGAGGATAAAGAAGAGAGAAAGAGGCGGAAGCAGAATTGCATCTGGCAAGTGGCATGTGCTGCATTTGAAAGTCACGCATTTTGATGCCAACTAAATCCAGATTGTGGCTCGCCTGCAGGGGGTTAACAGTGGCTAGTAGTCTAGCGGAGAGGGCGTGGCAATGGGGCCCACAACACACACACACACACACATCTACCGCAGAGGTCAGTAACTTTTCCACATGCCACAAATTTCGTATGTTGTTTGCAAAAAAAAAAAGAAAAGGATCAATGAAAACAAATATTTTTAACTTTGTTTTCCGCCAATTTTTATTTGTTGTTAAATTTGCGTTTTTTCTGCGGCTTTTTTTTTTTGTTTTTTTTTGTTTTTGCTTTTCATTTTAATTTGGAAATAACGCGGTATGTTTGTGTTTCATCTGTTCGGTCGATTGGGAACAGTTGAAAACGCTGTTTGCCATGCATTCATTTGGAAAATATAAAAGCAATTTGGTTTGTTTGTCTGCCTCGCACAAAGCACCAAAATAAAAACGAGTCCAATTATATTATATCCCACTATCAAAGAGTGGCCAAAGATATGTGAGTTGAAAGGAAATATAAGAATCGTATTTGGAAAATGAAACGATCGTATAATCAAAAATCGATATCCCATCAGGCGGGTTTATTGTCTATATGCTTGAGAACTTTAAGACTGGGTGTAAGGGGGAAACTTGCTTGTTGAAAACCCACAACTAAAATATACCTTGTTGTTGTCAGGGAATAGGCAAACACATTGCCTATGTAGACTCAATATACATATAATTATAATGGCATTTTGCCAAAATGTTAAACATACCCCGACACATGTCAATGGTGAAAAGGAAAAGCTTTCAAGCTCACTAACACGGCAAAAGAGGAGACCTGAAATTGGAGGCGAAAGAGTGAAATTTTGTTTGGTGCTGCTGAGACCAGCAAGGCTTGGGGACTGTACAGAGATGGGGGGGAGGGGGGGCATGTTGGGTAAAGGGGTGTTTTTTGCCAATATGCTTGGATTGCCACGTTAACAGACTAAAATGCAACATGGAACATGAAACATGTTTTCCTACTAAAGTATGGCACAGCATGCTGGCAGGACAATGCACAGGGCGATAAGCATGAAAGGCGGTCGGCAGTGGGAGGAGGGACGCAGGAAACAGGTCACAGGACAACGACATAATCCATTTTGGAAATTACATAAGCGAAAACGAGAACGAAACGGACAAACAAAAATATTTGCAACAAAAATGCGCTCAAAACACAAAAGTAGCAACAGAGAGAGAGAGAGAGAGGGAGATAGGGCATGAGAGAGAGAGAGAGATGGCAAAAGTGTTCAAATGTAATTTCAAAACATTACATTTCATTTCCGTGCACAACAAACGAAATATGCAACTTTCCGCCCTCTTTTGTCATAGAGAGGCAGCAACTGTTGCAATCGAAGTCGGCTTCAATGTTTTCAATGGACAAACAGAAATATATTATTTATATATACACAAATTAATATTAAAGTCAAGTGATTTCTCAAATTAAATTCCACAATGTAATTAACATTTCTCATGAGCATTTCAACATTGTGTTAACAGTTTAGCAGACTGTTATATCTTCTCTCAGGTATTACAGTTTGACAGTGACTGATTTGAAGTGAAGCGATTCAATAAAAAACAATTTCAATTATTGAATTTGATTGAAAAATACACAAATAAATATTAAAGTTAATAATATAGCTAAGAACAGCTGTAAAGAATATGTATTTAAGATACTCTGTAGTGATTTCTTAAATTAAATTCAACAATGTAATTAACAGTTCTCACGAACATCTCAAGTTTGTGTTAACAGCTTAGCGACTGTTAAATCTTCTCCCAACTGTTACAGTTTGACGGTCACTAATTCAAAATTGAAGCGAATAAAAAACCATTTTCAATTATTAAATTTGATTGAAAAAAACCATTTCTCCCTTTTTGTTTGTAGTTTTTTTTATCATTCGATTAATATCTTGACTATAACTGGCAGTCTCAACTAATTGAAATTGGTTTTCAATGAATTTTCAGTTTTTTTTTTGTCAATCCAGAATTTCTGTTGTCTGCAAAATTCTGTAAAGAGAACTTTTGCTCATTTGCGCCTGACTTGACTGCGTAGAATCAGAGGCAAAGTATATGGAAATATATACACTATTAATTAGTTGATTATACAATCAATTATACAATCCTCATCAAAACTGATGAAATGAAAAGTGAATCGATAGCTTTGTTGAGACAGATAAATTGATGATAAATATATATATTAAGTATATACTTCTAGTCCCCCACAGCTGTCAACTTTGATTCTTTTACGCATGTTCAATACACAAAGGGATATTTTGCACAACAAAAGGTTCAATTTGTACTAAAAATTGATGACATAAGTGACAAAAAATTCATTACTGCGAATTAAAGATGATTTATATACTTATTTGTTTTTGTTCGTTTTTATTTACAGAATGCTCAAGAGGGAGACAAGATGATGATGATGATGATGATGATGATGATGATGATAGAGGAGTAAGAGGATTGCTATTGCTTTTCCAAGAAGTGCTGTGGACAAAATGAGTTATGCCAGCACTTGGCCATATAACAGACTTGGCCAAAATGTACTTGTGCACTACACTACACACAAAGCCAACTGAAATAATAACAATGAGCAAAGGAGAACAACGAACAGCAAGAGGAGCATGTGATGCTGCATAATGCAAAATGTCGTTTCGTGGATACCAAACAACAACAACAACAACAACAACAACAACAGCAGCAGCAGCAGCAACAACAAAGGAAAGAAAATGAAAAGAATGAAACAACAACACTGAAATTGCATTTACAAAAATGTTGCATATCATAAATAAATGTAAACGCAAATAAATCAACATTGCTGACATTTGTCAGAGTCGCCACGAGGTCTGCTTGCTCTGTATTTCTCTCTCTCTCGCTCTCTCTCTCTGTCTCTCTCTCTGTCTCTCTGCTGCTGTTGCTGCTATGTGAAATTGTCTCTTGTTCTTGTTGTTGGCATCTGTTTTCTGTTGCTCCGTTGAGCGTTGCTCGCTTGTCGTGACTAAAAGTCAGCATTTTGTGTTGGGTTTCGCTTTCATCTTTCAGTCGTTTGCTGCACCTACTCCACACCGCCCCCCTCCCCCCGCTCATTTGGTATTGCCACAACCATGCCCACAGCCATTCCTATTCCCAGACACGCCCAGTTACAAATGTCAAGCGCACTCGCCGACTGTCGCCTGTTGCCATTTTGCGCTCGTTGTCTTATATACCCTGTACTTTTTGGGGATTTGAACGGCATTCCATCAAATATAAAATATTTACAATACGACAAAATACATCATGTACAAACTTTATATATATTTCTACTTCTGACTTCCGCTTGGCACAGAGAATATTTCACGTTAAAATGATCAACTTTAACACAATGCCAAACAGAAACACCGAAAGACTTTCCTCCACTTTCGTGATCAGTGAGGCAAGTGAGGCATATTGTAGTTACAGGATTTATATTTATCACTTCTTATATTTGATATATATAGGATATGTGTTTGCACCCACAACTTCTCGACGCTTTCGCAACTTGTTTGTTGCCAGACAAAATGATTCCTACAACTAAGTCAAAAGATACCCGTTTGCCTAGCTTGCCTAGCATTCGTATAGCAACAATAAAGTGAACGACTTCAGCAGCAGCAGCAGCAGTAGCAGCAGCAGCAGCAGCAGCAGTCAACAACCAACAACTGACAACATCAACAACAAGAAGCAACAGCATCAGCCATCAGCATTTGATGCCACAGCTCTACAAACAATCAGCTTGCACAAGCCAAAGAGTCGTCATGTGGCGGGTGGGAAGGGGGAGTTAAGGAGTTGCTATATGGACTATATATGTTCCAACTACAGCAAGCATATAAAAGTCTTTTTTTATTGATTGCAATGTGACATTCACAGCGACAACAACAACAACAAGAACTACAACCACAACAACAATGTTTTGGGACAAAATAGCAAACAGCCAACACACATTCTTATATGAATACTGAATTTGCGGAATTTTCTTCTCAGTTTGCTTTCATTTCCTTTTGCCATACTCAAGTTAGACATTTGTGTGCATTCCCAGACATGATGTTGCTGATGTTGCTGCTGTTGCCGCTGTTGCTGCTGTTGCTGTGGGGGTCCACAGTTTTAAATAGCACCTCAGGCAATGCCCAAAACTGCAACTGCAATTTTTAGTGCATATGTTGGGGGGAAAGATATAAATGGAAAAATGCATAAACCCACCGAAACCATCTTGATTGAATATGTTTTTCTTTCTTTTAGGCTAAAAGAGATTCGGACTTCAAAAGTAGCTATTTATCAAAACTAATCCGCTTTTCAAACTGCTCCTCATATTTGTATTCTACACAAATTCGGACTCAATAAAGTTGCCTCATTGCCTGTTTTTATACCCTGAACCCATTAAAAATGGGTAAAAAGGGTATAATGGTTTTGTGCAGAAGGAAGCATCTCCGACCCCATAAAGTGTATATATTCTTGATCAGGGCCAACAGCCGAGTCGATATAGCCATGTCCGTCTGTCCGTCCGAACACGCAGATCTCAGATACTTAAAATTTGGAATATAGGTTCTCGTATATCAGGCGCACATCAAGTTTGCTTTATTTTTTTTATCGATAAGTGCCTCCGTTTCTCGATTATCGATACATTTAAGATTCCGATAGCAATTAATGCTAGTCGCGCTCACTCGACTACAGCACTCTTACTTGTTTTCCAGCTGCTTAGCTTTCAATTTCAAAAAAACATCTGTGGCAGCCAAACAGATTTGAGCGACAAGCTGATGCCTTAATTATCACTCGTAGTACTTGTGTATTTACAAAATAAGCTATAGCTAACAGCTATCAAACATCGTTTGAGTTACCCCAACCCCTGTTGCTATAATTCTTGACTTGGTCTATGTTTTAATTTGGCTTGACATCAGCAGCAGTAGCAGCAGCAGCAGCAGCTGAAGTGGCAGCATCGTAGGCGGGCCATAAACCATTTAACTGCCAGTGCAATGCAATCGCTGACCATAAATCAGAGAGCCATAAAAATGATATCCTAGCTGCAAGCAATGTCGACAGCCGGCGCAGGAAAGTGACTCTAAAAATACAGCACAGATAGGCTCTGTGTGTGTGTGTGTGTGTGTGTGTCGTGTGTGTCTGTGTGTGTGTGTCGTGTGTGTGTGTGTGTGTGTCGTGTGTGTCTGTGTGTGTGTGTCGTGTGTGTGTGTGCCATTTTCGTTGCTTCTCACGCTGCGATAATATTTAAATCGACTGATAAAAGGCACACACACACAACAGACACAGACACACACACACACAACAGACACACACACACACACACACGCGCGTACACAGCGAATCAGTTTATCTTGCATATATTAACTGATAACACATAAATCAAGAGAAATGAGCCGCAAAAGACCAAACGAATCTAGACAAAACCAAAAAAAAAAAAAGAAAAAAATGAGAAGCACAAGAAGAAGAATATGTTGAATGCAACATGAAAGCATTTGTGACGTTGAATGCATGCTCAATTAGCTGCCAACTGAGTCGAGGCAGCAGGTGTTAAGGTGTTCAGATGTTGGGGCATGTGGTGCGTGGGCGTGCTTTGATGTTGCTGCCACTAAATGCAGCACACAGTTGACGATCACACCTCATCAGAATTGCTGCTGATCACGAGTTGTTGCTGCTGTTGTTGTTTCAGTCGATGTTGCTGCTGTTGTTGTTTCAGTCGATGTTGCTGGTGTTGTTAGTTGTTGCATTTGCGGCTATTACTGCTGCTGTTACTTTAACCATATTTATTGCTGCTGCTCTTGTTGATATCAAAATTATTGTTGCGGTTGCTGTTGCTGCCGCTGCTGCTGCTGTTTCTACAAATAGCTAATGCTGGCAATATTTAACATGCTTTCCATTGCCAATTTAACTTGTTGGTTGGTTGTGGCTGCTGCAGCTGCTGATATTGCTGTTGGCGCTGAATCAGCAATTGCTGTTGTTACTCTTGCCACAGATATTATTGTTAATGTAGCCTGATTGATATAGACTTGGCCTGTTCGGGCTGTTTGTGTTATTGTTTGGCTTGTGTTGCTTTTATTACAACAGTTGCTGCTGCTGATGCTGCTGCTGCTGCTGCTGCTAAATCAGTTATTGCTGATGTTGTTGCAGTTGCTGTTGCTGCCTACTGCTGTTGTTTTTTGGGACTTGTTGCAGAGTACTCTTGCTGCTGCACAGCTCCCTGTGATGGCTGCTGATATTGCTTAGGATTTCAGTATTCCTGCAGCTGTTGTTGTCGTTGTTGCTGATTCGGCAATTGTTGATGCCTGCTGCAGGTGTTGAAGTTGCGGCTAAAACTACCCTTGCCGGCTAATAAGCGACAATTAAATGCACATTAACATTCGAGCCGATAGCCAATCAATCAGCAAAGCGACAGAGATAGAGACAGAGAGAGTGAGGGAGAGAGATAGAGATAGAGAGAGTGAGAGAGAGATAGAGAGAGAGAGATAGAGAGATAGAGAGAGAGAGAGAGAGAGAGAGAGAGATAGAGATTGAGGGGGAGGGTGGCAGATTATGGGGAGACTATTTATTTGAGCAAATGTGATTTTATTTATATTTCACTTAACCTCTGCCCTCTCCCCTCTCCCCTCTCCCTCTCTCTGTCTATCTCTCTCTGTCTCGCTCTCTCTCTCACTCTCTCTCTCTCTCTCTCACTCTCTCTCTATCGCTCTTTTGGGCAGCATTTATGCAGTGATTGGCGTTGTGTGCGTGCGAATAAATTATGTGGAAATAATTTTTGTTTTTATTATGTTCTTTGTGCGTTTGTTTGCGCATTGTTCGCTATTTATGTGTTATTTGTGCACTGAGCGAAACCAATGTGCAATTAAAAACATATTTCAGTTCACTCAAGTTATGTTTTTATTAATAAGAAATTCAAGTAATTTGTTTTTGTTTTTAGTTAAACACTTTAAACTTTGCTTTTTTTTGTTTTGTTTTGTTTTTGTTTTTGTTTTTGGGGGGTTTTCGCTTTGTGTATGTTGGCTCTTGTATATATATACATATATATTGCCTTTGGCATTTTATGACTTTGTCGTTCCCTTTTTATTGTTGGACTTAAGTAGATTATTTGTTTATTAACACAAAAGGCACTGCTAAGCGGACGACATGGCTCATTGAAATATATACAAATATATATATATATATATATATATATATATATATATTTTTATATATATATATTTTTTTTTGGCCAGAAATAGGCAAATTTTTGTTTCATATATTTCCAGCAGCGAACAGAAAAATCGTAGGCCCTGTTATGGGGCGTGAATGATTGTTGTTGTTGTGGGTCGGCGGAGTGGGAGGGGTTGTTTCAGCAGGGTATTTATTGTTTGCTCGACTTGCTGACATTCCCATTTAATACGCAGCAACATTCACAGCAGCAACATCCGCAACAACAGCTACACAATATATATGTAGGTAATAAAAAGAAAAAAAAGAAAAAAAAAAGAAAAAAAAAGAGAAAAAAAAGAAGAAAAAATATTCAGTGGGCGTTGAGCTGGGGCGAATATGTAAATGTCATAAATCTATTAACCCAGGTCATTGTGTGTGTGTATTGTTGTTTGTGTTTGCTCATTGGCTTCGTCACGGCAGCCAGAAGTAGCTCAACAACAACAACAACAACAACAATGGCAGCAAAAACAACGAAAAGTAGAAAAGAACTGAAAATGTATTCATAAAATTGAGGGGCGAGCCTGAAGTGCTGAATTTGCATTGGTCTTTAAGTCTTTGGGCCATTCCGTGTGGGTCAAGTGCTTGCCAAATTGCAGACTTTGGCCACGTCAAGAAGTTCTTTAGCGAAACCGCTGGATCATAAAAAAAGTGTAGTTCAAAGCATGCAGAATGAAGCGACTTGCATTAACATAAATCAGCTACTGTTAAAAGTGTTTGACATCTCCACTTAAGATACAGAGAGAAATAGAGAAATAGAGAGAGAGAGAAATAGAGAGAGAGGGGAGACAGGGAGAGAGAGAGAGGGAGAAAAGAGACAGTGCCGATTTGGCTGCTTGTATTTACATAATTAGTTCACAAACGATGAGCTGAGATAATGTTAACCCGCTTGAATATCGTTTTTTGGATCAACATGTTTTCGCTGTTAACTTAACATGCATGCCTAACAGGATCCGCTTACTGCTATCAGAGCAACTTAACATTAACATATTAACTTAACAGGAACTATTTACACAAATATGAAAATATTTCCGATTGCAACTGAACCAAGGGATTTACTTACACAAGACTACAGCTTTTGTATAACTAAGTCTTTGCAAAAAGAAAAATATGACAAATAAATAAATAAATCTGAACGACGAAGCAGTGCTGACTGGAAAATAAATTAGGCATGATATTTGTCATTTGTTGAAGAGAGCAAAATAGGTATTATTTGAAAATGTTCAATCAGTTTGAATATGGCATGCAAATTCCATGTAAAGATTGTTGATATAGATGTAGATTAAGCAATAAATAGAAAAGTTTCGCCAGTGCAGAAAACATATGTATTCATTCATCAATATTTGAATATGTGAATATTGATTCGAAAATATGGGGCATGCTGCAGCATGTTGCATTGTAGCAACGTGCAGGGCATTGCTGTTATCTGTTGCTGCATCGCAAACACACTAGCAATGCGCCTTAGATGAGTGGCAGTTGTTGCTGCCGATGGCAGTTACATTTGCATCACACACTTAGCAGTAAGGTTGCACCACGAATCGGGCGAACAATAGTTGCTCGCAAAATGCAATTTCTATGTTCGCAAATAACGTAAATAAGTAAAAATACTACCAAGTTGCCAAGTTGAATTGCTGTTGCTGCTGCTGCTGACAGTTGCAATGATTTCCTCGAAGACGTTGTGCCTGATAAAATTAATGAACATTTAGAACTTTGACCTGAAAAGGTGAAAACGGTTGTTCGGCTGCATTGTTGTTGATGCTGGAATTGATTTCTGAAAGTAGTAGCAACAGCACTTGGGGAAAATCCTTTGATAGATTGCAAGTGCACAAGAGCGAAATCCGTTTATTTATGATAAAAGAAAAATATTTGTTGCTGCAGCTTCAGTAGCAACAGTCACGTGCACAGCAGCAACATAGGGGCAGCAATCGAGCAGCAATCAAAGCCAACGTCATTTTGTGGGCAGCACGAGGCGAAGGAGGAGCAAGAAGAGAATTCTAGCAAGTCAAATAATTGAAGCATCATATAAAATTCGTTTATGGCAACTAATTGCAGTCAATTGAACTTTGTGTATGGATAAAATGTACAGAATATACATATAGCAGCAACAGCAGCAGCAACAACAGCAGCAACTGATTGCTGATTTATGAAACAATTTGCTTGCTGACCCGACAGATTGGATAAACAATAAGAACACTTAAAGAGTTGCTGCTGTTGCTGATAGCAACTGCAATTGCTTGTCCATATGTCTGTGCGAGTCACAACACCAGCTGCAAAAACAGCAACGTCATATAAAAGCAGCAGCAGCAGCAGCAGCAGCAGCAGCAACAGCAACAGCACCCAATTGGCCAGCAGCTGTCAAGTTTCTCAGCACTTGTTTAGATTACAGTATTTTTTGTTTTTTTTTTTTTTTTGAGCAGCAGCAATGCATCAATAACAACAACAACAACAAGAACAACAACAGTTGTCAGCCAATTGGGCCAAGAGCCAGCTAGCAGCAGCAGCAGATAACCGTGATAAAGATGGTCGAACTGAGTGAATGAGTGGACGGGTAGTTAAATGAATGACTGAGCAGATAATGCACTTGATATGGCTCAGTGGGTCGCTCAGCTTGGCAGTTCACTTGCCTGCTCAGCACAAAAATTAACTTTTGTTGCCACTTGAAGCGCCTTTCATGCTTCTGCTGATTCTGTTGCTGCTGTTGCTGTTGCTGCTGTTGCTGCTGTTGCTTTATGTTGCTGATTGCTCGCGCAACGTCAACGGCGGCATAGCAATTAAATCAGGAGGCATCTGAAGTCTATATAGTGCTTATGGCCTGACTGGCATTACACTTGCGATTAAAATTAAAATGGAAATGGAAATTTCTATGAATTTTCGCATGCATCAGCAACAGCGTGGCAGCGTAAATTATTCATTTTGGGCCAGGGCAACAACAACAACAACAACAGCAGCAACAACAACAACAACGGCAACAATAACAACAACAACAACAACAGCAAACAGCAAAGGGAAACGACAACATGAAAATGCAAAATGAAAATCGTTTCATTCTAATTAGAGCAGCAACATTTTGCGCTGAGACAGCAAACAGACGGCAAACTGAGCTGAGCGGGCGGGGTGGGTTAGCTAAGGACAAAAGGAATGGGAACGGAGAGGAGGACGGGGACGGGGACGGAAGACTGCTGTCGACTTGAGATAGACGACAATTAGGCTGTTGCTGTTGCTGTTGCTGTTGCTGTTGCCATTGCTGTTGCTGTTGCCATTGCTGCTGCTGCTGCTGTTAGAATAGGGCGCGAGACGTCAAATTAAATGAATGTGTTGCCATTGCGTCGTGTTGTGTTGGCTAAAAAGCAAAAGTGTTAAAAGCTGCTCACTTCAAGGTAAATCTCGTACACTAGGCATGTATCTTTATGCGTACGTGTGCGTGTGTGTGTGTGTGTGTGTGCGTGTGTGTGTGTGTGTGTGTGAGTGTGTGCGCTCATTTTGTGCACGCTCCATTTCCACGACAAAGACTTGGGACACTTGCGTTGAATGATGTTGCTGCTGTTGTTGTTGCTGCTGCTTCAAGTTGTTGCTGTGCTTAAGATTATTGTGTATGTGTTTGTGTGTGTGTGTGTGTGTGTGTGTGTTTGTGTGTGTGTGCGTGTGTTTGTGTGTTTGCTGATGCTTGACGTTTTGTTTATTGCCGACTCGGCAACGGGTATTCAAAAAGTGCTTAAAATGTGTTTAAAAAACAATTAAAGCAGCTGCGAAGGCATGTCAAAAAGGGATTCCAAGCTGAAGAGGAAGGGGGCGTGGCTCGTGTGGGGGGTAATAACTGAAATTCCACGTTTACCGTTTTGTCGTTTGTCAGTTGGCATTGCTTAATAAGGACACACACACACACACACAGAGAGAGACTATAACTAAATCAGACTTAGACTAATGACCGCTTTGCTTGTGTGCTCGGGCAGGAAACAAGAAATAAAATGAAATGCCTTTAAATTACGTATACGTAATGTAAAAACAACCCCCCCCCCCCCCCCTCCTCTACACCCTTCGCTAGCAAAATAAAAACAAAAAACTATCTCAACAAAATTGAGCCGCATTTTAATGTTAAAAGAAGCAGAAGCTTAAAAGGATTGTAGAATCGATTAGAAATTATGCCACTCACAATAAAAGTCTCTCACCACAAACACTTTTCGTTCAAAATTACTAATACATATACTCCATAAACATTAAGCAGACGATATCTTAGAAGTTTGCTGCCGACTCTTAAACGAATATATTATTTATATATATATATATAAATAAATATACATAATAGCAGCCACGTGTAGGAAAACATAATTCATTTCCAATTCGTTTGCCGGCCAATTGATTTTTGATGAGTTTCCTGAAAGCTGACGCCTTATGAGCAATTTGTCTCAATTTTTCCAAATTTCTTATACTTAATATACACACACACACACATATATATATATATATATATATATATATATATATACAAGTGGAGGCATAGCATGTCCGAAGAGGATAATCTAGTTGAATTTTTGGTGTGAATTATCTGCCTCCGAGAAATTTGCAGCTGTATCTTGTTTCCATCTCGTTCTCTCTGCTTCTATCCACATCTCTCTCTCTCTCTCTCTCTCTCTCTCTCGCGCTCTCTCTCTCTCCCTCTCTCTCTTTATGATGTTCAAAGGCCCATTTGGCAAATAGTCGACGTGTTGTGTTGCGGTTAAGGGACGACTGGATGACTGGATGACTGGATGACTGGGCGGTCATTACAAATTGCTCGTCCATTAAAACAACAAAAAACAACAAAAAGCGACAACAAATTTGAACAACAATAGCAAAAGCCAAATGACAAAAAGTGCGTGAAAATCAATTTGTCTACATTGTTGCGATAGTTTTTATGCTCTTCTATTTATATATGTGAATGTGTGTGAATGTGGTTGTGTGTGTGTGTGTGTGTTAGCTGAGTGCTTGTGTGTGTGTGAGTGTGTGTGTTGTGTCAGCTTGACAGCATGTCATCGGACACTGTATATCCAATAAGCGGCCTAATGACTTAATTTTCATTAAATGACCACAGAATTGATGTCAACATTATGCTTACACCCTGTAATTGTGTGGACTAATGGGTATATATAGCAACGAATGACTTAATAACATTCGCAAGTTAAGATTAATGAAAACCACGCAGAAAAATGCTCAATAGTAATATGAACATTTTTAGAGACGCTAATGGAAGATGAGATGACTGAAAATGAGTTGGAAAACGAGGTCAGTTTTCGATCAGACTAGGATAACAGGGTAGCGTGCAGTCGGCTAGCTAATTTGTCGATTCGTTGAATATTGATGACTGATTATCATAAATAAAACGGACAAACCAAACGAATGCAACTGAATTAACGATAAGTCGCAACCAGAACGGCGACCACATCTGCGACAGACAACAACAAATGAAACAAATGAAAGGCCGCAAAATACACTTGAACCGATATCGGTTAAGCATTTATAATGAAAATTGAGACAATAATGTTCGCACATTTCGATTGCCGACCACGCAAAAATCACGTCAAACAGATTGGCAATTGTTGCTGTTGTTTCTGTGTTGCTATTGTCGTCACAATTATTCGCATTTCAATTTGTTAATTTGAGCTTTGAGGTGAATGCGCACTTTTTGCCTGACCTGACAGAATGTATGCTAAACGAGGCACTTGAATGGCTTCCGCCATATTGTAAGCGTATTCCCCGGCTCACCTTACTATGCGCAATCAATGTGAAGAGTTTGCCACATAAAGTTTAGCAACCACAAAAACTACTTGACCTAGATGTTTGCTACAAACTGACACAATATTGATAACGAGGGACAATGTAAGTGAACGAGTAACGAATAACGAGTACACTGATGTTGATACAGGAAAAAGTGTAAATAAAAATAGAAAAAAACAATTAACAACGAGTTCGTGTAAACAAGCGAGTAAATGTGCAACGAGTAAAAATTGACAAAGCAACGAGTAACGATGGTAAATGCAACGAGTATCAGATAACTAGAGAAACGACTATTGGTCCCAAATAGCTTGTTAGGCATAACGACATGTAAATAAAAATAACGAGTAACGAATAACGAGTGCCTACACAGATGTTGAAGCAGATAAAAGTGTAAATAACAAATAGGAAGTTGGAAAAAAAAACAATTAACAACGAGTTCGTGTAAACAAGCGAGTAAATATACAACGAGTAGAAATTGACTAAGCAACGAGTAACGGTTAGAAGCATAGGTGCCTGGTAAATGCAGCGAGTCTCAGATAACTAGAGCAACGACTATTAGTCGCAAATGTAAATAAAAATAACGACCAGGCTGCTAGCCTGGCCAAAACACTAACGAGTAATATTAAAACGCTGATGCGAATCAGTTTTTGTTAAATGGCCTCATTCAATGGTGAATAAACCACTTAAATGGCAAACCATATTGATGACTGTATTCCTGAGTTCACAGTTCAAAAGTGTCAACAACAACAGCAACAACAAAACTGGCAGCAAAAATAGCAATTGCAAAAATAAATACAAAAACAAGGTGTTTCTAGTTTTCTGCGAACTCGAAATGGAAATGCGAATTCAGCGCTTTGCTGACAAATCAAATTGGAAATTGTATCAATTTGAACGGATGCCGCCAGATGATTCATGGCAGCTATTATTGAGTGAATTGTGAGTGCAGCAATGAGTGCGGTCCGATTATCGTTTTTTTTTTTTTTTTTTTTTTAATCTTTGCGCTTTCTGCCACTTGAATATCGACGTCAACAAAAACTGACGAAAAATTCGTTTTTTTCGCAGCGCATATCAAATTGCAATTTTGCCCAGCAGCAGCAATAACAACAAGAACAAAAAGCCTGGAATAAGCTGCCATAAAGTGTAG
Organism: Drosophila anomalipes; assembly: GCA_035041615.1. NCBI lineage: Eukaryota > Metazoa > Arthropoda > Insecta > Diptera > Drosophilidae > Drosophila > Drosophila anomalipes. The sequence goes on along the minus strand of JAWNKZ010000254.1, from coordinate 1,224,689 downwards.
CAAGTAAAATTATAAAAGTTTTTGCTGACGCTCACTGCTAATGCCGCCAAATACCCAAAATGCCACCCACCCCTTCATCCAAACCAAAACTTAATTAAAACTCTCGCCTCACAGCGTTGAAAATTTGCCGAAATGTGAAAAAAATGGCACAGCATTAAAATGCTAATAAATGCGTGGAAGAGCATTCGCCCAAAAGCAGCCCACGACTGAGCGGGTAAGTTGAGAGTTGAGATCAGGGGGCGAGAGTGGCGCAAAGAAGTTGAAGAGTTTAAGTTGTAATTGTTGTAGTTGTGTTGGTTGTGGCCAGGTAAAGCGCTGCAATTGCAGCTGCTGCCAGTTGCCACAAAAAAAAAAAAAAAAAAAACAAAACGTTGAAAACGAAGCAAGAGCAAAAATCTGACAAAAAAGGGTTGGCAAAGCGGTTAGAGGGGTTTGCCAGCGATGGGTTGGGGAGCAGGGGAGGGGGTTTCGATTGGCTGCGATGGACGATTGTGCACGTAACATGAAATTAAGTAAAATACACGAATTACATTTGCACTTTGCGTGCCATGCGCCATTTGTTGCAAACGTGACAATCGTCGTCGTCGTCGTCGTTGTTGCCGTTACAGTTAGAGTCACAGTTACAGTCACACTTGACGCTGTGCCACGCCCAGCTCAGTCAAGCGCCCACAATTGGCCATTTCATATTTCACGTTCGCCATCAAAAAAATACAAAAAAAAAAAGGTATATATATATATATATATATATATACACACATAAAACCAAATAGAACATGGCACTTGTTTCTACAGCTGCAGCATGTTTAAAAAAATATGGCGAGAAGTGTCGCACGACAGGCATTGACCCACTTGCAAAGTAACCGTTGCTTGCCTTAATGGGGTTTACGGGTCTGGTGTCTATATAATCTTAGTGCTCATCTATTTACCACTTCAATTTCAAGTGCCATGTTGTTGCCACTGACGGCAATATGTGCAATATTGTACAGTTTATGATCTCACTTCGATTGTGGAAAACAAAAAAAAAGTTACGACTACTGCAAAGTGTTACTATATAAAGTAATAAAAATAAAATAATGCGCTTCTTTATGTACCAAGTAATAATGCCTTGTGATCATAGTTGCGAGTAGTGTGAGCAACGAGTAACTGAAGCGATTAAATGCAAGTGGCGATTAACTAATCGCTGACGTTTGTTAGTAAATACTGACAGCGTGTGACGAGCAATAATGTCATCAAATCTGATCCATTATCCATATGTATTGTAATTTTTAAAATATGTATTTAGTAAAAGTAACATTTTAACCTATATTTTTTGTTAATTGCAAATGCCACAACGGGCCATCCGTGGCCTATGTGTGTCAACCTTCGGGCTGGCAACCGTTTTAACCTAAATGTGACCTATTAAATCTATTAGAGTTGTAAACAATTTTTCTTATTCTATAGTATTCGATCCCAGCTGAGCTTGGCTTCCTGTGTGCAATGTTTTAAGCGATATTTATGAGCAAATTGTACTTAGTGCCTGGGTTATTTATAACTGAAATTATATCGCCCGGGCCCTGACCACTGCTAGCTGTGTTGTTTGTGTGTGTGTGTGTGTGTGTGTGTGTGGGGGCACAGGTAACGAGATGCTAGTGCAGCTGCAACAGTGGCGCCAGTGTTATAAAATGATTGCATATGGGCAGAAGAGTGCGGCGCCGGCAAGTATGCAACGCAGAAAAATATTAATTAAAACCCCAACGAGGACTACAAGGATACGATGCTGCTAAGAAGCAGCAGTGAAACAAACTTTGCCAGCGTGTGTGTGTGTATGTGTGTGTGGGTGTGTGTGTGTGTGTCTGTGTATTGGTAACACACACCCAGATGCTTGGGTCATGTGTGTGAGTGTGTGTAAGCGAAGCAAAAGTGAACTGTGCGAGGGCTTTTGGTGTGTAATGCAAGGCAAAACGACAACACCAGTTGAGAGGTGGTTGTGTTGTGGTGGGGGGGGGGGGGGGGGGGGGGGGGGGGGGAGTAATATGCCCCGAGGAGGGAGGCCTGAAAATATGGGAGGGGCATATGGACCGAGAGTGAGGGTTAAAAGTTGCACAGGCAGGCACTAAGTAACCAACTAGCAGCAAAAACTCTTGCAATGAATGAGAATGTACATTGTTAGCTGTATTTAATTAAAACCCGACAAGCGGAAGCAGAGGCAGATAGACACACATAAACACACACACACACACACACACACACACACACACACACACACACACACACACACACACACACACACACACACACACATAAACTCTTGCTTTATATCTGTTTCTTTTGCCTTCGCAATTTGATGAAAGTGTTAAAACTTAGATAAAATATGCATAACAAAAAAAAAAATATGATTAAAGTAAACGAGCTGGCTTCTGTACGGCAACTCCTTAGTTGGCCCACATACCCCGGCGCCATCTATTCTTGGTCTGTGATGCGCATCGTAAGGACTTCAATGACGAGCGCTTATCAAATATGCCACCCAATCAGCAACTCATGCTGAGTTTGCCTGGCTGCCAGCGAGCGACAGCTTCGATTAATGATCCTCGGCATGTTTTCATAGTTCGTCATCAAATAGTGTTGACATAAATTAGATTTGCTTCAAATTGACTTAATCTCATCACAAGCAATATCAATTTTAATTTTCATTTTCATTTTAAAGTTAATGTGGCATTGGTCAGTAATGTGTTTGAATTTTATTTATCCTTTCGTGAATTATTTGAAGTAAAGTTTTAGTGCTGTACCAAAACGGATTTATTTGAGTGTATATGTGATTAAATATACATATAATATAAATAAATATAGACTGTACTGATGATAACTTATTTTTCATTTATATATTTATATATTATAATGCCATATTTCATATACAATTTTTAGGATGCTCAAAAGTGTTTTCTGTCTTGTATAAAGTGCAGTGCAGACGCACGTTTCTCTATGACTCACAATGTACGTGTTTTTGTCTCTGTTGTGTGTGTGTGTGTGTGTGTGTGTGTGGGTGTGCTATATCTGTGAGTGTGTGTGACTCAATGGCATGCCAAAAATGTGCTATGCTCACGTGAATGCTGTCGATTTATGTCATTTTAATATGGCGATGCTTAGTAGACATAGCAAGCCATGTGGCGGGTCACAAGACACAAGACAGAGGAAGTGCTTTCAGGTAGCAGTCAGTGGAAGAGTAGGTGCGTGTGTGTGTGTGTGCGTGTGTGTGTCTTTCATATGATTTTTTTTTTATTTCATTTTCATTTCCCATTTCCGCAACTTTCATTCAAGTCGTCAAAGACAGCAACAAGAAGAAAGATTTAAACAAAACAAAACAAAAAATGTTATTTAATTAGTGTGCAGAGTGAGTTAAAGCAACTGTGAATCAGGTTTCTTCCAAATAGCATTTCAATTATCTGCTTCAATATTTGTGTACAAATGAAAGCGCCACCTAGCGTTGAGTAGCACTGAAAACTTTGAGCTGTATTTGAGAAAAAAAGAAGGCAGAAGATTTAATAGTTGAACAAGTAGTAGGAAACAATTGATCTCTTCTACTTAAGTCCCCCGCCCTCCCCAGCCCACGCACTTTGTTCCACGACAATAATAATATTAAATCGATGCCGAGCCAAAGTTTTTTGCAAATTTTTGCTCAACAAAAGAGTCAGAAAAACAATTTTGCAACTACTCGTTTATCTCAAATCTGATGCGCACACAAGTTGAACACAAAACAAAAAAAGGAAATTAAAAAAAAAAAATGTAGTATTTAACATTTTTATTAAAAAAAAGGAAAAAAATTTTAGCAATTATATTTAAAAAAAAAAATACAAATTTTAAAGAGTTTTTAAAAAAAGGTATAAATTTTAATGTGTGTTCTTAATTACTTTTACCGCAGCTACATATATAAAATATGCCAATTACATTTGTATGCAAATAAATATACCCTTGCCTGATTCTGGAGTGTGGCAAAAAAAAAAATGGGGGAGTGGAGCATCCATTTTGAAGTGCTGGTAATAAATTTATTGTGATTTCGGCAGAGTTTTCACGAATTATTATCAACTATGCAACGCATTGAAGCAATCACCTACGATTCTGAACTTATAAGCCAAATTCACTCGTTTCTTCATATCTTTTTCTAGATCAGACTACAATGTCAGTCAGCTTGTTGTTAAGGCCTGCTACAAATTGAAAATGATAGAATTTAGTTGAAATAAGCTATTTAATATAAACAAAAGAGTATCAATAGAGTATCAATTGTAATAGAATTGAAGTACTACAACTTTTGAAGAGTATACGAATTTCTTCGCGTTACAAATAAATCGGAGTTTGTGTTTTTTTTTTGCGGGTTTGTTGATTTTTGCAACACGCACAACATTTATATATAATTATGCTATCGTTTTTACAACGTCAATTGTGGCAGTAGTTGTTGTTGCTGGTGTCGTTGTTGTTGCTGGTGCCGATGCTGTTGTTAATGAAAACCAGCAACTGCATCAAACAATATCGAAAAATCAATTCAACTAAATATTGTTGAACATTATTTTCTGATTGGCGCCAATGGAAAGTGCAGCAGTTGAGATGCACGACTACCAGATGCCCTTTATAAATATGTCAATGTCAATGTTATTAAATCAATATTCTATTATTATTAGTATGGCTCATTTGAGTATGAGTATGTTATTAGCTCAAAAAAGAATCATTTCAGTGAATACAGTTTTTGCTAATAGCATTTTTAAAATACTTCCAACTTTTTTGTTTGTTAGGTTATACCAAAAAATAAAGAGAAAAAATAAATAATTGAATTTTACTTGAACAACTTAATATAAATATTGAATGCATTTAATTATATATGTATGTTTATATATATATCGGCATCGTAGTCGACTGGTGTTGATTTCAATTTGAGTGCATTTAATTGAATGCATTTATTGTTGTATTATGCATTTATTTGATTGCATTATGTAGATGGTTGCATTATGACCATCGATTTTCCATTTGGAATTTGGCTGGCCAAAATGCGTTGGCAAGAGTGCTCTTGGCAAACAACCCAAACGTAATTTCAATTTAGATCAACTCAAATTGAAATTGAAATTCAATTGAATTTGATATGCACTCAACACCAGCTTATAATTTTCTTTTTTATTCAGTTTATGATATCAATTACGCCCATTTCAATTTCGGCTTTTGATTTATTCACCTTATCGCTCTATTTGATGTGTGGTTGATTCCAGATGATTTTTACTGACCTGCAAGCAAAATGAACGTAATTATAAATATATATTAAAATCTAATGTGTCTTATTAATTATCATTAAATTTTTGATTTCAAATAAAGTGTCTTTTTGTTGAGTTTATTTAATCAGCCATAATCATGGAAATAATATTATTTAAAGAGTACTCTAATAAATTATATTTATAATTTAGTCAATGAAAATGAATATAAATAAATATCTATATATATATATATATATATATATATATATATGTACTGTTTAGCTCTTCTCTTATTTAATGCATAATTGGCTCACGAGCTAACGGCTAACCTCAATTAACTCATTTATTTATTTTTTGCAAATTGCATTTAATTTGCTTTTAATTTCACTTTTGCGGTCATTTCGAGTGTGTGTGTGTGTGTATGTGTGTGTCGTTTTTAATGGCATTAAAAGTGCTGGTCCAAAGGCTTACCCAAAAAGTTTCAACTGCCTACCACTTTCGCAGACCAGGTCGAAGTTTTAGTGTGTGGTGGGTGGGTGTGAAGGGGGGTTCAAAATGAAGTTATGAAATTCATTTCATTGAAAATGCGTTCAGCAGCAGGAAAAGGGAACGTGTTGTGCAAATATTAAACCTTTAAATATTGATGGCCAATAAATAAAGTAATAACCTACACAATCAACCGCCAAAACCAACCAGCCAACCACCTGCACCACCTCCACCCTCATCGATACATTGATACACCCATACACACACACACACACACGCAGGCAGACACTGGCAGACAGTGGCAGACAGAGACCAGATATTGGGGACAAGATTCGGCGCCGTGAGCCTTTTCCGTTGCCCAGAAAACCAAAAGAGGCTGTAAATAACGGTTTATGCAGCTGCCTACCAAACGAAAAAAACACAACAACAACAACAACAAAAAATACAAAAAATAAAAATAAAAAATGAAATCAACGAGCAGCAACAAAGAGACAAAACAAATTTATTGCAACCGCAGAAATTAATTTAAATAACCTCCTCTTTGCAATGTTGTTGCTCTTGACAAAAATTGTGAAAAACGAGCTGAAACACAATACACACACACACACACAACACATACACACACAACACACACACCCATACACACACCCACACACACAACAGACACACACACATTGAGGTCACACACCAGCAGAGTCAGTTTAAGAAGGCTGCCGCAGCCATTGATAAGGCGCATGCCACGCCTTGCAGCCCACCCTCTTCCTTGCGAAAGTAGGCTGCGAACAGTTGCGACTGGAGGCGGGTGGGGTTTGTGTGTGAGCGGAGTGTTGTGGGGGGTGGGGTGGGCGGTCCACTGTCGTATTGGGAATTGCTCATAAATAAACCACAAAAATAACATAAATAATACAAAATTATGGCCCAACGCAGCAGCGCCAGCAAGTGGACAGCGCCACCGTCACACGCCAGACAGCACAGGACACAGGATAAGATAGAAAAGGACAGAACAGAACAGAACTCAGGACAGGAGCGGGGGAGGGGGAGGGGGGAGAGTGCGCGACAGGACAGTCGATGTGATAAAGCACAGCCCAAGGAGTTGCAGTCAACAGTTCCCACAGCGCAACAGGGAATTCCTATATATATAAATACATAGTTATGGATTGGATAAATCAAAATAATAATAGCAACATGTTTTTCAATAAGTTGGCAGCGCTTACAAAAACTGTTCACTAATTTAATAGAAGACATGCATGTGTAGAAATTATTATTATTGTATATATATATATACATATGTCGGATTGATTATGTTATGTTCATTATAGTTATAAGTATGTTACAGTGAAAGCTGAGTATTTCCTCGATTTATATTACTGTCGTTTAAAGCCGGTCACAACAGTTAACTAAGCGAATAGGACATGAAGGCTTATATCAATGCAAGATAAGTTAAGATAGATAAAAGCGAGCTGACAGAACGCTTATAGCATAAGCCCAGTTGGCAGTCAGTAATTGGAGAGCGAACCTATTTGTAAAGTGATTTAATTAAAATACGCACACAAGTCATTAATATAAAATTATAATATGATTGGTATCTCTCATAAATAAGTGATTTTCCAACCAACTTGCCTAACTTTATTGAATACTTTTAGTCGGCAATTCATGAAAAGAAACATGCCCCTTTAACTGACAGACAGCATTATTCCCCCCAATCCTTATCCAGAATCGCATTCACTTCTAATTTATTAAACAGAACAGACAGAAGACTTACCCAGCAATTAACTTGTCTTCTATTTCAAATACTAAAGCTTATTTAAAATAACCAAATTAAACTGCGAAATAAGTTATCAAAATCATTTGTATCTGCGCAGGGTATATGTATTATTGCAGGGTATATCTATTGGTATTGGGTATTAAGAGTCATGAGCTCGCTGGGTTAAATTCTTAATTTTATTTGGCATTATTATTTGAGTTCTGCTTTCACTGTAGGGTGTGCTTGCGTGGGGAGGTTAAATCAATGAACGTAAAAAAACTCCTGTTCAAATTCATAGCGATAGCTTTCCATAAGTCAAGGTCTCAAACCCCCACCAGCATCGCCAGCAGCATCTCCACTTCACAGGCTTCACAGAGCCGCGACGTCAGCTAAATGACTACAAGTCATTTGTTCGATATTAAGATGAATCTAGACACACACACACACACACACACACATACATATTTGTCTATATATATATATATATAAAGTTCTATGTATAAAATTCTAAATAAATTGAAGTGTACACATTTAAAATAGAGGAGGAGTATTGGGTAGGAGAGTATTAGGTGCTCTGGCACAAGCCAAGAAAATCTGTTGTCTTAACGTATAATAAATCAGCCACAATTTGAAATGGCAACCCACCAAAAAAAAAAAGAAATCGAACGCCCACCAAAACCCAAGCAACCTGGACTTGCTTGCAAGTCCTATTCGGATTCATGAGCCTGGACTGCTATTGGGTTTGGTTTTGGGGGGTCTGATGCTGCTAGCCAGAATCATCGTCATCGTCATCGTCATCGTCAGTGTTTGAGGGCCAAATCAAATATGCCGCACTTCAGATGCCACTCAGGCAATGCCTCAATCAATCAATCAAAGCCAACAGCTGCCGGTTCTAGCTCCCGTGCTCGTCCTCAACCTCATCCTCAGCCTCATCCTCATCGATGTCTTCGTCCTTTCCAACAGCAAATTGTGGCCAAGTGTTGCCAGAGAGCTTTTAGCCGCTGCGCTGTTGGCTAATTAAATACGCTCATAAATTCAAAAGCCGTAGCTGGCACTCCCCCCACCCTCCCCCTCCCTCCCCCTAGCCCCAGGCCCCATTCCCTCCATCCTCTTGTAGCCGTCGTCGTCGTCATCGTCGTCGTCGTCATTTGAGACCACAGAAAAGGCCAAGCAAAACGGTTTCGCATTTCTACTTCTATTTGACTAAAAGCGGCTCAGAGCAGCTCAAAGCGGTGTTGAACCCGCTCCCCCTCTATGTGTGGGGTTAAAGAAGGTGGAAGGTGTGTGTGGGGGGGGGGGGGGGGGCAGCTACAATACATTCAAAGTGCTTTGTTGATGACACCACAACAATGCGCCTTGAAGTCGACAAATCATTGAGTACACATATTTGATATTCTTGCGTCTTTCAATTTTCGTCTTAGGTATTATTCTTATTGCAGCTTATGTCTGTGGCGAGTATCACATTGGGCATTGGCATTGGTATTGGCATTGGCATTGGCATTGGCATTGGTATTGGTATTGGCATTGACATTGACATTGGTATTGCTGATTGTTGGACCTGCCTTTGTTGACGACGATGTCTGGTTCGTTGTCATCGGCTTAGACGCATTTTGATTGAATGCCGAGCAGCTTACACAATATGCAATTGAAATGTGTACTCCTCCTGATTAGCATACCTTTTTCATCTGTAGAATATGAAACGGGTTGGGAAGTTCTTCATAACAGATTTAAAGAGCATATGTATATGTACATATATATCTCTGACTCCTTAAGACTTATTTATGCACAGTCTGTGAGATTGTTAAGACTTGCGTTTAGTTATTTATTTTGTATTTAACCAAAGTCAGTCGACACAGCATTAGAATTCAAAATGTATCAAATTGACTTAAATTATGTTAAAAATTAAATTTAAATTAAAAAAAAAAAGAAATGTTCGTAAAATATATTTGTTATATTCATTAAATTTGATATTCAATTTCAGTAATTCGTTAGCAAATCCCGAGAGCACAAAATTCAAGGAAACATTATAGATATCATGGCAAAATGTTGCGATTTAATGTTTTTAGCATTTTTCTTTTGCTTCGACCTTGATTAATATTTCATAAATACAACAAACAATCATGTTTTTTCCAGTCCCTCAAAATGCGTTCGGAACCGGAAATGTTGCTAAAGACTGATTTCATATAGGGTTTCTACAAGTTGAAAGCAATATTTTGCCACACATATTTAATTGGCAATATCTGAGCTGCTTTACTTACTTTAATATGTCTTTAAACTGTTCTGAATTTAAAACACTTGCCAGTTATTTATGAGTTATTTTGAACGAGCGTCAATTAGATTACATTGCTTTTGTCACAAGTTGCACATTTTGTCTTTAGACGTAAATTGATTTATATATATATATATATATATATATATATATTTCTATATATATAAATGCATGAGTGCAATTGCTAAACTTTCTTACTCAACTGTCAACGTCGGAAGTTGGACATCTGAAAACCCAGGAGCTGTGAAGAGCGGCGATTAAATTGAACTTAGAGCTACAATTTGATATCAACTGCCGCACAGCTGACATCTTTCTCTCTCTCTATATGTCTCTCTCTCTCTCTCTCTCTTCTCTGTGTCTATCTGTTCTTTCTCCCTTCTCTAACTATAGCTGCCTTTCTGTTTCTCCCACTGCCGTCATTGCTTTCGTTTGCTCAGCTTTCAGTTGAGTTGTGCACAGTACAGTTTTCTAGTCGGTGGACCACAAATTTAATATTTCTGCAACATTTCTCGGCACAAAAGTTGTTTTCCGTCTGTCGGCAGTCGGCAGTCACCAGTCTGGGCTAGATGGAATCCGAGCGAGATAGCGCTATGGTGGCGGTCAGGTCACAAAAGTCTCTCACAAGTCCACTTGACACTAATAACAGATTTTGCGGCTGCCTCCCAAAAGTTGTGTAAACATTGCAACAGCAACAACTACAAGCAAAACAACAACAACAACAACAGCAACAACAACAACAACAACAACAATTGCGACCCTTTTGCCCTGTAGACCAACTCTGGCAGTACTTTTGGCCCCATTTGCCGCATGCGTCCAGCCTCATTTGTGGCTGCTGCTGCTGCTGCTGCTGCTGTGGAGACTGTCCATCAAAGGGTTAAGTGGCTTGTGGCAGCAACGACGAGTGGCAACTGGCGAGTGTTACGCTCGTTTGGCACACTTTGAGTGTCCAGAAAGACTTTTGCAGCAACATGATGCAGCGTGGCGCAACTTGAAGCAGCACCAACTGGCAACAGTCAACTGCAACTTTTGTGAAAAGTTTAGTGTTCATTTCATTTTTTATTTATTTTCAGCTTGTACATATATACATATATATATATATATGTATGTGCAGAAAATATGTATTAATCCATTTATCATTTGCTATGGTTAAGTAATTTAATTTAAAGACGAGGACATCACTTCTGATGAAAAGGGCTTAAAAAGAGCTCAACAGCACTTTATGTCTTATATATTATTATGTTATCTGTGTAATTTGTTTGTGGTTTTCTTTGGCCTTAAGTGGTAACCACATTCATGGGGATGACCCTACATATACATTTATGTGAATTACAAACGATATTTTTCTATATGGATTACGAGTTGGAAGATTCGAGTTTTTGTCTTTGTTTCTATAGTTTTATTGTATGCTGGAAATATCTTGACTTAGATCTGCGACCAGATTGAGAAACAGAAAACAGATTGATATATAGGAAAATAAATAAACTATACACAACTATATAGCCTTAATAGTTAATGAGCTTAATAAATAACAACCAACTGTTCTACAAGACACCAATAAGCGAAATCTATTAAAAATATTGAATCAAAGATCTCAACTCGAATTTTGAAAACTCCGGAGAAACTCGTCAAAAATATTATGACTTATTTAATGTGTCAATCAAACGGCTTCAAAATTGATTACAACTGAAACCGATTTGGGGAAATTTATTTAAAATTTAGACCCAAAATCAATTGGGCGATTTTACTTATTTTGCGGTTTTCAAGTATTTGTTTAGCGAAAAAAATAGGAGATGGGGCAGAGGGGGGGAGGGGGGATTAGGAAATAAAATTCGAGGGCTTTTGCAATAAAAGAGAAAACTTTTTTTTTTTGTTGGCCGCCGGTGCTGACCCATAACTTTAGCTTTACGAGCATAGCCTGCGAGCAGATAAAAGTCTGCAATATTTATAGAATAAACCCCACCAACTTTGGCGAGGGGGGTGTGGGGGGTGGTCTATGTAAGCGGAGGGGCAGTGCTCAGTCAAACAAAGTGCGAATATAAATAGAGATGCGCGCTCCCAATAACCCCGAAAAAAAAAACACATAGATAAATAAATAAAGACCGGGACGCAGCAGCAGTAGAAAAACCAAAACTTTATCCATTGACCTTGAAAAGTTTTCTTTATGCATACGCATAAAAATCAGGCCTAGAGCTCCCTCCCCCCCCCTCCCCCCCTATCGTAAATAAAGAAAAAAACAAAGACACATTCACATTTCGCACATTGTGAAAAATCAAGACCCCAATCAACTCGCCCGCTAAGGAAAATGGGAAATGGGAAATGGAAAATGGGCGTCGCGAATGGTTTATAAATTGTACACGCACAAAATAAGCGACATAATTCAAAATGGACCCTAGACTCCAAGTGTGGGTGGAGTCGATGGCGGTTGGGGGTGACTGTTTCTAAGGATCTGAGGGATTCGCTTGAACAGTGTCTATAATTCAAATGCCTTTTTTGTCGGAAGCCCGCCACAACGGGGACCCACAAAAAAGCTGCTAAATTATTTTTTTATTGCCTTAAAAGCGGCTAGAAGCGGTTGGAGTCTGGAGGAGCAACTGGAGGTGGCGGAGAAGGAGGCGCAGGAGGGAGGAGCGTGTAAGGAAGAGGGAGGAGCGTGTAAGGAAGAGGGAGGAGCGGAGTGGAATGACTATGCCTGCAATGACAGTTGGCGTGAACAAAGTGAAAAACATTGCCAACGGGCGCCAAGTTTTTTGCAAACACACACACACACACACACACACACAGAGACACCCACACACACACAAAGACACACACAAATACACACATACAACGCTTACACCCCCGCCGCACCCCTTTTGGTGGAAGCGCATCGCATCGCAAACAAAGCACTTGAAGTGAAACTTTTGCCGGCTTTTGTCCCTTTTGTCTTTTGTCTTTACTTAACTTTACCACGCGCTGCAGTTGCCAACTGCAGTTCTAATAACAGCAAAAACAGACATAGACAAAGACTGAGAGAGAGTGAGAGAGGGAGAGAGGGAGAGAGTCCTTGCTTGACTGACAGATGCCCTGCACCACTCTGTTGAAAGCAGAGTTTAGGTTTCATAAATATCTTTAGCAGATGCCTTCAGGATTCTCTCAATATTTATGCAATTTTCTCAGTCAGTTTTCCTTTCTATTTTTCGTGATATTCTTCAATATCTGCAAAATTGCATTTTCGCTCTTTTCTTTTGATCCTTGCATTCCTTCAGCTTTATAATGTTGCCACAAGTTGGACGCACTCTCTGTGCTGATTGTTTTAAAAGCAGGGTATTTGGAGCAGCGGCAAACTTGCCACAAGCGCAAACATCATCATCTCAACGTTATACCACTCACTATATAATGTCGCGTCTGTGACTATGTGCATTATACTATATATATATAAATATATATATATATATATGGCAAGTACTTTCATATCCAGCTGCAGCTAACTTTTATGGCAACTTTGCGATTGGCTGCTGTTGGAGTATGGAGTTCAAGTTGCCGGTTGCCAGTTGCCAGTTGCCAGTTGCAAATTGTAAGTTGTAAGTTGCAAGTTGCAGTTGGATGCGTTAGTTAATTTGTTTGCTTTGCGGCTGGCAACACGTTAACTATCCTGGCAGGCGAGAAAATATTGTTATAAGCTTGCTCAGCAGCCCTGACACAAATACGACTTATGCCCCACTCGAGAAACGTAGGTAATTGCGGGAAGGGTCGCAAAGGGGGTCAGGTGGTAGGGCGACAGTTTGTTAAGCGGATTACGGTCTTAGTAGAATAGCTTTAGTCTTGTTCTTATGTCATTCGTTATTCGACATTTACCACTCACCACAAAGAAGGCTGCCCCTGCTGCTGCTGCTGTTGCTGCTGTTGCTGCTGCTGCTGTTGCTGCTGCTGTTGCTGCTGCTGTTGCTGGTGTGCTTAAGTTTCAGCGCATTTGTATTAAGATTCGCTCCGATTGTTAATGCTGTTGTTACTTTACTTTGCCTTTATCCACCGCCTAGATAGATATACCCCCGCAAGTCCTAAACTAATGTTCACACATCAAGCAGAACTAAACAAAATAATATAATTCATGAATTTAGTTCCGATAAGTTGGTAAACCAAAAAGTTTTTCATATTAAGACTTTCGACTGATTCTAATATAAGCTATTATTTCTTATTATTACTATTGGGATACCTGCACTGCAAACCACTAGATCTATTGTGCCCTCTTCTGAGCCTATACCTTCTCCATGAACCCCAGCTCCTGAATCATTGTTGGGTGCTGTCTTTGGAGCTCATAGCATGCATCCCTGGGCTATTGCATCTTTTCCTAGCTCGGATGTGCCTTGAGGATTCTTTCTCGCTTTCACAGAACCTGCTTAGTTCGCTACTATAAATACCTAGGTTGGTTAGGTGACTTCTTGGCCTACAACGTCCTGCCAGTAGACAGGTGAGTATCCTAAACCTGTTCTTTCCCATGGGTATTACTTGCTTAAATCGTTTATGATAATGGCCACCAAAAAGACATCTGGCTTGTCGGAGTCCTGGTGTCTCCGCTGTCGCCTCTGTCATTCTTCGTTTTTAAGTTGTTCCTATTAAATGCGGGTATTCGATCGGGCTGGCTCCGACTTAGATACTATCTATATATATATTGTATATCGGATATATTTTATCGTTGATGCTTTAATAACTTTGCTTAAATTGATTTGCTTTGCGTTTATCACAAAGTGCTGTTGTTGGGGAGAAGCGCATAGAAGGGCGCTGTTAAAGCTGTTAATACGGGACTGTACTTTGGTTGCATGTAGCATACCAAAGGCAAAAGTTGCTCAACTGAATAAATGTGGCAAATGTTGGAGTTGCTGCTGTTGTTCAAATAAATGAATGCCCATCAATTATACAAACACATAAACCGACAGACAGAGACAGAAGCACATGGCCACAAACATATACCACAACAGATGAAAGTTAGAGAGAGAGAGAGAGCAACAGAGAGAGAGAGAGAGAGGGAGCAAGAGAGAGATAGAGCTATAAAAGTCTATATACATCGAGTTGCGAATAGCTTGAAGCACCCATATCAGCTGTCATTCATAAACGGACCGCAACATATGCACATTACAGTTATTACAGTTTGTTTGGGCCAGTTTTGCATTTTGGTTGGGTTGGGTTGAGCACAAAACCATTTGCCACTTATTGTTGGGTGGACAAAACTGTTACTGCTTGTTGCGTGCACCATGTGTAACATAAAACGAAATGTTGTAGCAGCCACTTCATCGGCAAATCTGAACATTTTTTAGCCATCAATTCAGAGTTGGATACCAGAAGATCTTTTCAACTGCTGGCTTTAAACGCAACGCAATTTGAAAGAGCTTTGCTTTTATTTACAGGGTATTGGTTTGTGCAGCACTCGCACCTTGTTGCTGGCTGCCTTTTAGTGTGTTTCTAATTAGTGTGCGACTTTTGTATATACATATATAATTATTGTTTTGACATGTTGCCCACCCAGACCGTCCAGGCAATTCTTCAGGGGCAAACCTTCAAAACAGACACATCATGAAATGTGCTTTGTGAGCCTAAAGGGACTTTTGCCTCTCCGCTAACACAACATTCAAAAGGTGCGTAAATGAGAAATTCCTTTGCCTCAACGAAGAACTTGTTTACTCCTCTCAGCTGGAGTGGAGGGGCGGGGTTTTTTGTTGTGGTGTGGTGTGGCACGCATTCGTATTTGCCAGCTCGTTCAGTAAGCGACTCCTCGTGGAGACTTTGCTTTCAACCTTCACCTTTTGAAATTGCACCAGTTGCGAGCTCAAAGTTGACAGTTGACAGTTGCCAGTTGCCAGAGATCGTCAGTCACATTAGTTGGTCAACTTATAAGATACGACCCCTGCTCCACCCCCCCTCCACTCGCCAGTTGCCACTTATGCCACTATTCTCCGCAAGAGCTGAGCAAACTTTTGTCACTTTTGTGTTGGCATTCAAATATACACTGAGATAAACAGGGGATACAGGTAATAGATTATTGCACTGCAGAGATTTATACAGGCTCCAAAAATGCTGGTACCTCACCCAAGGGGGGGGGGGGGGGCGGAGAGGTTATGTTTTATGGCTGCTGTCCTCACTAACAAGATAAATCATTGGGTTTGACTGCTGTCAATTATGTGCTGTTTGTTGTGTTGTTTTCTGTGTTGTGTTTGTTGTGTTGTGTTTGTTGTGTTGTGTCATAATCAATAACCAATTTGTTGTACATTTGACAGATTGCCATGTCTTTGACCAGTCTGTTCACAATTTACAGCATTTATAGACCTTGTACAGCGTCACAAGCAAGCCACAAGTAAGTTTTGAGATATTCTATACCAGAATAATTGTTGGATATATTTACAGCTGACAAACACAGTATTGAAATAGTTCATTGCTTATTTTGTTGAACTACTTTCAAGTCTTTGCTTCAATCTGAGATCCAAAATTTGTTGCCAGCAAAAATATTATGAATTTTGTCCAACTTGATAAAGTTGACAATATCTGTGTCTAGTTTGGCTTTAGTCTATTTCAGCATAGTCAATTTAGATGCAATCGTGCAAATTTGATTATTTATTGTTCGTTTTGCTGTCCACAACTCTGATCAGATTTGATTTGATTCATCCCAGTCACTTTGCTGCCAGTCGCCAAGTGCTCTGTGCTTGGTCATTTGAAATCCTTTTAGCTATTGCAAATGTGGACTCGACTCAATTGTTGGTTTAATAATCAAAATAGCCTTCATAGACGACTCACTTGATTAGTTAGCCATCAGATAATGGTCATGATTTTTAGTGTTGTTGTTTTGTGGTTGCAATCCATGACGACATTCCAATTTTTA
The DNA here is from genome assembly GCA_035041615.1 of Drosophila anomalipes. Classification (NCBI taxonomy): domain Eukaryota; kingdom Metazoa; phylum Arthropoda; class Insecta; order Diptera; family Drosophilidae; genus Drosophila; species Drosophila anomalipes. The sequence continues at coordinate 1,208,133 of JAWNKZ010000254.1, read as the reverse complement.
TATGAGTTATAAAGATTTAAGGATCCTCTTTGCGGCTGTTTTTAGGTGCCTCGCTTCCATTCACATTTTTATGGCACACTTAGATCTATTAGGGACACGCCAGCAACAACAACAACAATAACAACAACAACAATAACAACAACAACAACAACAACAATCGAGGAGATACTCTTAAACTAAGGCCAACACACGTACAAGAGCCGTAAATAGAATCGTCATTTGGTTTGATTACCCAAACAACCCAACCGACTGCTTTTGGCCATCACGCCAAATGCAATGAAATGTTAAAGCTTAATTCAACCCAACGAATGTTGGCACTAATGAAATGCATTTGCGTCAAATCAACGAAACAAACTTATGCCCAAAGAAACCGACGCCCAAACCTCAAAATTCACATCTCTCCAAAAGCTTTCATCCTTCGATTCCCTTAAATATGTGTGTGTGTTTGTGTGTGTGTGTGTTTGTGTGTGTGTGTGTGTGTGTGCTTTAGTTGGTGTGCGTGTGTGTAAACGCAAGAAAAACGCCAAAAACCCATTGGGAAACCAATAAAAGTGTAAAGCAAAAAAAAAAACAAGGCAAAAGCAAACTTAAACGCAACAGAAAAATCATAAAAACGATATGAAATTTATGCGCATATTTCATTTCCTTTGGCTTTGGCTCCCGCAGCCAGACGCGGTCGTTGAGGGAGCTGCTTGCCCACAAAGGTAAAGGGGACCTCAGACAAGGGGGGGACAGGGGCAGGAGCAGGGGCGGGGAGAGGGCGGTAGCTGGTGCTCACTGTGTGACATTAGGTCTTCTAGACGAAGCAACTCTTAAGCTTAAGCATCGCTTTCTGCTTTCTGCTTTCAGCTTTCTGCTGTTTGATTTTTGCTGCTGTTGTGTTTCTTCAGCCGCTTTATTTGCAATTTTCCCAAGATTCGTTTTGTTTATTTTTTGGATGATGCCATCGATATGTGTACACACTGTACACTGTATGGCTGTGTTGTACACACATTTAATACACATCATACATTTATGCATTTAGTGGTGCTGCTTGGTTGTGCCACGGCAGCCTGTGGCACGTTAGTTTTTATGCTCGCCATTCTGTGTGGCGGCGGCAATGCCAAAAATGCTTACTTGATGCCAGAATTAGCGGAACTCAACCAATACATATAACATATATACATACATATATATAGATAAATATTCTCAAAGAACACATTCAACTTTCGATGCTAAAACTCTCTTAATAAAATCTATGCATCAATTTTTTTTTAATTTAATGTCGGATAAATATAAGATTTGTCAGTTTCGATACAGCAAATAAATCAAATGAGCTGAAAAATAAACAAATAAAAAAATTCGCAAAAAAAGGGGTTTCAATTTCTTTATGTTTTAGTTGAATAAGTTTTGATTTACTTGTTTTTTTTTTTTGTTGCAGGTTTCCCCTGCCTTATGCCGAATTGGTTTCTTGTGCTGTAATTTCCATAATACGACTTGACTTTGGCCCCATTCGCAGTTTGCAGTCAGATGCTTGACCCTTTCGGCTATGCTGCTGCCAATACAAGTATGTATTACGTATACGTATTGATTCAGGTTACACACACACACACACACACACACACAGATGCACAGATGCACATACCTGCCCCTTTTAGTGTGTAGATTCTTTTGTTTTCTTTACCTGCTATGTCGAAATGTATTTGGAGAATGATAGTAGCCGGGCGAACATTGCAGTTTATGCCGTTAAAATCGTAAAATGTTTGTCTGCGAATATGGCATAACCCACATAGATACGGTCACGCCTCTCAGCCCACACACACACACACTTGCCATGTCGTGTTATGGATGCAGAAAAGACAGCCATTTTCTTAAAAGTATCATATACACACACACACACGCGCACACACATGCACACACACACACACACACACACACACAGATAACTGCTGCACTTATTTTGCGCTTTGCCCGCTGCCAAGTTTTATGCATTCCATGTGCACAGATGGAAGGGGGCTTTGGCAGAAATGTTAAATTTTACGTTTATGCGGCACTAACAATAACCTGACTGGCCATGCAACGCCAACAGAAATACTCTTAGCCACGGCCATACTCTACGACCATACGAGCATGCTGGGCTCTTTCCCTTATTAAATTAGATTGCCTCTGGTCTTCTGTGGCTGAGGACAAAAAGAGAGCGAAAGAGAGACAGAGAGACAGACAAAGAGAGAGAGAGCGAGAGAGAGAAAGATAGAGATAGCAACATTGGGGCATCAAATTGCTGCCATATATAAAGCGCGATTTACTGTGCCACAGCCCCAAAAACGTTCGTAGCAAATTTGGGTGGAGCCGGGGGGGGGGGGGGGGGGGGGGTTTAGTCGGGGGTGTGAGGAGCAGGGCAAGAGCATTATCAAAACGCTGGCTAATTTCAACCTTGCGCCCCAAGCGCCGCACACACTCACACAAACACACACAAACACACACAAACACACACAAACACACACAAACACACACACACACACAGGCCGCAACACCCACACAGCTTGCTGATGTTGTTGTTGTATTTGTGAGTGTTGCTTGTTTGTTTGCTGAGGGTCCAGAGATCCATTCCCGTTGTGGAAGTATGCAATAATTTACGCCGCAATAACGCATAAATCTGTCAAAGTTGCTTAAAAATTAAATAAAGATAAATAAAATGCACGACAAAGGCGCGTTCAACCGCATCAATCTGATGAGGCGGGGGAGGGGGAAGGGGGTGGAGAGATTGGAAACTCGAAACTGTCGAAGCAAAGGTGAATGGTGGGTGGGTGGGTGGGTGTAAGGGAATGTGGTGCGGTATGTGCAAGCAAGCAATGCGTGAACAAAATAAACAAATAAAACCAAAAGCAAATACAATAACAAAATAACAGTAAGCAGCGCCAGCAGCAGCAGCAGCGGCAGCGCAGCGAATGATAAGTGGAAAAAGTGGGGGCGGGGTTTACAGTTGCGGTCAAAATAATAGCGCTGCTGCTTCTCAAAGCGTTTCCTAAAAATATATCTGAATTTCTGGTGACCAAATCGAGACCTCTTCAAAATCTACAATATGTTTGGGATCGTTTTAATAGACTATTGTTTTCCAAATACTAAACGAACTAAGATTTAACCAGCCATCAAAGCTAGCTTTTAGAAATATTATTTAGCCACAGAGAAAGCTGAGAAAACTTAATTATTATTCCACTACTTTTATAATGCTTGAATTTAAGTATTTTAATTTTGTTGTTGTTAATAAATCTTATAGCTATGCAATAATAATATTAATATCATAATTGAGGTATCTGCACTGCCACCTACTAGATCTATTGTGCTCCCTACTGAGCCTATAGCCTCCAACAACCCCAGCTTCTGCACAAATGCTCATAACATGCATCCCTCGGATGCTGCATCTTTTCCTGGTTAAGGAGGATTCTTCCTGCATAGTTTGCCACTATGAATACCCAATTATCTGACTTCTTAGTCAACAATGTCCTGTCAATATACCTGTAAGTATCCTAAGCCTATTTTATAGATATGCAGGCTTTCAATGTATTATTATATTCAGTGTTGACGCACAATTTCTTAACTTTTTTACTTAAAATAGTACTTTATTTTGCCACATTTTTTACAACATATGTGTCCACTACTAATATTTTGACCGCAGCTGTATATAGCTGTATATATATATATATATATATATATATATAGTGTGTGCTCAACAATAAGTAACATCAAGAGAAACATCCCGAAGCGAGCGAGAATCGCACTGAATGAAATCGGGACGGACTATAGAAATATGCGTGGCTATAAAAAATTTCATTTTATTTCTTTACGATGAAATCGCTTTGTTGTTGTAGTTGTTGTAGTTGTTGTTGTTGTTGTTGCTGCTTCTTCTACTTCCTTTGCTTGTTCTTGTTGCACTGTTCTTTGCAGTGAGAAAATTAAATTATTTGCCGTTAATTGTTTTCTTCTCTCTGGCGCTTTCAGCTTTTTATGAATGGGGCCTGGTCACTCAAATGCCAGAGTGACGACGGCGGGCAGGGGGGGGGGGGGGGGAGGGCGGTGGAGGGGTAAATGTGTGGTTGGCTGAGTGTGCGTTAGTCGTCAGCTCATCAAATTGTCTAATTTGTGTTGATTTAAACAGTCGTCCGAGTCGTTGAGTCGCCGCATCGAATCGCCGACTTGTCGACTGATGACCATAAAAAAAACAATAACACAAAAAAAAAAAAAACGAAGAAAACGAAACAGAAAAAAAAAAAAAAACAAATGCTGGATGCCGCCAAAAGTTTTTGAATGGCTTTTTTATAGGCCCATATTTTCAGTTTCTATGGGCATTTCGAATGGGTTTTCGTGGAATGCCCAGAGTTGCCCACATTGCGGTTGAAAGAGTTGCTCAAGTTGACTCCAGTCATAAAATCCACACAAACACATACATACATACATATTGCATGTTGTTGAGATTTAGGAACAACCACGTAGCATAAGCTAATAACAGAGACAAGAAAATTTCAACAGAATTTATACAAATGAAATTGCTGTGTCAGACGATAAAGTGCCACATGCCGTTTGCAAATCAAGCGAGTTTTCTCCAAAACTTTTTTGCCTGGGGTTCTACTTACATCAAATAACATTGCTGAATTCTTATAAATTCTTATGTTAATTTTATTGCCATCATAAAAATAGGACACTAAATTTACGCTAGAATAGATTATTGTGATATTTTATATACAAAGCATTTGCTGATAATTCAGTGGAACGGTCTAAATTCTCTAAACGGGCAAATTTCATTTTACAAATTTTGCAAAATCAATTATGCTGAATCAAAGTAAATGAAAACGAATCGAAAACCACAAAGAAATCTTTTTGGATTTGGCTTTGAGAAACTTGCAATGACATTTCATATATTAAATTAATGAATTTTAATCAAGTTGTCTTTCCTTTTATTAGATGTGTGCAATTTGAGTACTACAAAAGCATCACAAACAGATTTCCTGTCACTGTTAACAAAAAAAAAACAGCATAAAACAAAGTAAAAAAAAGAAAATAAAAATAATGAAGCCAGAAGAAATAAAACACAAACATCAAGGCCAAGAACTGAGCCTGTGGGGCAAGAGCATGTCGTGTCCAGGCCTACGTTCGCTTTGCATGCCCCCCCGCCTCCCTTCCTCCTCTATCTCTCTCTCTCTCTCTCTCCTCTATCTTTATCTGCTTGTGAACAACTAATTAGTTTTGCATTTTTAACTACCGCACTGGCGGTGAAGGGGTGGCGGGCAAGTTTTGATGGAAGGTCGACTCGGACTCGGATTCGGACTCGGACTCGAACTAGAACTAGAACTGGAGACTGCGAATGCGATTTGGGGTTGGGCCACACGCACGCGCCACATAAAAATCTAGAACTAGGCAAGCGAAACAATCACAAAACTGCGTGCAACAACTTTTTTTGCAAGACCAAAAAAAAAATAAATAAAAACAAAGCAAAAAGCAGAAACCGCTAAGAGCGTTCTGTCAATCAAATGCTGCAGACAGTGCTGTGTGTCAGTACACATACAACTCGCCCAGCAATGTTATTAACTGAAACACAAATACGATCACATTTCCCTTTTCGGTGAATTGAACAAGTTTTTAGAGGGAAAACGAGCCAGAATCTTTTAAGTTCAGATGCAAAGAACTTTTTATGATAAACAAATGAAAAACCGGTAAATCGAAATATCTGAAAAATAAACGGAATAACTAGCTATAACTATCTGAATTTTTGACATATAAGGAGTCTATGTGAAGTTATAAAGGACATGAAAAGATCTCAAATTTCAGCTGCTAAACAATGTTTCTTGTAGTTTAATCTTATCTATTAAATTTATATAGAAAACTACGATTCTCAGATATTGAATATTTCTCTACATGCAACAAAAATATATATATAAGTTTATATTTGAGAATGAAAATATGTCTAATAATCTGTATAATGTGGTAATGGGTAACATCAATTCGAGCAAATATGTATTTCAACTATGAAATAAGTTGTTATTGTTGCTTTCGTCACGCCAAGACCAACAGCAAACACACTTCACTTGAGTTGAGTTGAGTTGGACGCATTTTAATGTAATTACATTAAATGAAATTACATTAAATAATAAAAGTAACGGCGCAAAGTTGCCAGATGCGAGCAGAGAGCAGAGAGCAGAAAGAGAGAGCAGAAAGAGAGAGAGAGAGACAAACAGAAAATGTCCGTCAATTTGCCCAAGCGATGAAGAACAGAGGAGCGCAAGAGGCACCACTGGCAACTAGTGGGGGGTGCTATGGCAAAAGTGTGGAAGAGGGGGGGGGGCTTGGATGGGACATCAACTAGGCGTCATTGCTTTAAGTTGCTTTTTAGCTAATTTGACATTTGAAGTCTAATAAATAAGTTATGACAGCAAAATGTGTGGCAACTAACTGAATTTTTCACTCGAGCGGGAAGGGAGACTGTCACGTGTTTCGTCTCCGTCTCCATCTCAGTCTCCGTCTCTGTCTCCGTCTCTGTCTCCGTCTGCGTCTCCGTGATGGACCGTGGACCGTTAAAAGCTGTTGACAGCACACGGAATGAGCATCCTTCGCCTCTTACGGCTCGAGTATTTTCTGCTCGAGTTGACTTACGACCAAAACCATTATCATCCTCAGCCTCATCCTCAGCCTCATCCTCATCCTCATCTTGAACTTCATCTTCGTCTTCATCATCTCCATCTTTTGGTGCATCTTCTGCTTCGTCTGCTTCGGCTTTCCCTTTTGTTAGGGGGCTTGGCAGTTAATGGTTTTCGTAGGCGGCTGCTCGGCAAAGGTGTTGTCATTAAAAAATGATAAATACTTTCAGCACGGAATGAAATGTGCGTCTTTGACTAGCTTCAAATGGTTTTGGTTTGCATGGGCTTTTTGGGTATTGACTTTGTGGCTGGCTAAGCAACAACAACAACAGCAACAACAACAACAGCAATAGTAACCAACTCAATGACAACGACAAGTTTCTGTTGCTGTCGCTGTCCCTGGCCAATAAGTCAAGTTTGCTGAGCAGACTAATTTTGAAATATTATTGGACGCAAGGAGGCAGCAGCACCAGTGGGACTGACTTGTGCATTGAAAAGAAGACACCACGACGATGACAATGACGATCATGATGATTATAATAACGATGATGCTGTTAACGACGATGATGATGATTAAATGGCACTGACTTGCAGAAAGTGCATGCCAGTACATTAAAGTGAATGTGATGAAGTTATCATTCACACACCTACACACTCACTCAGCCAAAGCGAACAGGCTTTAAAGCCCAATAGATTTCTCAATAAACCCAGTTGGGAACTCTAGCCGACAACTTACGATATTTCCTGGGAATAGACAAGCTTAGACCAAGTCTAAAATGCATTTGAAAAGAAATGCATAGAGTTAAATACTGCATTTTTAATTGTAAACCAAAGAAACGAAAAATAATAATAAATTCCAACAAAAATACTAATAAATAACATAATAATGATAATAATAATAAATATATATAAATAATATATACATCGTATCGTATTTTCTACACAAATAAATGCATGACTCATTGGGCAATTGGAAGCGTTGCCTGAAAACCTTCCTCATCGAGGCGACAGATGGATTTAATTAAAAAACAGCATGGAGCATATCAAGAAGCCTATCAGCTAGCCCCATAGATATATAGATATCTATGATTGGCTCGAACAAAAGCATGATTGGAGTCTGTTTCACACATATGGCATAGATAGCGATTGCTGTCTGTTGTTGCTGCTGTTGCTGCTGTTGCTGTTGTTAATGATACATATCAAACGTCATGCTGTGACACATTTGGCCTCTAAGTGGAGCAGACAACAAAAACAGCAGCAGCAGCAGCAGCAGCAGCAACAACAACAACAAACACATGTAGAGCATGTTGCGCCACACAACGAGCCAAAACGAGCCATTTAAGCCAAACAACAAAGAACTTTGTCTATGCAACGCAGATAGAAAAGCGCCGACGACGACGACCACCCCAGCAGCAAGAGAGGCAGATAGAGGTGGGGAGCTGGGGCGGAGCGGGGCATGCATTGAGGGGCTGCAGGCGTTGCATTTACAAGGCATTTGCTTTGAATTACACAAGCAGCCAGGCGGCCAGGCAGACACCAGCAATACCAGCAACATGGGACAGTTATTGAAATCTAGCCGAAAAACAGCACAAAAAAAAAAAGAAAAAAGCCAGCAACTAAGCGACACTGATGCTGGCAGCAGATACCCTGGAAAACCACAGTCATTTACTTTTTTCACATTGGGTTGTTTAAAAAGAGTTTTTTTCTTCTTATTATTATTTGCCAAATGTGAAGAATATATAATATATATATGTATGTGACTAGGATTGATAATTACAGTGAAAGATGAGCATTGAATCTACAACCTAATTTTCGATTCTATAAAACAACGACTTATTTCCTCGACGCACTGGCAACTTTACAATTTTAGATACTCGTGACTTTGACGACTTCTTATTTGGCGGACAACCTATCCACATAAGCGTAATTATATATAGTAGATATGATCAGTTAATATCTTAAACTAACTCTTATGATTCAACAGATATCACAAATCGGCCTATTTAATCGGCTCTTAAATGTGCTGCTTCTGTTACACTCTGCTAGTAAAGTATAATTTCTACAGGGTATGCAACAATGACATTAAATGGCTTACAGCCGCAGAGAGTGACAGAGCGAGACAGAGAGAGCGGGAAAGAGAGAGAGAGAGGGAGACAGATAGAGAGAGAGAGAATGTTTTAGTTATTTTTTTTGGGGGACAGGGGCTGTGTCGCATGGGAACGCATGGGAAAACACAGGAAAACACGCAACACAACGCAGCGAAATGAAAATTGATTTGTTATGAAAGTCGCTTGTCTCTTGTGTGTTGCTGTTGTTATTTTCGTTGTTTAAGTTGTTGTTGCTGTTGTTGTTGTTGCTGTTGTTGTTGTCAGATTGGGTTGGTTCGGTTTGGGTTGATTATGATCAATGCCAGCCCAGTCTGGGTTAGTTAGCTGGATGGTTGGCTCTGGCTGTGGCTCTGTTACCCATTTAGCCCATCTATCTGCCTTTGGCCATATATCTATAGCTATGTATTTCCTTTCCCATTTCCATTTCCATTTCTATATCTATATTTTTATGTATCGTACGTGCGTATTCCCCCCTCCCTTCTCGCTGCCTCTCCTACAACTGTGGGCTCGTCGCGCTAATGAACTTAATTGCTTGCAATGGGACTATTAACAGTTAACTACGAGACTCGCACAGAAATACTTAATGACAAAAACCTAACCAAATCGTTCACACACTTCAGCTGCAAATGGAACTCATTACGTATTTATTTGTTTTTTCTTTTGTTTTTTCTTTTTTTTTCTTTTTTTTTCTTTTGTTTTTTTTTTATTTATTTTTTTTTTGCGTTGCTTTCTTCTGCTGCCTTCTTTTGTTTGGTTTTAATTCCAAATATACCCTTTAGTTGCAGTTTAAAATGAAGGGTTTGCTTGACTGTCGAGAACTGAGTCAAAGCCTATTTCATTGTAATCAAATATCCTATAAATCAAGTATTTAACAGTTAATACTAAGAATTAAATGTAAAGATTTCATAAGCAAACTTCTGGAATGGTTACGATGAGTTGTGGCTGCATCTGGTTCTTGCAGTTCTCTAAAAATCTAAAAGCCATTTACAGATTGTATTGATGGCTATGCAATAAATTAATCGCACTTTTCAAACATATTTAAATTTAGACAGAGGCAATTTCTGGAAACTAACTTAGTGCCACCAACTAAGCTGATTACGTGGCAACAACTGGTTGGGATTGATAGAAAGTGTTTTGATACTATTTGTTAATATGCTGGTGCATGTCGCATTGGGTATGCGCGACATGCAACGCACGCATCAACATTTAACTGACAACAATGGCGATCCAGACGTAAGCCTTGCAATGGGGGGCGCCACGCATGCGTGCCCCAAGAGAGCAAGCGGTTCCAATTGTTTGATTGTGCCTGACTAATTTCGCTTTCGTTATGCGATGTTGCGACGCTTTGTTGTTATTGTTGAATGTTGTTGTTGCTTGTTGTTGTTGCATGTTGTTGCTTGTTGTTGTTGTTGCTTGTTGTTGTTGTTGGTAGTTTCAGTCTAAATGTCTTGTAGTTTGGAGCTATTATGTATAATTTAATGGTCATTAAATGGGTTGGCATAATAGCCAAACAGGAATGGAAACGGGAATATCAATACACACACACACACACACACACACACACACACACACACACACACACACACATTTGTAGCCATAGCTTTTGTTTGGAATGGCACTGCGAATGGTTATGCTAATGGTAATCGTTGGTTCGCTCGTTGGCTCGCTGGTTCGTTCACTACAAATGGTAGCACTTTGTGACGAGTGCAACGACCCACAAAATCAGTTATCTCTCTCAGATCGGATAGCCTCGATTCAGTTAAGTGTAATTCCATTCCAGTCAACTCCACACGCTTCCAATCAAAGCTCACATTCGTGCATCAACTGCATCAAGTGCATGCAGCTGTGCGCCTCACAAAACTTTGTTAGCATTTCAAATATGCTCTTCTCTCTGCTCTCAGCAAGGGTTCGACAATTCTGTCCTGCAACGTGTGCCGCATGTGGAAAGAGGCCAGATTTGAGCTACCTAGTATACATTAGAAGTGCACGAACTTTATTGGTGAATTTGTTTTTAAGTTGCAGTATTAGAGGAACAAAAAGAAGATGCAAGTCTTGCAATATTCACGAATGTTCTCTGCCAATTCATACTTAAAGACAGTTTTCGATGGAGCAGATGGATCAGATTAAGGAATATTTATACAGTTATAGCTGCAAGTGTATTTAAATTTCGACCACTCAAAACGAGGTTTTTTAAATCAATTTAACCCGTAAGTTTGAATCGAACCGAATCAAATCGCAATAAGCACTAATCAAACTGAGCCGAAGGTCAGACATCATCAGCATCAGACACACACACACACACACACACACACACACACAAATAATGTGAATTGACAGCTACCAATAATGAACAGAAATGCATTGACAAGCAGATCTGCGATTAGAAGTGCTCTTGCCATAGCTTAACCTACGATTATACCTACTATTTAGACACATCTCAAAATAGACTCGCAACTCGTAGCACGTAATTCGTACCTGCAATGAAAAGAAGACAAAAAATCGAATGTTTAAAATTTATATTTGCTAAATATTAAACAAGGCAGATAAGGTGAGGCAGAAATAAATAATTCGATTTGGGATACTAAAAAGAGCGAATAAAAATCATAAAAAATTAACTGACGAACGGTGTGATACTGTCTGATATTGATTGAACATATCGAAAGAATATACATTTAAATGCAATTATTATTAATAATCATAAAAAATTAATTTAATTTCTTTGATAAGCTTTCGATAAGTGTATATATCCTGATGAGTTGGACGAAAAAAAAATTTTTTTTTTGGCTAACTTTAAAGTCTTCTTTTGTCTGTTACATAACAGCCGCTTACACAAACCCCACTTGCGCTTATGATTACAGGGTATACATAATCGAAATGTTAAATTGGAAAATAATGTAATCTATGTATGGGCTGGCAAGCGTGTTCCATCGACTTGTATGTAACACACAATAAATATGTACATATTTTCAAAGCTTCTCGATTTTATTTTCAGTTTCGTTTCTTTTCTTTTCATTTTTTTTTTTTTTTTTGATTTTCTTCTTCTTTTTGTTCAATATATGGAATTTTCAATCAAAAGACAACCGACCGGACGACGAGTGAACACTTACTTGCACAGACAACAACAACAACGCATCTGTATGTGTGTGTGTGTGTGTGTGTGTGTGTGTGTGTGTGTGTGTGTGTGCATGTATGTAGGTCATCTATGACGGACATATCGTAACCGTAAACGTAATCCGTATCGCAGGGTTCAAAAGGTTCACGCGGCATCGTCACGCCATGTCCAAACTCACACACACACACACACACACAAACACACACACACACACACATATGGACTTTATGAAAGACGTCTAGTTGGTGCACGCCCACAATATGAAAGGCCAGCCGTTGAGCTAACGACTTTTAGGCAATGCCCTCGCCTGAAAATATATAAGCTGCCTAAATTTAAACTATGCCTCTTGCATCAGTTTATCTATCAGTCCATATATCTATCAGTTAGGCAAGTTCAGTTTGCCTTGGCCTGTCAATCGCAATTCTTTATCTTTTTTCCTATTAATGATTGGCCTGACGAATAAGCTTATTTTCTCTATCTGTTCTTCTCTAAACTATTGAGTTTTTCCTTTCACAAAAGCGTTGCATGAATATTGATTTAATTATTTTTTCCAACTTAAATGATTTCATTTGAAATACATTGATTTTTTATTTTTTTTTAATATTGATTATCTTTCTTTATTTGTCATAAATATATATTTAACATTTTTTATACGTTATTTAGCATTAGAGCTACTCTAAAGACATCGCCACAAGCAATATAAGATTATACATTTTGTATGTCATATTATAGTATTGCTGAACTCTGAAAATAAGCTGTCGTTATCAATAATTTAAGTAGAAATTATTACTTGCACTGGATGGAGATATTGAGAATACGAAATATCATAGAATACCATTATATATAATTAAATATATATATATATATATATGTATATATAAATGTATATGTATCTATTCTATAATAACTAACCTTTAGCTAAACACAAGAACAATTTCGGTTCGATTATTTTGAAAGGTTAGCCGTGTCTGCTTCGTTGCTTTGTTTGTTAGTTTGTTCACACGAAACCTCAGCCTGAGCTGACCCCAGACCCATTTTCAGGCTGACTCTGTATCTGCCACTACTGTATCTGTGTGTTTATATTGGTATTGGTATTGGTATCTGTGCCGTATCGTGTTACGTTGTTGCAGTCAAGTGGCCTGCCTGTTGTGACCTTAGACAGGACGGCGCGACCAGCAACTGCCAATTATGCAATATAAAATGCTAAATTAATAAAAAACCCAAAAGGGAACAAAAAGAAAAACAGCAGTAAAAGCCAATTAAAAAAAAGAAAATACAACAACAAAAATCACGTTATTTACGTTCCGCCGAATTCAAAACGTGCTGCGAAATAGCAACAAAAAAATAAAAAAATACATAAATAAATAGAAGTAAAAAAGCAAGTGTCGAGAGTGCTCGACTCGGTGTTAATACATAAACTTATCATAGATACTTTTATAACTTTCAGTTTTAGTATTTGCAGAGTATTTTTTATGAGCTTTATTTGACATAGATACTTAGTTCAGATAGGCTAACATAGCTCATATATATATATATATATATATATATCTAAATGTGGCTCACTTTCGTTCGCATAGATACACACTTGATTATATACCCATTGTGGCACTTTTACAACCACAGGGTAGAAAAAGGAAATTTTAATTTTCTGTGAAAATTGCAGGCTATAAATTACATATTGCCCAGCCGCGCCGCGACGGTCAGAAAACATAAAACATTTCTGTGTAGTGTCGTGTAAATGGTCAAACCCCAAAACCCACTTCTTTCCCTCCTCTTCCTCCTCTTTCTACTCCAGTTTACCATCGATGCCCATTGCAATGGCCATTAGATGAATGAATGATCGGGGAAAGTGTGAGTGAATGAATGGGTACTCATTCTATGTCAACGGCTGCCTGACCTTGTCATAAACAAAAATGAAATATCGCCAGCACAACAATAATGAACTATCGAAAAGCAATCCAACTAAATATTTTGTAGTTGTTTTCTGGGACACATTTAGTTAAGTACAATTTATTGAACGATTCCAAACTAGAAACTAGATTGCTGTTTCCACCGAAACTTAAGTTTGTCAAAGAAATCAATCCAAAACGAAATAATAATCCATGAAAATAGTAATTATTCTTCAACTAGATAAGTTCAATTTGCGATTGTATAAAATCAATTTCAATTTAAAAACACAATTCTCAACGAGCAGCCAAGTTGAAGTTGTATCAATTTATTATGATGCATCCAAGTTATTTATTAATTAGCCATAAGTGATTGATAGTTGTATTTCGCATTAGTAGCAGGAACAATCTCGTTCGAATTATTGGCAAATAGCCATTTGTAGCATTCGAAATGCTATTTGATTAATGATAATATTTATTTATTTCCTACTTATGACGCATTAATTGCACAAAGAGTACGCTGAGCACACTCATAAGTACACTCAGGGGTACTTCTAACGTTGCCAGTAATTGCCACGCATTGATAACAGTCTCGGTGGATAAAAAAAAAAAAAGAAAAAAAATGAGGCACTTACAAAAAAAAAAAATGCTTTCAATAATGCTCGCAACAAAATTAATGTCGTTCAGCCTGAACAAAATCAAATCGAGTGCCTGTGGCAAATGTGTTCCCTTTAACGACAAACTGAAATCCCTCGGGTGTATCTTTGGGGCAAGAAATCGCAACAAGTCACACAGCGTTTGCTTCATAATAACAGACTCTGAAATTAAAAAAAAAAAAAGGGGACCGACAGAAAAGCGCAGCTGTTGGTTGCTCCCCCTGAGAAGGCAATGAGCTCAGCAGATATATACACACACACACACACACACACACATATGCACAGCGAGTGAGAGAGAGAGGGAGAGGGAGATACAGGCTCACACATACGCCCACACAATTAACACTTTGGTTGACGGGTAAATAAATATTTAGCATGTGTACACAAAAGCTGTAAGCTGCCCGTCGAAGCCGGCTAACAATATTTATAACATGCTAGAAATAATAGTGGAACTCGATGTGGCAACAATGGGAAAAAGTTGCCACACATTCACACACACACACATGTGCTCCACTTACAGCTCGACTCATTGTTGTTGTTGTTGTTGCTGTTGTTGTAGTTGTTGTTGTGGAAGCAGCAACAACGCCTTCGCCTTCGCCTTGCATAGTCTAATCAATGATTAGTATGCCCCTTGGCCTGGTCTTCTACTTGGACTCCCAATCAACGATGCTGGGAGCCAACCAAGCGACAAACCAACCAACCGATCGACCGACCGACTAACACACACACACACACACACTAACACACACACACATACACACTCACACACACTCACACACACACATTTACATGCCATGCATGCATATAAATTAATAGGCGGCATGTTAAAATTGTAACAGCAAATGGGATTATCTGTTGCAGAGCGAAACTCAAATACCCTTGCTGAATATATAAGGAACTGCATCATCACATCTCAGATAAGTATTGAATATGATATATGGCTGATATTTGAATAAAACTGAAGCAGCTCAACAAGTATGTGAAGTTTATTCAAAGTCGAATTTTGAACGATGGAATGATTTTCATGTTTATACGTATATCAAATAGAGATAATACTACTTGCCGACATTAGTCAAGTTGTTAACGATAAGAACCATCATATATGATATAGTGTGACGATCCTATTGATGTAGTCATATATATATATATATATATATAAATACAGATTGGTTTTATATTATCATCAGCAACTGTGGCAAATTTAATCAAGCGAACAGTTCACATGGGTCAAAGGCTCAATTTCAATTTTAGTTAGTCAGTTGTTCGAATACCCCTCGGGGCAATGCGTGTAACATGGCTAGAAAGTTAGCAAAGGTGCAGAACATAGTTGATTAAACCAAGGTTTGCGTTTGCCAATTTGGCCCGAAAGACCAAGACAAGCTGGAAAGAGAATAAGAAACAGAAGTCGGCTTCCCTTGTTGAGGCAAATGAAAGGAAGTGCGACCAGAGGCAGATGCAGAGGCAGAAACAGGGGCAGAGGCAGAGGCAGACATTCATATGTATGTTTGTCATCCTCTGACATGTCACACACATGCACACACACACACACACACACACATCAGTTGACTGTTGGTTAAATACAACACACGTCAAGAAACTGAAACCAAACGAACCGAACTGAACTGAACCGCATCGCATTGCAGCGAACCGAACCAAATGCGTTGCACAAGTTTCAGCGATTTTCTTTATTTTCTGAATTTATTTTCTTTTCTGTTCGCTCATTCATATTTATTTATTATTATTTTTTTTTTTTTTTTTTGGGAGGGGGGAGGGGTCTGTCAGTGGCAGTTGCTGTTCCAGTTCTGAATTGCGTCTTACAAGCTTTGACGCAAATACTTCCTTTGTGTGCACAGCTCAGCCCAGAAAGGGGCAACCTCGACTCTGTCGAAGATGCTGATAACGTTCAACGTTTTGGGAGCACTGCATTTGGTGGAAGATCAGCTCATCCTCATTAGTCAGCTTAACAGAAGATGGCCAGCAACTTTAAAGTGACTGCACAAAATGAAAACTATAATTTCTGTTGTGTTGCTTGTGATTAAGAAGAAACAGCTCCGAGTTGTAAGTGAACAGATAAAGCGAGTTGTGCAAAAGCTCTGCGAAATGCTCCTTTTACATCTTTCCACTTTCTCTTAATCGTTGCACTACTAATTGTTCCTTGCTGAACCATTTCTATAGTTAAGAACTTAATTTCACTTTTCGCATGCACTTAACTAATCCATACTAATTATTTTATTGGTCAGATTAGGTTATTTCTGGGGTTTCCCCAATTCATGCAACAATCGTTGGCCCATTTTGCACTTCAATTATTATTTAAATTGTTAATCTTCTTTTCTAATTTAAATATTATTTTACATTTTATTTTGTACATAATTTAATTCAATCTGTTACTTTTTGTATTATTTTTTTATTTTTTTGTCGACTGACTTTAGTTGACATTAAATTAATAAAAAAATAAGTGTTGCACAGAAGCTGTTTTCAGCGGTATCCTGTCTTGATGTGTGGAGTGCACGGCTTACAAAATTAATTAATCAAAGCACTTAGCTTAAGATTAATGTGCTGTGCCAAGCTGCTGAGTGGAAAAGAAAGCTGCTTAAAATGAGTAGCAACATGGATTTTGAGTGTGCGATTTGGGACAATAGAAAGAAGGAGCAAGTTGAGCAAGTAAAGCAAATGTTTCGCGCCACTTTATGGTCCAGTTCAGTGTTGATAAGTGTTATTCAGAGAAAAGCTGATGGACGCCAGTGAGTGCATTTTTCTAGCAAAGACAACACTGCCCAGTCTCCCTTTGTGTTCATATTTATACTTTGATACCGAAGGTTTCATAGTATATGGGTTTTGTGGTCCTACAAATCTTAAATGCGCATTTCTTCTACAATATGTAAGCTAAAGTCAACAAATTTGGAAAATATGTTGCTGGTAACTCCCCTAAGAGATCGATAAAAAATCGAGTAATTCGATAAGACCACATACATATATCTCCCACAACTTGAAACCTAGAGTCACCAAATTTGAAAGATATATTGCTAATAACAACCTTCAACAATCCAGAAAATACTTTTTGGACCACGCCCACTTCCATCTCCAAAACTCCCAGAAGCCTATATCTTCCGCAATTTAATAGCTACAGTTACCAAACCTGGAAGGAAGATTACTATCTTATATCTACCGTAATTTTATCAAAGTATTTTGCAGTCGGTTACGTGCCTCAATGCCGATTACCCCAGATTCGCTTCTCTCTCTTTGTGTGTGTGTGTGTGTGTGGTGGGACAGCAAATATTCACAGCAAGATAGGATAAAAAAAATGGGGAGGAAAGAAGCGTGAACTGGGAACTTGTGGAAGGGTAGCCTAAGGTATGTGGAGGTATGCTTTTCACGTATTGTCTTCAGATTTCCAAGTTTAGCTGGACGTGTGCGTGAGTCTCTCTCTCTCTCTCTCTCTCTGTGTGTGTGTGTGTGTGTGATTATGCAAAGTGAGTTGAAAAAAGGATTGCAAACGAATTTGTTATGCGCATTTTGATGTCATTATCCTTAAAAGTCATTGGCCTCCTCCTCGTCGCTGGCTGTTGCCAGTTGGCTGTCATCATCATCACCCCGATTATATTCAGCTGCTATACTTAGTGAGTAAATCGGGCCGACATCAGGTTAGACTCGTACTCATACATACAATATAAACGAGCGTCTGATTATGCAAATCTATTTATATGCCAACTACTTATGTGGCTTTGTTGGGCGCCGACCCGCTTACTGAATGAGTTACGGACTGAATGAGTGAGTGAGTGAGTGAGAGAAGGAGAGAAAGAGTGACTGAGTGACTGAGTGGGTGAGAGAAAGAGGCTCCGACCCTCCACGATATACGAGTTGTTTAGGCAATTAATTTTCAAGCTTTGCAGATTGACTGGGCGACGTTGCGTCGTCCTTTTTGCGATACTCTGCTGACGGCAGTTGTTGTTGTGATTACCAACGACTAAGTTGGGGTTAAGCATGGGTCATAGTTCATTGTTCCTTTTGTTATTGTTTCACACTACCGTACGGGATTACGTGTGTCATATGTGAGAGATCCTTCTTCCTTCCTCCAAACACTTAACACCCCCCAAAGAGCATTTGCCATGTGACCGTTGGTGTCAATAAAAGGTCACAGCATTGCCAGCTTATTTAGTTAATAGGCACACACACATTGTTAGGCAGAAGGCTTTAAAGTTTACTCGTCATTATTAATAGCTCAATAATTGCTGATGAGTTGAGTCTGGAAAGTTGACTTCTGGATTTGTCTATGACTTATTTTCTGCATGGACACATAAGTCTTTGCTAATTACTCGTTACTATCCAAAGCTATTCGTTATTCGTTACTATTTTTAATTTCCTGTTTATATATTGACTCCATATATTTAGTTGTTCAGCGAGTTTTGTTTTTTTAATTAACATTTAAACTCGTCTTTTCTACTGAGTACCCGTTAAAAAAAAAGACACTCATTTACTTACTCGTTACTATATTGCGTCTATTAGTTTTACTCTACGCTACATCTTGTGAACTCACGACTAGTTGCACATCATTTGCTTATGTTCATTTTTGGTTTGTTCTGCATTTTGTCAACTCGCTTAACTATTGTGCTACTAGTTGCAAGCAATCCCCACCAGGTACCAGTACTCGCTAGCTATTCACACTTTGCCGCTTATATTTAGCTGAATAAGTTTGTTTTCCACCTCGTCTCAGCTTGGGTTAAGTTCGTCTGAATTTTCGCAGCACTTTGTAATGTTTATTTAGCATGCTTGTCTCAGCTTTGCGAATTCTGCTTAAAAGACATTGCCTTGGCTTGTTTCTTGTCTCGTTTCTTGTTTTGTGTCACTTTTTCTGTTTTTTCTGTTTTTTTTTTTTGTTTTTCTTTTCTGGTCTGAACTATTTATAGACGCAGCTAATGAGGCTCGGTAAGAAGCGCAGCTATTTAAGCTGCATGGCTAGGAAATGACAGCATCAAAGAGAGCGGAAGTAAATATAACAACTGTGTGTATGTGTATCGGTGTTTTTATATGTGTACGTGTGTCTATCTGTATGTGTGTGCGGGTGCGGGTGTGTGTGTGTGTGTGTGTGTGCATGTGTGCGTTCGCATTTCTCAACCGGAAATGCTCTTATTATAGCGGGGCAGTGGGCATATCAAATGTGCAAGGCCAGACATTGGATCTACTATTAATACTACTACTACTACTACACACACACACACACACATTTGTTGTATTTAGAGTCTGGTCTGAGTCTGAGAATGATTATTAGTTGCGTGTTAAATGTCAATTGTCATAATTAAATGTGACATCCCCATAAAGCCTGTGTAGCATTTGGAAATTAGAAAAAGCTTTTAGCAAGTTGAAAAAAAAAAAAAAAAAACAAGGAAAAAACTAAAATGAGCAAAAAAATACATGACAATTCCCATGCCTGTCTGTCGGTCTGTCTGTTTGTCCTAGTTCAGTTTAGTTATGTTATGTGTTATGTGAATGCGAATGTGAATGTGATACGCAACTTTTATATCTCATCTAAAGCGGGCTGCTAATTGTATCGCGGCCTTTGGTGAACGCTTCGATTTACGTTGAACCCCACCACAACCCACTACCACTCTCCTAATCCGCCCCACTTCGCTCATCCATTTTCATTAGGGGCACTCTCGTATATATATCTGGGCATATCAAACTTTGTTCTTCTTGTTTTCCCATTTAACTGTAATTATTTCTAGTTTTGTTTTATTTTTATTTTTTTTTATTTTTTGTATATATATATTTTTATCACAATTAATTAATCTGTTTAATGGCTGGCTAGATTGATTGGCCAGCTCATTGGCTCAATGCCTCAACGATTCAACGACTCAACGACTATTCCGCCCTCATTCCAAGTATCAGATGGATATCTGTCTGCACACAACACACAACACACCACCCACCCACACACCCACCCTGCCACAACCTGAGCGCATGCATAAAGCCATCAATCAAATGCAATTATAAACTCTCTCCTTGGGCGATTATTGGCATTGCACGCAGCCACAATTATCTAAGGACTCTAGATATCTAAGCCACATATATATATATATATATATAGATATATATATATTTGTAGCTTGCGGTCGACAGTTGTCGCAAGTTGATTGTGTAATTACCGTTCACCTAGCTAGTATGTAGGGTCCTTCGATTCCCTTCTGTCTGCCAGCGATTTACTTGTGGCGGTCAGCTTGAGTGCCAGGCATAACACCTGCGATGGTTATTTTACCTTGATATATATGATTATGTATAGTTGATGTATATTGTATAACTGTTAGCTGTTAATATAAAGCGCATAAGGCATAAGCAATCAACTTACTCGCCACATCTTACAAGTAACGAGTGTATGTTTTATCCGGCGAGCTATTTGAATATTTCTAAGCTACTCGTTACTTTAACACTTAAACAGTGTTCAACTACAAAGCTGTACAACTATGTGTTGCTCCGAAAACGGGTTAAACGAACTCGCTGCATATTTAACCCATAGCTTAGTTAACACTATTTGGGGAGCTAACATTTACTCATTACTTGTTGCCTTTGATCCTTTCATAAAAAGTAGCAACAAGTAAAACTCGTTAGCTCTTTTAATTTTAACCAAAATACACACAAAGGTGTTTATTTTGCCACTATCCAAACAGTTGTAGACTATTTGAATAGCTCTTTTCAACTCCAACCTTTTGATGCATCTCAAATTTGCTTACTTATGCAAAATGCTATATACTCCGGTTTAGGCAAGTACTAATACCATTTGAATGCCGAATTTATTTTCATATCTAACACTGACCCAATTCAAAAAAAACAGCAACAAAAAGAAAACAAGCTGAGAACGTGACTAAGCAAAAGATTTGAAACTATGCTTCAAACTATGCTGTTGTTGCTCTAATTCAAATTCTGATTGCCCCTTTGTTTATAGTGTGTCAAATAAAATAACAACTACGTAGCGTAAAATTGCATAGATAGTCTCTAAAAACATTTTTCAATTTACAAATATTTAGCAATTTAAGAGCTAAAAACAAAAAAGCCAAAGATAGACATACACAGACAGACATTTATATATATATATATATATATACAGAGAGAGAGAGAGAGAGAGGGAAATAGAGGAAAGGACATGCCCAACTAGATATTTTAGTTCTATTTGTAGTAAAAGTTTCTAATTAAAAAACCCAAAAAATGCCTTTAGGAGAGGCATGCATTTGGGCTTTTGCTTATTCTCGCTCTCGGTATGTGTATGTGTGTGTGTATGTGTGTAAGTGTGTGTGTTTGTTTGTGTGGTTGGCTGGTTTTTGTTTTCGGTTATTAAAATGATAATAACCTCAAAATCAACATGGCCTCGTACCAAGCGCCCCCTCCTTCCGTGCCCGCAACCAGCATACTTTTGCCCGCCTCCTCATGGCCATGCGTAGAAAGTCCTTTCATGCCATGTTTGTCATTTATTTGTTTGTTTGCCGCACTTTTTCTCTCTATCTCTCTCTCTCTCCCTCTGCCTCTATATATATATATCTGCCTCTAACTATATATGTATCCCTCTCTTTCTCGCGGCCTGTTCATCGCTTGTTCGCAGTTCTTTCTTTTTGTGCAGCTCAACGCATTCAAAGGGAACCAAAGTTGGAGAAGAAGAAGCAGCGCCAGCAGAATGAGTACAGCGAAATTTGCATAAATAATAAATGCAGAGGGAAAAAGCAGCAGCAGCCAAAAACTCGGGAAGCTTCTCTGTCGAAAACCCTTAATCAAAAGTTTAAACAATATAAAATATGAAAAATACTTGAGCGAGTAACGAGTAACGAGCAGGGCCGGCAGGGGGCAATCCCCAAAATCCACAAACACACAAAAAACTAAAGGACAGCAAAGAAAAGATAAGAAAACGCAAATGAAAACTAGACAGCAAATCCGTCCCGCACACAGATATCATAATAATATATATATATTTATATATATATATATATAGAGATAGAGAGAGAGAGGATGCTGGCATCCTGTTGACCGCTTGGACAACGTGTTTCCAGCTGCGTTTTAAGAGTCACAGTCGCATCACCGACAGGCATTCTCCGCTCACATTTTGAGGCATGCCTCAGGCACTGCTCCTGCATTCGTTGGCTAATGCAAAGAGCCTTGAAATTGTATTTAGGTTTTACGTTTCTACTTCGTCTTTACTCGCCCCTCCATCCGGTTGTTCTTTGTGTACCTCTGTGTGTCTGTCCGAGCAGCAGTCGCTTAGTTTCATTTTCATTTTCATTTTATCTGGCTGTAAGCTGGCAAATGCCTAATACGTGCCTTAAACCAGCAAATCAACATTGCCTTTGACGAAACCGCATCGTTCTGTGGCAATTTACGTGAACAGTGGGATTACTCTTGTTACTCTCTCTTTCTCTCTCTCTCTCTCTCTCTATCTTTTCTGTGAGCTTGTTTAATTTGCGATTCGTTATTTTATAATGTTGAGTTATTCTACTCGTTACTAGTTGCTACTCGTTCTGTGGCACTTTACTTGAACAGTGGGATTACTCTTGTTACTATCTCTCTCTCTCTCTCTCTCTCTCTCTCTCTCTCTCTCTCTCTCTCTCTCTATCTCCCCCGTGAGCTTGTTTAATTTAATGTTAAGTTATTCTACTCGTTACTAGTTGCTACTCGTTCTGTGGGGATTACTCTTGTTTCTCTCTCTCTCTTTCCTCTGAGCTTGTTTAATATCCGAATCGTTACTTTAGAATGTTAAGTTTTGCTACGCTTCACTCGATCGATTGCTACTCGTTAAGTGGATGCCTTCATTGATTCTATTATATGTTAGTTTGGTAATAATCTCAAATTGTTTTAACCTAACTTTTTCTAAGTCTGATCCTATTTGATACTTTAGTATTTATGGTTATCTGTTGCATAGATTGTTAAAGCCCCTTTTGACTTTTATGGCAGACATCATAATCGTTAAGCGTTTCAAAGATTTTTGGCAACATTGTGCATTTTTAATGGGAATTTGCGCAAAACGTAAACGCTGCAAACTTCTCCATAAAATATGCAACAAATTTACTAATGGATAGCCAAAGTCGCCCACAACGTCGACATTTGTGGACTATCTGCTTCGGATGCCTCTACTTTCCTCTACCTCTACCTCTTTCTATTCCTGTGGCTGTTGCTGGCTAGTAAAATAGCAATAAGGGAATTTATGCTGCTGGTTGGGCTGACACTCCAACACACACACACACACACACTCAGATGGTATCCATGCGTGTATCCGAGAGATATGAGCTCTTGTATCTGTTCGAGCTGAATATATTTTCCATAACATTTTGCATTTGCTTGTTTATGGTCAGTCATATGGAGATTTTTGTCACATCTGACACACAAACACAGACAGTCGGCAAACTTTAACCAAAAGATGCGCATTACGACGAACAACAGCATGAACGAGTGCGAGTGTGAGTGTGAGTGCGAGTGTGAGTGCGAGAGCGAGTACTCGTATTCATACATTAAAGTGCTTTGGCCAGACAAACAGATACATTTACAGTTGAGCTGTTAGTCACACATGCCGCACTGCGATCACAGAAACAATATGCTCCATTTATGGCCAAACCTCAAGAATTTTATGTGCAACTGCTCGAATATACCCTGTGCCCATAAAAAAATGTACAAAGGGTAGCAAGTGTTGCAAAAAAAAAAAAAAAAAATGCACTTGTAAGATATCTTTACAGAGTATAAATATGGCAAGCCTTTTAGTTTCGATGGGGTTAGCTGGCTTATCTCTATTGGATCATATCTCATTGATCTCGGCATGCATGACAAATATTACTAACAGTTGAAAACACTGATCAGATCTCTGAGTCGAGAACAAAAAATATAAGTTTCTCCAAACTTTGTTTTTCTTTGGCTTTTTGTTGGCGTTGCCCATCAAGCCCATAATCTGTGCAATTTAGTTCAATTGGGCAAACTCCCGCCCCACAACACAACACTATCTGTGTGTAGTACGTGTGTGATGTGTGTGTGTAGTACGTGTGTGATGTGTGTGTGTGTGTGTGTGTGTGTGTGTGTGTGTGCGGTCATGTCCAGGACACATGCTTGTCTCGATGTCATCATCCTCTGGCGCTGTGCCTTTGCCATTTGACTGCCCATGTGCTCGGTACATGCTGGTCCGACTTGCTGTTGTGTATCTGATAGATACATGCTCATCTGCTCATGTAACTGCTGGAATTTGGCGGGGCTGGCAGGGTGTAGTTATTGGTAGATACATAGGTAGAGTAGAGTAGAGTATGGTAGGGTAGGGAGGTTTAGGGTTTGGGGTTTGGGGTTTGTTCCAGTGACAGCCATGATGTATGGTTTTTATAATATTTTGTGTCACATCAACATCACCATCAACATCACCATCAACATCAACATCAACATCAGTATCAACATCCACCGCGAACAATGAACACATGAATATTTAACTCGAATTGTGACAGGAGCCCTTTGGGCCATTGGCTTGACGGATGACGCGGCCCTTGGCCATAAATTAAATTTTGATTTACAAATGGGATTTGGACAAAAGAAAAACGATATTAGACGACATTTGTGTGGCATGAAAAAATTCATGCGTTGTACGTATTGGAAATACATTAAAAGTTTCAATGATTTAGAGACATACATTTTGCCTTGCCTCCTTTCAAAAGCTTAACCATTTTAAAGAACCTTCCCGACTTGTTGGTGCGCCAACTATTAACGACGCCCAAGTCATGAATATATTAATTTCAATATCTTAATTTTTAAATTTTTCCTGGCGTTAATGGCAGTTGCAACTCAATTATTTAGAAAAGACTTTGATATTTTCTATAATTAACACAATTAATTTTATATACATATATATCAAATATCAAATAGAGTGCCTGTCAATAGGTATATATATATATATATATGTATATATATATGTGTATATATATACATATGTATATATATATGTGAATATATATATGTATATCCAACAACTCACTCTCGTAGTCTGTTGAATTTTACATTGGGTTGACAGCAATTTTACGGCTTAAAATCACAAGCATAGAAATGTGGGCATGAAGTGGTTTTAAGTGCCACATTCGCTGCTTCTTAATGGGCAATCAGGCAACATTTCCTACCAACTTGCCACATCCGTAGCCGCAGCAGAAGCCACCGCAGCAGAAGCCACCGCAGACGTAGCAACACCATATTTATGACGCCTGTTTTTGCTTATCTCCGCCCTCTCTCTGTCTCTGGGTCCCTCTCTCCCCCCCTCTCTCTCTCTCTCTCTGGTTAGGTCTTAACGCACCCAGTTGCCAACAAGTTTTGGCTAATTAGCTGCGCTTGAAGCTCAGCAGTTTAACGGATTTGAAACGACCAACTTGCCGCTGACCTACATATGGTCAAAGTACACATGGCTACCCGCCGTACTTGCAACTCGAAGTGCGCTAAAACACTTTATGTGGAGGAAACCAGAATCAGAACCAGTGGGGGTGGATAATGGTCTTGCTGCTGGGGCAAAAGTTTTATTCAATGCCAAATGTGTGCAGCAACTGTGTGTGGCAATAGGAAAGTAGCGGAAATTAGTGAGTACTACAGGATCTGGATAAACGCCATGCTATGCTAGAGAGCGAGAGAGACAGAGAGAGCGAGAGAGAGTGAGAGAGAGAGTGAGAGAGAGAGAGAGAGAGAGAGGGGTGATATGTAGCAATCACTAGAGACAACCACATTCAACTACTGAATGGGCGCGTGGCTCTTATTAACAGATTCAACATGCTGCTTGCTGTCCACATGGCAACACACTCGCTAGAAACAAAAGGAAATATACACACACTCCCACACACGCACACACACACACATGTATTTCAGCGTGTGTGTGTGCGATATCTCTGGCTTTACTTGTGACCATAGCTTAGCTTTCCACGACCCAATAAAAAAAACCCAAATTGGTAACATTTTTTTGGGTGTTGCTGTAGAATTTATGTATGACAACAAAACATACACAAGCGACACATACCAAAATAAAACAAATAGAGACACAGACACAGAGGGAGAGAGAGAGAGAGAGAGTGGGGAGAAAAGTGCAAACATAAAATTGCTAATTTGAATAAGTCACGTGACACTCTGCAGCGTTAAGCTTGACAGTAGGTTTGGGGACGGTGAGCGTAAATTGGGAATACAAGTTGAAGATGCGATGCAGCATTCCAAAGTAAAGAATTGGATGTGCTTGGAGAGAATATTTGCGTATGTTGGCAAAGAAACCGAATACGGCAAATGACTGCGGTGCGCCGCCTGCTTGTCAGCAACTACCCTGCAACAACTAATCAAAGAAATGATTTGGAAAAGTTAACGTTATGGAAAAATTGAGCTGCAGCAGATAGTCTCAAAGTCTCAAATTAATTGTAGATGGGACTAAACTGAGGATCTATCAGCGTTTCAGCTCAAGAAAACTAATTTAATATTCTAGAGATGTTAATATAATTTATAGATTATATATTAACTTTTTAACATGTTTTCTATTTGAAGATCTCAAATCAAAGACAGCTGTATTTCATATTTATAAACAATAGACAAAGTTGTAATAAATTTCTAGTTTTAAAATTGAATAAACATTTGGACAAAATTAAGGGGTATCTGCACGACGAACATGATACCAGACAAAAATGCATTGTGGCTTGTTTTGCTTGCTGATGGCTTTTAATATGTTATTTATTTGCACTTTCAGAGCTCAATCATAAATGCAACGAATGGGCGAATGACGAATGCGGGATTCCAGGGAGAGACAAAGAGAGAGAGGGAGGGAGGGAGGGAGAGAGGGAGAGGGAGGGACAGAGAGAGAGAGAGGGAGAGGGAGAGAGTGTGTGTGCAACGAGAGTGAAATGGCAGTTGACGCTGAAAGTGACGCCCGCTGTCACTTTCCATGCAATAACAACAATTAAAAACTGCAAATTGCTGTCAACTTTTATGTAGTAAATGAAATGTGTATAAGTGAGTGTTGGTGTGTGGTTGTGTGTGTGTGTGTGTTGGTGTGTGTGGTTGTGTGTGTAAATTGCAATGTTGTTCATGGAGCTTTGTTTCGTTTTCAGCCCCAACTATTTGCAGTCGTTGCTGTCGAATTAAATTCTTGTTTTGTTTTACATTCTGCTCAATCGTTCAGTTTTTTCTTCGTTTTTTTTTGTTTTTTGTCTTGACTGTCACATGCAAAGTGCAAATGGCAATGGGAATATGGAATACGAAAGCGGTGCACACAGATATATGTACAGACATTTATGATATATATATATATACATATATATATATATATATATCTGGTTAGTTATGCAAAGCCACTGGGTTCACTTCGTTCGCTCGCTGCTATGTGGCATTATTTTTGGTTCACACGCTTTTATTTACATTTGTTAAATATTTACAGCGAATATTT
Source organism: Drosophila anomalipes (assembly GCA_035041615.1). Classification (NCBI taxonomy): domain Eukaryota; kingdom Metazoa; phylum Arthropoda; class Insecta; order Diptera; family Drosophilidae; genus Drosophila; species Drosophila anomalipes. Next base: position 1,180,370 of record JAWNKZ010000254.1, on the reverse strand, counting down.
GTGTGTGTAGTTTGGGCAGAGCGTATATAAGTAATGTGTGCACAACAAATTGTGAAGAAACGCAAATTAAATGCTAAAAAACATGTGCCACAGAAAGTCGAGCCAAATATCGGAGAGACAGGTCACTGTATATATATATTGATTTAATAGCTTAAAATCTACTAAAAAGATGGGTAAACTAATTATGTTTTAGTCAGTGGTTGTGTGATGGATCACTGGATCACTGGCTAACATTTTCAACTACCAGTTAAGTCACTCAAACAAGAAGTCAGCGCCTTTAAATGCACTAAGAAGTTCTTCAGTTCACCAGTTTTTGAACTAATAGTCGCTTGAGCTGTTCTGCTAGCATTTGTGAATAATTTGAATACTTGTTATTCCTTTAGATTTGAATACCTGCTGTACTTTTTGGCACGTAACTATCGGAATACCGATATATCCATGGTGGAGGAGCTATAGGCTCAGAAGGGGGCACAATAGATCTAGTAAGTCCCAGTGCAGGTATCCCAATTACAATTATAAAAATACTTTTTGGCAGCCATGTATCATTTTATTTGACGAGTAGCTCTGACACTTGCAACTTCATCAAAAAAAATTACACATTCTACTGCTAAATCACCCATTACCCATCATAAGTTCACAAGTGTTCATAAAGTTTATAAATGGATTAACATATTTCGAATTGTTGACTGCACTAGTTCTAGAACAAGAGTATATACATATATATATATATAATATATATACTTTATATATATATAAAAAAAAATAAATATATATATATATATATATGTATATGTGCAGCTATCTTCAGTTCTAATTTATTAAATTTAAGTATTTTACTTGGAGTAACTTCACTCGAGGCAAGTTTGTCAGCCATGTGTGGGTGTGTGTGTGTGTGTGTGTCTCTCTCTCTGGGTGTGTGTGTGTGTGTGTCTTTGGCTGACATTTAAATGTTTGTCGCATTTGTTTTTGGGTTTTATATCATGCTGGGCATGCTTCATGCTTTATGTCGGTCTTTTAGACGAGCCTTTGCTTTTATCAACGTATTTAGTCGAGTGTTTGCATTTCCTAATTAATTACACTGCGTGACTTTCTTACTTAGCGACCACATACATACATACATACATAAATATGCATACATATACATATATATATATACATATATACATATATATATATATATATATACATATATATATATACACATACATTTATACTTATACATATATTATATTTCACGAGCCTCTCTAGACTATGCTACATTAACCTAAAACGACGCACCCAACTTTCGCTATATTTCGCTCTCTTTCTCTCTGTCGCTCGTTCACTCGTTTGTTTGCTCTCGCTGCTTGCTCTCGCTGCTTTTCATTGTTGTTGCCGCTTAGGCAGGTTGTTTATTTTTCTACTTAATGCTTGCTAACATGACTTCTGCTTCTCTTTCTTCATCTACTGCTATGCTCATGAGACAATGTTTCATCATACATATCTATATATATATATTTACATGCATATATACATATATATCCAAATATCTTCATTTTTTTTCCTTTTCTAGCTCCCCTTGACCTGGTGGCACCTCCGTGCACCGACTGGCGTCTTCTATTTTTTCATAAATGAAATTTTGCGGCAACAATATTTTTCAGTTTGTAAGCACAGCCACGAGCCTTGAACCCCAGAACAATATACATATGGGTGTATGTGTGTGTATATGTGTGTGTGTGTGTGTGTGTGTGTGTAAAGGTTGGCTGGCAGCTTGAACACGACTATTGCTTTGCGAACAGACTGGTAAGTGGTTTTTTGATTAGACCCTGGTCTAAAGATTTACGCGCTTCGCCTCATGGGTGATAAAAACTTTCGAGCAGACTGTTTATCAGCCATAAGGAGTTAGCCATAAGTGTCTTAACAATGAGTTAGTGGGGCAATCTAAGCGCATAGCGAGTAGTTCAAACTGATAAGTTATCATAAATGCTTAAAGCACACTCTATATTCAAAATATTGAGTGAAGTTTAGTTTAGCTGATTAAGCGCTTGAAGCTTGAGCCTGAGTTGACTCAGGCATTAATAGGAATATAGTTCTTTCAACGATCAGAAAGGTTTATGCTTGAATTTGGACCTAACGAAAAGACATGTAACGAGTAGTTAGGAGTGGAATTACAGTTTCAGTTTCGATTGGACTGTAAACAGATTAAACAGGACACAATCTGTCCTACATATAGCACAAATATCGGATTCCTTGCATAAAAAACGGCTTCACTTGGATGCTTCAACTGTACAATTTCATTTTACCTTTTTACCAATTTTTAAGGGGTTCAGTGCATAATTAAATATATACCTTTATAGATGTTCAAAGTTGATTAAATGATAATTTGAACTATATTCAAAGAGTTGGCGGCAACAAAATACATAACGAAGTTCTACTAACTGATAATTAAGTCATTCTTACTGATGATTTTCATGATGATGGGGAAAAAACTTCAAATAAAATTGAATGACTCAACTTGATGACGTTCCAAGTGTGTGTTGTGGTGTGCGTGTGTGTGTGTGTGTTACTTTCCCATGATCTGATCACAATGTCAAATATCCCATGACCTTACATTCTTTTTGGGTCTCACAACTGTTAGTTCTAGATGACTCAAAATCAATTGAAGTTTCACGCACAACTTGTCGAAAATTGTATATGTCATTCTTGGGAAGTTGACTCTCGAGATGCTCAAATATATATTTATATATATATATATATATATATATATATGTGTGTACATATGTAATATTCACAATGCCATGTATTCTCTTGCTATCAGTGGATGGGGAGGATGGGAAGCTCTGCTCTGCTCAGTTTCTACTCCACTTTTTTCACGTGTTGCTATTCTTCTCTAATGGCCTTGACAACTTGTCGTAAGTTGTAATTCTTATGCTTCATATAGAAGGAGCGTGTTGCTTGCATATTATATAGCTGATTCATGGCCACAATGACTCATGTTAAAATCAAGTTGCAAGCCGCACGTAGCAAGCAGCAAACAACAACAACAACAACAACAACAACAACAACAACAATAACAACAAGCGGAAAATGCTGCCAACAATGGAAGAGGGAAAACAATAATTTCAATTTTTCACGCGCATTTTTCGACAATGTCGGAAATAACTTACAAGTTGACAAACATTTTTCATTGCTACCACCACCCCCCACCACTCCAAAAGGGACGCCACCGTCAAACAAACCCTCTCTGCCCCTCTGCCTCTCGGCCGTCTCCCTTAGACTAACTGCGTCTTACAATCTATTTAAGTACCCAGAGATATGTTATTTTTTTTGTTGGGGAGGCGTTTGGGGTAGCGCTTTGAATGATGATGTGGGCCGTCAGTCGTCAGTTAGTCAGTCAGTGAGACAATTAGACGCCCCCTACCCATCCCCCATCCCCCATCCCTTGTTCCCCGACCACACCACACCACTCAATGGGAATGCCATCTGAGGAGCACAGAAGTGAGCTGTCAAGCTGAAGCCCGAGTTGTTCGCTCCAGCTTATTTATGGATGCAACTGAATTCAGTACAAATGTTCAACGGATTCGAGAACATTAAGTGTAATCTGACTAACTTTAAGCTGACCTTATACACAATACTTAAATTGCAACCCATCGTTATTTGTATTTAGAGTATATACATATAAAAACATGTAAATATCGAGTCAAACGCAAAGATGTCTGAGCAGAGCTTCGGTTTTAATCGGACTGATATTCAAAAACATATTTCAACAAAAGAAATGCTTTTGAAATGCATAAAAAAAACCATTTCATTCGCAGAGATTTAATTTTCAATTAGAAGTCAACAGAATAATATATATAAAAAAATATATATTTTTTTAAAAATAATCAAATAACTGATTGTTGGTGTTGCAGCAAATGCTTTTTAGCTTTAAGATTTATTTCTTTTCTATTAGATTTTCTCACTTTAAATTTTATCCTTCTTCATTTTTCCCATAGTTAACTTAATTAATTTTATATTTTTCAAACTTCCTTTATTAATTTCAATTATATCAAGTTGTTCAAACTTTTCTCATTATGTTGTCTTCCTCCCTCCACATACACACACACATACACACACACACACACATACTCTTTCTCACGCTGGCCCTGAAGGCCCAAGTTCTAGTTCATAATTCGATGTGACAGCCAATTTATGATGCATCCAATGAAATTGGACATGTGCTCACTTTTTAAACGGCACCCTAAACTCTCTGTGATTGTTTTCCATATCCCCCCCCCCCCCCCCCCCCCCTCCACCGCCCGCTCCTTCGCAATTACGCATATATGTGTGTGTGTACATGTACCCTGGGGAACCAGGCGAGGCACATCGTAATGAGAAGGGCCAGACGCGACGAGGGCGAGCCTCAAATGCCAAATGTGTTTCTTGGGGTAAAAATAAAATGCATGTACCTGCAAATATAGAGGAGCAGATATGGAGACGATATATATATATACATATGTATTTGAAGATGTGCTGAGATAGAACTTTAAAATTCAATTATTTTTAAATATACGTTTGTAAATATAAAGATAGATGTGTATGTGGATGTGTTGGTGTTGGTTGTTGGTGTGTGTTGGTGTGTGTTGGCATACGTGGGTGTATAAAAATACACGCAAGTCTGACATTGGATAGCTCCCGACACTCGCAGAGTCCCCCCCTTTACTGTTTTGCTACCCTGTACTCACGCGGGGTATATTCAAATACGCTAATGTGTTCGATGCACTAAATTATTGCAGTCATCGCTTGCATTTTGGCTATATAATATGCATTTTATTGGGATTCTGTCGATAGGAATAGAAATTACTATTTAAATGCTGATTGCAGGGCATCTCTAAGTCGTATATTTATGCAATTTATTTATAGGCACCTTTTCGTTGCCCTGTCTAACTCTCAGCTGTGTCTCATTATTTCTGATTTGCGGTGGCTTACGCCCTACAAAAAAAATGAGCTGACAATTTGCCGTCTTTTTGCCTGACATTCTACCTTAAATATATACACACACCTAATGGGAAGATGGGGAGCATATATTACAGGCATGCCACGCCTCAAGTAAGGCATGCAGTGTTTTGTTTAAAATGAATTTCGTTCGCATGCATAAAACTCAACAGATAATTCCAAAAAAGGGGAAGCGAATGGGGAATTGAGCGGCAAAAGCGAGTTGTAATTTATTTTTACGTTGCGAAAATGAGCAGAGAAACAGCAGCAGCAGCAGCAAAATCAGCAACAGAAACAGCTGCCACAAAAGATGGGATAGAAAAATTCTTGTAAATAATAAAAATATTTCACTTTATTTGCTTTGTCTACTTAAAGGACACGACTATCCCCGCCAGACAGACTGCGAGAGAAGGGCGAGAAGTAGATACATATAGAGTGGAATGAAATAAAATAGAATAGGTTGGTTGGTAGCATATTTCACTTGTCAACACACACACACACACACACACACACATACACACACACAGAAGCGCTAAAAAATATCAAATTACCAGAAGAATTATTAGGTTTTGGTTGGGTTTACCCGATGGCATCAGTCGCCGCGTTGGGTTAGACTAGTGGATAAGTGGCTGGGGCTGGTTGGTTACTGAAGTCGTAGAAAACCGTGTACCAGGAATTCATAAGTAATTCAAACATACAACGACGAAGCTTTAGAAGTGGCCCAAAGCAACAGGCAGCAAATTTAAGTTCAAGTAAGCTGTCAAGCCAAGAAGCGAGAAGAGCAAAGAAGTTACAAGCAATATAAAGAATACTTTTCTATATCTATGTATATCTTATGAAACACAGACGGATTTGGCTAAATCGAGTTGCACATATTAAAGAAATACAAAGTATATATATGTATATATATGTATACCTTGAAATCAGCTTTTAACCGCAGATTTGAAGACATGGCTGATGAATAATTTAATTTGATGAATCCAGCGAAACATTTCGCAGAAGCAGGAAAAGTTGCCAAGGATGTGACTAACTACTGACAGTCACTCAGACGTCTGATAAAAGGATTGTTATCGAATAAAGTTGCATTGAATGCTTGGCGGCGACTTCTTTAATGACCTCAATCACCGCAGAATGAATCTATCTCAATAAGAATGACATGCCCCAAATAGATACAAACAGATATATTTTTATAGCTGTAACAATCAAAATAAAATTGGCTGACAATTAATTTATTAACAGCTCAATATCCAATTTGGAATGAGCCTGATTCCAGTTGAGAGTTGAGTTGGGCGCATCGCAAGTCGAGTGCGTAAAAAAATGCACGTATTTCCTTGTTGCATATTTAATTATGCAAGAGGGCAATTGTAGTTCGCATTTTGTATTTTGCATTTTGCATTTTGTACATTGTATTTTGCAGTTCGCATTTTGCATATTGCATATCCATTAACATTTGTTTTCATGCTGCGATTTTTAACATGCTTTCTGGGACAGGCCGCGGGAATGATGCAGTCATTGTGTAAAAACCGCTTGTTATGTGGGCAGCAACAATTGAGAGAGTCGCAGTCAGTGGGTGGCAATGCCTCGACCTTTGAAATTAATTTATTTTATTGGGTAGTCGGTTGTTGTCAACCATTTCAGAGTAACAAAAAGTGATTGGAGGATGAGCAAAACTTTCAGAGGCCACAACTTTGTCGGAAGTTAACAAAATGTTTAATTATGATTTCGCCTCTAGATTGGCATTTCGTTCAAAGTTGGAAACGTCCTCAAAAAGTGCTTGTAATGTTGGGTCAAGACTTGCTAAAGTGAACAAATATTCCAAAAGCAGTAAGTCTTAAGTCATGGCTTGACCAGTAGATTAATACCAGATTCAAATTTGGAAACGTCATTGAACTGCAATGGGAGAATAAAGTGGAGAAACAACAGCAAGTAACGAGAACAAGTAACGAGTAACGGGGACAAGTAACGAGTAACGGGAACAAGTAACGAGTAACGGGAGACATCTAGTGCAATGTACAATGGAATACAGTGAGACCCACAAACGTGAGCGTGCCAAAGACCAACTGACAATAACTTGGCCACTGGCACTATGCCACGCCCCCCACACCCCCACCCCTTAACAAAATAAAAGAAAGAATAATAGTAGCTGTAGCAGAAGAACGAGAGAGATAAAGAAGGAGGAAAGTTAGAGAATCGGGCCTGAAACCACTTTGCAAAGTATAAATTGATAAAATTGATAATATAAATTAACCAATTCGATGTGTCCATGTGTGTGTGTGTGTGTGTATGTGTGTGTGTGTGTGTGTGTGTGTGTGGGTGTGTGTGTGTGTGTGTGTGTTTGTGCGTGTGTGTGTGTGTGTGTGCAGCAACAAAAAGCAAATGAGAAAAGGGGGCGGCAAGCGCAAATGTGGCGAGCTGGCCAAAACCATTAACGAATTCGATGACGATGAGAATGAGAGGATGGCAGGTGATTCTGTTCTACTGCCCCTCCCTCCTCCCCCCTGTGTATGTGTGTGTGTGTTTGTGTGTGCGTGTGTGTGTGTGTGTGTTTGTGTGTGTGGCTTTAGTCCTTGGCTTCCTTTTTCGTATGCCATGCAACACACTTTGATGTTATATGATGTTATTATGCTCGTAAAAATGCTTGTACACACACACACACACACACACACACATACACACACACACAGAGACACACACACACAGAGACACACACGTATGGTTGTTGCCACAGTTGCCTCCTAAGGGCGGGGAAAGGGGGGCCGAATATATACGTAAACTACATGCCATGAGCTATTATCGCTGCGACCACACAGTCAGTTTAAACAAGCAAACAACAAAAGTGCTAGAAGCATGCAATGGGTAGGCACGACTAGAATATACTCTCTATGTTATATAAATGCTATTAGTGATTCTCGCAAAAAGGATAGGTTGACAAAATGTCCTTATAATTAAGTTTAAAGTAAGTCAATTGTGTCTAAAGTAATTAATAATTGTTCATATCGAAAATCATGGTTAGAAAATAATCCCATCTAAATCAGACTAAATTCACTTAAAGACACATTTTAAAATGGCCAGTAGATACTCTGTATTTAAAGTAACAAGGTATAGCAAGCATAATAAGCCAGCTAACGTAAGCTAAACTGATTTTAAAGAATATCAAAAATAATTTGGAAATTATGTTTAATGGAAATAGTCGTAATTATTAAGTGTGTTTTTGAGATGAAAAGATGCTTAAAAATAGAAGAAAAAATATAATAAATAGAAGAGTAAATGTCTCTATTTTTTTTTTTTAGTGTACATATGGCATAATATACCCATATCACTAGATATGGACAGAGGGTGTACAAATGCAGCTCGCATCCCAGCCACAAATTACTTAGTCTACGCATGCAGGAAATGTCAGTAGGCAGGAGCATGTAAATATGAATATGTATATATATATATATTTATATATAGATATATATATTTATATATATTTATGAACATGGCCTGTCATGTAGCTTAATAAGCTGGCGCTGATTTTGCAACCACAAGGGACACATTGTCCACGCCACCGTGTGCGACAATGAACACTGCGACAAATGACCACAAGCCACAAGCGAATAACCCAATTTGGCAACCACTTTACCACCCACGCGTTGCACCACCACCACCACCGATGCAAATGCAACACGCATTCATATATGCAGCAGCAACTTTAATTTTCACGATGAATCTTTTGCAAAGCCAAAGCATTTCGATTAATTGCAACAAAAAACAACAGAAATCAATTTTCAATCGCAATGCAAATGCAGAATTCGATTAAAACTCAATCAGCGAACCATTTAACAATATACAAAAAAAAAAAAATAGGAAACATTTAAATTTCCATTGAGCTTTAATAGAAGTAAATTGCATTCACCCAAGACGATGACTGCTTAAGAAGATTGATCGAAAGCCCAACTGGGGATTTGAAGCAACTCACTCGACTCGAAATGAGTAATTGAATGTGTAATCATAGCAATATGCCCCATGCTATCTATTTACTTATTTTAAGATACGAGTTATTAATTACAATTGAATTAGCATTAAGCCAGCCAATTAAAATAATTAACTTGATTATATAAATCCGACAAATGTAAGTTTTGCCCAACCACTTGAAATCAAATGTGAAATCAAAACCGACACAAAAAAAGAGAAGGGTTGTTGTGAGAGAGAGCGAGTGTGAGAGAGAGAAAGAGAGAGAGAGAGAGTGTGAGAGAGAGAGTGTGTGAGAGAGAGAGAGAGCGAGTGAATCAGTTAAACGGTTAAAATGCGCATTCAAAATTGATAAAATGCCATCGAAAAATTTAAAACTTTATGTTAAATGACATTATTGTCATTGTCAGGATCGGGTAGTTTGAGGTAGGTTTAGGGATTCTCAGATATACCCGTGAATGGTTAGCTGATTGTGGGTGGCAGCCGTTGTTGTTCTGTGCACAATCCAAACCATTGTTCAAATACTCAATTTCCATATGGTTTTTTTTGTTGTTGTTTTTTTTGTTTTTTCTTTTTTGTGTGTGTTTATCCGTGGCAGGGTAGTTGTGTCGCATAAAATATGTAAATGAACATATTTTATTTGAAGTAGGCTATTATATTTAATTGGATTTTAATGCGCGAACGACGCAGACACGTTACAATTACAAATTACAAATTTGAATGCGCGAAAATTCGTGAAAAACACGAAAATTGGCATTTTATGAGCCTTAGCTCATTATTAGCTGGCATAAATTTGACTCGATTTTGTGGTGGCCTCGCCGTGTGCTAATTACTAAATCAAGTCAAGTCAAGCAAGCTGAACATAGTCACAAGCCGTGTGGGGGAAGAAACGACAATTAAATTATGTGCTCGGCACGTGGCACAAATCCCCCGTCAACCCGTAACCAAACTGAGAGCCACACTCGACTAGGTTGACTGACTTTATGTGCCCCTCCATTCACCCGCTACCCTCAGCTATGTCCTTTTATTTTTTTATTTATTTTTTTTTTGTATTTTACCGGTCCCTTTTGCTTGACATGTGCTCTGGCTTGTTGTTACAACTCATTAGTTTCATGTAGCGACCAGAGCAGCGCTAAGGGTTGGGTCTATGGTTAGGGGTAGGGTTAGCTAGTCGGGACAAGGGCTGCTCTTACTGTTACTGTTACTGCTACTGCCACTGTTACTGTTACTGTTACTGTTGTTGTAGTTTCGCACAAATGTCAGCTTTTGCTGTCGAAATCCTTTGATGCAGTCGTAAACTTTACTGCTCTCTCAAGAGTCTGCCATGCACTAAGTGTGTGTGTGTAGAGGAGGACGAGTGGGGTGGTTGGAGAAAGATATATCGTGTGTTGTTGCGGCAGTTGTCGCTGACTGTGGCTGCAACGTGCTCTTGACGAGCATCGTCTGACTGGCCCAGCAGTTCCAAAAGGAAAACAAGTCAAGGGTCGCCGCTAGACGTGCAAAAGTCACGCCCCGACGAAGCGCTGGGGATGGGGGTCTTCGAGTCCATCCACCCACACATAGCAGCAAGGACACCCACACACACACACACACACAAGCACAGCTGTTGTTGTCTGTACATTACCTTAACCCGAAATTCTCGCTCTCGCTCGGTTTGTCATCGCCAAAGAGCTCTGTGGCCCCTCCCATACCACATACTATACCTATACTTAATGCCATCCACCACCTGCCACTCACCCTTCCTTGAGTTTGTAGTTGGTAGAACGCTTAGACAACCCATTTAGCATCGCCCCCCTTTGGCAGCTAGTGAAGTTATTTGTACATATTTAATGATCTCTCGCCCCAGTCAGTGGTACAATGTGGACCGCCCCCCCCCCCCCCCCCCCCTCTCCCCCCCAAAGCGAATAATATCTCAAGCTCCAGCCACATCCCCTCCCACACACACACACCAACTCTCCAGATATTTGCCTTAAGGCAGCCAGTGTTGTGGGCGCCGTTTGTCAAGGGCTTTCCTCGTCATTTCCTGGTGGGTTTCTTCTTCTTCCTGCCGGAATCACAATTATCCGATTTAGTTTGAGAGCTTTTAATGAACTTTAAAGCTCTACGCATTGAGCTGAAGTTGAGAGAGTAATGCTGTTGTAGCTTCTTTAATTAGCTATCAAAATGAGGAGTCGAAGATAAAGCTTCACTGTGCACCTTTTTTTCAGTCTCGTCTTAAAGTTCAACTTAAATGCGCTTAAAGCTTAGATGGGCATATAAATCATTAAATTCAGATAAATACCAAGCTTGGAGCTTAAGGGGGTTTTTTTACTTTTTTAAATCATAGCTTAGATCAGATCTGAACTACTACAGATTTAAGCTACTTCTTTTTTATTTATTCTATTTTTATTTTTGGTGAACTTAAGCGTATAATTCCCAAAACGTTAAGGATCAAAGTTGATGGGCATGCAATGAAGGATGTGCGACCAAAACGAAGATATAATATCGCTATAAGCTATAAGCGTAACTGGATATAATTTATGGCATGTCACACGCCATTCGATACACTTTCGGAGGTATGCGTGGCATTTTGGATTCCATTAGGCCATCTGCCAGCTAACTGTGATCTATGTGTTTTTTTTGTGTTTTTTTGTGTTTTTTTTCTGTTTTTTTCTGTTTTTTTTTTTTAGACCAGTGTTTCCATATGCCACCCTTCCGCTCCGCTCGCCCCCACAAGCTAATCCTGGGTCCACAAATTGTTTCGCTCAGGTATTGTGCGAAACTTTGTGGCCAAAAACAACAACAAGCACGAAAGGGGAGAAATCGAACGGGTTTGGTGGCGAGGGGGTGTAGCAGAGGTTCGGGGTTGGGATAAAAGTAGAGAGGAAGCGGTAACAATTTTGTTAGACACTTTACGAGGCAATCGACACATGTGGCAGCTCTACCTGCTGCCAAAATCAAATAACTTCACTAAAAATGTAAGCTGCTCCTTGGGGAGCAGCAAGTGGAGCCGGTGAAGGAAGAAAGGGGCTGGCGGGTATGGTTAAGGATTGAGCGATAAGACGGCGAATGGCGTTAATGGCAATGGTTCACCTGTAGCAAGCCAATAAAAATGCTGGACAACAATAACATATTACAGCATGCGGCCAATAACAATGTAATACACCCTGACCCTCTAACCACCCACACACACACCCACACACAAACAAACATACACACAAACACACAGACTGTAAGGAAATGCCGGACAATACGTGAAAATGTCAATAAAAATAGGCGAAAATGCGTAATAAAAACTCACATGCTAATAGCAAGTCGAAGCCCAAAGCAAATAAGAGTGTAATAAGCGAGAGTGCTCGACGCAATGTTGTCCTGTAGACAGTTTAATTCCCACTATATATACTACATATATATAGAAGCAGCAATCTGGAATCTAGGAAGATTCACAAATTCACGATAATGATAATGAAGTTATTGATAATGAAGTTAAACTCATCAATCAAAATCGATCAGATATCGACTCTTTACTGACTCGACAACTTGCTCTCAATACTATCAGAGGCAATAGAACATTGATTTGATGCAGGTACAAAATAAAACGTGGCTTCAAAAAAACTAAATTGGATACAAATATATATATATGGATATATAAATAGATAGAGTATGTGTAGAAAGACATTTACAGCTGCACTGGTTTAAATATGACTTCACACTCAGAAGAAGAAAAAAAGAGAAACTTGTGGATAATATTTATTTTGGCTAGGGTATTACAATTGAGAATATAGCAAAAGAAAGGAAGCAAAGCGGCAACCTACTAAATTGTGGACACCTGTGCATAGAGCCTGAGACAGGACTTAGTTTGAGTATGTGTGTGTGTGTGTGTGTGTGTGTGTGTGTGGTTTGTGTGTGGTTTGTGTGTGCTTTGTGACTGGGCTCAGCGTTTGGCGTTTGTTTTATTTATTGCTTTTTTCACTAATTGACAGCAATTTACCAGCTGAAGAAGTGTTGGGCCAAACACCAGCCACCGCCCTCTCCACTCTCCACTCCTCCCCACTCTGTGCTAGATGGAACGTGTAATAGGCCCAACAACAATAATAATAAGAAGAGGCAGGCAGTGGCAAGAATATGGCATAATATTATATGTGTAAGACATCGCGTGCTGTGTGGCAACATCTTCCTTTAACTCCCTCACACCTCCCCATCCACCAGGATCCCTCAATCTACACTCGCTGACCCGTCACGCCCCGTGGCGCTTGACCACCCCTCTCTCTCTGCTAAATCGGTTGCCTTGGTCATGCTTTGTGTACTATTTTATTATTTTTTTTTTTTTTTTGCTGTGCTTCTGGTTGCTAGTCATTTTCTGGGGACTTACTTCATAATTGACAGCTAATTTTGCGTCCTTTATTGCCTTTTGGCACCTACACCCACAATAACCCCCACGCACACTTTCATCAGCGAATTGGCTGTGCTGTAATTCACATAATTTATTAATATTTATTTGAGCCATTGTTTACTTTAAATGTCAAAACTAATAAGCCAATCGACAGCCACGCAAGCTTCCTTTAATTATAGCACAGCTGAAGGAATTCCCTCTCTTTTCCCTCGCTTTTACCTTTTCCATTTTTTTCTTCTTTTTTTTTTTGCTTTCTTTTATTTCGTAGACAGGTCGTCCTTGGTATTCGTGTCCTGCTTTCCTGTCTAGTGTAAACAACAAACTGACATTGACTTTCAGAGACAGCCGTTTCCGCCTGTGAGCTAATTTTACTTGGTGTGTGGGCAGGAGATCTGACTGGATATGGGGGGGAGGTAGGGGGGCGGAGAAGGGGGAGAAACTTACGTTTTGGATACTAAATAGTAGTATTTACAAATAAATAGGCAGGTTTTTCCATTTTTATTTTAATTATAGTCATTCACAGCATGTAAAACAAGCAAGAAGACGCTAGTCAAGCGAAAGCTCGACTAGAAAATACCCTTTACCCAGACCAATCTGGATGAAATTCTTACAGATAATCAAGGTATCAGTTATAGATGGGTATTAGAGCTGTTTCCTTCTGCCTGTTACATACCCTCATCTACCTTCAAAATACCCTTTTCATCCATTTTGAATGGGTTCAGCGTATTATAAATATTGACCCAAATAATTAATGTAAATGGGTGCAGCCCTGACCAAGTTATGGGTTCTGAATGGCTTGTAAAGAAATTTGTCGGCAAACTTTGTCATTTGCTTTTGATTAAAATTCAAAAAAAATAAAAGAAATAGGAAAATGTAATTATATTTGTAGGTAATATTAATAAATGATATATAAAGAAAAAAATATGTAATTTACCAAATGTAATTAATTTCAATGGCAAGCAATTGTTTCCGAACTGTTCCCCGAACCCGATTAGGTTCTGCGGAGGAGTCTAGGGAAATAACCATTAAGTGTAATATTATTGCAGTTGGCTTAACTTTTGGCCCAGTGATGGATGTGTTGAGGATCCGTGAATTTTTGACGAGATTAAAAGTGAAGGCAGAACACAAGTCAAATCAATGACAAATGAAAGTTGTGAGCACAGCTCGTTAAATACATTCGCTATTTCCGGAAATGCCTTCAAATGCTAATTGATAAGACCAACCGCATGGGGGTTGATCCTTCTAGGACGGAGGGGTCGAAGAAGGGGATCGCCCAACTGTCATCAATTGGCTGATTGAAGTGGGCTTATTGGGCTTTTGTGTGTAATAAATGATTGACATATAATAAAATCAACTCGAGTTGCCCAAAGTAAAATAATAATATCGCAGTAAGCAGAGGGGACCGCTGAGGAGTATTTATTTGTGTATTGGTGGGTGTAGGGATAACAGGGGATAGGGGATAGCTGAGGTAGAAGTAGAAGGAGCAGTAGCAGTCAAGTCAGCCACGACAGCAACGAAATTTTATGTAATGATTTTATTATGGCTTTACTCAAAGCTAGCTTCACAATAAATATGTATAAATATATTATATATATATATATTTATATGTATATGTATATGTATATGTAGGTTTGTATGTTTTTGTATTGGCTTCCTGTGGCCGTTCAGCACAGCATAAATGACAAATGTAAATTGCTTTCAAAGCCTATAAATTATAGAAATTCCTGGGGCCATTTCTACGGCTGCGATTGCTGGCGACAGACATAACTCAAGGAGCAAATAGAAAAAGGGGGGGGGGGGGGGGGGGCGCCCAAAATGAGCGAGGGGTGGTGGGTTGGCCAGTCAGCTAGTTGCCTGTCAAAGTCGAAAGTCGATGTCAATGTGGAATGGTCGAAGTCGATGTCGATGTCGTTGCTGTTGATGATGATGATGATGATGATGATGATGATGACGAGAAAACATTGAGAAACATTCAGGAATTTCCTTTTCACCAAGTGCTACCCTATAACAATGGCGACTGTGCAACAAAGAATATGCCCGACTACTGCCCAAGCATGTAACACTAAATATCCGTTAATTGATATCTGATTTATAATCAGAATTGATTCATTTCAATATGTATATATTGTGTATTGTATAAAATTATTATTTTTAAAATTATTGAAAAAGAACGCAACTGAATACCGATAGAATTATTGAACCAATTTATAGGCTTAGTCGGAAGCTTTATACTTTATCGGAACCGGAACCGGAAAAACTACAAAATTTTAATATAATCAATATTCAAAATTGTTGGAGCCAATTTACCTGAATGACTATTGTCGAATTAAATTTGGCATTCTATAAACAAAGCAGTGTAGAGCTTATTTACAGGATAAGAAGAGGTCGAGCATACCGCTGGCTAAGCAGTCAGCCCAATCGACAATCAACTCGAAGCGTGGAGTTTAATGGAGTACGGGGGGGTGAAAGGGTGTGTGTGGGGGCAGGGTGGGAGGGGGGGTGCGTGGTAAGAGGCCAACTTGAAATGACATTTGCAAAAATTTTAACGACATGACAAGATTAATCAAAACGAAGGCCAACCCGGAACTGTCTGCGCACACACCCCTTAACCCCAGCAACAGCACCCCCTGCTCCCTCCAATAGCAGAGGGGAGAGGGGGCGGGGGGTGGGCGGTTACACTTTGTTTTTTCTGCTGACAGAACATAAAAAATTTGCTTGTAGGCAGCTCCAGCGTAAAATGTGAAACACGCACGCATACCAAATTTTTCGGCTAGTGTCCAGTTTGCTGCTGCTGTTGCTGCTGCTGCCTGTGGAGTGGTTGAAGTGGGGTAAGGTTTTGGGATGTGGTGGCAAAAAAGCTCCCCTTGGCAGTTGCCACCCTGGCTCAGGATACGTGGACGACACGTTGCAATCCAAGTGGCGAGCGACAAGCGACAAGTGAGAAACGACAAATGACGAGCAAGCTATCAAATTTTTTCCATCTCTTCCTCCCTCTCGCTCTTACGCATGCTTGTGCTCTCTCTCTCTCTCTCTCTCTCTCTCTCTCTCTCTCTCTCTCTCTCTCTCTCTCTCTCTCTCTCCTCTCCCCTCTCTCTCTCTCTTTCTCTCTCTCACGCCCTTTGTGTATTACTGCCATTGTTTAAATCCATGACTGAGCACAATTTTAGGCAAATAATAGTTTGATATATATATATATATATATATAGAGAGAGAGAGAGAGAGAGCTAAAAAGTAGTTCCACTTGCATAGTAAGTGCTTTTTAAGGAAGTTTTTCATTAGCCATCCACCAAACCACCCCAAATGCTATTAATTTCATTGTTTACGGCAACTTACGCAATGCTGGTCATTTTCTTTCAATTGGCAATTTACTGACCTGCAAAGATAAATGGAAAATAATCGAGAATTAGTTGAATGTGGCATTTTCATTATTTCATTTTTTTTTATATCGTGCATTTCCATTGTTCAATTTATTTTTTGAAAAGCGGATATCAGCTTGAAATCATTTTAGGCAAATAACAAAATAAATGCCCATAAAGTCATTTATTATCTGTCCATCTTGTAAGCAAACTTAAAAAAGAGCTAAGCTTTGGCTGAGGAAATGTGAGGACAATTTCAAAGGATTATACTGAAGTTTTCGCTTCAGCTAATTACAAGTCACCGAGAGCTATACATCATATTTCCTTAGCCCTTATCAAATCCTGCACGAGAGTAAAACAAATAGGAAATTTTTATTTTTTTTTTTTATATAGTACGACAAAAAATGGTTAGATTTTTCTCCAATTTCTGCGTCTTTTGTTCTGTTTCTCATTCATCGCACTGGTTTTACTTTTTCTTTCTTTTTATGCCCTTAAGCCATTCAAAATGGGTCAAAAAGGTATAATGGTTTTGTTCAAATGTATGTAACCGACAGAAGAAAGCATCTCCGATCCCATAAAGTGTATATATTCTTGATCAGGATCAGCAGCCGAGTCGATAAAGCCATGTCCGTCTGTCCGTTCGTCTGTATGAACCGGTTCTCGGTTCTCGTTTGCTTTATTTTATCGATAACTGCCTCCGTTTATCGATACATTTCGAGTTGCAATGGCAATAAATGCCACAATTTTAAAGGCAGACGTTTCTAATCAATACATAATATGCATCTGCATATTATTGATGAACTGTAAAAGTTGCATCAAGATCGGATAAGAATCACCCAGGTTATGGTCGAACATAGATTCCCATATATAAATCTCACTTGTATAATTCTTGCCAGCCAGTGCGGATCAGTTCGGACTTTTGAATAAAGAGTGCATTTGCAGATTTGCCCACATTTGGGTGCAAAACTTTAACAACTGTAACAGGGTATTTCGTAGTCGAGCTCACTCGACTACAGCATTCTTACTTATTGTTGTTGTTATGGATTGCATGCAAAATATTTTGTGTTCATTTTTGAGGTTAACCCAAAAAACACAGTTTTCTTCGTTTTTCTTCGTTTTCCTTCATTTTCCTGCTGTTCTTGTTCTGCTTCTTGTTGTTAATCTTTCTGCTGCTTCTTTGTTCTTTGTTCTCGCAACACTTTTCATTTTGGTCCATTGTGCGTCGCGCTGCTCTCCACTTTTGACTGGTTGACACCAACTGAACTTTGATTAGGCGACTTTTCGCATTTCCTTTTTGTCCCTATCAACTTTTTCTCATAGTTCTTGCACTTTAAGCTGTTGATAATGTTTGCAGCAGCAACAATGGCAAAACTCATTCGTCAAAGTGCTGCCAACGCCGTGATATATTAACTAGAGAGTGGAGAGGGGGGAGGATGAGGGGAAGCCGGAAAGTACCTTTTAAACAAGTGCAAAATGTTTCGTGAATTATGCACTTCAGCATGCGTTTTGTAATGAATACTTCGCCCCAACTAACTATTCGCTCTGTTGCTGTCCCCGTCTCTCTCCTGTGCTCTGTTGCTCCCTCCTCAACTCACCAGTCTGGCGCATTCCACAACAAATAGCTGCTTGGACCGCTCTGTGGTCAATTTGCAAAGCGTTATGCTGAAACGAAACACGAAACAAAGCACTTCAACAACAACCAACAACCAACAAACAACAACCAACAAACAACAACAACAAATGCCACATTTTCCGGGTGGCATTTTGGGTGGGGCGCATCACTGAATTTAGTCGAAATGAGCACGGCGCTCTTGAACTTAATTTGTATACCCTGCACACGCATTAAAAGTGGCTTAAGAGCGTATAATAATTAGTGCAATTTAATAAAAGTAAAGGGAAAAGGTACAAAGAGATAAAAGTCATGTTAAAAATCGATTCGATTATGTGTCACGCCGTCGAGTACGCTCTTCTCGCCCCGAGTTGAGCTCTTTAGGCCCGAACAATAAAGTGGGAAGAACACAAAAAGAGCAGAACCCGTTGACAGCGCTCTTGACTGATAATCAACATCATTGGCTGCTTCGCCTCTTAATGATTATGACGATGACGACGACGATGATGATGATAATGATGATGATGATGACGCTGATGACGCATCTACCGAAAAATGAGCGCAACAAATAAAAGCGAAAAAAAAAAGAAGATAAAAAGATAAAAAGAAAGGAAACGAGTCATTTGATGCCAGATTTCGTTGCTGCTGGCCTGCTTCCCATTTGCGCTCCGTTTGCCTTATGAGGGAGAAAAATGCGACACTCGCATGACCTGCACTTTGTCATCTTGATCTTTGTCACGGCACTGGACAACCTCAACCTCAACTCCCCCCTCCCCTCCCCCCGTCGTTCCCAATCCCCGCCCGTTCCGCCCATCACATCAGTGACCGCCTTTGGGAGCATTTTTCATCTGCGAGCCAAGGGACAACAATGAAAACAAATGCATTTCGAACCGAGCGCAGAGAGCCGCCACAGAGAGATATGAAATAACTTTTTATTAGTTCGCCAGAGCCAACAGAGCAAACCAAACAAAAAAAAAAACAAAAAAAAAAACAGGGCGGTGAATATGAATCGCCTGCCTGGCTGCACACCTTACCCCACACACACACACACACACACAAACACACACAGACACTGCGGCAGGAAGTCGAGCAAAAGAAATGAAATGAAATGAAATGGAAGCGAGCTGCTTGTTAGTGCAACAAATTACTCAGAAGAAGTGCAAAAAAAAAACTAAAAATACAACAAATTGAGGGAACAAAACAACAACAACAACAACAACAAGAACAAGAAAGCAAACGCTGACCAAATCCTAACCCTCACCCTAACCTAAAAAAAAATGTCATTCTTGCACACTTTGTTGTACCGCAGACATCCCCCAACCCCTTCCATCTCCCCCCTCTCTCTCTCTCTCTCTCTCTCTCTCTCTTTCTCTCACTGTTTCTCTCTACAAAACCCTTCGTTGACCAAATGACTAAGAAAATTGCTTAGTCAAGCACTTTGCAGGCGTCGCTTTTATGTTTTATGACATTTTTCTGCTGCTGTTTCCCCTCCCCTACCACCCACCTACCCCATTGTGCTTCTTCTTATTGTTAGTGTTATCACTGTCATAGCTCTTGTTCTGCCTGCCTCACATTCTACTGTTGCTCTTTGTGCAGCAAATTTAAAGGACGCACAAACTACGATTTTATTTTTCTTCGTTTTTGTTGCTTTTGCATTTCAAATTTACTTGACATAAAAAGCTCAAGAAGTGTTGCGTAAAACTACAAAACTAATTCAATTGCTAATAGCAAGCTCAACGCTAAAGAAAAATACAATAAAAAAATACAAAAATGAAAAATGAAAACACAGACAAGCAAATGCAACACATTTGCAGCAAGTTCAACGTTAAGGGATAAGTTGAAGAACAAAATGAAAATCGAAATTCCTATCCATTCCTTTATAAATGGTTTATATGTGAATCATGATTGATAGTCAGAGCTTTAGTACATATCACAAAAATACATTGTACAAAAACAAAATGCTCTCCAGAGACCAATTTTCAACTCGGCAAAATGTTGCTTGAATTAATTATCAATGCACTGATTTCAAAGGCACGCTAACAAATAAATGATAAATGGGCACACAAACAACGAAGACATTGACTAATTAAATGTCAACAGAGCGAGAGAGATAGAGAGAGAGAGAGAGAGAGAGAGCGAGAGAGAGAGAGAGAGAGAGAGAGAGAGAAAAGAGATATAAAGTTAGAGTGACAGACTTTTAAATGGTTCTCAAAGTAAATTTAAATGCAATAAGCAACAATCATAATATATTTTCCATATCAAAAGTTACTCCTCTCTCTCTCTATATATATATTTATATATATATATATATATGTATCGCTCTCCGCTTCTATTATGGAAATGATGTTAAGATATGCCAAGAATTGTTGTCTTTCAAAGTTGCATTACAATTGCCTTAGCATATGAATAACAAAACTGTCGCACACCAAACTAGTCCTCACCCGCACATTCTTAAAGGAATTTCCATATTCAATCTGTTCCGACTTGATATCCATTTGTGTGGGCTGCTTACGGGGGCATAGATCTGTCATTGCTATAGTGTGTAGGGGGTGTGGCAGGGCGGATTTCTACGCTGGTAAATTCAATTTGCACAACCCTTGCCAAATACATTTCACAAATATTTTCACAATTTTCACACTAAAGTTGAGCCACAAACTTTTCCATTGCATTTAAAATATGCATGAAAGTCGGGTTTATGTTTATGCATATATATGTGTACATAAATATACGATATATACCATGTTATATAAGTGAATTGGGCATGGGAATATTTTATGTAAACCATAAGTGGCATTACTGCATCAACTCGCTTGCACGCATTCAAAATAAATAACAAAAAAATACATAAAATTTAAGCTCAACTGCGTTATGAAAATTCACTTGCCTCAAAGTGACACCTCCCCTACCCTGCCCACATTGCCACCCGCTCAACAGCAGCAGCAGCAGCAGCAGCAGCGGCAGCAGCAGCAGGACATGGCAAATTTTTGTGGCGCATCGATAAAATGCTCACAAAAAAGGTGCTGAAATGCAGAAAAATATTCGACTGCTAAAAAAGTGAGTAGAGTGCGTGTGTGTGTGTGTGTGTGGGTGTGTGCGGGTGTGGGTGGGTGTGGGTGGGTGTATGTGTGTGTGGAAGACTATCACAAAACTTTTCCACAACGCGTTGACATTTAATAGGTGTCACTATGTGTGCGGGCGAGAGACAGAGAGGAAGGGGAGGGGTAGACAGTGTGTGTGTGTGCTTAGTGTGTGTGTGTGTGTGTGTGTGTGTGTGTGTGTGTGTATGTGTGTGTGTGTGTGTGTGTGCGACGCATTTGCAGCTGCTGAGTTGGTTGGAATGATGTGTTCAACTTTTTGGGCATTGCTTGCTGAATGGCGGAATGCATCGCATCAACATTTTATATTTCTGCAGACGCAGCTGGCAAATTTAGGGCCTTGAGTGTTATCTCTCTCTCTCTGTCTCTCTCTCTCTCTCTCTCTCTCTCTCACACACACACACACCCACGCACACACTCGAGCTTGATGTGCATTTGGTTACGCATTCTAAGCTGCACACGCACACACACGCACTTTATACGTTTCTCTCCCTCTCTCTCTCTCTCTCTCTCTCTCTCGTCTCTCCCTCTGTTGTTCGCTCGCTTTGAGCAGCGGCATTCATTAAACCTCAGCTCAATTTATATTTGTCGCTTGTCCTTGTCGACATCGTTCAGCTTACGCTTGATTTTGTTTTTTATTTGTTTCTTACTTATATTTTTGCAACGTAAGCTGTCGTGTCTCTCTCTCTCTCTCTCTCGCTCTTTCTCTCTCGCTCTTTCTTTGTAATTTGAGCTACACACAGACACACACGCAGCCATGGGCAACTTTTTTCATGTGGTTGTCGTTGTCACCTGTCAGAATCATGCAAAAAAAAAACTTTTAATTGTAAAGTCGACCAAAATGTGGCATAACAAAATTTATTAAAAAATATAGCAGAAAAAAAGCTGATGCACACACACACACACACACATGCACACTCAAAGAAAACTCATTGAAAAAGTACTTGATAAAAATAAAAAAATATTTCTTAATTTTGGTAAACTTTTACCCAATTAAAACTTGCAACTATTTACTTATATATATATATATGTATGCTTATATATGTATATTATGTATAAATAATATTAATTGCATAAGTTATTGGAGTCATTCTCGCCGTAAGCGAGAACATTCACATGTGAATGACGTGCCTGTGTCGTGAGTCACGTGCCACAGCAGCAACAGCAAGGGGCAGCAGCAGTAACCACAAAATTGTGTTGCCATCTTTGCCCTTGATAATTGTAGCGGCGACCAGACCAGACCAGAGAGCCAAAACCAATTTAATTAGAAAGCAACAAGAATTCTGCACAGCAAAGAATGAGACCCAAAATGAGAAAGCAAAGAAAAGCAAACAAAAACAAAAGCAGCAGCAAACACTCACTGCCCGACAATAATCTAATAAAAAAAAACTATACACACACACACACAGGGACACACACAGAGACACACACAGAGCCACACACAGGACACACCAAAAAGGACGACTTAGGAGAGCATAAGCAGCAGCAGCTGACAACTGTGAACTTTATGCTCGGCCTACGACGACAGCTTCCCAATTCGGTTGCGTGAAGAGCCAGGCCAGGGTTAAGCCAGCAGCAACAGCAGCAGCAACAGCAGCAGCAGCAACAGCAGCAGCAGCAGCAACAGCGGCAGCAGCAGCATTTGTTCTTGTTGTTTTTATTGCAGCTGCTGCTCATCTTCGGCGGCAACTGTTACTGCTCCTGCTGCTGTTGTTGTTATTGTTGTTGTTGTTGCTCTTGTCACGCTCCGCCGTAAATCGGTGCTTGCAGAAAGAAGCAGAAGCAGGCAGGCAGCAGCCAAGAGTAGACGATCTCAGTGTACACCAGTGCCCCGGGCACGTACAAACTTATGAGACGCAGCACCGACTTTCAACAGTCCCAAAACTCGTTAAAAGCGCTTCTTGTGCACTTTGTACATTCCTGCGACTGCTGCCCCAAACTCCTCCCCCGCGTTGCGCATCTTCTGCAACTTAAAAGAAGCCATCTCTCTCTCTCATTACTAGCTTGAAAGTTGCTGCTCATAACTGAATGAAATTGAGCGTTTTTCGCTTGTTGCCTACTTTATGGCATACAATTCACGAGTTTCATTTGAAAGTGAAATTAAAATTTTGTATTGGTTTTTCACATAATACAATTTGCCAATATTTTTGCAAATTATAAAAAACTGCAATTATTGAAATGGCTGAAAACACGCAACACAATTAATACATGCAACGTAATTACAAAAAATAAACTGAACAAAATTACAAAAAGTGGCTGAAAACACGCAGCACAAATATTATTCAACAAACAACAAATATGAAAAAACAAACTGTGTAGAATAATTGCCAGAGAGTTGTGGTTATGGCTGCAGCCATAGTGGTTGAAACACTGGGTTTTGATAGAGATTATACGGATATATAAGTTTATTGATGCCTCTGATTTGATTGTCATGGAATGCCCAAATATGTCAATCGTTGCAATGCGCGTCTTTACTCTGATCTAGAAACTTAGAGAAAGACTGTAAGAGCGCTGAGAGATGCACATTCAGAATGATGTTGTTATGTCTGTGTGTACAGAACTATATAGTGAAGATTCTTGATTTAACATACAACAATGACAAATTTAAAAAAAAAATATTAAATATAATATATAAATATTAAATATAACATAAACAAAAACTGTTTAGCCAAGATATAAGATATCCTGCCAAAATTCCATTGCAAAACTCTTAAGTTATATTTCAAAATAGACTGATGGAATTTCATGTGCAGTCAGCCTTGGATTCAGTTTCGGCTTTGACATTTCGAACAGATTAAATGCAAATAGATATATGTATATATATATATATATATATATATGTATATATATGTATTTGCTAACAATTTGAATAAATATGCATAGAAATGTGCAGTCTGTGTGTGACATTTGTGTTCAGCAGAATTTTCAATTCTCCAATATCAAATGAATGGCATTAAGGCGACGAGGCGCAAATCTGTTGACAGCTTCAATTATAATCCACAAAATAACTAATAGAACATATATCTATATATATATGTATATATTAATATTTATTTATATGTATTTTTGTATATATGGCATGTAAATGTTATTTGTTTCATTGGATTTCTATTGTCATGTTATCAGTTTGACCCAATTGCAAAAACTGTTGCTTGCTAATTGCAGTTGTTTGTTTTGTTTTTGCACTCACTGTTACATTAAATTGTTTTCAGTTCGATATATTTTAATTTGCGTAACTAAATACAAGAACTCATTACAAGTTGCGGCGGCATTTGATTTGTAAAACACAATCGCACCCACACACAAATCGCACAAATTAAAAATTGAATTTGCATTCATTTTATTTAACTTTTATTAGTTTCGCACAGTTATTTTACTGTAGTGACTTTAATATCAATTATAGTTCTAATTAACTGTGTTATTGGTATTTGTATTATGCTCATTTCGCTGGCACATTCAAAATGCACGCAATTTGCACTTTATTAAAATGTTACTAAACCTAATCAATGGGCGTGTTTTCAAATCTATCGATTCCAGCAGCACCCCTAAATCATCAGTAATAAAACTGCACAAATATTTTTAAGGCAACTATAATCAAAGCCGACTGCTTGTTGCAAGTGGTAAGGTTGCGGTTCAGGTTCCAGTGCCGGTTTAACATCCCCAAATTTGTATAAGCTATTATTCTCCATTTTTTTCTTATTTTTATTTATTCATTCTACGTCAGCATATGTTGCAGTCTTAAAGCATTTTTATTCATGTGGTTCACACTTTTTAAGGGCGTTTAGAATACAAGATATATCTATATGCATCATCTATATCTATGTGAATCTTTGCAGAAAATATCGTTGGTATTGTTCTAACGCTTTCAAGTGTTTTCTCAAGTAGGCCTAATATCGAATATTGAAAACGAACACATTTCTTTAGGAGCAACTTTGTCGTCGCTATTTTTTTTGTTTTTTTTTTTTGTTTTTTTTTGGCCATAATTTTTTGGTATTTGTAGCAATTCGCTTGGTTGCGCAAAATGTCGTTGTTGTTATCAATGTTGTTGTGGTTGTTGTTGGAGGGTCGAAAGAATGTTTGATACTTGCTGGTTTGTGTCCATTGGCGCCATAAAAACATAACGACGACATTTTCATGGCTTTGTTTACATTCGTTTTGATTTTCCTGTTGGGTTTTCCTGCCTGCCTGCCTGCCTGCTTGTCTGCCTTCCGCACCATCTGTGTGTGCGTGTGTGTGTTTTGTTCTTTGTATGTGTTGTTTACACGAACGCACAAGAAAAGTTCAATATCCGCTACAAGTTCTCCTGCTCCTGCTCCTGCTTCCCGTTACCAGTTCCCAGCTTCCCAGCTTCAGTTGTTTGCTCCTCGGCCACCAATCAACTACACATATTTTCCATCTCCCATCTCCCATCTCGAAACACCCCACCCAACTGCCATCTCACGTCCTCCATCTACCCAATTGCCCATCTGCATCATCATCAGGCCACATCGTTTAATTATCCACTTGGCTCATAAACTCTTTGTTTAAGAAGAAAAAAAGAGCAGCATTTGATCTCTTCCTGCTCTTTATATAGATGTATGTATATATATATATATATATATATGGATGTATATATATTTTGTTTTCTTCTTTTCTTTTTTGTTTTTGTTTATCAAAACGCAACGGTCCAGCTATCGACCTGCCTTTGAGGCAGCCAGTCTTTCAATTAGAGCTCATTACTGTCTGGCCAAGCGCAGGGGGAGTATGAAGTTGAGCAGTGGGGAGGCGGGGGGAGAGGGGAAGAGAAAGCTAGCTGCGCATTGTTTATAATTGGCATATAGGACAAAGAGTAAGCAGGGTAGGTGGTAGAGGTAAGGGACGCCTGTGCAGTCGTGTGCATTGGTCATTGAAATTGCTTTTTAATGTTGGCCCGTGCAAAGAACAACAAATAAACAACACCACGCGACGAGGCCACAAAATATCGTATAGCAGATAAATAGACTGACACAGAGATATATATATATATAGAGAGAGAGAGAGAGAGGGGAGAGTAAGGAGTGGGCACTGTGTGTGTCTCACTCTATTGATACGCTTACAGTGGTCAATGGTATCAGTATCAAGTATCAGTTTCCAAACGAAAATAATTCTAAAATAATTCCGAATGCCCCCAATGAATTATCTTGTTACGAAAATATTAATAAAATAATGACAACAATAAGAATATATAAGTAAATAAAAAGAAATATAAATAAAAAAAAATACAAATCAGACATAATTCAAATTTAGAGTGCTCATTTGAGAACTGTTGCCAAAAACAGAAAAAAAAATTGATTTTTGTTATTTTCATTTAATAGTCAAAAGTTTATATTTAAATTTATATTGTAAAATAAATTAAACATTAAAAATCATTCCATATTTAAATAGATTTGTATAGATATTAAAACTAGCTTTTAATTTCGATTTTTCAAGCTCAATTTAAACATAGTCCAAGAGCTGCAAAACTAGTATTTTGTGGCAAGTGTTTGGTCAACTAAGGGCCACAGTACAATCAGGTATATATATATATATATATATGTAAGCATATACATTCATCTATATCTATATCTATATCTGCTGGACGTTTAATTTACGCCTCGAGTCAAACAGTAAATACATTACTTATGTATATGTGCTGTGGTGCAGCTGTGCTGTGTCCCTGCAGCAGAGTTGGCCAGAGTCGAGATCCCTTTGCCAGGTTGGCCATTTAAATTGGCTTCGACGGGTGGAGCATTTAACATATTACGCATACGCCATGTTGTATATTTAATGCGTATTTGCAAATGAAGTGACACAAACGACTGCAACGACGCCAATGGCGTTGCAACTGTAACTGTAAATCTAACTGTGACTATAGCGAGCTAGAGAGAGAGCGCGCTCGACTTGCAGATACCCTGCAACCAAGTCTAGATATAGATGTATATGCTTTCGCCCTGTTTCTCAATTAATCCTGATGCAATTTTTACAGATGATCAAACTATGATGTCAAATCGAAAGATCGGTTTTATCGGTTTTATTGTTATCGATAGTCGATCCATATCAGTTTTCACGATATTTTGTAAGTTATCAGTAGAATGAAATAAACTTTATATCTCTTACTGCTCATGAGATACCTCAGATGAACAGGGCTACATACAATCGGTTATCGATAGTGATACTTTATCGGTTTACTTTTACTCTAGTTAGCACAACTTTATTACACCCTTTCTAAAAGTGTTCAACAACAACAGTTACAAGAAATATACTCGAATGCAATCAATGAAGTACCCGCGCCAAAGTCCCTAAACTGGGCGTGGCACTTTAATGCAAATGCATAGCTCATACACACACACACACACACACAGACACATATACACCCATGTGCCACTGGAGATATCGAGTTAGCAGCAGGAACATTAAATTCCATAGAAATGTGACAGCCGCAGGGCGTTGGCTCTCAGACATTCAGTCTTTCCAGTTAGTCGCTCCGTTAGTCATTTAGTTTAGTCGCAACAAATGCATAAAGCTCTTTTAACTTTTAATTAAGTTACGAGTTCTGTATGTGCTTGCTTTTGTGTGTGTCTCTGTGTGTGTGTGGTGTGTGTGTGTGTGTGCTTAAGCTAAGTTAATAACACATGCTCTTAGCTTTTATCAAAGGAGACAAGTGCATGTTCTATTTCCATTTCTACTTTGTCCTCGGGCATTATTAATTGCAAGGCGATGCTTAAATATATTCCCTTAATCAAATTGTGAAACATTTTCAAAACAAACGCACGAAAATCGCTTAGTTTTAACAAATGAGAGAGTTCTTTCTATATAGAATGACTTTCAGGTGTCAGATATTGAAAATTCTGCAAATCATTTGAAGAACATTTTTGGTAAGCTCATTTCTGTATGTATATTTATTTACTGTATTATAATGGATTGGCTTGCACTAAGTTATCTGATAAGTCTTAATTTAAGTAAAGTGAAAGACATTTGAAAGAAAATTCGGGTTTTGAAAAGTGCTGTACTCAGAATTTGGCAGCCGTGATCCATAATCCATGTCCTTGGAGAACAAAAAGAAAAATACAGCAATTTGTGTATAAGCCAGCTGGAATCTCTGGCAGGTCTCTGATACATTGCATACACTTCTTTTAAAGAGAATACTTTTATTATTATTATATTTTAATCTAATACAGACTAAATACAGCTCACAAATTTTAAAAGATTTAAAAAATAATTTTGTGTATAAAATGGTTTAAGCTTAAGTAATAAATAAAAATAGAATATTATTAAGCAACATTCATGGCAAGGATTGGGAAAACTAAAATTGGACTAACAATTGAAATGAAGTTGCGCATAGATAATCAAAAGTTTCTTATTCAATATTAATTAAGTTGAGAAACAACAAGTCTTTTAAGTGATAAATAAAAAAGGGTTATCAAAACTTGGTCTATTATCTGGCAAATCTGATGCATCACGATTCGACTAGTTTCAGCAAATTGCTATAGTTTGTTAATTATTGCTTGCCGTTTGTTGTGTGTTGCGGCGGTTTGTTGCAGCAGTTCACTATTGTTGATGCAAGATTTATGCGCGAAGCGCGCGAGTTGTCTTCAGAGTTTGGAAAGAGTATAGACCAGAAGATGGTTGCACCTCTCCGTGCCCCTCTCCGTCAACTGTATGCGCTGGCCAGGCAGGCAGGCAGGCAGGCAGGCAGCCAGCAGTGGAAACGCTTGAGTGCCACTAAATCAAATAGTGGGGCCATCAGGCATGCAACGAGCCGTGCATTTCAGAGCTGAACCTGAACCTGCAGATGTGTGTGTGTGTGAGCGAGTGTGTGCGACTGTGTGTGTGTGTGTGCGAGTGTGTGTGTGTGTTTTAGATAGATGGCCTATCGTCTGTGGTCCGTGTTAATATTTGCTTGCGTTTTACATTGTTTGCACACTGCCCAACAAGGCTAAGGCTGGCAGAGAGAGAGAGAGAGACAGATAGAAAGAGAGAGGGAGACAGATAGAAAGAGAGAGAGAGAGAGAAAGAGAGAGATGAGGGGTATCTTTGCACAGTTTTCATGTTTTGTTTGGCTTTTAGTGCAGTCTCTGTGTTTGTCTGTGCAAATAGAACTAAGTAACAGTTGAACAGTTGAAGAGGAATGCTTTGTGCCATGCAAGCAAAAGTAAAAAGCAAATCAAAAACTTAAGTAGCCGCCCAGCCGCCCAGCCGCTCTGTTAATGAGTCAATAAAAATAATAATAAAAAAAAAAAAAACTTGCTTGCGATCTTTATTAGCACATATCCACACACACACACACACACACACACACACACACACACACACACACACACACACACACACACACACACACACACACACACACACACACACACACACACACACACGAGATACATTCAAGTTTAAGTTAAAGATTAGTTATCTGAACATTTGCATGTGTATCTGTATGTATCTGAGCATATGTATGCGTCTATCTATGTGCGTATCTGTATAATATTTGCATATTATTTACTTATTTTCGGTATCTGCATTAGTAGATCTACCTGTATCTATATCTGCAACCATGCAACTTTAACCATATTAACTAGTATCTGTATCTGTACATGTATTTATGGAATACATCTGCGTCTGTAAACGTGACTATGGCTTTATCTATACCAGCTTATCTTACCAGTTAATCAACGCTTACAGCTACTATGAGTGTATCGATATAAGTGTGTATCTGTATCTGAGATTTGTATATATTTTATTTATTATCGTTATCGCCATTTGTAGCTCTAACTGTATCTGTACCCACAACTATGCAACAATATCCTTATAAACTTGTATCTGTATGTGTCTGTGTCTATGGCTGTATCTGTATCTATATATCTGAGCATATTTGCAAATGCTTAAATGTATCTGTTAATTTATGTTTATCAACTTTATCAGCACCTACGACTGTACATTCGCTGGTTGCCTAGGTAATTTTACTCGAGTGCTGCAATCGCTTCAACCAATTAAACCTGTTCGGGCCTAATTGAATTTTTGATAGGTTTGCCCTTTCAGCCCGTAAATATTTGCATAAGCCCATTTGGCCCACATTTATTGCGTAAATACCAATGCAATAATCAGTGCTCGATTGCTGCCAGCCAAGTCAGATACGCAGCTCATGGCATATTCATTTCTGTGGACAGTTTAGCTTAAAACCACAAATCACGGGAAAATTGGAAATAATTGCGATTGTTTGCAGTGAAAATGGAGTGGCCATTTCAAAGACAACGAAGAATGTGAAATTAGCCTTAATTGTAACATAAACCAAATCAATTGCGTTGCATATTGGGCGACAAGTTGCACATTGACAAAGAATAATAGATAAAGCGATATCGAAAAAGACAAATTTTTAATTAAAATTAAGTAATCTTAATTTAAACATACACTCAATGCATTTTATCTTCAGTCAAAGTTCAAGTTGTTGCGATTAGTTTACGTGACAAAGTTGGGCACTTTTAACAACATTTAAGCACACATTTTAAATGATCTTCAAAATCATTAAAGTATGTTTCAAATCAAAACTAATTAGTTATATATTACTCAGATTCTGCTATAAA
The DNA here is from genome assembly GCA_035041615.1 of Drosophila anomalipes. Lineage (NCBI taxonomy): Eukaryota > Metazoa > Arthropoda > Insecta > Diptera > Drosophilidae > Drosophila > Drosophila anomalipes. The sequence continues at coordinate 1,149,456 of JAWNKZ010000254.1, read as the reverse complement.
ATTCAAATAGTCAATTTTCAATCTCAAACAGATTTGCTTTAATTAAACTTCAAATTGATTTTCCATAGTGCTCTTCGAGCTTTGAGTTCGATTTAAGACCAACAAACGGCATAGATAGTTAATCCTATGCTGAAAATATGATTTCCCTTATTTTCCGACCAAGAAAAAGTCTATATGAATACTAACAAAAGTGGTTAGCCACTTGAAACTAGGCTTCAAAAACAGTTAGTGGGGTTCCGTTACACCTGCTTTTGTTGCTGCAAACCCATAAAATGCAATTTGAATTTCAGGCACAGGCACAAATGCAATTTAAAGCTATGGCACAATCCAAAAAACTCAAAGCTTATCAATTATCTGCCTGCGGACGGGTTTAAAAAAACGGCCAACGAATTATATTTCTTTTCTTCTTTTTCTTTTGTTTGATTTTTGGTTGGTTTTTGATGCTTGTCATAAGCCAAAAATGCATGGCCAAATGGTCGAGTGAAAGAGAAAGCGAGCGTGCAAGAGAGAGACAGAGAGAGGGGGAGAGAGAGAGAGAGAGGGGGAGAGAGAGCGAGAGAGTTAGAAAAGGTCGCGTGGTTCGACTGGCTGGCTGGCTGGCTGGCTGGCCGAGGACAAAGATTTATTTCACCCGGTTGAAGCAGAAAATTGCACGTAACAAAGCGTGTAAAAGTTTTTGCGAGTCTCCAAAAACCAAACCAAACCACCCACACTCCCTCCCCCGCCTCCCTTCAAGCCAACCCCAACCACAAAAAAAGCACACCCATGCACATGCCGCACATGGCACATGGCAAACGGAGGCAATACGATTCGAAGTAGGGACTTGGACTTGAACTAGGTGCTCCGAATAGGGATTGAATTTTGGAGCTGGGCCCTGGAAGATTCGGGTGCTGTGTGTGAATGTGTGTGCGTGTGTGTGTGTGTGCGTGTGTGCGGAGAGAAACAAAGGAAATTACAAATTGTTGTTTACTTTGCATTTCACTCGCACATGCCAAAAACAAAAATAAAAAAGAAACAAAAAAAAACAATTTTAAAACGGAACAAAAAGTGCGCAAACAAAAAAAAATGAGAAAAAAAAAGGGGGACGCCCAACATGGCAGCAAAACAAGTTAGTAGAAGAAGCAACAGAAGTAGACCGAGTCTAAAAAATATGAAAAATACAAAATAGCAGGCTGCAAAAGAATCTGGCAAAGAATGTGCCAGGCCATAACAGACCAGAGAACATGGACATGGAATTGGAATCGGTTTAAGGCTGAAAGGCTGAGACGAGTTCGGGCCGAGGCAGACTGCCATCGGCAAACGCCAGTTGCGTGGCACAAAGCAAATAATTGTAAACCGACCGTTTTCACTGTGTTTGGTGTTTAGTTTAATAAGCTTTTCTTTTGCTGTTTTTTTTTTTTTTATCGCAACGACTAAAAAAGGATCAGAGCTGTTGTCATCTGTGCTGTGCAGCTAGATATCCTGTAAGTGCAAATCTAAATTAATCGATTAATCGATGGTATTTGTTTGCTCAACATCATTGACCGATAAATTGGCATTACTAAAGCATTTAATATATGGACTACAGTTGCTAGTTGCCCAAACCAGTTTTTTTTTTTTTTATAAAATTCAAAGCTTCTTCTTCTCTTTAAGCTTTGGCTGTAATTATTAGGCTCGACTTCCGCCTGAAGCCAACACTTGCACACCTTGATTATACCCATTTTGTGCCACAAATTTTAATGGCCAAAACAAAACAAAACAAAACAACAACAAAATTGTTGTAAAATTTGGGTCAATTACTTTTATAATCATAACACACAGCTACAAAAACAACTTCTACCCAGTTATTCAGAGCAATTTATTTTTGTTCATGTTGTTGTTGTTGCTGCTGCTGCTGCTGCAACTGTTACTGCTGTTGTTGTTGTTGTAGTTGTTGTTGTTACTGAAATTTAACTTTCTTTATGCACTGTTATTGCATGCCAATAGTTCATAGCTCAACATTTACCAGCTTTTGTCTGCACTTCTTCTCCACTCGCTCTCGCGATTGAGTTAAGATAAAAATAAGTACACAGCGTGTGCAACACTGACTCCCAAAAGTTGCCGCACTGCTTGCTAGTTCCATATAGGTATATTCTGCTATAGCAATTGCATATTTGATTTGCACTTTTACTGCGCATATTAAAATTGAATATTATGGAAAATGTTATATTTGAAAAAAAAGAAAAAAACGAAATCAAAGTCGAGTTAGCCGACAGACAGGCATTAACTTCTTGCGACCACTGTCTCCGTGCCAGTAAATTAAAATATATTTATAAATATATATTGTATATATATATATATATGATATATACAGATATATGAAAACTTGTGTGTGCCTGTGTAACTTAATGTCTGAAGTCTGCAGTCAATTTAGATAAACAATTACGAGCACAATTGCAGGGACTTCCCCCACTCCCATTTTTGTGGCTGCCACCCGGTGGCAACAATAACAAGGGGCACCCGTTCAGTTCATTTGACCCGCCATCAAGTGGATGTGTGGTGTGCTGTGGTGTACTGTGGTGCAGTTTAGTGTGGAGAGCGCTGCTGCTGTTGGATGGGCTGGTTGGTCGCTTGCTTGGTTGGTTGCTTGGTTGCTTGGAACAATGCAACAGAAGGCGGCTAAAGTCATTTGCGTTGTTATTGTAAGTGGCGCGCGAGTTGAGAGCGACCCAAAAATAGCACAGCAACAACAGCAACAACAATAACACAATCAAACTTTAAGTAGGAAATAAAGCAAACGAAAATGAAGCAGCAGAAGCTGAAGCTGAAGCTGAAGAAGATAGAAAATAGAAAGTATCTATGGGTTGTACGAGTATAAATTATTATGCTGCCACGCTGCAGATCGTGAATTGTTGCAAGCCCAACCAAGAAAAAGAGGAAGAAGAAGAAGAAGACGTTGTTTCTTTTGAAAAACACTTTGGAATTTTAATTGGCTCACTGGGATCGAGTAGATCGGGGGGAGGAGGAGGCAGGAGGAGGGTTGGGAAGAGTGCATTTGCATGCTGTGTGTCTGTTTAGCTTTTTCATAGAGATGATGATGGCGAGCATAAATCAAACGATCCTCAACCAGCACCAGGCAGCTCTCTATTTATACGCATATCAGCCCGACAGCCTTCAAAAGGCATGCGGAAGAGTTCACACACGCACAACATGTATACAATATATATAAGTGACACTAAAGAATTCAAGTGCTACAAACCCCAAGCAGATGCAGTTTCCATGGCTCTTTTTTTATGGCCAGCAGGCAAGAGTTGATTTTTATGGCTATCAGCTTACCTACAAAGAGAAAGAGAAAGAAAACAATTGATTCACAGGCAGACAAAAAGAATTAAAGTACGAAAACTATATGTAGTCCCAAGAAACCGGAACCGAAATATGATTTGGCTGAGAGTAGTCGATAGATTATTATTATTATTATTCTAATTGGGATCATCATCACCATCACCTCAGCTCCGGCACGAATGCGAGAACCTTTGTTGTCTTTGGAACTCATCAAATGCATCCCTAGGATGCGGCATCTTTGTCTTGTTTGCCTTGAGGATTCTTCCTCGCTTTCACAGAACCTGCTTAGTTCGCCACTATAAATACCCAAGTTGGTTAGTTGACTTCATAGTCTACAATGTTCTGTCTGTAGACCGGTGAGTATCCTAAGCCTGTTGTATTACTTGCCTAAGTCGTTTATGATTATAGCCACCCAAAAGACATCTATGCCACAAAACGGTTCTGACCCTGTTATGGGCTTCAGTCGATCAGATGACTTTGGTAACAAATATTTCAATTACGTGGAACGTAATAAATGCGAGCGAATTGGTAATTGTCAGCCGTTGAATTGCTGCTGGCGTTGCCACTAGATTTATTTTTTATTGAAACTGGTTGCCCAATTTCAATATTTCGCCACAACATTTTGGCCACAGTGTTTACAGCACAAACACAGCAAGGCAAGGCAGGGCAAGGCAAGGCAAGCCATCCACAAAGTGGCCAACAAGTCACGGCCAGACTGGAATTACACCAGCCACCAATACAGTGCTGCAACTTGAGGGCGTCGTGGCATCAAGGTCTGGCTATGCCGAGCAATTTGCAAGCTATTTACCCAGCAGCGGCAGTAGTACCAGCAGCAGTACCAGCAGCAGCAGCAGCATGCCAAAGAAAAATCATCAGCGCCATCTGCAAGTGCAACTCAATTTAAACACAAAGCTAAAAAAAAAAACAAAAAAAGAAAAAAGAAATTCGCGAATAACGCTTGAGGAGACGAGGAAAATGTGCTGCAAGCATAATTAATTACTCATAAGTAATTCCATTGGTCTTAGGGGCGCTGACGGCATAAATATTTCAATTGCAGCGTTGCCCAAACCAAATATGCAACGCGATGCAAGACACAGACTTGCACAAGAATCAACCACGCCCACAGGCCGTAGGCGAAGAATGTTATACTCTGACTTGATCATGATTCAATTTTTGCTGGTAATGCGGTAAATTAATGCCCGACTACTTTATAAATGTGCCTTTAAATCGATTTATATCGATATGCTCGATAACAAATAGATCGACTCATCTGTAAATACTGGTCAAGATTATATATACTTTATCGGAGATGTTTTCTTTTGACTTCTGTGCAAATTCATTCAACCATTTTCATTTTTCATTCGTATTCAAATTGATTCGGCGCTTAAGTTTACCATTTCTCAATAATTATGTAGGAATCTGGTATTCAGACTGAAATTCAAATGAAAGCCGGCAAAGCTTTTGACTAATGGGTTGCAATCCGAAATATACTCTATGGATACTCAAGAAAAAGAAGAGGCAAATGATGAAGAGAGGCAACTAAGATGAAATTGAAACGGAATTAAGCTGCAAGCACGATGAGCGTGCGACGCGGCAAGAACGGAGCCGTTGAATGAATGAATGAATCAGTGAAACGAATAAACTCGCTGCACAGTTGAATGACTACATAGTCGAATTAAGCATCAGCAGCTCGCTTTCTGTAGTGAGGCAGACACACACACACACACACACACACACACGCACACACATTTACACACATGCCAAGTAGCAGAAATTTGATACGACTATTGCTCTTGCTGTTTGTTGTTTGCTGTTAGTTGCCCCTCTCGCTCCGAATGAATGCAATTTTAAGCACGTGCTGATTGCCTGCCTCCGATTTTTGCTGCTGTTGCTGCCACAAAGCGTCGTGCTTCATGGACCGGGACCAAACAGCGAAAAGCGAAGAATCCGTAGAAATCAACCACATCAACAACTAACGAATCTAAAACCAAAGTGTTTAGGCTTAAAGATACCCTATAATAAATTTTGAAAAACACTCAGTAAACTGCCTACATACCCTTGACACATGAATGGAGAGTGCTCGACTATTCGACACAAATCACAGCACAGGCAAAATACAAAAATTATAAAAATTGGAAAATTAAACGTAATCGATTTAAACGCATATATTTAATTTAACATATCTTATATTAAGTATAATTCGAATATATTGTGTGCTGCATGTCTGCGTGGCAACAAACAAACAATCAAATGGCAAACGACATTTAATTAAAGATTATGGACAGCAAAAAATATAAATGAGAATGAAATTCGCTGAAAGGTGAAAGAGAGCTTGTTGTGCTAGATGGGTGGTTGGGTGGCTGGGTGGATGGGTGGTTGGGTGGCTGGGTGGTTGGGTGGTTGGGTGGTTGGGTGGTGTTGCGTGGTTGATTAAGTCTTCGCATATTGAAGGAGCCTTAAGCCTTATCAATGGGCCATCGACTGGTTAATTAGGCGGACACGCCCACCTGCCAGACCTGGTCTGCAGCACTGTTCCGCCCACTGTCATTACACGTAGCGCTCATTTAAATAAATTAATGAATTTCTCGTTTCGTTTCGCTTCAGTTTTACTTTTTGTTTTTGTTTTTTTTTCTTTTTGTCGTCAACGAGCAACTTTTTTATGGCATTTTCTTTGCCTTATCGCCACCAATATTGACACTGACATCTAGCGGAGCGGCGCAGGAGTGGTGCTTGAGTGGTGTTGGGTGGGAGGTGGGAGGGGAGGGGGTTGGGTTGGTGTAGAAAATTGAGATTTCGTGGTCGTGTCACATCGCTCGCCTCATTTGAAAAGTAAAGCGAGAGAAGCCAGCGAGCGTTCCTCTGTTTTTCCATTAGCGCCAAATGTTGGAAATTGTTTATCTTAATCGCTTTCGATGCCGCCCCGTCATCCAACACACGATTAAGTGTGGGGAGTCGAAGGTGTGGGAGAGAGGGGCGGGGGGTGGGGGTGTGGATTGGTAAATGTGTGTGTTGTCATTCACACATAGATATTGATATTGGCTGATTAGCCGCGTCTTTGAAGTGTGTGTGTGTGTGTGTGTATGTGTGTGTGTGTGTGTTGCTTCCAAAATCTATTGACATTTATGCTCGAAATATTAATTTGTATTTATGCTCACATTTAGTAGGGTTTCCCTTCAATCTAATTTGTGACGCCTGCCCCCAGTGCCTCTTTAACAGCTGTCTGTCTGTCTGCCTGTCTGCGGTTAACGTCTCAATATTTGGTATATTTGTTGCCGGAACGCAGTGGAATGGAAGATGCCTTTTATATGTGGCCAGCACAATCATTTACGCATTGCTGCCAACTTTCACACTTGAGAGAGCAAATTGCGTAGTTGTGACTTCAATTTACAAGTCAGCAATGTGGCTCAATCGATTCCATTGCTAATCAGCCGTTCGTATTCAATATTTACGGGTTACAGCCAATTTTCACTGTCTTGTGTGACACCAACTTGCCAATATTTGTTATTGTGCTTCTAATTTTATCGGTTCTTAATTTTAAATGTTGCTTGCATTGTTGCCAATTTTCACAGTTAATAGAGGACAAATTTAAAATATTTACTACCTTACCAGCAAAGCTATACTGCCGGACATTTGAAGCCTGCGCTGTTGTCAATTTTCACTCATTGTTGGGCAAAAAGTGCATATATATTAGTTCTTACTGTCCATTATCATTACATTGTTGCCAAATTTCAGGGCGCAAATTATTGCATTTATTATTATTGGGATTATTGGTATATCTGCCCTGCGACCTACTAGATCTACATCCATTGTGGCCCCTTCTCCTCCATTAACCCCAGCTTGCCTGCCTCGGATGCTGCATCTTTTCCTGGTCAAGGCGACACACTCTGCTAGGATGTGGATTGAGGATTCCTCTTCTTAGATGACTTCTTAGTCTACAATGTCCTGTCAACAGACCGATGAGTATCCTAAGCCTATTCTTGGTTATTACTTGCTTAAGTCGTTTATAATCATACAGCACTCATTGCATGCTGAAATCCATATCTGTGTAGCTTTGCCATTAGTTAATTGATTTCAAGGTAATCAATCTCTGTTTCGACTTGGAGTGGTTGCCACACACTCAAAAAGAAAAAGTAACCAAATGCGTAAAAACTATTAAAGATGCTGTTTGGTTAAAGGTGGAAATGCAATCACAAATTGTGGTACTTCAACAAGTTTTGCCGTTGTCAAGATGCTTAAACTACACTATTTAAGCTGTGATTTGTATGCTGTTCTCTTTTTGGCTGTCTTTCGGCTATTTGCCAGTTGGCAGCTTCAATCAGCCGACAGTCGACACACATTTATCAGCTGAGTCGAGACTGGTGCAAAGGCACGAAAAGCCCAAATATGCTGCAACATGTAGACAACACTAAAGCTACTTTCAACGTGACCCCACCCCCCTCTCTCTCTCACTCTCTCTCTTTCTCTCTCTCACACACTGCTTCTCTGTACACTATGTTGTGTGGCAACTTATCTGTCAAATGCCAAACGACAACCCAAAATCTATTAAGAGTGGCTTCCGCCTGTTGCCAGCTGCCACAGTTGCCCCCGGGCAAACGAAAAAAAAAAAAAAAAAATAAGAAAAAAAAAAGAAGAAGCAGATGGTCCAGCAAAGGAGATAGTTCGGGGAAGGGGTAACTGAGTATTATGGGCACTGAGTTGGGTAACCGTGAATTGGGCACGGGGTAAATGCTCGATGTGGTATATTTTGGCATTTTTGGCTTTTTGGTCTATGAGAAGCGCATCGACAAAAAGCGCTCGAAAAACATGTTAAGATTCTTACTCGATGAAGCTTTTTATTGTTGTTCTTGTTTGCTGCTGTTGTTTTCGATTTTATTTTTGTTTTTGTTGTTGTTGTTTGTTGTGCGTTTTGTTTGTGAAGCAAACTGAAACCGTAACCAAAAAACTGAAATCGAGGCACTGCACACAAGACAGAGCCACAGGCAATCTCACGTTATCATGTCGAACGTTTGTCAGTCACCCAGTCAATGAGTGAGTGCTCAGTCAGTGGTTCCAGGAGGCCAGATGGAGAGAGATTACAGTACCGAGCCCCTCCCTTGTTAAGCGTTCATGTCACACAGATTAGCCAAGTTGTCGGCTGCCAGTTTTGGAACAAGAGTTTCTCTGTGATTTTGTGGGGTAAGCACTGGCAAAAAGGCGCACACCTCCAAACCCCCCCCACACACACATCTTCAGTCAGGCTAACATACATACGTAAATAAGTAGTTGATGCAAAAGAGATGGAGAGCGATAGAGAGAGAGAGGGAGAGAGGGGGAGAGAGAGGGAGAGAGGGAGAGAGAAACGATTCCTGGAAAAGTGAGTAATCAACTTGTTTAAGCGGGTCACGCGGCGAATGCGCAATGCGTCTCAATTTAACTGATTTTTCGTTTGTTTTCTCGTCGATGGCTCCGATTCGGCTTTTCGACTTTTTCCTCATCATCATGCTCGAGGATCTCATCAGAGCTTAATTAAATATGCATATTTTCGCTCACTGATTTCATTGCATAGCATTCATTTAAGGTAGCCAAATTGCTAAGTTTTTCTTCTTCGAATAATTTCACAAAGTTTTTCAATCAATCAGAAATATTCATAGGAAGTAATCTGAAAAACAGGCTAACGATTTTTTTATGGCTTAACTATTTCAACTTGTTAGTTTACTATTTTATTTTATTTATACTAAAATACCCTCTACAAGGATACAACCACATATTAAAACTTGAACTTCTCTCACAATAGTAAATAATTGAATAGCTTTATTTCTGACTTACTTTAATCGTTGTTTTTTAATTAATGTGCACGGCTAGTAATAAGTTTAACAATTTCAATAGTTTTGCGTGAACTTGATGACAGACAATTTGAACGAAACTTGAACAACAACAGCAGTCGATTCTCTCTGTCCCTCTCTCTCTCTCTCTCTCTCTCTCTGCATCTCTCCATCTCGCTCACACTGTTTGGCACTGTTGACAAACTCATTATGTTAATGTAAGTTGCACATTGTGCTAACTTTTTTCTCATTAAGTGACTTTAACGAGTTTCTTATTTTTCGAAGGAGTTGAAATTGGTTGGCAACTTTCTTGTCGTGATTAATCCGCGCTTTAATGATAATTATGCGAGCAGCATTCAACTACTATTCAACTTTATTTATTTTTTTATCGAACTTATGATACGCGATTACTTGGTCTATGCCATTTCTTGTGATCAATCAAGAATCGATTTACAAAGTTGCACACAAAGTTTAAATTTAGGTAAGTGCTTTGTCACATTTACCATTACTATTTGCCCCCTACCCCCTGCCCCCGTCACTCAGTCAGTCTTAAGTCACACACACACACACACACACACACACACACACACACACACACACACACACACACTCACACACATAATTACATATAAAAGTGCAATTGTTGTGTCAACTTTGAAGGCACATTTTTGGTTTCAGTTCCTGTTTCCGCTTCTCTCCCACGACTCGATGGCATTCAGCCTTCTTGAAAGCGACACACACACACACACACACACACATATAGACGGTCACACACACACACACACATTGGCAACGTATTTCATTGATGGATTAATAGCAGCAGAAATGGCTCTAAAAATGCGTGGGCGTCAACAATGGCTTCAGCCCCAAAACAAAAGGAACGAAGAAACTTTCGCTTTCAATGGCAGCTCTTACGGCTGCTTTTGAGGAGTGGGCGTTCAGTGGGCGAGTCTTGTGCCTCTTAGCTGCTATTTCCGCTTATTACTTGCCACATACACACATACAGCTGGGGCTTTGAGCTGATTCGTGCTCGTGCACTTCATCATTCGACTTTTGGGGCAAACGATCTGCCTTTTCAATGTTGCTCTTGTTGTTGCTCTTGTTGTTGTTGTTGCTGTTTTTGTTGTTGCTGCTGGCTCTTCATCATTTTTATGACGCTCATGTGACAGTCATTTGTATTAATGTGCCCCACACACACGTCATAAAAAAAAACGAAGTAAAGCCCCAGCTAAATCAAACTTCACACATTTTGTTGAACTTGAGCTTCTGCCGCTGTTGCCCCACCGCAGCTCTCAACTCTCCGCTCTAGGAAACCACACCAGACCACACCACACCACACCTTCACCTTCAACCCAAACCCTAAAAACAGCCCGCCACCACGCCCCCTTTGCCGCCCACTCTGTTTTGCGGTTTATCGATTCAAATTGATTTTGCTTTTCCGCCTTTTGTTGCCTTCGTTGTTGCTGTTGTCGTTGTCAACGACATCCTTGGCCATGTCTACTACGTCTTTACAAACCCAACCGCAGTGGCCCCAGTTCCAGTTCCCGTCCCCTGCGCCCCCTGCGCCCCCCCACGCCCCTTCGACAGTTTAGACATTTTTGCCAGGGTTGCCGCACATTCGTTGCTCACATTCGACTCGCTAGCAATTGTATATTGCTCACATTCGGAAAAGCTATTGACATTGCAAATTTTCTTTTTTCACTTCTATTTCCTGTCAGTCCCGCTCTCTCTCTCTCCCTCCCTCTCTCTCTCTCTCTCCCTCTCTCTCTCGCACCCCCTTCTCTCTGTCACCCCTTCTTCTCCTTAGCCCCTTTTTAGTCTATAGCTTTCGCATCCAGAGATTTCGTTTGCCCTCGTCAATTTATTTTGCGGCGCCAGAGAACCTGCCCGTCAAATTTGTATGTGCCACACACACATTTGCCTTGTGGTTATCCACTCACACACACACACACACACACCCACATGAAACTCACACACATCACATCTACTTATGCTACACACACACACACACACACACAATAATTGTCTCTATAGTGGTAAGACAGCTCAAGGCAACTCTAGATTAGCGTCAAACACTGTCAGATCTGTCACAAATATGAATGTCTGATTATATTAGTAGAATCAACTATTTGCACAGATTAATATTGATGCAATTTTTAACTTTTTATTCAAGTTCTGTGCTTCTAAGATCGAATGCAATCCTTTTATGAATATAGCTACGATCTTCAATTTTCCATTTCAAGTTCAATTTCAATATGCATTTTTACCAAAACTCATTTTTTCAAATTAATATTAAATTAATTTATAATAAATTGAGCACAAAAAAAAACGTTTTCGAAAAACGTTCGTCAATATTCAGTGTTAGTGTTTTGACTATTTGTTCAACTGTTAACCTACAGAGAACCAGAAGGAGGAAAAACTACATCAAAGACGATCTCAAATAAAAAAATAAAAAAAAAACTATTCCCATATCGATCAAGAACAATCTGTATTATCTAGCTTGCTTCAACTTAAGCGCAGAGCAAGGATAAATTGTGAAATTTTGCACAGTGCATGACTCAGCAGTTTTGGGGCATTAACTCAGGACATGGAGAACCTACAAAAGAAACCAAAAAAGAAAAAAAAAAAATAGAAAGAATAAAACGACACGCCAGGAATCGGCAAATGGATGAGGTAAAAAATATATACACAAACAGAGGGGTGTCGATGGAGGTGTACACACACACACACACACACACATACACACACACACATGTTGCGAATGGGTATTTATAAATACATACGCACTGTATATATAATAATATTTATGTGTTGATCGCATGAAATGCGTTGTATAAATTTAGCCAGACTTTTATTCGACAATATTTTCCATTCTTTCGCATTTCTTTCTCTCTTTTCTTTTTTTTTTTTTTTTTCTTTTTGCCTCGAGGATTTTTATGGGCTCATTCACTTTTGCGCCTACATTTCTTTATTGTAAGCCTGCAAAGTGCGGGGGGAGCCATGCCACGAGGGGCTACCAACTTGCTGCGTTTATTATTAACTGTCGCAATGTTTGAGGGACGATAATAAAAACCAGGGAGACCAGGGAGGTGCAAAAAACTTTGGCAAGTGCGAAAAGCAACAAAAAAAAAAAAAAAATGGCAGAAAATAAAAGCAAGAAAAATTGACAGGAAATACACAAAGTGAATGAATGCGACTATATTCGTTATTCGCATTCACTAGTCACTATTCGTTATTCGTATTCATGTGTGTGTGTGTGTGTGTGTCATGTGAGCATAATAAATTCATGCCCCAGGGTGTTTTAACGGGCAGGGGGAGGCGTAACTGCATTTACACTCTGTGGATCCAAAAACCTCCCCCCCCCCCTCAAGGGCGACGTAGATGTCGCGGCTTATGCGGTTTATGCCTGCCACTAAAATAGCATAGGACGCGTGCCACCAAATGACTGCAACAAAAGCAATAACAACAACAACAGCGAAAAGATTATACTAAAGACATTAATACCAAAAGCCACGAAGTAGAAATGGCTTAGATGGGTGAAATCTATTAAAGTGCCCTGAAAGAGACTAAATAAATAAAAATCAACCTTAAAAGTGTCTCAGCTAAAGTAACATTTAGGATCTCTAAGTTGGTTATTATTATAATTATTATTATTATAATTATTATTGGTTCCACCAAGGTAACATGAATCTTTCAGATTTACGCATTGAAACCGGTTCGATTTGACACAAGCACTTCAAGGATTTTTTACCAAAAACCCACAACACAAATTTAATGTTTAAATAGCTTATCTCAAATCGTAAGTTGTTCCTTAACTGCTTAATGTGAGCACGGATTCATCAATTTAGATACGAAAATAGAAGTAAATGTTCTATATAAATTGCATTTTCTGATTGCAAAGATTTAAAGCATTGTATTTTTTTTTTTATTGAATTACTTTATTTCTGAAAAATGTTAGAAACTATTCAAAGTACACACACAGCAACAGATAATCCAAATTTTACCATGCTCATCGTGTGTTCGTAGTATAAACAATATATACATGCAACGAGTTGTTTATTGTGGAAGGAGATTCCCAGAAGAATAGCAGAATGAGAGAGTCGAGTTCGCGAAGCGCAGTGTTAAGATCATCAATAGAAAGTCGTTAAAGTTCCGAGTACTCAAATTTGTAAAGTTGTCGCTGCGTCGAGGAAATAAGTCGTTTACGTTGTAAATCCAATACTAATCTTTCAACGTAATATACTTATAATAATTATATTATTAATGAAGAGGACATCGACAGCCCTATATATATATGGCAATTTTGTATGCCACGCTGTCCTGAGGCGGGCTGCCTAATTAAACTGGCCTCTTGTGCAATTTCAGACCATTATTGGGTTTCCGATTGAGGCACTTTGGCTACGCCTCAAGGTATGCAGCAGTAAATGTATATATTAGTGTATACATATATATATATATATAGTATGTAAATATATATATATGTATATACAGATTTGCCTGCCAATTAACCTCACACGCATGTCGAACAATTTGGAAATCTCGCGCAGTCATAAAAAAGAATGACAAAGTGCCGAAATCCGCACAAACCTAACTCAACCAACCAACTCACGTTAAGTTTTAGGGTTTGGGTGCTGCAAGGTGACGTTAATGGTGGGGGATGGGGTGGGCGGGGCAGAAGGTGCTGCGACGGCAGCTGTCAATCAACGGCACAAAATAAAGTCTAGACGACCCGTTTAATGATCTTCATGTAGCCACTCAGGCGCAATCCAACCAAACCAACACAACCCAAACCAACCCAACCCCCTTGGACTGGGCGAACACGTATCACAAACAGCCACAAAAGCAAAAGCGAAACATAATGAAAAGGAAAAGTGCAAAATACACACACACACACACACACACAGACACACACACACAGACACACACACACATGTGCAAAATTAAATGCAAAATACATTTAAAAAAGAGAAGAAAGAAAAAAAAAAAAAAGTACAACAACGCAGAAAATAAATAAATAAATGAGTGCCAAAGCAAATCATAAAAAGAAGGCAAGACACAAAAAAGGAGAGCTCATTGAAGGGAGACGACTGGGTGGAGAGCGTGGTAAGCAAGGGGACCTGGCTATGCAAGCGCATGCTGAGCATAATGAAGCAGCATTCGGAGCGACGGCGGCGAGGAGCAATCCAGAAGGTAGAGCAAAAGACGCGCCACTTGAACGTAATCAACGCAGAACAATCACGTATCTATCCATCTGTGTGTGTTGGTGTGTGTGTGTGTAGGTGTGTGTGTGTGTAGGTGTGTGTGTGTCTGTAGGTGTGTGTGTGTGTTTGTTTGTGTATGTGTGTGGCTGGTTTTTTGTAGCAAAATTAAACGCATGCCATAATAATGCGATTTTTCTTCATTTTGGACACCATCGCATCCCATAAGCATCCCCATATGACATCAAATCAGATGGTAATATAGACGAGCGAGCGCGTGACACGCCCCGAAAATACCCTACAAATGGCGATAGGCCAACCACAACCTAGGATTAACAAATTGAAAACGATTGTTGTGGTCATTCAAATAATTGAAGTCGAATCGCTATTCGAGAAATGTGCTAAAATCTCAAATGAAAAGCTGACATCAGACGATATGTTATCGATAAAATGTTATCGCATTCTCGATCCAAGATCTGCTGCATCTTCCAGACGTACTTACTCAAATCTGTCCGACTCCAGGTGAAAAATGAGTAACTAAATCATTTGAAGTGATGAACAACACTCATTAACTCGAAGATCTTCTAATATAGGGTATATATATATATATATATACATGTATAAGAAGACATCACCCCGCTGTGGCGAAGATGGAGCAACTGAGAGGGCGGACAGAGACACCTTTCACACGGCTGGGCGACAACTGATGCCAAGCTGACAACCACAAGACGCAAACACGTCACTGGCAAACTGGCAACGGCAGAGGAGAGGCTGCAACAACAAGAGGGTGAGCTGGATCAGGGGCGTGTGGCGGATGAGGGGGAGTGAGAGGAATGAGGGGGTGGGTCTGCGACACAGGCTGCAACCCAACCGACAGTCGCCAGTCGACAGACGGCTTGGCAGCCTTTTGTAATTTTCTGCGCATAAAAATCGCATTTTTCTTCTTTTACCCTCGACTCTAGAGACAAAAAAAAAAAAATAAAATAAAATAAAAAATGGAAGAAAAAAAATTAGGCAGGCTGGAGAGAGTTCAAAAATTAAAGATATACCGTAACTCAGAATGGGGTAGCTCCAATTATAGCACACCACTTGTAACGTCCTCGAGAACATATCAATTAAAAAAAACTCTTTGGCAGCAAGAAAGAGACAGAGCGAGAGAGAGAGAGCGAGAGAGAGAGAGCGAGAGAGAGAGAGAGGAAGCTGCTTAACAAAGTTGAAACATATTAAATGCTTTAGCTTCGTTAGGGTATTTCATGATCGGTTAGAAGTAGTTAGTCATTGCATCAGCTTGGTTTCTTAATGCCGCCTTCGCATTAGGGCAGCTAACTAAAATTGGCATATGTGCGACGTACGTGAAAGCAGCAGGCACTGTTGGTGAAAAGGGTGGGGGAGGGTGTGGGGAAGGAGGCGGTCTCTAGACGTTGACGTATTGCTGGGGTGAAGAACATGAATGCCACAGCTGCATTAGGCGGCAGAAAAGAGAGAGAAGTGCGCATTAAGGCGAAATAGCTTCGAGTTGAGCCCTTAAATCTTAAAGCAAACTAATCAGCTTACGAGCTCTTTTTGGCACTTAGCTCTCAGTTTTGTGTACTTTCGTTGTTGTTGTTCTACATATACAGCTGCGTTCAAAATAATAGTAGCATTTAATAAATATGGAACTCATTTTATGATGATAAAATCGGCACCTCTTCAAAATCTTTAATATGAAGAAAGAAAATATTTGTTTTCTTATCCGGGAATGTTTTAAAATACGATTCTTTTCTTAATACTAATCGTTTTAAGATATAACATCGCTTCATATTAATTATTAAATTTAAGGACTTTAATTTTTTTTGTTAATAAATTTCATAGCTATGCCAAGTTTTAATGTTTACTTATCTTCAGCATTGATTGCTTGTGCTTTAATCAAATTTTCCCAATTTTTAAACTACATTTTAGATAGTTTTTATTATGTTGACCGCAACTGTATGCATATATAGATGAATACAATATTGAAATTCAGTTCGACTGATAAGTGTTGTATCTTAATATTATTTGAAGTATGAAATTGAGCTTTGTAGCTTTGAGGTATTTCTTTTATCAACATTTTTAATCTCCTCAATTGCCTGGGTAAAGCTCTCAACTTGACCTGATACGTTATGTGAGATAAGGCAAAGTCCACCTCAGCATATTTATTTTAGGGGCGTGATCCACCAATGATAGCCGATAACGATAACATTGCTAAAAATACGAAAAAAATTGCAAGAATAATCTAGTCGAGCGATATTGAATATCGGAATACTTTGAACCCAAGACTTTAGCAATTAAATATTCAAATACAGAAGATGCTTTTGCTTGCTGCTGCTATTTATACAATTGTACAATATTATGCCAAGGTATATTGATAGCCAATCAGAAAGCAATATCTTTAAAATAGTGATTCTTATTCGCATCGCAAAGGGATAATTTAAATTCAATTGAGAACCGCTGCAATTCAACGACAACCTAAAAATATTTGAGTGCATAAAACACTTGGTTGACAAACGAACCGTAGAAATATAATAACAAACGCATTGTTTTAAGTCAGAGTATTAAGTTGCCTTTGTATTGCAAGCAATTTGAGACCGTTGCTCAACACCACTGAACAATATTAAGTTATACATTATTATATATAAATTTCAATGCCTTTGCATTATGGGTATTCCATGGGATTCTTTTCTTCTCTCCTGCTTTTATTATGTTATGAATTTCAGATGCTTAAGAGAGCTCTGGGTGCGTTTTTTTTTTGTTTTTTTTTTTTTTCTTGCTTTTTATGACATTTGAAATTAGTTTTTCATTTAAATTATGTGCGTCCCGAATGTTAACCCTTTTTTATGATGATGCTTTTGGCTCATTGTCTGGCTGGGCTCGCTTGGCCAAATGTAAATGTAACTGTATCTGTAACTGTATAACTGTATAACTGTGTATCTGCCTATCTGTGTATCTGTGTATCTTATTCATTATTTTTTTCACGCCCAGCAAATTAAGTCAATAAAATGCCAAAGAAATTTATGCACTGAAAGTGTTAAAAAGCAGCAATCGCCACTTTTTTTTTTTTTCTTTTGTGGAAGTGCGAATAGGAAATAGAGCTGGCAGCTGGAAGGGGTGTGGGGTGTGGAGTGTGGAGTGTGGGCGCTATGGGTGTGGTATTGCTAGATATAGGCGCATTCCTAATTTCCTGTAGGCCTAGTCGGCTGCCTACTTTTTGTCTGCCATTTAATTTGATTGTTATTTCCTCGAGCGCCAATTGCCTGGCCAGGAATCCCAACAAGCAGTGCGGTGAGGCGTCAAAACAAAAGAAATGGCCAAATGTTTGGCCTGCATACAAATTTCGCATTAGCCGGCATCCAAATCGAATTTGGTTTTCTCAAGTGGTGTGTGTGTGTGTATGTGTGTGTGTGTGTGTGTGTGCGACTGTGTGTGTGATTGTGTTTGTATAATGAAGTTGATACCGTTCGGTTTGCCTGCTTCTTTGCAGTCAGTATTGAAAATGGGGAACATATTGAACCGGCCCCTAATGGGCCAATGGTTGTCCATGGGGGTTGGCATTGCGATTAGAAGGGGGTGCCAGCTGGGAGAGAATGGAAGGGAAGGGAAGGGAAGGGAAGGGGAGTGGTGTGGTGTGTGTGGTTGGTTTTTGTTTGGTTGGGTTTGGTTTGGTTTTTTTGCCTGACACATGCCGTGCGCCTTTCATTGGCACATTCATCCATCCAGTTATTCATTCATTCATTCATTCATTCACTCATTCAATTCATTCATTACGATTGTAGTCGCATATAAAATTTCATTCATTTTCAATCGCCTGTCGAACTTGGTCTCCGTACGAAGGTGGGGGCCTTTAAGCGGCATGAAAACCACCCCCTCAATATATAAAAATGGTCATTGCAAGCAAGCAACCACCCACCGAAATCATATACACCCCTCTGCAAATCATACCCACCCTTCGCCTTTATAGTTATTGGCATTTTTTCATATATATCTTGTACAAAATCTTTGCCAGAGTTTTATTGATGCAGATGAAACAGTTCTGCGTAGTAGCAAGCCCTGGCAGCGCTGAACCGGCTCACAAATGATTTGATTAATGCGAATGAAAAACTATCTAGAAACTGCAAAATCTATTAAATGCATGAAATTTATATATTTCTTGTTTAGAATACAAATGGGTTAAGCTCTTACTATATTTTGAGTTCCGATGTCGACTTCAACATTTTCAATACTACACAAAAAGTTAAAGTTGGATTCTGAGCGATAAAGTTGAGTGAAAAAAGTTGTCGTCCAATTGGAATTTGAACAAACTCTGACTTGTTAAACTCTAAAATGGAATTCAGCAATTAAATAAGATATTTTTAACTGGTACTGAGGCCTATATATATACTATGAATGCTATATATATGCTTAAGCATTCTCTTTTGTTGGTTTTCTTCAGTTTTTTCTTTATTTATGTATGTTATTCATTTATTTATTTAATGTCAAAAAATAAAATAAAAAAATTTAATTAAACTAAATTTAAAATAAAATGTAAAACCATAAATATAGATTCAAAAAATAAGACATATTTATCAGATTTGGGAAAACCCAGAAGAACAAAATCAATCAGACCAAAAACAATAATCAGAATGGATTAGTTAGGCCCACAACAAGTGCATGCGAAAAGTTAATAACGAAAAAGGACATTTAAAATTTGGTTCCTAATAATAGAAATTGAAGACTCTGAATTATCTTAAAGTCGTTTAGGCCGGTTGCCATTGCCAGCTGCAGATTTCTGTTTTGCCTGTTCTTCGTCTTCGTCTTCTTCATCTTCATCTTCATTTTCTTCATCTTCATCTTGTAGTTCTTTTTTTACTTTTGCGATTTGCACAATGCACATTGCAGAGACGCATTTGTATTTTATAGCCGAGGGTTAATTCGAAGGGGGCGGCAAAAACATGTTCGGATATATATATATATATATATGCTATTATTGGTGGTGGTGTTGCTAATGCTGCTGGGGTTCTGGGGTGCTGCTAATGGTGGTGGTGGTTTAGAATAATGCACCACCAACTACGTCTTGCTTCGCCCAAGTAACCAAAATAAGAAATTGCGGCTATCTGAGGCAAATCCGACGATTAAATACCCTTGCTTGCTATGTCAGCCATATGTTATGTAGTAGTCCGATATTGAGGATTTTGTTGGTAGCACAATAAAACTCAATTCAGTTATTGGCACAACAAATCTGCATCTATATGATATAGAAACAGAGAGACGCTAATCAAGAATAATAGAAATATATATATATATATATATATATATATATATATATATATATATGGACTGCGTTACAAACTACACAGCCCTATGCAAGGATCCCAATTTGGAGAAAAACATCTCAACTTGTGGAACGCCGTCGGCAGCAGCGGATCTTCTGCTCTGCTCTGTAATTTGGTGACGCATCAAGGCAACATCTACTGTTACATATGCTACACAAACACACACAGACACACACAGACACACACAAACACACACAGGCACACACATACACACACAGACACACACATACTGTCACATTTGTTCGCCTTGCCCTTTGGCAGCCTCTTCTTCTGTTTCTTCTCCTGCTTTTAACACATTTGTCTTAGATTTCCGAGTCAATTACATTTGATATGTGTGTATATGTGTGTGTGTGTCTATGTGTGTGTGTGTGTGTGTGTGTGCCTGTGTTACCCTCCCCACCCACCCATTTCCATTTCTCACTTGTGCAACACTTTAATAAATTTTGTAATTTTTCTTGAGCTGCTCTTCTCGAGAGTTGCTCAACTTGCTGCCTGCTTAGTCAGCTTGGACGCCGGCGGCGTTGCCATCAAAAGACGCTGCTTACAAGAGCTGAAGCCAAAACACCCACCTACCCACCTACCTCCCCCTCCCCCCCAAACGCCCCTTCTTCCGACACGGCTGGCCCTGGTGGGCCATGCGAATGGTAAGCGAAATCGAGTTGTATATATTCCTTAAGAGGCCCTTTGGCTCTTTTTTAGACGCGTCTGTGAAAAATCTCATGCGAAGCTTTTTGCTCTCCGCTCACCCCACACTTCCCCATGCAGGACCTGGCGCGCGTGGCAACCGGAAGTTGGACTTGAAATATATTTTTTCGTAGCTACTTCTAGCCAAAACGTCGAAACAGAGTCGGATACCAACTTGGTAACCCGAGCACGTAATTCAAATTTTACAATGTTTACATGCCTTATGTGCCACTCTCTCTCTCTCTCTCTCTCTCTCTCTCTCTCTCTGAAGCAGCAGCAACATATGTTTGATGATCCAATGTTGCTTAAAGATATATAACTATCCTTTGCAAGCATTTACATATAGATTTATTTTGTCGTGCTTGCGTCTAATCCATTATCAAGACACAAAACAAAAAAAAACAAAAAAAAACCAAACAGTTCTG
This sequence comes from Drosophila anomalipes, assembly GCA_035041615.1. Lineage (NCBI taxonomy): Eukaryota > Metazoa > Arthropoda > Insecta > Diptera > Drosophilidae > Drosophila > Drosophila anomalipes. Next base: position 1,128,724 of record JAWNKZ010000254.1, on the reverse strand, counting down.
CCAGTTGATGTTTGTTTTTTGGCTGAGGGTTTTGGGGAGGGAAGTAAGGGGGGGGAGGGGGGGTTGGGTCGGCGTCTGTGTCACAGAGAAGAGTACATAAAATAATTAGAAAATTAATTACTCTTGATTGCCATAGGGAATATTTGAAATGAATCCAACTGAGCGACAAGTCGAAAGCGCAACGATAAATCAACAAATACTCTAAAAGTTAAAAGCGGAATGTCCCAAAAGGAGCTAATCAAATATAATCGGGTAAATAGTAGGTCAGATTTCAAAGTTGCCAACAGATTTAAGGGGCTCCGTTCTCTTTTAACCATGTTGCCATAGCACATCCATTTCTAGCTATTTAACAATTACAGGGTATTGCGAAGGCTTGAAAATCAATAAATAATCAAATTGAAAATTCGCAAGAACGTTGTTGACTATCAACTTTTAAATTCACAACTTAAATGAAAATTAATTATTTTCACAATCAGTTTAAAAATATTGCAATTTCTTGAGATCATTTCACAAACATTTTTTTTTAGGAAAATGTGTTCTTTTTGATATGTTTTGATATGTAAAAGGAAAGTATAAAAAGAAAGGTTTGAATATGCTATGGATGTGAAAGGATTTAGTATGGTTTCCACTTTGAACTTATATTCCGCAGGACAAAAACATTTGCAGTATTCGCAACTTAATAAAAACAAAACAACAACAAAACAAAAACCAGCTGCAAAATTACGCTTTAAATTGCAAGTGCGTCATTTTATGTCCGTAGAGCTTTTAACTAATAACTGTTAAAAGAGGCGAAGGAAAGTGCAAAACAGAAGCAGAGAGAGTAGAGAGTAGAAAGTAGAAGGAGTAGAGAAATAAGCGTAATTAGTGCACAGTTTTGGCCTTGGGCCATAATTTGGGGCCCAACTTATTTTGCCCTCCGTGCTGTGAATGGCTGCAAATGTATCTCGTACGAGCATTAAATGTATCTCAAAGGTGCAAAAACACATCTGGAACAACAACAACAACAAGATTTGAGTGAGTGGCAAGGAGTCTCCACACTTCGCCAACGTTCAACCTGCTAAATCTAAATTGCTCTATAAACTATAAGCACTGACTAAACTATGTATTTATAGCAGCGAACTAGGTTTTCTGAAAGCGAGGAAGAGTCCTCAAGACATATCTCAGCAGAGTGTGTCGCCTTAACTAAGAAGAGTTGCTCCAAGGACACAAAGAAGCCTTCAGCCCAACAAAGAAGCTGGGCTGGGCTTGATGGAGGAGCAATAGGCTCAGAAGGTGGCCCAATAGATCTAGTAGGTCGCAGTCCAGTTATCCCAATTATAATAATCAATTTCACTGTAAGTTAATGAAAGCTATATGATTTAATAATCCAATCTCGATGACTGTTTATCCAAATGTTAGAAGCATATTACGACACATAACTGTAGAGTTTTGTTAACAAAATCGTATTCAAAGAAAATATGGGCCAATTCGGCTGAACATATGTGTAAAAGCCAATAGTCTAGCACAGAGTGTTTGTAGTCCTTTCATGTTTTGTCGGTTTATTAAACCTCAACATTTGTGCTACTTTAAAGTTAGCTAAGCAGTGGGCAACAGCAGCTCCAAAACAACCCAAATTTGGAATGTAAAATGCGAAATAAAATTGTGGCCCCGAGAATTGTAGGCAGCTGTTTTTCAGCCACAACATTTACCTCTAAAAGTATCTCAAAAATGTGCAACAACAACAGCTGGCTTTCGATAAAAATGTGGCATGATGTACTATTATGTTCCAAGGCAGGCAGGCAGGCAGGCCGGCAGTGGCAGTGGCAGTGGCAGTTGGCAGTCAGGAGCAGGGGGTAACAGTTCATGGCACGCTTGGTTGGCTTCCAGCCAGGAGACGGCAGCCTGAAACTGAAACTGAGCTGCTCTCTCCGCTTCCTCGCTGTCCCTTACCGCTCACTTGGCTCCCAGGTAGCTGCACAGTTCACACACACACACACGCAGATACACACACGCAGACACACACACGCAGACACACTCACCCAGGTAGGTCAGTAGTCAGTCCCTGGGCTCAATCTCTCCCTTTCGCTCTCGCTCTCGGTCAGCCTGTTTGCGTTTCGTATTCAATAATTGTGGCAACAGCAACAAATTTGTTTTGCCTGTTACCCACCGATCCTAATTTCCAGGCCTATTATGCTATATATGTCTCTCTCGCTCTCTCTATGCCACATCTCTCTCTCTCTCTGTGTGTTTTCGCCCGCTCATTTTGTCACATTTATTCTCTTCTTTTCTCTATTTTTTAGCTGCGAGTTTTTCTCATTTTCCTATTTGGATTACCATCTGCCCTTTGCCCTTGCTCTCGCCGCTTCCTTTTGATGTTTACATTTTGTAGTTCTTTTTTTTCTTTTCTTTTTGGTTCATATTTGATAAGCACATGTTCCACATTTTGTGGCAAGTGCGATAATTCGAAATGTTATCTGCAGCCGCGTCGAAACTCGAACTCTCAAAGTCTATAAATCGCTCTCATCGATCAACAGAGACAAACATGTGGCGGGCACATGTGCGATGCTTGGAAATATGCCGAGAAACAAAGAGAGTGAGAAAGAGAGAGAGAAAGAGAGAAAATAAGAGAGTTTGGTAGTTAGATGAACCTTGATAGAATACTCATTTACAAGAATGACTTTAAAGATCTGAACTTTGCCCGTTTCAGATAAAGTGTTAAAATTGGCTTAACGAGAAATCGATAAAATCGATCAGTTCGATAAAATCATATATATCAAAGCTACTGTCAGCATATTTGGTTGGATCTCCTGCAAAGATCGGCATTAATACTTGCCTCAGATCTGTGCTCAACTCTAATCTAATTAAAAGTTAAGCGGCAATTTAAAGTTTTGATTGTTGCAATAAATATTTAAATGTTGTTTTTCATTTTTAAACTGAATCGACTTTTGTTTTTTTCTGTTAATTGGCAAGTGAAGTGTTAATTTTCATTTTGAAATGCAGCTTAAGACTCTTCAAGCTGGTAGTTTTGCAACTAAATGAATATAAATAATATTATTTCAATAACTTGGCAAGTTTAATAAGATTAGCAATAAGTGCTGAAAACTAAAAGCAAAGTGAGCGATTTAATTCTGTGAAGTACTTTTTTAATTAGATGAGCCGAGGCTGTAAACTTTGAGATACTCTTGCCTTATCGGAGACTCACTTGTGAAAGTATTCATTTCAGCCATTTAGCAATAATAATAAAAACCAAATATTCAGCGGAATACGCATAGTGGAAATAAATTTCATATTCAAGATAAACATTAGCTTTTATTGAGTGCAACATCAATTTTTGAATATAAGCAACAAAGTTGCTTTTAATCATTATGCAAAACTATTTAATTGACTTAATTGCTAAGTTGTGCAATTTAGATTTGAGTTGAAAGCGCAATAATTCTACACTGACTGCCAAATGTGTTTGACCAGGCAGTGAGGCAATTAAAAGCTCAAAGTGTCTAAGCTGCTGCCAACTGAATTAAGGTGCGAAGCGGATGATGGCAGGGGCTTAAGCGGAACGTGGGTGTATCCAGCATGACTGCCGAGCTGGCAACAACAAAAAATGAACATCGCTCGCGAATGACCGACTGCTTGATGCCCTGTAACCAGATGCCAACTGATATTTTTCTGGCGTCAAAAAAATAAAACAGAAAATGTTTGGAGTCTATTAAAAAATCAGTCGATGTCGTAATTTAATTCAAGAAGTGAGCTATATTTAAGTTGTCGGACTTGCTTAAAAGATGCCAGTTCAGCGTTTGTTATCATATCCGTTGCTCAGGAATACACAGAGTATACGAATAGAGTTGCTGTAGTTTTTCGTGCTTAGAGATTATGCACAACCGCAGATAAATAAATAAACAAGGGTTAAGCTAGAAGAAAGCAACAAAAAACAAAGCAAAACAACACAACAATAAAACTATGAGAACCAATTTGAAGAGCTTAGTTGGGCGCTTGCTACAAAAAAAAAACAACATCCCAAATAAAACTTGGCAAGTGCTAGACTAGAAAATGCCCTGTTAAGTAACAAATGTATATGTATATGTGAATGATGTGATATATAGAATATATATATATATATATATAAAGAATTCAAGTGCTACGAACCTCAAACAGCAGAGATTTGGCATTTTATGGCTTTCAGCTTACCTGTAAAAAAAAAATGTGAAATAGAACAAATGATTAGTAGATGCATGAAAAATGATTTAATGTCTAAAAATGAGAAGAAATCAAAATATATTCACAGCACGAATAACATTTGAAGAACATTTGTTTGCCAAATTGCCAAATTGCCAAACCGCAATCAAATTGAACATTTTCTGAGCAGCAGTTAGAGAAACCGATGTTATTACTGCATACATGTATATAGCAATATAAAAGAGACGAAAACTGAAATAAATCATATTTCAATTCATTTGAAATACAAAATGGAGGTTGGTTTTAAGGGGGGTTTTGGGTGTTAATATACACTCTGTTGCCACTGTGAACGTGTGCAGGGCATACGTGGAATAAAGCGAGTGTTAACATATGTATATCAAAAATATGATATGATGGCGAGCATAAAATAACAGCAGCACCTACAACAATAAAATAACAAGCAACAACCACAACGGCAAAAATAGAGAAATTGCAGCACAAATGTAAAGCTTAGCCACAAGTTCACAATGTGGAACGGCTCCGTCCGGAGCCAGGCGGTTTGACGTATATGTCTAGCCACTAAGTGGGCTTCTCGATGTTTACGTGTGCTGTTCTGTGTGTGCGAGTGTGTGTGCCAGTGTGTGTGCGAGTGTGTGCAATACCACAAGCTGGCTGCTGGGATACAATTGTCAAGGCTAAAGGCAGCAGAAAAACAACAAACCGACATATTGGACTTGAGAGGCAGGTATTAAAAGGTATCAAGAGAGAAGAATAAAAAAAAAAAAAAAAAGAAAAAGAGAAAATAAACAAGAAAAACGGATTGAGGTCCTTGCAATACACACATGTGCCCAAACGTATCTATATAGGCTGACATATGTGGCACAGTGAAAGTTGCGACATTTGCAGACCAATGAACTTCACACAATATATACGAATACGAATTTTAGAATGCCGGAGACATTTATAATATGTTTTATCGTTGTTGTTGTTGTTGTTGCTGTTGTTGTTGTTGCTTTTGTTGATGGGAAAAGTATTTAGAAAGGATAACAGACAGGTGTCACAAAATAGTTGAGCGTAGAAGACACTATTTTCGCATGTATCCCAGTGAATGGGCTTTAATAAACTAAGCGAACTGAGCTCTTTTGGTATAGCTATCATTCTGAAACTTGTCGGAGCAGATTCTTTAAAGCTTAAGCCGTAAATGGCTTGAGATTAGTTGAGTTAATTCCACATATATAGTTGGCAAAATGACTAAATGAGAAACTGAGCTCTTGCCATAGCTTTCCTTGTGCAACTGACAGGCTTGCTTAAGGATTGAGCATACGAAACAGGATAGTGACATTTGTCATATGTTTATTATTATTATTATTATGGGGCAAGTATTTAACAGCTATATAACTCTATTAGCATATATCCTGGGGTAACTTGATTATTGTTTTATTAGGCCTGGTAAATGTGTTGAAATTGGTGGTGTCTTCACAATAAATATCATATATATATAGTTGACACCAAAACAAACACATATCGTAAAATAATTTTATACAACTTGCTGAAGTAAATCGAATCAGAATATCAACAAAATCAACACGTATTCATAATGCAAAATGTTAACTGGGCTAAGTCAAATATACGCCAAGTCAAACTCAAATTGTTGTTGCTGTTGCATAATTAATCAGCTAGCATGCTAGACAGGCATGTATGTATCTTAACTTGGCCAAAATGCTCGTTTATTACATTGATTGTTTGTCCTTGCGAGCCATCAAATTATGTACTTCAATGTACTTATGACAGAGTGGCTGACAGAGAAAGAGAGAGAGGGAGAGAGCGGGAGAGCGAGGGAGAAAGAGACAGATAATTTATTCATGTAATTTCAAGAAAATTTCCAAACAGCAAACGCTTCAAATTGTTTACATTTTGCGTTAATTAAATTAGGTAACTAAGACCATTTGCTCTCTCTCTCTCCCTCTCTCTCTCTCTTCCCTCACTCGCCTCCTTTCATCCTTTTATCGCTCTCTCTCTCTCACTCTATCTGCCCCAAGTTGTTGCCATGGCTTTCCAGCTTGCTTTGATTTGATTTATTTTCAAAAGACAAGAGAGAGAGAGGGAGGGGGAGATGGAGGGGGTGGGGGGAGGGAGGTGGGCTGGCTGTATCCGTCATCATCAACAACCGCACATAACTATTTCGAAAATTGCTTGAAAAGTTGTTAGTCAAAATCATAGACAATCAACGCCTGCTTGGATGGCTGGTGGAACGGGGAGGGGAGGGGTGGGGGTAGGGGAATGAGACAAATCCAATTGGACGCCCAAAACCACTCTCCAATTCTCCCGCTTAGCGGGGGAAAGAAAAAAAAAAAATCTAAACCAAAACTGTGCCCAAGTCGAGGCGGGTGTATTTAATTTCACTTAAATCTTTCAATTAAAACTTTTAATTGATTTCACACGCCCACACGAACACACATGTGGAGCATAAAAAAGCATAACATATTTAAAGTGAATCACTCCTCTGCCAATAAAATCGCTTTTGCTTGTGGCAATTAATTTATACGCACTACAAATATGACATTCAATGAAATAAGACTCATAATGCATAAATTGTTAACTCTATGGTTAACAAGTGTAAATTTGCACATACATTAAGTATGTGTGCACACACACACACACACACACAGACACAAACATATTCATTGATATTTGATTTAAGCAAATAATTAAATGCATTCATAATATGGAGTATATTGCATTATTTAATTAATTTATTAAACCAATATTTTCATTACAGTTTCAATTGAAAGCGGATTAAGTGCAAAATATGGATTAAGCTGGCGCCACCTAGCGTTCGCTACAGGCAGATAAACTAATCGAAGCGAGAAAGGAAAGAAAAGCGCAGTAAATATTTCGATAATATGATATGATAAGCTATATGATATATTATAGGCACTACTTGAATAGAGCGACAAATTAAATCAATCCACAGCAATCCACAGACTCGCAGATATCCTCTACACAAGTCTTTTCTTCCGATGTGTGTGTGTCGTGTGTGTTGTGTGTGTACAGATGTATATAGAAATAGCATTTCTATTTGCTGCTGTGTAATTAAATAAATATGAAAATATAATTTTCTAAGTCAACCGGTTTTTAAGAAATCTTTACAATTCTTGAATTTACAACACTGTTGCAGGAAGCATTATAGAAATATTATTAGAAAATATATACTTAAAGCAGCCATAGCAGTAAAGTGTAACTCTGTGAAAAGTGTTCTCTGTACAAGTGGCAACAGCAAAAGGAACAAGGATAATACAGATTGTACGGCTGCTGCTATAGCAATTGCAAGTTTAATTCGCTCTTGGGTGACCCTTTCTTGTAGTATACGACAACTTATATGAACTTATATGAAACCTTCAATCTCCAACTGTTAAAATATTAAATCGACTTGGTTGTTGATGCTGATCAGCAATAATTAATCGAGTACATGCCACACAAGCTTGCACAACTTTATTAAGCCCTTTCAAAACAATTTCAACGGTTTCAGGTTTGAATAAAAGTACATCAATAAGATGGAGATAGACAGTTGTTAAATGTTGTGATTAATTACAGGTTACACTCACACATGCACACCCACACACACACACACACACACACACACACACACACACACACACACACACACACACACACACACACACACACACACTACAATTATTTACATTCATTTATTTGCTTTGTTTCAGTTAGTTGAGTTTTATGAGGATTTTTAGCCGGAGGCAAACCGCAAACGGCAAAAAGCAACAATTGAAACGAAAACACGAAAACACAAAAGCATTAAATGCATAATTTAACCAACGTTAGGATTTAAATAATTGTTGTTTTCCTTTTGAGTGGGAAACACAAACACATGGAAATTTAAGGCACAATTTTACAGGTTTTCAAGTTGCGAAAAATTATTTCCATGCATTGCATAAAATGAAGTGAGTAAGTTGTTGGAACTCGACATTTTCGGATTATAACCAAATCGATTTGGCAAGCAAAAGTAATCGCAGTTTATTGATGACGCTGACATGTGTTTGTGTGTGTGTGTGTGTGTGTGTGTGTGTGTGGGTGGGTGGGTGTGTGTGTGTGTGTGTTGTGTAATTAAAACGGAACCCTTAGGAAATGCAGATTTAACGCCCATGTGCTTCGACACTTTGGCATTGACATATTTGCAAAGGCGAAAAACCTCTTCAAATTTGCATGTGGACAAGAAAAAAGAAAATACCCACACACACACACACACACACACACACAGACATGCATACACTACAAATAAAAGAAAATACAAATATGTATAAGGAAAATGCGACAACATTTCGATATGCCCAAGGGCAGGGCATACAGCTCACTGGGCCAGGTGGAGGTGGAGCGGGGCCTGCTGGGAGGCATATATGCTATTCTTGTTGTTGTTGTTGTTGTTGTTGTCACTTCTGGTCTGAGTACACAGAAATCGCCAACATATGTTAACAATGCACCCAAGAAAATGTACGCATCATCAACACTGGGCGAAACAATCGACTCCATTGTGAAGTTTAAGAATTTTAGAAACTAGGCATTAAAGAACCCATGTTGAATATACATACTAGACAGATATCGTGGTCTACCAAACGATCCCAATGGTTGATGGAGGTAAAAATGTATAATTGGCATACAAAACCAGATAATCTAGTATTTAAAATACAATTTAAGTAATTAAATAAAAAAAAAATAAATATGTAATGCATTTCATTATTATTCCTAGTAGCTGAGTATAGTTTTCTGCCTTATGAAGTAGCTAGCATCGTCGCCCTATGCGAATGGCCATGGGTGTTTGCATGCATGTGTGTGCATGTGTGTGTATGTGTGTGTGGCAACTAAACGCCGTGATAAATTAGTCGGATAGCGTCGTTGCTTGCGTGTTTTGCTTGGAGTGTATAAAATTGTCGTGTTTTGCTTTCGTTTTTTTTTTTGTTTTTTAATTTTTTTCTTTGGGTCTCTTAGCCGCTTGCGCTTTTATACGCCAACAGCTGACAGCGCACACACACACACACACACACACACAAACACACGCACACAGATAGTGTGGTGAGAGAGAGGCTTGCATGCATGCCCGCTCCATGTGTGTATGATAAATTAACATAAGATTAGCGATCAGCAGCAGAAGCAGAAGCAAGAAAAAGAAAACAAAAATTAGCCCAGCGTAAAACAAAACGGGCGAGCCAAAAATGTGGGAGACGAGAGAGAGAGAGAGAGAGGGAAAGAGAAAGAACTGATGGAATGGGATGGAATGGATGTTGAACTGGTATGCCTGCCTGCCTGGCTGGCTGGCTGGCTGGCTGGCTGGCTGTGGCAGGGCTGGGCAGGGGGAGAGGGGGAGGGGGACAAGCATAAATGAATAATGTGCACTAAGCGTAAAACCCACATGAGAATTGAAATTAAAAGGACAATAGATAAAACACACGCACAGCCAGCCCAAAAAGAGACGTGTGTGACAGGGGGAGAGGAGGGGGGGAGTGCAAGAGAGCAGGGACGAATAGTCGTGTTCTCGTATATCCTGCGACACACACACACACACACACACACAGAGACTTGTGCGTTTGCTTCAAATCGTAAATAAATAAAAATAACAACAGCCACTAAAAGCAGCTTAAGAGCATGGGAGACACAGAAAGAATGAGAGAAAGATGGCAAGAGAGAGAGAGAGAGAGAGAGAGAACACACAGCACTCAATAAACATTACACAACATGCATTGTGTGTGTGTGTGTGTGTGTGTGTGTGTGCAGGACAATTACTTAAGTTTCCATGCTTTAATATTTGATATGTTCAATAGCATTGATTCAAAAGCAGTTTTCATATCCGACAGATTGAATGCTCCAGTCGAGCGAGAGAGCGAGAACCAGAGTGAGATCGACTAGCAGATACCCTGCACACAGCAGATTTGCCTTCGCATGCATGTTGTTTCCGACAGCTGATTTATATTAATATCTTAATTTGAAATCTGTATTGAGGCATTTATGGCTATCGGAAATCGATTTGTATCCCTAAAAGCGAAACGGTAGCAGTTATCGATAAATTGAATGAAAATCAATCTGCAAATGATGTTCGAGAACTTTTCTTCCAAATTTTGGATCAACTAGCTCTTGTAGTCCCGGAGTTCAGCTTGGGATACCGAAAGGGCATTTCTAACTTCTTTTCAACTTGAATAGGAAATCCACAAATAATGTAAATGCATCAATTATCGATGCAGAAATAATCTACTGGATATACCATGACCAGGAAAAATATTAAATGATTATTAAATTTATGATGCACATAATTTATTAATATGCTTCTCAAATAATGTCTGTTTCTGTTAGTTGCCTGTTGTTTTTCTTTTTTTTTTTTTTGCTAAGAACAACCCGAACGTGAAACTGGGGAAAACTTGAAAAACTTTGCTTAATCACGCTGAATGACAAATGTAACTTGAAGTTGCAAGAACCAATTACCAGACATAAGCTTTATATACACTGCCCGACTCATTCCTAATTCTCCCCCTTTTAATGCCTGCTGCCAAAAAGTAAGTTGTAAATGAGACTGCTTTCGACTTTGCCAAAATGATTTGCAAATTTGTTAATGGCTGCTCAATGTTTAATGGCAAAATACACACAGGGAGAGAGAGAGAGAGAGAGAGAGAGAGAGAGGCGAGAGAGAGATAGATATAGATATAGAGGATGAGAGATGGAGATAGATATAGCTACGATTCCCAATTGTCAGTTTTAAGCATATTCTCGAATTTGTATATTGAGATTGTTGTGTTTGTTAAAGGCAAAGTTTTGGATTGGGATGAGTTGGAAAATTGTTCTGTGAAAATTGATTAAATTGTTTGCTTTAATTGTGCGTAAATGTTATTGCTTTAGTTGTTCTTGTTGTTGTTGTTGTTGTTGTTGTTATATTGAGGATTATTTCGTTTATTTAGTATTACGAAGAAATATTCACAACCCAGCTGCTGATAAGGCTTCTCATGGCCTTAGTAATTCCAAATGCCGGATTAAACGGAACACTCATAAATAGCAACATTAATGTTCAGTTTATCGAAATGTTAATACTCTTCCAACAATAATAATTACAACGAAAACAGTTCTGTGACTAAATCGTAATCAGACTTTAGTTGAAGGCACAAATGTTGTCCTATTTCTTGGATCAAATTACATAAATGATTCACATATGAAATGTTTGCCAACAACTCAAGTTTATCAATGATAATGCAATGATATCATAATTCAATTTGTTTAGTTTTGAGCAGGTTGACAAACCGAAACATATTTCGTATAAAGTTATTGAATTGGTTCAAAATTTGTTGTAAATAGCTTAATAGAAATGCATTGAGTGCCCTAATTATAATACCATAAGAAAGGGCATACAGCAACAAAGGGCAATCGTTGTGTGAATCAACATTTATACACACATACATATATATATATATATATATATATATATATATATACTCTATCTGTAGCTATATTGGTATTTATCTGTGACTTGGTTGCATTTCCTGTTAAATTTGCGACAACTGAACAAATGCAAATATCAACAGAAAGCAATAAACTGCATATTTACCTACAACTGCTAAATGCAAGCGCTTATCAAAGGAAAATGGAGTCGCGCGGAATGTTGCTGGGGGTGCTGGTGGTGCTGGGGTGGTGGTTGGTGGCAGGGAGGTGTGTGTGTGCAACGCAGCTGCCAAGGAAGAAGAACGGTAAACACTACAAACAGACAAAACGATTTTACGCATTGGGCAACAGTAAAGCAACTAAAGGCGAATCGCTAAACGAAACCAGAAATCACAACTTGAGACGAACCCAAACCCAAACCCAAAACCAGAAACACAGAAACGAATCTCAATCGCAACTGAGCCCATTACGAGCAAAGCGTATCGAGGCGCGCTCTTCAGAGAGGGCGATGAACAGCAATGTCAGGCCTCGAAGACAGAACGCCACTCAAAAGATACACACAGAGGGGAAAGGGTGGAGCGGGAGGTGGAGGGGGAGGGGTGGGGTGGAGAGCAAAAGGTGAGCAAAAGTGCCAACTATTGTAGAAGAGCGTTGCAGACAATCAATGCTGGGGTTATTATGACAATGATGATGACAGCCAAAAGGAGAATCCGAATCGAATTGCTTACGCCAAACAAGCATTGGGCCAAGGCAGGGGTGAATGCGTAGCGGGAAACAGCAAACAGCAAACGGCAAACGGCAAACAGCAAACAGCAGCATTGGCAGCAGACAAACAGCAGGCAAAATGCGAACAGTGATTCGCTCCTGGAATGCGTGTCGCACACTGCAATTGAAGCCAACGCACAGTGGCACAAAACTAACAATAATGCGATAAAAAAAAACGTTAAAAAATAGTTTGCAAAACTCCAAAAAAAAAAAAAAAAAAACAGAAACAAAATGCTCGTAATTATGTAAAATGTTACAAAGCAAGGACTTTATTTGACATCTATTATGACAGATGACAAAATACAAAAGTTTTAATGGACGAACTAGAAGAAGCACAACTTATCAATGGGAAAATCGCATTATTATTTGAGCATAAGATCCGAAATGGATTATGAATAGCACATTTTGAACTACAAGTTTGAAGGGAAAGAGGTCGAAAATTCCTTGTATTTCTGATCGAAGCTGCAAAATGAAGTTGGCTGATTAACTCGGAAGCATCAATCTCAATCTCTGTTCTACGATCAGAAAGAGAAGGAAGATTTATTCATAAAACTCACCTACGATATGTAGGTAAATTAATATTAGTATTCCAATAAATCCCCCTAAGACCCCCTATTCTATCCTGTCCTGATAAACATTGTATTTGGGGGAACAATATATAGTGTTATAGGAATCGTCAAACCAAATCAGGACACCAAATGCTCGATTGGCAGAGGAAGACTTTAACTTGGCATCTAAATGGATGCCCAAATTATCAAGATTTTCAATTGGGTTCCAGTGATTTGCCATCAAGCATTCGCCTTTAAAAAAGACATAAATTTACATTTAACACAATTAAGATTTAATAAATGTACTCGACACCAGGCTAAGTCAGTTTGAAGCCTTTGTTCAGTAAAAATGAATTTCGAAATGCAATTTTGGCTCGCAATCCATATTAATAAACTTCAACAAAAAAAAAACAAACGCATTTTAGGACGTATCCAAACTTTCCACTACTCAATCGAAGCTGAACCGATATTAGTCTTAAGCTCTTCAAATATAACTCAACAAAATTGATAACAACTTTTTGCCAAAAAAGTGGAACTTTTTACTTTGAATTGTGGGTTTATTTCTGTCAAAGTGAAATTGCATATTTTCACAATGAAGTTGAATCAAAAAGCAAGTAGAAATATTTGATGGCAGCAATTTCGACAATATGGTTTCTCCATCTATATATTTATACATATTTTGACTTCTATTGAAAACTAACGAAAATGGTTAAAAGCTGCAAATTGCAAATTGTATGCTTTTTATAGTACCTCAATGTGATGTTTTTTATTTTGTACGCTTTAAAGTAATCTGAATTTTTATTAATTAATTTAGCTGTTGCATTTGAAACAAAGATAAAAAGCGTTGCCGGCCAATGCAGTTTGTTGCACTGTGCAGCTATGCAGCAATTATTGCACGACTGGCTGAGTTGTGTCGTCATCATCATTATCATCTCCATCACCGATATCATTATTATCAGCGACAGCAATACCATTGACAACAACAACAACAACAACAACAAGTCCGGCTTTTTTATTTGTGATTGCCTCAGAACATTTTCATCGTTTGGAAAAGTCAACTTGCATTCGCTTTGTGCTTGTTGCGAAGCTTGTTGTTGTTGTTGTTGTTGTTCCTGTTGCTGGAGCAGTGCTTATCAGAAGACAAGCACAACAAACACACACCAGTCACACACACACACACACACACACACACACACACACACACACACACACTTTTGAGCATGTTTGCTTTTTGGGGTTACCGCTATCTTATTACTTATTGATTTTGTGTTATCGGCGACGACGTCGCGAGTTTTTTTCTCAAGAAACTCGAAAAAAAAAAATAATAAGAACAGACAAAAAAAAAAAAAAAATAACGGGTGGAAGCAGAAAATTATGCGCCAGCAAAGTGAAAAGCAAATTGAAAAGAAGATGCCGACGACCCTCAAGAGTTAAGACTCGCACCCGACACCCCACACTCCACACTACACACCCCTCCCCCAACCACCCACCTAGCCGTACGCCAATTCGCCGTCGTCTGCCCCTTCTCATCGTTATCATGCCCATTTCCATTTGCAGCCAAACGGCCCGCGCCTCATTACATTTAAAGATACCTCCCAAACACCCCACCGCTACCCCCTCAGCCAACCACACACTCACTGATAAGGGCTGCGAAGAGCGCTGAGTGGTTGTGTGTGGAGAGGGGGGGGGGGGGGGGGGGGGGGGGGGGTGGGGCCGGCATAGGGGCAACAGGCGGCAAAGCGTAAAGATTGTTGCTATCTCAGCATTTTTTATTTTTTTTTTATTTCTTCCTTTTTTACTTTGTCTCGCTTTTTATGCGTTTAAAATTGAAGCGCGTCGTGTTGCACGACTTGCAAGTTGCAACTACAAAGTGTGCTGCGACGGGGGCAGACAGAGAGAGACACAGAGAGAGAGAGAGAGAGAGAGAGAGAGACGGAGAGAGAGAGACGGAGAGAGAGAGAGAGAGTGAGTGAGTTATTGGAGTTGGTAAACCGCTGATGATGACGCCAACGGCAATGGCTTTGTCTTGTGCCCGGAGAGAGAGCAAGAAGAAAAAGAAAATACAAAAATTTTAAATAAAATAATAATAATAACGTAGTTGAGTCAGAGAATGCATGCACGACTAGCAGATGCCCAGTAGTCTCTGTGATTAAATCACATCAAAAAACTTGTAAAATCTCAATTTTTGAAAATAAACCAAAACTTAATCAAAAATTGGAAAATTAAACACGTTCGCTCATTTTTAGTTTAGCAATTGTTATCGTTGTCAATAAATAACATTAACAAAAAAAAACTTTAGTTACTGTTGTTGTTGTGCTAGGCACTCCCAATAATTTGTGGCAAGTGCAAAGTTACTGTCAACGGCAAGATAATCAAAAATATACTATCTGCCACTCGAATCGTATACCAATCTCAATCTCGAGTGGGGCACAGGGCGCTCAGTTCTTGTGGCATTTATTGCTTTGACTTGAAATGAAGCCAAGGACGAGCAGATAAGATTATCAAATTCCAAGCTCAAATTCAAAGCGAATTCATTTAACAAGCGCAAAATTGAAATAAATTCGGATATGTTTCCTTTGAAAATGTAAATTTTTTTCAACATTATTTTCATGAAATGCATTCATAATTGACGACGCACAAACCACCCCCCTCCAATCCGCCAAACATCCCTGCCCCTCCACCCATAAACCATAAAAAAAAGGTCTGCAACAAAACGGAAAATAATTGAATTGATTGGAATGGAAATTCAAGTCAGCTGAACATTTTCCAGAACATACATTAATTATATGCAATAAGTCCAATTGAACTGTATTCTAGGCATTGTTAGCGCACAAAAGCAATAAATTTATGTATTTATATATATATAGATATATATATGTGTATATAGTGCCGCCCAAAAATCAATTACTGTTTTAATTCCGTGCTTCCTTATTAAATATGCCAAATAAAATAGGTGCACGCATTTTGTTTTTCTCTTCTATAATTCAATAATTTTAAAGTATAAAAAATAGACAAATTGCGACAAACTTTTCGACACAACTCCAAACTTCATTTCTACAGAAATTTGGGATAAATTTAAAGATATTCTGATCAGCAGCGACGCTTGTAACTGCATTTAAATACCCTCTTCTGCAAGGACATTAAAAAAGGAGCACTCAAGTGGGCTGCATGTGTGTGTGTGTGTAGTGTAACAAAAAAAATAGATATGTATATAAATAAATATATATATATATATATATGTATATATATATAGCATAGCATATATCGGCTGTTGCCTGGGGGCAAATGCTATTCTTTCAAGTTCGTTGCCGGCGCTCACTTTACCGCCACTTAACGGTATCTCCATCTCCATCTCTATCCCTCTCTCTGTCTCTCTTGCTGTACTTGAACTCTCCCACTCCACACACTCCTTACCGCTCCGCGCCTCCCCCCTCCCCACTCCAAGACTTGTCTCCAGTCTGCAGTTTTTGGCACTTGATTTATGACCAACGGCATTTGCCGGACCCAGACGCCTTTTTTCTCATCTTTTTGTTTGTGTTCTTTTAACAGTTTTCATGCAACAAGTGCTGCTCAAGACAAAAAAGAAGACAAAGCAGAAGACAAAGAAGAAGACAAAGAAGAAGACAAAGAAGACGAAGACGAAAAGGCAGCAGATAAAGTTGGAGCTGAAGTTCTTCTTTATCTGCCATGGCAAAAATGATCAAAGTCAGCCGTTTGACTTTTATCTTAATTTTGTGAGTTTTTTTCCACTAGTTTTTGGCTCATTTGGCTATATACGCAAAATAGCTGTAAAAATAAAGTTGTGTTTTTCATTTCTCATTTATTACCATTACATTTTCATTCATTTTTTAATCCACGAACAATGAATGCAGCTTAAAGTTGCTGTTTACTCCGTTTTTTTATGGATGAGCACTTTTAGCTTTATCAGAATTCCCAATGGGTTTCTTTTTTATTAATTTTATTTAATTTTTTTTTTGTAAATTCTCCGTTATACTTCAAACTTAGTATTGGAAGGTTTAATGAGTTGTTAGGAATTTTTAAAGCAAAGAAAAAATGGTTTTAAAACTAATTTTACCGAATTTTTACACAGAATATAAATATATATTAAGAATATTTTATCTTTATCTTTATTTTGGTTTTTCCTATCTCTTTCATTCTATCTCACTCTCTCTATATATATATATATATATATCTTCTCTGCTGCTCACAGTCTTACCTCAAATTAATAGATAGAAAATCAATTTGGTTTTACGAACTAAATTTACGGTTCAATTTGTGATTCGTTTCTATTACAATGCGAGGGGGGAGTGGCAGGGGGCGGGAAGTGTTGTTAACGGAATGAGTAGTGGGTGGGTGGGGGGCAGGGGGTGGGGGGGGCTGTGCTCTGAATTCTAAGCACTGCAATCATGACAGCCAAACACGCCAGCTGAGCTAAAGGAAATTTTTGACTGAATAGACGTCCTGCTGCCCCTGCACACCCTCAACAGCCCCTTGTCCAGGAATTTGTTGATAGTTTCCTTGTTGTTGTTGTTGTTGTTTAGTTGTTGTCGTGCCAAAAGTTTGTTATTATATTAAAATAATATAATGCTTATTGCTTGCTTGCTTGCTGCTGTTGTTGGTGCTGCTGCTGCTGCTGCTGCTGCTGCTGCTTCTTCTTCTTGTTAATGTCGCATGTTCTTGTTGCTTGTGGCATGTGAGCATAAATCATTTGAATTCCGTTTTGGTTTTCCACTCGCATTCGAAGACATTTCGTGTGACGCCATATTTGTCAAATGACGTTTAAATTTATGAGCAAATGATATATGAGTAACAGGCGCACACACACACACACACACACACACGCACACATAGAGTAACACTTGAGTGCATTTTAAATGAATGCGACTTTCCTGCTTGAGCTCGACTTGTGTACCCAAAAAGTAGAGTTCAATAGACACACACACACACACACACACACACAGACAACATATTTCGCGTTATTTGATATGTTAAGAGAAAGAAGTAGACAAAAAAAAAAAAAAAACATGTGGGCCATTTTCTACGTCTGTTTGCAGTTCGCAGCGTGCCTCCTGCTCACACACACGCACTCGCACACACTCTCCCGCTCCCGCTCCCGCTCCCTCTCTCTCTCTCACTCTTTCCTTCATTCGTTTCTTTTGTTACACTTGTTGTTGTAATAAATAATTAACGCCCTCAGCAAATACGCGGCACTCAAATTTTTGGAGTCACATTTTTTTTTTATTACATTTTCGGTGTCAATGGAGAAATATAATATATACATATATAAAATATACATATATAAATGCTTGGAAAAATACTTTTTTTGAGCTGAGCAATTAAAGTAATAAAAAAAATATATATATATATAAGAAAAACTGAAACTTAAACTCACCTTATAATAATTGTTGTGTATGGCAATTGCCTGAAATCCATGGATGCATAAAATCCTCTCAAAGGATGCACAATTTAATATTTATGAGCTGCAATGATCAAAGAGAAGCAGAAGCAATTAAATAAGAGCGACAGAGAAAGAGTGAAGAGAAGTGTGCGAGCGATCATCAAACAAAAATGAAAACAAACAGACATGTTCGACGCGGTTTGAGTTGTGTGCGTTGCGTTGGAGTTTGATTGATCACCTTCAAAATCACAAAGCGGAGAGAGAGAGAGAGTTAGCTACTTTTAGTAGAGATAACTGTGGTGCGACGAAGAACCAGGTAAACGACGGAGTAAACAAAACATAATGCGACGCTGAGAGCGACAGAGACAGCAGCACAAAGCAAACAGAATATGCCGACACAGAAAGAACGAGAGAGAGAGTGAGAAGAGAGTAACTGGCGCGTAGGCGATGAAGAACAATAAACAATAAAAGTACGAACCAGAAACAAAAAAAAATAAATAAAAATAAAGTACGAAAAATGTTTAGCGATGAATCAAAAGCCCAACAAAAACAACAACAACAACAGCAACTGAAATTGAAATGGGGAAAAAAATGAAGAGCAAAAAAAAAAAGCAGTAAAAATTCGTTAATTTAGGCAGGCCGAAAAAAAGTGAATAAGAAGAAGCAGACGAAATTGACGGCTGGCTAAAAAACAGCAACAACAAATGAACAAACGGTTAATGTCTGTCGAGACAAAAATTCCAATTCGATTTATTAACTGAATTTTGTTGTCAATTATCTGTGATTCTCTCGCTCAATTTTGTATCTGAAAGATGCGGACGCAGTGCAACACACAGATACAAATTGAAAATGTGCAAAATGAATATTTTATGTTTATTGTTCGTTTGATTTAACAAATTAATGAATTTGTGCAGTGTTAGGCAAAAAGTACTTTTTATTTGATCTCTGATTTTTGATTTATTCGAGTTATTTATTATTTATTTATAATACACATTTCAATTATTTCCTTTAATTGTTCATGACAGTTTTTTTTTTATATAATTCTTTTTTGCATCTGCAAAATATAAGAAACTTTAGCCTAAATATATATCTATATCTCTATCTATATCTATATCTATATCTATATCTATATCTGTATCTATATCTACATCTATTTCTATATCTATATTTCTATCTATATCTATATCTATATCTATATCTATATCCATATCTATATCTATATTTCTATCTATATCTATATCTATATTTCTATCTATATCTATATCTATATCTATATCTATATCTATATCTATATCTATATCTATATCTATATCTATATCTATATCTATATCTATATCTATATCTATATCTATATCTATCTCAATCTCAATCTCTATTCTGTATTTATACTTGCCACAGATTTTGACCATACTACTTAAATTGATGCTTGTGTTTATGGTAGTCCTGAAATATCCTGCGGGAGTTTTTTTCATTTTACTTTAAATCCTTTGCTTCATAAATTCATAATATATTTTTGGTATCTTTGAATTTGCCTTATATCTTTTCGAACTCATCGATCAGGAAGCGAAGCGAAAAAAAATGACGACAACTGTACAACAACAACAACAACAACAATATGTACTAAGATGGAGCAGCAGATGCAGCAGAAGTTAAGGCAAAGGAAGGAGAAGAAGAAGCAGAAGAAGAAGAAGCTGAGAAAGAAATGTGTGCTGTTGCCTCATTAAGAGGCACGACGAGAACAACAACAACAACAACAGACGACTTCAGGTTCAGCTTCAGTTTTTGTCAGCTGCCTTTTTTTTTCTTTTTAGCCTGGGCATCCACACAAGTTGTTGTTGCCTTAATCATCGCCAAAAACAAGTTTGGACTGTTGTCGTTGTTGTCGTTGTTGTTGTTGTTTTTGTTGTTGTTGTGTGTTTGGCTTAGCGCGTAACCCCAAACCTCAAACTCCAACTCCAACTTCAAACTCCAGCAATGCAGTCACGACTCTCTCTCTCTCTCTCTCTCCCCATCTTTCTGTATTCTTGTGTGATGCCCAGAGTCCAGTTTTTTTTTCTTTTTGTTGTTTTGTTTTTCGCTTGTTGCATTCAGTTTTGTTGTTGTTGTAGTTGCTCTCGCTCCATTTTTGGCGCTGACCACGAAAGAAGCAGAAACAATTCCAGAAACAGAATTTCTATATTATATACATTTTATATATTATATACATTTTATATATATATTTTTTTAAGAAAACATCAACTTGTTTTAGCATTTTATTGTTGCTTTAATTTTTGCTTTGTCTCTCCCTCCCTTTCTTTTTGCTTCCTTTTCAGTCGCACATGTGTGCATGTGTGTGTGTGTGTGTTTGGTGAATTTAGGCTCAACTATCGCTTAAGCGGCTCTCCTGCTACAAACACACACACATAAAAACTTGCGAAAAAAGGAGAAAATAAAGAGCTTTTCGCATGCGAATCGAAGCCAAAGAAGTTTTAAAGCAGATGCTGAAGAAGCAGATGCTGAAGAAGAAAAAGAAGAAGAAGAAGAGCAGCAGCAAAAGATGAAAACTTTTTTTTAGTTGAAATTCTCCGAGTCGAGGAGTGAATTCAAGCAAAGGTCTTCAAAATGGGCAAATTTCAAGTGAATCGTGTGAAGAGCTTTCGTGTGGATTCGATCAAAAAATACAAAAAATAAAAAAGAAACAAACAAAAAATAAAGTACTCGTAGCAGTTTTTGAATAGACCTGTCTGATCGAAATGCCCAGCAGACTTAAAGTAATTATGTTAGTCAACGATTAGTTTCCCATTAACGCAATATGCAAATTTTGTAATTTGCTTAGCAACGCTTTTTGTGCTTAAATTTTGTTAGATTCAATTCGATAGAATTTTGAAATATTAAGCATTATTTTTTGAATCCTTTTGTGGCATTTACATTTCCGTTGCAAGCTTGGAACAAAAGCTTCTTTTCCTTCATCCGTCTCTCTCTCTCCATCTCTTTCGCTCCAATTGCAAAAATTTGTCATGTCATTTCTTAATAGAATTCACCTCAAATTACACGGAATGTTAACATTCTCTTTGGCTGCTTCACAGCAATTTTAATTTCTCTTTGGCTTATTTTTGCTCGCTATCTACCTCTACCCCCTCCCACCAACACTTTAGATAGCTATGCTGTGCTAATCACCTTTGTTATACTGCTTCTTCTTGCTATTCTCATTGCCCTGAAAAGATGTTGTCTCTGCTGCTTTGCTGCTTTGCTTCTGTGGCTGTCAGACGCAACTTCATTAAAAGCACACTTACACACACATACATGCACACACACGCACACACAGACACATAGATGGGCGCAATGGGGATTTGTCCTTTTTCGGCTAACTGTACTGACTCTGCCGAAAAAAAGAAACAAGCAGCAGCAGCAGCAGCAGCAACTACAACAACAACAACATTAAGCTAATGCGGCGACGTCGCTGTCGCTGTCATTGTCTCTGCCGCTGTCTCTGCCGCTGCTGCTTTCTTTTTCTTTTTGGCAAACGTCAATTACACGCAAAGACGTCGCTGTCGACGCCGCAGCTTTTGCAACAAGAACAAGTTTTTGCAACATTATTTTTTCGTCATTGAAACCCTGTTGTTATTGTTGTTGTCGCTGCTGCTGCAATTTTTTAGCTGCGTTTCGATTTTTGGTCTTTTTTTTTTTGGTTTTTGGCCATGCAAAATGCAATTTTCATTGTGATTCATATTGGCTTTTAAATTGGCCATTTTATGCGCTTTTTGCTTGGTGCAATTTTTTTTTTTTTTGTGTTCTGTTTGATTTGTTGTTGTTGTGATTGTTGCTTTGCTTGTTATTGTTTGCGGACATGAACCGGTTGAACGAGTATTGAGAATAATTATTATTTGAACTTTTGCTGCCTTTTTATTTTAATTTTTTTTTTTTTGCATTTTTGATTGTTGTTTGTAATTCGAGCTGAGCATATAAAAGAGAATTGCTAATCGAGCTGCAGCCAACAGCAGCTGTTAGTTAAAGAATAAGCGCTGTTGTTGTAGCTGTTGTCTCTTGTTGTTGTTGCTCTTTTGTAAGAGAGCACGTCGGAGAGAACGGGCAGATCAGCTAGCTGCCAATGATGCTGCACTTGAGAGAGGAGAGAACGAGATCGCAAGCTGCGCCTAAGAGAGCACACGCACACACACACACATACGCACACATGCAAAAGTCACAGACTGCAAGCCAAAACATAATAATGCTATTGTTGTTGTTGTTTTTTTTTTTTTTTTCTATTTGTTAGGCTCATTTTGCTCCGCTGCTGCTGCTGCATTTGTTGGCTTAACCGGTTCAACGGGTTAACGCTGCACTCACACACACACAGACACACACACACACACATCGCTGGTTTTGTAATTTAATTTAATTCCTTTTATTATATATGTGTGTGTGTTTTTTTTTTATATTATTTGCTTGATTACCTCTTGCTTTAGTCGCTCTTCGCTTGGAGCAGCTTCTGTTTTGAATTTTGCTGTTTGCTTTTGCTTTTTGTGTTGCCTTTTGTGATTTATGATTTATTATTTATTATTTATTGGCATTTGGCATTTGGCATTTGCTTCAGCTGCACTCGCATTTGATTTCGCACTCACTTCTTGATATATTAACAATAACAAAAAAGAATAATTGCATTTAATTGGAACTTGGACAAACGTCGTTGGTCAAAAGCAAAAAAAAAAAACACGCGCGCATTTTGCGGCACTTTCTGTTAACGGAATTGGCTTCAGTGCTTGTAATTGGAATTGGTATTCCTCAACATCTTCTTCGTCATTTTCTTTAGCTAATTTATTGGTTTGCCGGCGAAACAACGAAACGGAGAATTTACAAGATTCACACAAAAATTTACGGAATTTACGTTCAACACTCTCGCTCGAACCCGAACCCGCTGCACGTCCGCGTCGTACGGCTTTGCTTTTGCATCTGCCAACATAGCGGTTACAGTTGCATCTGTTAAGCGGCCGTGTTTGGCTACGCCAGCCAGGCATGCTCATGCGGCTGCGCTGTTACGGCAACAGTGTGCCTGCCAACCATGCCTGTTAAGCGCGTCGCAACCTGTTAAGCACATGTTCGCACTCGCTCTCTTAATCTCGCTTGCTGTAGAGAGCAAGGCTCTGCGCTCTTAAAATACGAGTTGCACGAGGATTAACTGTGATTTATGCGTGTGTTTGTTTATTAGTTGTTATTATTGTTTTTTTTTATCAGTTTTATTTAACAGTAATTGGCAACAGAAGTAAAAATTACTGCGGCTGTTTTGGCTTGATTTATTGGTCGAGTGCGTTGCACAGTTGTCCAAGGAGAGTAATGCATGCAACACACGCATACCCAAAAGACTTGCCACACAATTAAAGCACCAAGATCTCAATGATCTTTAAGCCATAATGCTAAAATAATAAATAATAATGAATTTTGATTTGATGGAAAAAGGGCCCAAAAAATAATACAACAAAATCCGTTTAAGAATAAATATAATAATAAATAATGATAATAATTCTATAATAAAAGATAAATACAGCATAGATCGTATTGATGACCATTCTCTGAACATATTCTCCCAATCAAGCTCATCTTACTCTATTAATATGCTGCAGGCAGTTGCAAGTGCCACCAGAGATCACTCTCCGTATGAAAGGGTTCGTCAGGCAGTTGCAAGTGCCACAAGAGTGCCACTTTATAGATCACTTAAAAGTGTTCTTCTTGAAACCCTACAAAAAAAAGAGCTTGCCACAAATTCACTCATTAGCAATTAACTAATTACATAATTATTACCGTTATCATCTCTTATGCAACTCGTTTCTTTTTATTATTATTTATTTTTTATTTTTGTTATTGTTTAATGTTTTTCAACTTTTTAGTAGTTGCTGCTTTTTTGCGGTTTCAGTTTGCTGTTTTGGTCAGCAAAGTAAACGTGCAACGTGCAACTGCAACAAATGCCACAAACAAGCCGATTCTAGCAATACAAAATATATATTTTCCAACAGACATAAAACCACATTGAATAATTAACTAAAAACGCCAACCAAAAAAAATATTAGAAATCAAGAAATAACGGTTAACGATGAATATTAAATATGAAATAAATTAATTTATAGGACTGGAAATAATCTGCTGACTTTTAATCGAAAGAAAATTAATTCTAATTAAATTAATGAAAATAAGACAAATTTTGTTGGTCGATCCAAAAATCTGGCATTCAAATTGTGGAAGATATATATGGTGTTATCGATGTGCAGCTATCGATGTTATCGATTTTGCCAGCTCTCAGCAACGATAAATGGTGCCAAGTCTTAAACGGTAAAAAAAGATGGAATAATATTTAAAAGAAAAGGCAACAAATGAATTGAAGCAAATACGGGCAAACCTGCCTACTTGCCACAAGTGGCATGCTAGCCATTTTGTCAATGTTAAGCCTAACACCCCCCCCCCCCCCCCCCCCCCCCTGCTTCTGTTTTCCACGCGTTTTCTTCGTTTCTTTTGTGGTCGTTGTTGGGGGCAACAAAATGTTGCTTTAATTAACGACTACGTTTCGCACACAGTTTGTCAATGAGGCAGCAACCGAGTGTGTGTGTGTGTGTGTGTGTGTGTGTGTGTGTGTGTGTGTGTGTGGCAGCGGTGTTAGGTGCTAGGTGTTAGGTGCTAGGTGTGGGTGCAAGTTGGGGGTCGCTTAAGCGCCGCCCACGCGGTGACCTTGAGCTGACTGATAAGGCCAAGGTTCTTTGTTTTGCCAGGCAACACTTGTGGATGCGAAGTGGGAGGGGGCGGGGGGGTGGCAGGTGGCAGGTGAAGTGACAGGTGCGCTGGGTGGAGTCGTATCAGCACTTCCTGTCAGTCTCACAGCAAATTATCAAATATTGCTGCAGCAACACCGGAAATTTGCAACCTTCCAATTTTTTTTTCGTTTTTTTTTTCTTCATTTTTTCGTTTTTTTTTTTTTTTGTATTTGGTTGATTTTTTGTTATGTGGCACGTCGATAGCGGTAATGTTGCTGCCGCTGTTGGTGTTGTGCTGCCTATTGGTGTCATAAAATTTGTCAATTTATGAAAATGTCGAAATATGGCAAATACACAAAAATGTCGCAAATGTTTGCCAAGCAAAAATACACACAGAAAAACAGAAATCAGAATTCGATATGAGATAAGATAAACTGAGAAGACAGCTAGCCTTAAAGTATATTATAGGAACAGTAAAAACGTATATCAAATACGAGATATATAAGACATCTGAAGAATCCATATTTA
Organism: Drosophila anomalipes; assembly: GCA_035041615.1. Lineage (NCBI taxonomy): Eukaryota > Metazoa > Arthropoda > Insecta > Diptera > Drosophilidae > Drosophila > Drosophila anomalipes. Next base: position 1,103,186 of record JAWNKZ010000254.1, on the reverse strand, counting down.
TTATAAAAATAACAATTATAGAAAATAAAAATAAGAATGGCAAAAAGATATCAGATCAAATGCTTGGAGCTAAAAAACATCACAGAAATTCTTAAAGTCTATTATAGTATTAACAATTGCAAAAAATAATAATAAAAAACAGAAATTGCCTTGAGTTAAAAGACATCTTAATAATCCAGCGATAATTTGCCTAAAAGTATGTTATAAAATTAAATATTCTGCAAACTATAAAAATTATAAAAATTAACAATTATACAAAATAAAAATTAGAACAAAAAAAAAAGATATCAGATACGAGATATATAAGACATCTTAAGAATCCAGAATTTGAGTTTCCTTAAAGTGTATTATAAAATTAAAAACAACCAAAAATATAAAAATGCGTACAGAAATTGCCTTGAGTTAAAAGACATCTTAATAATCCGGAGAGATAAGTTGCCTTAAAGATTATAAAAAAATCAAATTATAAAAATTAACAATTATAAAAAATAAAAATAAGAACTGCAAAAAAATGTATCAGATAAATAATCCAGAGGTATTATTTAAGGTATATATTAAAAAAATGAAATATTCTACAAATGATGAGAATTTGGAGACTCCATTCACAAAAACAGAAGAATGACAACAATTGAGTCAAACGAATCAGAACCGGTTCGTCAAATGTGTTTCTCACAACAAATGAGTCATTTGAATTTCTTAATCGTTAGTCAAAAGCTGCACAGCTGCTGATTCACTGCATCGAGTCAGCTGTGCAACCTTTTTCAAAATAGTTCTGAACCACTTCTAAAACACCTCTAACAAAAAACAATAAAAACAACACAAAAAACAACCAATTTTTGAGTGCAATCATGAAACCCTTTTTGACAAAAACTTAAGCTTGGCATATTTAAATTAGCATTGCATCTATTTGTACACCATTTTTGAACCACTTGGCAGCTGCTACACTTTGATAAATACTTTCGAAGCACTTTTCAGCTATTTAGATGAACTTTTTTGAAGATCTGTTTTGACTTTCCCCATTTAATCAGTTTAAAACCACTGCTGAATTGTGAGTTTTATCTGAAGTTATGTGTGAAAAGCTGCTCGACTCGTTTCGCTCAGTGTATGCGAGCAGCTTGTCTTGTTACTGGACTTGTCTAAGAGTCATCATTTATATGTGTGTGTGCCACATACCTGTGTACCTGTGTACCTATGTGGCAGGGTGTGCCTGGCACGTACCGTTTCCACTGGCTCCAAATGCTTTTAATAAAGTTACAAAACCGACAACAGAATCCGCTGGAATAATGGCAGTGGGGCAGTGGGGCAGAGGGGCAGCTGCCCCAAAGTGTGGCATAAATAAAAATACATTTTATGTGCGCGTATATTCAAAATTATTGAAACAGAGACTGACGCCAAAAAAACCAAGCAACAACATTTTATGTTGCAGTTGTTGTTGTTGTTGTTGTTGCCGCTGTTGCCGCTGTTGTTGTTGTTGTTGCGGTTACTGTTGAAAAGCGTATTCAAATATTGGATTGAGATTTTTGTGCGAAAGGACAGCGAAAGGAGCCGATTATAATCGAAAGTTGAGCTGCACTTCAAATGAACAATTGCAGGAAATTTTATTATTGTTTTTCATTTGGCATTCAACAATATACGATTTAAACAATGTATAATCATATATAATTTTAAATTTTATTTTAAATTTACTTTAATTCAATTCTTTAGTTTTTGTGTTGGCTGAATTTAGTTGACATCAAATAAATATATAAATAAATTTCGAGTCTGTTTGGCTTCAAAATATGTAGAAATAAATAAAATATAAAATCAAGTCCAAGAAAATCTATCTTTATCAACTGTTCTTTTCTCTCTCTCTCTCTCTATATATATGTATTTTTTTTTATATATATATATATATATTATGTATATTTTTTTATATTTATTTTAGAGCAACTGCAATTCGGGCTTTCTTTTTGTTGCTTTCATTGCTTCTGTTAACGTGTTTGTTCTTATTATTGTGGTTGCTGTTGCTTGTTGTTGCTTGTTGTTGTTGTTGTTGTTCTTTGTTGGTAGAACACACACAGTTCGCTTAACGACAATTTCTCTGTTTATTGTTGTTGCTGCTGCTTTCTGTTTTTATACGCTGAACGCATTGAAAATGGCCTTAAAGAGTCTAATGAAGTTGTGCAAAAGTATGTTTCAGGCAGAAGGAAGCAGGCCAAGCAACCCCATAAGGAATATATACGCCTGATCGGATCAGCAGCTCACTCTATGCTAAGATATGTTCGTCTGTATGTCTGTCTGTTTGTCTGCCTGCTTGAAGAAAAGTGTCTCAGAGACAAGTGCAACTGGTGACTTTATTTTTATCGATAGCTGCATAAATCGATAAATCGATTTCCGATAGCACTGCATATGGTTCAACTATTGATATATAAAAAACGCTATAATATTATTGATCGAGTGATCGAATGAAAATCCTCTGCGAAATAGTATATATCGATCAGTCGATCAATAATATTATATATATATATATATATATATATGTGTATAAATAAATCCAAATGGTGCGTTAATTATTTTACTACATTATTTTATTCGCAATGAAAGCTTTTCGCCAAACCACTTACATTTGGGTGTGCAATTGGTAATTTGGCAATAAAAACTCCAATAATATATGGAACAACCGGGTACAGCATTTTCCCATTATTATTATGGCAAATTTAAACGTAAGATCAAACCATAATCAGAAAATTATATCTTTTGAATATCGGAACAGTACCTTTATCAAGTAGGGAAGGGTAAATAAGACTATTTTGAGTCAAAACTTCAAAGCAGGCGCTGTGAAATCATTCCTGAAAAAGGAAAAAAAGATACATTGGCATATTTCAAATATGTAAAAAACCTATCAAAAATCATATTTCAATTATGGAACAAAGTCACCAAACCATAAAGAATTTGACATCAATTTGTATACTATAGCAATATATCTGATAAATATTTCTTATTTTTCAGTTAATATATAATTTTAAATTGTATTTGAAATTAATATAATTTTTTAGTTGACACTAAATAAATAAATAAATAAATATTCCTGTCATAAAAAGCTATATTTTGAAATCAGCTCAAAAGTTGTAGTCGACGGCTCGAGTGACTTTTCACAGGGCATCTCGTAGTCGAGCTCACTCAACTATAAAATTCTTATTTGGATTTTTTTTTTATTTATTCATGTGGCCACGTTTATTGTCTTTCGACGCATTTGCCAATACCCGCAGCAGCAGCAGCAGCAGCAGCAGCAACAACAACAACACCAAAAATTGCTGACACAAAACCAACGACAACAACAACAACGACAACAACAACAACAACAATAAGAGCAACACGCAAATTGTTTGTCTCAGCAATTGCCATCAGTTTTTTCTGCCTTTTTTTTTGCTTTCGCTTTTTTTTTTCTTCCGTTTTGTTCTTGTATTCTGTTACTGTTGTTGTTGTTGCTGTTGTTGTTGTTGTTGCTGCTTTTATAAATCATGCCTACAAGTATGCAACGCAATTTTTTTCAATTACAACTCGCTGGCAATTTACTTTTCTACGGCAGCATGTAAATAAGGAGGGGCTGCTGATGGGAATATATGGTAGGGGTGTGGTGGGCGTGGGGGTGGGGGTGTGGTTGGGTTGGGGTTGGCGATGCTGTCGCGCTGTCAACGCTGCGAAATTCATTCTTTTTTTTCCTTTTTCTGCAATTGCAATCGGCAATTTATGTGGTTTTCGTTTTGGGAAAGCGCTTGGTTGCCAGTGGGCGTGAGGTGGAGGGGAGGGGGGTGTTTGGTTGTTTGTCTTTTTTTTTTGACGGGAAGGGGTAGCAAGCGCAGTTCCTTCCATTTGTATCGATGCTGAAGGTGCCACTGCTCATTTGAATGACACTCGATTCGCATCGCATGCATAAAACCAGTGAGAACATTGCAGTCGGGCGTAGCCGACTGCGAAATACTCTGCTGCCAATAAGTAATGCCAGCTGATAACAGGTAGCATAGAACAATGTGGGTGTAGCCAATAAATACCGTCGAAGTTTCACTTTCAAATGTGCCAAGAGTTTCCTGGCAACCTTTCTTCCAAGTTATAGGCTTTTAGGGATTTTGGGCGTGGCTGAAAAAAATTATTAGCGAAAGTGGAGTGGGCGTGGGTATCCAACTATCTTACGATCTCTTAGGGGAGGTACCAGTAGCATTAGCTCAAAATTGAGTGACTCTACAAAATGTGGAAAATATGCGCATTTCCGATTTCCAAGGCCGAAGGTGGCTTTATCGATTTGCGATTATCGATAAAAAGCTAGCAACGAGCCAAGAAAAGTTGTGTGAAAAGTGCTAACAAAACAAATGAGAGTATTGATATCAACTGGTTTCGTGGTAAATAAAGGCAACTTCAATTTAATATATAAAAGAAGTAATGATTATTTCCTCTTCTTTCTTTAATTAGTTAACTTTTTTTAACTGACTCTTTGTGAAACGTTGACAAGTAAAATCTGTGCAAGTCTCCAAATAAATGTTAAGAGAAATATTTGAGATATATATAAATAGTTTTTGATATCTAAGACAGTGTGCAACTGAGGGGGGAGGGAGGGAGGCAAGGGGTGTCTACCCCTTGGGTAAGCTTGCAAATGACACCAAAAATATCCACGTCAAAAGCAGCAATTTAATTTAATTAAAATGTCATTATTAAGCTGCGTCTCTCTCGCTCTCTCTCTCTCTCTCGCTCTCTCTCTCTCTCTCTCTCTCTCTCTCGCAACACATTGGAAGTTCACCGTTGACAGTTAGTCAGTTCATAATTTAACAGTTAAATGCCAAGTCAGAGTCAGAGTTAGCAAACACTTTGCCCCCATTCAGAAACAGTTCACAATAGCTGCCACTGCGTAACTGCAATTAAAATAAAACAATTAAATGTCACCTGTGTGTGTGTGTGTGTGTGTGTGTGTGTGTGTGTGTGTGTGTGGAGGTGTGTCTCTTTTTCATGTTGACATTCTGACTGACTACAATAAAATAATTGCAGCTTTTCGCGACTTACAAGTCGCTGCCTGTTTGTGGTTCTGGTTGCCACAGTTGCACCTCTGCTGCATCCACCCCCTCACCCACCCCGTACCCAAGAACAAGCAACTCACAAAGGAGACACCTTGCAACCAAGACACTTTGCCACCCATCGTAAATCGTACACATCTTAGATATTCAGAGCAGTACATCTATATGCAAACAACTCTTTACACATTTTCAATGGGTTCTGGGCGCAAATATATATCAAAAAAACAATAAAGTAACGGTTTTTGCTGTTGTTGTTGTTTGTTGTTGTTGCTGTTGTTGTTGTTGTTGTTGTTGCTGTTGCTGTTGTTTGTTGTTTGTTGTCTGTTGTTTGTTGCTGTTGACAGCTTAAATAAGACGACGGCAAATACTTGATGGTTGTTGCGACCTTCACCTGGCTAGAAAAAAATAAAAAAAATACTTGACATCTCCACAGAATTGGCCAAATAACAGACTCGGAGAGATTAAGGAGCAGAAACCATATGAGAAACTATTAAGTACAAAGCGGAGAGTAGTGTAAAAAATAGCACAATAACTGGAATGGTGATATATCTACCAACTGTCTATTTATCTATCTGGGGAAATAATATCTATCTACTAGAAAAATAATAAAATAGTGGTTGGGCAACAAAATTAGACTGGGTATCTTTGGCATTATAATAATAATATTTTTGATTATTTCACACAACATTTTTCAGTTGTTTTAAGCTCTTTCGAAATTCTCATTTCAGGTCATCTGTCATTAAATTCAAAATTGAATATTTATTTTGTATTCTTTTTGCTTATTTAGCCTCAAAATACGCATGCGATGAGGGGGGAGGAGACCAACGAGAATTGCCTGACCTCGACAACGGTTGCAACGATCCCAAGATCAACAGACTCAGAACTCAAGTCTCTGAATGTGGGGTAAGCAGCAGTGATTTCCCCATACAGCTGCGAGTCCGTTTAGCTAATGGCCTTGGTGAGTTGCACACAGCTCGGGGTTTAATGCGAACGTGTTTCCCACACTGCGACTACGACTCGAGCAGAGCAGTGATTTGAAGGGCGGCCAAATGGACGCCAGTTGCCCAACGACAGTCACCCACCAGCAACCACGTCAACCTGTCGCCCAACCAAGACGCAGCAGCAACAGCAGCAGCAGCAGCAGCAGCGACAACTGTTGGCCGGAGACGCAGCCAAACCGTCTGCGGCACCATCGTTTGACCTTTGACCAGTGGCTGCTGTCCAAAAAGTGAGCCCAACTTTGGATATTAAACATTCCTCATGAAGTTTGCAAAACTTATATATATATATATATAGATATATATATATATATATCAGTAGTCGATTCGATATGGCCCATGTCTGTCTGTTTGTCCGATTTGTACATGCAAATTATTCTCTTAGTTTTAGTTGTCTTTCGCGTTGAAACTTGGAATTATATATGCATATGCCAGAATCGGCCGGACTGGCGCATATATGTAGATGTAGGACTGATTATGTTATAGTCATTATCAATATGATAGTTATAAGTATTTTACAGTGAAATGTGAGTGTTGGATTTACAACCTAATTTTTGACTCTATAAAACAAACGATTTATTTCCTCGACTCACCGACAACTTTAGAACTTTAGATAATCGGGACTCGACTCGATCGTTCTGCTCTTCTTCTAGGACTCTTCTTCTACGACTAATGCTAATGCTGCTGTTAGATCTGTCAACCAGAGTTGCCACCCAACAGCACAATAATCCCACTGCAACTAGTCGCTACATAGATGCCCTAGCCATGCCATACCAATCAACCCAAAGATAAAAACTTTATTTATTTTATTAAGATATCTGCAGGGATCGGACTACAATATCCCAAAACTGCCACAGGATCGCTTGAGTTTTTTTTTTAATTTATAATTAAATTTGGTCCTTAAGGGGTTATGGGACACATGGATTTATTGTTATAGTTGGGATACCTGCACTGCGACCTAGTAGCTCTATTGTGCCCCTTCTGAGCCCATAGCTCATACATCAACCCTACCCAGCTGCATCTCCTTCTATTTAAGGCGACACATTCAGCTAGGATGTGCATTGAGGATTCTTCCTTTCCTTTCGCTACTATAAATACCCAGTTCGGTTAGGTGCCTTCTTAGTCCACGATATCCTGTCGGTAGTCTGGTGAGTATACTAAGCCCATTCTTTCCCTGGGTTGTTGCTTCCTAAAACCGCTGGGTGGCTACCCAAAGACATGTGGCGTGTCGGAGTCCTGGTGTCGCTGCCCAGCTCCGTTGTCGCCTCTGTCTTACTTCGTTTCTAAGTTGCAGTCGTGAGACACATGGATACTAAAGATGCCTTCCTATTTGCACACACAGGAAACAGGAGCTGGTGCATCGTTGTCAGTTTCGTCGCGAGTTGCAACAACAGAAGCAGGTGAGGCAGGTGCGCAAACAGATGTCGGATCAATGCTATGCGAACTGGCTGCACCTGAACCGCCGCAGACGATTGAAGGCGTCGACGTCGACGGCGACGGCGACGGCACTGGTCACATCGATGTCGGAGCAGAGACACCGCTGCTTGCAGCAGTGGGAGCAGCGTAAGCAGCACGAGTCGCAGCAGAGACGCGAACAGCAGCTGCGCGACAAGGAGAAGCAGCGAATGGACGAACGGGTGCGCGAGCAGCTCTCCCGGCTAGCCTGGCAGCGCTGGCTCGCCCAGCTGGCGGTCAAGTCACTCAAGCTCCGATCCGCAACGGGGCGACCGGGCAAGACCAGGTCGTCAGCTGGCGGAGCAGCGCCACCAGCGTTGACACAGCAACAGCGCCGCAAGTTGCAGCAGCACTTGGCATCCATCACTTTCCGCATGCCACTCTCCGCGGCACAGCGTGCGCTGCAACGGCGTCAAAGCTTCGATTAATCGCAAAGCTTCACAAAGTCAGTTTAAACTTAGCCAAAATCAAATGCTACAAAAAACATAAAAAAAAAAATGTTTAAGAAATAATATTAAAAGTTGATAAACTTAAACAGAGCTTTTGTTTAAAACTCAGCGAGGAGCTTTGAGCGTCTGCGAAGCTGCTGTTAAAGCTAACTTCAGCTCTTCATATTTACCGAATTAGTTGAAAGCTTTTTATTTATTTCAACTATTATCGCTAACTGAGATTAAAGTCCAGCAATTTCATTTTAAGCAGTTTAAACTATCTGTGATAATTAAATGTGTGCTTAATTGCCAGAGAGAGAGCCACTCCAGCCTCAAACACAACCAGAGATAAAGTGACGAGCTTTGTGAAGCTGTTTTGCCTGTTTGGCTTAGCTTATTGTAAACAAAATCAGCTACCAGTTGTTGACTGTTGGCTGCTGCTTGTTGTTTGTTGTTTGTTGACTGTTGGTTGTTGTTTGTTGGTTGTTGGTTAATTCAATTAGGGACACAAAAGCAGAGGCAACTTGATGTTAGCCGCTGGCATTGGCGGTCTCTTTGGCTCCCTGACTGCCACCAGCTCCAGTTGCAGTTCCAGGCCTCTTAGGTGCTTCACTCTGGCCAGACTATGAGTAGGGCGAGAGAGAGTGTGGCTTAAGGATGATCCACAAGACCGAAACACCAAATCCCGAGTCCAGCTGCCCACTTGCCCAGTTGCCCACTTGCCCAGTTGCCCACTTATCCGTTTAATCCATTTTCATTGTGTCGCTCAGTTAGATTTGTTGGTCTGCCAGAACGGGACACACAACTTGCCTGAAATGCTTGCCCCAAACACACTACCTGTGTGTCGAATCGATGCCTCAATGCCCCAGAGAGAGAGGGAGGGAGATGGAGATAAAGTCAGTGCAGCTGCTGCTGCTGATTTGAGTGCCGGATAAAAGGGAACCAACATTTTAGCCAAAAATTGCAAGCGGTGTTTTATGTTTCCCTTGCCACTCTCCCCCTTTTTTTTTTTTTTTTTTGGCCAACAAATTTTGTTGGTTGCCTGCTTTCGTGTTTGCCAATCCAATGAGCTGCTTGAAGTAGCTTCAACTTCAGCACCAACTCCAGCTTGCAGCTTGCAGCTTGCAGCTTGCAACTTACAACTCCTTGCAGCTTGTTTCATTTGTTAAGCTGAGTGCAACCATTTTCGTGCATCTCCAGGGACCAAACAATGGCCCCAGATCGATGGGCAAATTGTTATTGTGTTTGCCAGACACACACACATACATTGATCATATTGACCAAACCCCAAATTAAGGCCACCAACATTTTTAGACACACACTCAACACCCATCATGCAATGCATTCCAAACCAGATTCATTCGCCTTCGGAAGTTGATCAGTTCAGTTGGGTTTTGGAATTGCTAATATTAATACTTGTGGCCCATTTGCTATCCAACTATCATATTATTTGTTAAACACAAATGAATTTAAAACAAATAAAAATACTCTAGTCGAGATAGCTTTACTCTCCCATCACAACTCGGTTCAGGGTATAAAGTAAGTATAAACTTAAATTCTTTAAACTATTTTTCTATTTCTCAGAAAGATTTCAGTTTTCTAGAAACTTTATTTGTGGCTCAGTTAATTAACGTGTCTCGTGTCTTGTTTAACAATTGATTGTAACTAATCTGCTGCATTTAATATTGATTCTTGTTTAAAATTTTTCACCCTGCGGCTTGATGGTGATGTTCTGCACCTGTCATAATTAATAAGAGAGTGTTCATTACAAGTATTGAATGCCAAGCATTGTCCATTGAAAAGTCTCACTTGCACATTGGATGGCGTACCGATGGTCCAGAGTATGGCATCAGCAACATCCTTACAGCTCAGCATCGGCATCTGCTGCTTGATGATGCCTTGCAGCTGCTCGGGCAGGATGTCCGTGTCGACAATGCCCGGACTGATGGTCTGCAAAATGGTGAAAAATGAGACACGTGACTACCATCAGCATCAGCAGCGTGGGCGGTGGAGGAGGTGGATGTGGAGGAGGAATGGGCAGGGCGATGGCGAGTCATTGAACTCTTTTCAGAGCGCATTATAAATTCGTGTAGCTCCTCGATCACCCCAGCTGCTGCACGAATGCGAGAATCTTTGTTGGGTTGGGGGTTTCTATGTCTTCCCTAGAATGCTGCATCTTTTTCTGGTTAAGGCGACACACTCGGCTAGGATGTGCCGTGAGGATTCTTGCTCACCTTCACAGAACCTGCATAGAAGCTGCAAGATATTTAACCATATTTTTGCTGCAGATAAGGCCGAATCGGATCACTATATCATATAGCTGCTATAGGAACGATCGTTCCAATAAAGCAACTCATTTTTTGCTTAATCACAATATTCACACCGAACTCAGTTGATATGAGTTATATGTGAGAGATGTGGAAACAAACGGATAGTTGCAACAGTTGGACAGCATTTGGCTCGCTTAGCAATCCATTTGATGTACATATTTGATGCAAGGACTCACCGAGACCCGTACACGGGTTTTGTGGCGCTGGAATTCCTGTCGATAGATCTCCTGCATGGCACGCAACGCAAACTTGCTCGCCGGATAGATGTTGAGCGACGGCAACTGCGGCCCCAAATTGGGCACCTGCTGCCCGGCAACGCTATTCACGATGATCACGTGACCCTCCTCCGACTCGCGCTGCCGCATCGATTGGAATGCCTCTCGTATGCAATACACACTGCCCATAATGTTCGTCTCGATGGTGTCGCGTATACCCTGTGTATTTGTGGCACCGCTCAACTCAGTGCCGGCTGCCATGATGCCCGCATTGCTGACCAGCACATGGACGCCGCCCAATTGACGTTGCGTCCACTCAAAGGCATCCAGCACCTGCGATTCCGATGTTATGTCGCAGCCCAAGGCATGCAAGCGATTCTGTTCATCGAGCGGCAATTGTAAACGCATCTCTTCGATGCGCTGGTGGCGACGGGCCAAGCCGACGACCACCAGACCGGCACCGACCAAAGCCCGGGCACAGGCAGCACCAATGCCAGCGCTGGCGCCGCTAACCACCGCCACTTTGTTGTGCCAACGTTGCATTGCCGTTGATGATGACCAAACAACGTTTGGACGACTAATGCAATGGCAAAGCCAACGGCAAAGGCAACGGCAACAGCAACAGCAAAGGCAAAGGCAGCCAACTAGCCAGGTCACTCGCTCGGAAGCCCCAGCAATGACTAAGCCATATCGATTCGATGAAACCGAACCAAACCAGACCACCCACCCACCATTGAGGTAATTGCCTTTCGCGACACGCTTTCAATTAGTATACAGTAATGCCAGGCATCCTTGGAGCACTGTTTTATAATTATGATTATGTCTAGCGCCTCTCCTCACACAGATTTGCACAGATATTCAATAATAATGGTAACAATAATTAACAGCTGTGTAAGCTGTCATTGAGCTGTTGCCGATATGATGATGAATCAGCAAATAAATCAAATAAATATTTTCATTCAAACCAGCTATTTGCCAGTGTCGAATATAAATTGTGTTTGTGATTGGGAAGGTTTGCTTTAAATTAATACAAATTAATATAAATGAATAAATGTTATCTTATTGGTTGATCATTGATTTTGCAGCTCTGCTGTTTTCTCGACACATTTCAATTGTGAACAAAATGCAATTTGCTACTTATTTATTTTATTATTATTTCAATTCAATTTCGCCCTAGTCTCTGTCTCTGTTCCTAAACGGATAAGTATAAAAAAAAAAAATATATATTTATATGTATATATGTATATATGCATCGGTTATGGTTAAATCGTATTAAAATTTATCGCCAGGGCTTTGATTTTTGATTTTTAATCCTGCTGAGATGTAATTGAGCTGCTCCTCCGTAAATCCTACGGCTCAACTGAGCCCGTTCACTGAGACTCGACTTGGCAACTTGGCCTTCTACTTCCACTTCTACTTCTACTTCTACTTCTGCTTCTGCTTCTGCTTCTACTTCATTCTTGCTCAGCTCCGTTTTGGCATCCTCTGGCAATGCATCCTGTTGCACACAGTCCTTGAGCGTTTCATGCTTCCTTCCCACTTTCATTGGTAGAGTTTTGCGGTTGTGCCGATCAATGACAGACTGCTGCCCAGATTTGACAGCTTGGCCAATTAGCTGAATATTGTTTTTATTTTGGCCAAAAATGGGACTACGAATTGACTTCTTCTTCTTCTGCTCCTCCTCAGTCAGCAGCTGCTCCTGTTTAGCTCCACTGCTGTTGTTTCTCATCTGCAAACTGCAAAGCTGCTGCTTCTTTTGCGATACTCGTTGCATAATTTCTGGCTTCGTCTTTTGACCTATTTCCGGTGCAGATTCTTGTTTGATTTTATGCAAAATTTGTAGCTGATCCTTCTTGCGAGCTTTAGCAAGCTCTATTTCTTTTGGAATTCCATCGGAGCTTCTTCGATTCGATTCTGCTGTCCTGGTTGGACAACTCGGCCTATTCGTGTTGGCCACTGGCAGGCGCTGGCGCGGCTGCGACAGTCGCTGCAGGCGCTCGTAGTCTGGCATTGAGCGCTGCGTCTTCTCCATTTCCGATTTGAGGGGAGTGCGATGAGCCGTGGACATTGGGGATTGCCACTCTTTGGGATTGATGTAGTGGGGCGCATTTGTGGCGCGCAGCGAGTCCAAGCCACGGCCCATGGCCACTGGCTTGGGCCGGTTGCGTGCCGCATCCTTCCACTGCTCATAGGCGCCCGAGTTGAGTTCGCGTCGCGTCGTCTCGATGAGCTGCTGTCGCGCCAGGCGTTCCTCACGCTCCAAGCGTTTCGCCCTCAGCTCGCTGAGCTTCTCCTGCTCCCAGGCGAGCAGGCGTCGATGTGCCTCTGCTGCGGATATCGATTGCCGGGAGCTGTGCGAGTTGAGCGAAGCCGGCGTGGTGCTCATCTCGGATTTGGAGCGACGCAATCTGGCTTTGGTCTGATACCAGTGCTGGTATTTCACCTCCGCCAGCTTTGCGCGTTCCAATGCCAGCTGATCATCCAGCTGGGCGATCAAGCGACGATCAAACGCCTCCTGCTGCTGTGCCTCACTGATGCCAAGTTAATAAGAAGTAAGGAAGGATACAGAAGTAGTGCAAGCAAGGATACAGAATAGAAAGAGTGAAGTACGCAAAAGAAATAAGTAAGTCGCAGAAGGCAAGTGAGTTGTGTAAAGTTAGTCGAAAGTCTAAATTAGAGAGAAGCTAGAAAGTGAGCTGGTAGCAAGCATGCAGTCAATATAGAGAATATAGAAGCCAAGATACGAGCAAGTATTGGCCTCTAAGAATGAAGTGTGTCAGTCAGATGTGAAAGTTGTAATTAATGACAAAATGCTTACTTTTTGGCTGCCAGCCAGGAGTAAAACGGCGAATTGTGTCTTTCATTCATCTGTTGCTGCGATCTGTGATGAGCGTTCACCTCCAAACGGTTCTTCTGTGATCTCTCCACTTCTAGCTTCTCCGGCTGCTGCTTCTCTGGCTGCTGCTTCTCCGGCTGCTGCTTCTCCGACTGCTGCTTCTCCGGCTGCTGCTTCTCCGACTGCTGCTTCTCCGGCTGCTGCTTCTCCGACTGCTGCTTCTCCGACTGCTGCTTCTCCGGCTGCTGCTTCTCCGGCTGTTGCTTCTCCGGCTGCTGCATCTCCTGCTGCTGCATCTCCAGCTGCTGCTTCTCCAGCTGCTGCTTCTCCGGCTGTTGCTTCTCTGGCTGCTTTTCAGCCTGAGGCTTCTTCGGGTAGTTCGGGTGCATCGGTTGCCGCTTCCTAAGACGCTTGTCCCGATGCTCCATATGTTGTGCCTGTAGCACTCGCACATCCTGCCAACGACTGTCATAGGCAAAGTAATGAAATCGATTGAGATGATCGAAGCGACCCCTGCTGCAGAGCCAGAATGAGAGACACACAGACACAGACACAGATTCAACGAGGGAACACATACCGCCAGACAGCTTGGGTTGTCGATCTGGGATCCGGATAGAGCATTATGCGCATTATCTCATTGCCCCGCTCATCGATGCTAGCCACAAAAGCCATGATCAAAAGCAGCCAACAAAATTGGATTGTTTATAAAGTCGAGCTTCGTTTTTCTCTTTGGTCACACAATAGATAGTTGAGTGACTGGATTGGATTTGGATTTTGTTGATTTCTGTCTCAGTTGTTGAGTTAGAATGAACTGAATAGAAACGATAAATTGCACAGAGCTCTGGGATTCCAAAGAGAATATAAACCAAATAGAAACAAAAACAAACTGAACTAACAAAACCTACTCGGATAAGTGAAAATTTAACGACAAAAATATATATCGAAATATTATTTTACTTCTTTTTTTCTCAGTAAAGTCGCTTAACTTTCTGTTATTTTCCATTGGTTTTGAATATTGTCATTATTCAGTTCTATATATATCGTAACTTAACTGACAAAGTTGCTCTAATTAGCAGGGGCTTAATGGAAAAATGGCATTTACAAGTTGCCAGTTGCACTTTCCACTTAAATGAAAAAATTCCTCCCCATGCAGCTGCTGCTACTGCTGCTACTACTGCCTGGCTACTGCCTGACTACCTCATAAAGCTCTTAATGAGGCAATGCAGCCACATATTCAATTCAAAAAAATAAAAAATTAATATTCCTGACAGTGAAACTTTTTCTTTTTCTGACAAAGTTTTGATGGTCTCCATGGAGAATACCTAAGAAATTTAAATTCAATCAAAAAATTCCATAACTCAAGCAACAAAAAAATTAGCACAAACAGTCGAAATCGATCAATTTGACTTTAGCTTTGATTTGGGCCAGTTGGCAAGCCTTGATTTTATATTCAGATTCTTTGTTTAACTAAATATTTAATTAAACAATAAACAAATCGCAATTGTTGTACGTAAATATATATATCTAAAATATATGTATATACAATACAAAATCATAGTTAAAGTGAGTGCTAAAAAACAATTAACAGACACGCATTTAGCCAGATACAATGTACCCCTCTCTCTCTCGCTCTCTCTGTCTCTCTCTCTCTCTCTGTCTCGCTCTCTGTTCTGTTCTGCATCATAAAATGGTGGCAGCGAAGTCAACGTAAAGTTGTATCTATGCAGTAAAGCTAAAGCTTCAGTTGAACTCCCTTTGACTGTTGTGACTGCGTCCAGAGAGTCCTTTAGCTGGATGTGTGCGTGTGTGTGTGTGTGTCATGGTCAGTTCCTTAACTTTTAATTATGCCACCCGGCGTAGCATGTCACTGGCAAACCAGTTGACCAGCTGCACAGGTGCCACGATTAAGTCACGTACCTCCCCTCCAAATCTCCCCATTTCCAACCCACAACCACACCCACCCCCGCACCCGCCCCCGTTGTGCCTTAGTGTGTTGAGTGTAATTATCTAGCCCGGTGCTCGAGTTGCCAGCGTGCGAAACAAATAATGGACGCTTGCAAATGAGCCACAATCAAAAGAACACTATTTTCCCATTCCTATTGCATACTTTTAAGCGCAATTTGTGATTTCATTTTCTCTCTGGTTGAGCTCTGACCTCGGCCAAAACTCGTCTGTTAACCAAATCAGGTCGTTTCCCAAAACATCAAAATTTACAAGTCTAACAAATTTGTGTTATCTACATTTACATCGAGTATATTTATACTTAGCATCTATGTACATATATATATATATGTACATAGTTATAGCCGAGAGTATTATAATGTTCATGTCGTACATTTAGTTAAGCACTTCTTCAAGTTCTCGCCAATTTGCGATGGTTCTTCTCCTTTTCATCTTTTTTCATCAACAACATTTTTCATGTTGTTGTTGTTGTTGCTGTTGTTGTTGTTGTTATGCATTTTACGTTTTCCTTACACTAAAAGTTGCTCATTTTTATTTTGTACTCCAAGTTTTTATACCCTCGTGAAAAAGATGAACAACTAAAATGGGTATCATCAAATAGTCAGAAGCATCGACTGCCATATTTATACATATATATATATATATATATATATATATATACCGTATGCATGTCAAATATTTTTCACTTCTTCGATAATATACACTGCACGAAAATAATCGAAACAACAATCAATTTTGTGGATGCATCTCAGAATGCTTGTTCTCGTATTACTGGAAAACCATTCAAGTTGATTTCCATTTTTTTAATTAACTAATCATTTCGTGTATACCAAAAATAGACTGCTTCATATTATTATTTAAATATATAAACTTAATAATATATTTCAAAATAATTGTTTGCTAGAGCATTTGCTAGTTGAGTTATAGACTTCTTTATAAACATGTTTATTTGTGTAGTGTTTATTGTTGTTGTTGTCGCATCCCAAATGATTTTCTGTGAAAGCACAAAAAAAAACCTGATTGTCATTTAAGCATTGAAGTGCATTTCAGCAGAGCCGAGGTGGGTGCAATATGGGGTGCTGTTGTAGCAAATGTTGCAACTGTGTCCCAACTGTGAACGGGGCTAATAACATAAATTTACGTTGCTGTTCTCGTTGCTGTTGTTATTTTTGTGGTCTTGTTGTGTTTTCCTCTTGACTGGTTTCTCTGGCAGCTACTTTAGCCAGTTGTAAATAATTCGAAATGCTCCAGCAACATTTTTAGTCGACGTCAACTTTCCAATGGCATCTGTGTGACATGATGTATTTCAAAAATAGGACACACACACACACACACACACACAGACACACACACACACACACACAGACACACACAGACACACACACACATTTTCTAAAAGTGGCAATTACAAAATATATAAATTGCATATGTTCGTTGCTTCCACAGTAAATTGAAAACTGACCACTTGAAAACCTGACCTGAATTAAGCATGCTACACACACACACACACACACACACACACAACACCAACACATACTCAATATACATTTTTCACAAAAAAAAAAAAGAGAAAATCGCGCGCGCCCAATAAAAGTGGAAAATTTGATTGGAAGCCACTTTCTCAGTCTCCGATCGACAGCGTCGTCAACTTCATTGTTCCAACATTTGATTGATTGACCGTCGTTGATTGATACTCAAACTTTTTTGTATCAATGTGTGTGTGTGTGTTTGTGTGTGTGTGTGTGTGTCATTATGTTTGTGTGCCGAGTCATCAGTGCGCTCCGCTTCAAAAACCGATAACCGCACAGTGGAACTTGAAGCTTTTTGTTGACACATAATTTAATTAATAATCAAATTCATAATTTCTTTCTTTAGAATTAGAATTTTGTTCGTGTCTACAAAACTGTAACAAATTAATTGATTTTATTTTTTCGCATTGCACATTTTATCTCTGTTTAAAGAATTAGTAAATAAAAATTAAATTTTAGATACACATAAATAAAACAATAATTGAATTTTTTCTTCTAAATTCTAAATACAAATTTTATATCTACTTTTAGAATTATTTACAAGTTTCGAGTACACAAAAATAAAATAATAATTGAACTTATTCTTTTCAATTCGAGATATACATTTTAGCTGTCTTTATAGATAGAATTATAATGTGTTGTTACATTTCTTATATCATATTTTCTGTATAATTTATTTATTTTGATATCATTTTGTATTTATATATTTTTTGAATTTTTTAAAGTGACGAAATTTAATTAAATGCATTTATATTAACTTACTTTATGTGCAGTCTCTCCCTATCTCTCTCTCTGTCTCTCTCTCTCCCTCTCTCTCTCTTTCTGTCTCTCATTAAAGTTAAATGTGATTTACTACTTGATCTCAGCCCTCTGTGCACTTGAAAGTTTCAGCGAACATTGTGGCAAAAGCAACATGATGTCGTAATTGTTGTTGTTGTTGTTGTTGTTGCTGATGTTGATGGTGAACGCTGGTGGTAAAAAGTATGTCATTTATAAGCGACTTCTTGTGGTTTGATTGCTGTCGCGTGCACAGACACACACACACACAAACACACACACATACACAGGAATAGAGTGAGAAATATAGGAAGCTATTGGGATAACGATTTTGAAGGCGAATTGATGTCACTTTGCCGTCATTCACATGAGTCGTATGCTCCCCAGCAGATAAAGCTGCACCTGTACCATACACACACACACACACACACACACACACCCACCCACCTGTATTGCAGGACTTTGTGTGTGGGTTCGCTTCTTTTTTTCCTGTCCAGTCTTTCGACAAACGGAAGTTACACTCAAGCGAAAACTAATTTCATTTCATCAGAATTTGACTGGAACTTTTCCCATTTACTTTACGCTGCTACGTGCTATCGTTTAGTATGACTCTACCCCACCCCCACACCCACCCACTTTCCCGCTTCCCCACCACCTTTGCACCTTGTATCTGGTAGCAGTAACAGCAACAGCATAAGTTTATTGGTTTGACTTGTGATGCGTATCCGTCGCCCCAACGCACAAAAAGGTTAACTGAATAAATGCGTTTGCCTCACTGTCTATCTGTCTGTCTGTCAGTTTGGGGTAGGGTCTGGTGGCCTTGGGGCGTGGCTAGAGGTTTTCTGGTCTGCTGCTCTCTGTCTATATAGACATCGCGCCCGCAGCACAACTTATGACCAAGCATTATTTGCCGTTGCTGCTGCAGCAGTCGCAAAGAGCGCCGAAAAGTGCGCTGCGAAAATTGTTGGTTGCCACTTTATCAAGGACACCTTTTGGTACACTCAACTAAATGACAGCAACTCATGCCAATTGCTACAAAATTATCTACCAAATTATACAAATTAATATTATTAATCAATATCTATGATTTCACAAAATTTATTTCTATTTCTATGATTTTTACAAAGTTTTCTATACTTCGACCAACAAGATGGCTCAAGACAATTCAATATTGTTCTTAATCATCATCTCGATCAAGTGCTGCACAAATATATATTTATATATATATATTTATTTACTTCTTTGCTTATTTATTATTCTATTCGATTCGTTGTTTTTTTTTTTTTTTGAGTGCAGCACTTAACTGGATTCGAGTGAACTTAGCTCATCGCCGTTGTCGTGGTTGTCATCCTTGTTCTTGTTCTTGCTCTTATTGTTGTAGTCACATAACGACTTTTGGTTCATTTATTGCTCAAGTGATTGGCGATAATTCGCCGCGGGACCTGACGACCTGGCCTGAGCTGCGGTGAGCTGAGCTGAACAGCTTAACCTGGTCGCTAGCGTGCCAGTTTGGCATACCCAGAACCTGGTTAGCCTGGTTAGCTACCCAAATAACTCGCCCGCATTTCCCTTAAGCGTTTTGTGATTGCTTCCCACTTTTGGGGTCGCTAATGAATACCGACAAAACAGAGGGAGATGCATAGCGAGAGAGAGAGACAGAGAGAGAGAGAGGGAGAGAGAGAGAGAGAGAGAGAGGGAGAGAGAGAGAGAGAGAGAGAGGGAGAGAGAGAGAAAGAGAGAGATTTACAACACAGGCAGACGATTGCAGCGTAAAGCACCACTATACTTCCAATTCAGCTAATTAACCGCTGATTGTTGCTTTTTACATTGTTTTAAAATGCTTTCTTGAAGTCGAATTGCATTAATTTAACACTTGTTAACACTCCTGCTTCAATAACATTAATATTCATCGATTAAATCTTAAGTGATTCAACAACTCAACAACACATTCACTTAGCACTATAATAAGCAGCATTTTTAATCAACCACTTTGTACATGGTATAAATTGATAGCTTATTTATGGTATAGATAGCACACAGAGTATATATATATATGTATGTATATATACGAAAAAGTGGAGTATATGTATATATATATATATCGCCTTTTTATCGCTTTTCTATCTGCTCAAGTCGTTTACAAGTCTATAAAGGGTCTGATCAATATATCATCAATCCATTATGATTGGTTAAATGCGTTAACTTATGTATATATATATATATATATATATATATATATATGTGATTGACGCACACACTCCTTTCTACCACATACTCACACATTTAAACACACACAAAAAGCAGGCCTTTAACTGTAACGCAACTCGCAATCACAATTTGCAATACAAACGAGACTTGTTTCCTTTGTTGCGTTAACGCTGCAGTCTTCTGGTAAGCCACATCAACGCACATCAACAGACACACACATACACACACACACACACACACACACACACACATATATATATATGTATATGGATGCGTGGCATGCTGGTTTCATATTCAATTTTCAGTTTTATGCATGATTTATGCAATATTGTCCGACAAAACCACTCGCCATCAACTTCCCCCATTAACCGCCCCACTAAACTTTTACACGAAAGCGAAACGCATACGTATCCAATGCCACAGCTACTTGCTGCGCCTGCTGCTGCTGCTGTTGCTGCTGCTGCTGCTGCTACTGCTGCTGCTGTTGCTGCTGTTGCTGCTGCTGTTGCTGCTGCTGCTACTGCTGCTGCTGTTGCTGCTGCTGTTGCTGCTGCTGTTGCTATTGCTGCTGTTGCTGCTATTGCTGCTGTTGCTGCTGTTGCTGCTGCTGCTGTTGCTGCTGTTGCCGCTGCTGCTGCTGTTGCTGCTGCTGCTGCCCATTCCACTCTCGCTCTGATTCAGTGTCACGCTCACAAGCGTGTGCTGTTTAGCATTCTATTTATGTCGGAGCATCGCCTGGCTAGCACCGACAAAAAAAAGAAAAAACAAAATTCTCGTTCTCCTTTCGTTATCGCACTGTGCCCCGCCCAATTCTCATCAAACTCACACACATGCAGCACACAAACACGGATCCACATATTTTTCGGGTGGTGCCTGCTTATCAGTGCACACACTTTATACACCGGCCACAAAAGATGCCGTTTGCGGTATTGGCAACAGCAGCACTTGGCATTCATGTGAACGCCACACTCACACATATATATATATACATATATATACATTTATACATACATTATATATATATATATATTTATATATATATATATTTATGTATAGGCACGCATACAACTGCATTGCCAAATCTAACACAGAAACTCTGTTTGACTTGCATAGACATAATACACTCGAGAAAAAAAGAACCGAAGTAAACAAAGCACAGCGCGAATAAATAAATTAAAAATTTTATAAAAACAAAAAATCTGAAGAAAATGTGAGCAGCTGTGTTCGATGCGTTTTTTAGTGGTTTTTAAAAGTTGTAAGTGAACAAGGGTCTTCATTTTTCACTACAACATTGAACCTTGTTTAAGAATCGATACTTTTCTTCTTTTTTTTTTATCATAGCTGAAGTGTTTTATTGTTTTTTGTGGACATGTTTAAATTGATTGCTTGCACAATACTACACTTAAATTAATAATACTACACTTAAATTATAATTAAATCACTATGCCAATGTCTTCAACAGCTAGGTTATATTTTTTGTATATAATAGTATAATGAGATCGTTGAGGAAATTGGAATTGGATTATTAATCTTAGAGTGTCAGGCTCAACGAATTCAAGCTAACTTGACTGATTAGCAAATGCAAGAAAGCAACGTGTTTTCAAACAAATTTCATATTTCAGACTCGACTTTTGCTACTTTTTCTTAATCGTTGAACTACCAATTATTCCTTGCATGAACCGTTTCGAGTACTTTGTAATAATTACAATAGACTCTATCATGCAATCAATTCAGAGTCCTCCATTTCTATAGTTAAAAACTCAATTCGAAATGTCCTGTCTCGTGAATAACATTTCGCATTCTCCTGTTGAGGGGCTTAACTAATGCATACTAATCTTTTTTATTGGTCTGATTGGCTTCTCCCCAATTCATGCAACATATGATGACCCTCAGAAATCTTATAAATATTTTATTTTTTAATTCAAATTTAATGTTTAATATAATTTAATTAAATTTGTTACTTTTTCTATTTTTGGTGTCAATTGACTTTAGTTGAAATTAAATAAATAAATAAATTAATAAATTGCTTATAATTTAAGGACCTGGTTCTTTACCATTCATCAGTTTATGCTCAGTGTAGCTCGATTTGGACACTGGCCATTGGCCAATTCCTGTATTCACGTGAGTTATGTACCCACACTGAAAGCATTTACCTGCCTCTCTCCTCCCCTCCCCCACTATTATTCTCTGTCCCCCTCTCTTCCTATCTCTCTCTCTCTCTCTCTCTCTCTCTCTCTCTCTCTCTCTCTGTCTATATGACTTCCTCGAGACGGTGACCAAGCGAAATTGTAATCTGTGATTTGTACTTTGTGCTTTGCATCTGCTTGCCCAGCCACAAGTCAAAGTCGAAGCCCAAACCCAAACCGAGTCCATGTCCAACCCAATGCAATCCTTTTGCTTTAATTTGTGTCTTCTTTTTTTCGCTGGTTAAAGATCTCCGACTTCTGCTGCCCGATTGCTTCTATTCTTAACGCATGCTGTCACTCTAATCGGATATAGTATGATGGAATTAGACAGCATTATGAGGTAAAGTCAAAAAAGGATAAAATAATTTACTAGGCACATATTTAACATATAATTCAGTCAACATATTAATTCGCAATATATTTTCAAGAATAGCTGAGGCAAATATTGCTAGCCGCAAAACAAATATGTCCATAAAATTGGCAGGCACTTCAAGAATCCACACAAGTTTCCTAGTTCTGTACCTGCAGTCTATATAAATAAATACTCTTTATATCGTAATATTTCAAGACCACTTTAAAACTTGCACTTGCACTTTAAAATTGCATAAAAATCTAGTCTTTTTGATACAGCTCTCGACAACACCACTCAAGTGCACAGCACAGATAACTTTGTGTGGAATCCCTTTTTTTTTATTTTCTGAACATTTCGATGGCAAATTCAATCCAATATATGTATGCATTCAAATGCATTCAAATCATCAGCTCTATTTGAGAGTTTCTTTGTGTACCTTCTCCACGCTCCACGCTCGCATGCATCATTTGTGGATGCGCGTTGGCGCTTTCATAAATCAGCTGTATACGTTTCACGTCGACTCCAATCGGACATCAGAGAATGGCCATTGGACGCTGGACAGCCGATGCCAGTCACGGTCCACGCGGCCTTCAGTGGGTTGTTTGTTTGCATGCAGTGTTCAACACAAATTCGACTGCATTTTTCTTATTTACCCTAATACACTTATGATCTGCTCAAAATCTCCACAAACCCGTAAAAAAAAAAATAATAAAAATAAAAGAGGAATATATATAAAAAGTAAAAGAAGCGAAAAATAAACCCAACTGCCACAGAGTAGAAAATAAAAATCTATTCATTTTTGTAGCATGCACGCTTGAATGCATATGCATGCATATTTCTACAACGAGTTGTTCTGGTTCTGGTCTTGTTGGTGTTGCTGCTCGAGCTGTTTGCCATTGTTTGCCAACTGGCACACACACACCCACACCCACACCCATACACACACCCACACACTTAGAGCAACTGCTTGAAATCGTTACTGTCTTCAATACACCCTTGACTGGAGAGAGTATTATAATTTTATTATGACACGTGCAACACATTCAGACACTCATTTATGAGCTTTTGATATACACATACACATATATATATATATATATATGCATATATTCGTAATCAAATGCTAACCTATATTATATAGCTTATATCTATCTGTCCGCCTAATTGTCATAGATGCGAACTCAGTTTTCACAGCTTGCAGTAGCCAAACCATCTTAAAGCAATATGTTTTTTGACCATACGAATATACAAATATATTTTTATTTTCTTTGGCAACTGGATCGGGAACCAGAACTTAAATTCTAAATTTTTTAAAGCTAATATTATTTGTCGGGAACCTAATGCGAGCATATATTCCCAATTTGAAGTCTCTAGCTGCTATAATGCCTAAGTTCCGATTGCTCATACAAACGAAGACGCAGACTGACACGGCTAGATCGAATGTGTTGCTGGTCCTGATCAAGAATATATACACTTTATGGTGCCGGACTGTCAGTTATGCCTGTTAAGAACGTTCTCACCTATTTTTTTCCAAACTTTTAGAAGAGAATATCGGAAAAGTCTAGGTACCAATAAGTAACCAGAAAAATGCGGCTTGTCTTGAAAAACTCTATGGCTTATCGAGTATATGTTAATTTTATCAGTGTCACACAGATTTGGCTTAAAATTTGCCAGAAGTAAGCTCGCAAGTCATTTACGGCTTTAAATAGTTTGTTTTTATCTTGGGCTTCCCTTTCTTTTAGTTTTGTATTGATTAACTGAAATATTATGCGGTTGCACTTGGGTTGATAATCACTTGAGTGGACATGTAGTATTTGTCAAATTAAAGGCACACACTCATACACACACACACACTCATACACACACACACTCACACATACACATACACATACACACACACAGACACACATACACACACACACATACACATACAACCTCACAGGGACACACTCGCATTCGCATACACCCATGAATCTAATTAGGTTGTTTGTTTGTCTGAGCATTCCTACATTCATGTACTCATGTTGCATGCTTTGGGGCAAATGATAATATCAGAGTGACGGTAAATACCTGCTGTTTGCGTGGAATTTGTGAAGCGCCTTTGTGGCTTTGACATCCCATTAAAGACTCGCCTTCACACTACTGGATTGATTCAGCTTCTCAATTTGCTTTTCAATACATATTATTATTGGGAGCCTATCTTTGTTTGATTGCGTGCTTCCATGGCTTTGAAACGCATAACATGCATCGCTGGGATGCTGCATCTTCTGCTATTTAAGGCGACACCTTCAGCTAGGATGTACCTTGAGGATTCTTCCTCGCTTTCGCTACTATAAATACCTAGGTTGGTTAGATGACTTCGTAGTCTACAATGTCCTGCCAGTAGATCGGTGAGTATCCTAAGCCACAAAACGGTTCTGGCCCTGTTAGGGTTCATCAGCCTGCGTTCGTTCAATTTGATTTTAGAATATACCAAAATTTGGCAAGAATTCTTTAGTCTGAATGGGAAACCGGTTTTTTTTTCTCTTTTTTTCTAGACAAGCCCCGTTCAATTTAGATAACCGGATAAACTGCTGTTCATTTCGTGGAATGAGAGAGAGAGGCACACATTGCTGGGCTGGGCGGGAGCTGATGACCGGTACGATTGAAAATCGCTTGTTTTGATTGACTTTAGACACCCGAAAGTCAAATATGCAAATTGAATTAGTTTTTGTGCGACTCATCCCGACACACACACACACACACACACACGCACACACACAAGCTCAATCGCACACATATGTGTTGGAAATTGGCCATTGACCGCTAACAAAGTTGTCACCTTTTTCTGTGCATGGCGTTTGCGGCCTTTGCATCAATTTGAATGCCATAAATCACGACCAGGCCAGGACCCGACCACTGCCAGAGCGAGGCTCCAGTTTAGGACCCCGGAGACGGACCCCGCATCCGCAGGCGCTCCCGGACGCCGCCATGGCCTAATGTCGAAGATGCGTTTCCGCCGCCAAACCGGAAATGAGTTGTGAAATGAGACGCCAAGAAACAAAGAACGACAGCAAACAAACCGAAAAAAATGTAGCAAAACTAAACAAAAAGAACAAAAACAAAAAAAAAAAAAAAGAAAAGAAACAAAAGAGAGTCGCCGCCACAAATGATTAATTGCTCGGCATTTGTGCGGCTCGTTAGACGGCGAACGAGTCGGCCAACATAAACAAAACAAAGCGAATCGAAAAGACAATAAATTCCAGAAAGGTTAAGCGAAATTTAAATACCCTTCTCGACGACTATATGTCCATCAAATACCACACATATTTATTTGCAATTGTTAGTCAAACTGCGCCAAGCCAAAAGCGATTGTATTTTCCCCAGTTTTGTTCAAATAGTGTAATCAGAACAATGCAAGAATTTTCCTCCAATTGTTACAAATAATGATTGCTAAAAGTACTACTACTACCAGGCGTGACACGGAGCAAGATACATTCAGAATACATTTTGTACTTAAAGAGTGTTAAGTGAGAGAGACTTGTTGTTGCCTTCGACACACATCAGACGGCGACTGTTGCTGTTGGCCTTGCGGGCGGGGCATTTCGGGGGGCCAACAATGGGTTAATGCAACAAAACAATTTTTCAACATGCTTTCAACTTGGCCTAATTGAATTGCCAAAAACTAAAGCTGTCAGAAATGCGTTGGCCCAAAACAGACGCAGGCGAGCCGCAGAACACACACACACAAGCACACACACACACACACACAACACACACACTCACAGACAAGATTAATGAGCGTAAATCATTTCAAACATTTTTCAAATAATTTATGAAAATTTCTGCTCTCCCAGCGGACTCCTCGGAGAAGGTCGTCAGCATTTTTAGGACTCATTTATTGTTGGCAGTTTTCGTTCTTGTTTTCAGCATGGTTTAATATCGCTTTATTTCATTTTGCCTTATGATTTTCGCTTTTGCCCTTTTCACTTACACTTTTTGCATTTCTTTTTGATTTGTGGGCACCGTAACCATTAAAATGACTATAATTAGGAACACCCTTCAATTTCTTGCATATATAACATATAATATTGCAATAATAAATACATAGAAACAATTTAACAAAAATGTTACTCATCTTTTGCTTTCATTGCAGAGCATTTCTTCTTGAAATCATAGTTTAGCTGATCTTACTTTAACTTTGTCATTAGGATAACTTCTATTCGCACACTCATTGGACGCAATGAATTATTTTAAGATTTGAAACATTCGAATAGCTTTATTCATAAAAAAAAGAAGGTATTAAAACTCCGCAAGGGACAAAATTATTTACATATTTATGATTATTATTAATATTTTTGATTTATCTTAATTTATCGAACACAAATTTATTTAGTTGAATAAATTTAATTTAATTAATGAAAATTGGTTTCAATATAGTATTATATTTGAATCGATTGTAGATTACAATATTGAGCTTGTGGCAGAGATATGAATAGCAATTTATATCACAAACAGTAGTTGCTGCAGCTCAATGAATATGCTAGCGATGTTTAATCAGTTTATCAATGCCAGTTTCACAGTTTAAGTACTGCAACTACAACAACAACAACCACCAACAAAAGCAACAACAAGCAACAACAACAACAACAACAACAGCGAATGTATAGTTAAGCCGTGCCGTTGAATCGACGGTTGTTGTACAGAGCTGAACAGACTGTAGCACTATGGTTTATATACCGAGTTCAGATTGGGGTTTTATTGGGGAGAGTGGTTACGCACACATGCATCTGAAGCTGTTTGTGCTGCAAGTGAAAGCCAGCTAAGAGTTGCACATAAATCAAGTAGCAACAGGAAATCGTGATGCCAAATTTTGGACTCATGTGTACCAAAATTACAGAAATCTAAAGCTTTAATGCATAAGCAATTTGTATCTGTAAATACCCAAAACTACTTGTATAATAATATATATATATATAATATATATATATATTAAGTTGTATGTACTTGCGTGTAACTGTATTTTAATATGTATTATCTCTTGTGATGTGCATCTATTCATCATGGGTTGCATCTGTGCTTTGTTTCTTATGTATCTGTATTCAATTATAATTGCATTTCCACATCTCAATTTACTGAAATACCTGTCTATATCTGTACTTGTTCACATCTACCTGCAATTCGCGTAGAGTGTGTGCAATTATTGAAATACGAGTAGCAAACAGCCAGTTGCCAGTTTTACTGTGAATCTTCAAAGTTGCCCCCAACCACTGTGCTGAATTCAAAATGCTTGTTGCACATATTCTATTGATACTGCAACTTACATAAACTAATAGTTATATTATATATAGGAGTGTGTCAAAATAAAAAAAATAAAAAAAACCAACAATTTTTCACGCTTTAACTTGAGAGCAGAATCGGTCAGTAAGTGTTGAATTTAAGAGGCATTTACATTTATTTTTGTTCGCAAACCTACCATAGAATACCGACCGTGGACTGCTGGTTTCGTAGTCAAATTTTAATACCCGTTTGCAAGCGCATTTTTTTGCATTATGCCTGTTATCCTTGTTGTCGGTCTGTGCCAGAGTCAGTCTATGCAATATTTTTTTTTTTTTCTGCCTGTTTTTGTGGCCAAGTGCAAAAATATTAATGCACACAGAACATTTTTTGGAGATAGTGAGCTGGTGAAGGGAGTATGGAGTATGGAGTATGGGGTGGGAGGGTGGTTGGGGTGGACTACAGATCCTAGGTTTATTTACAAATGCGCATATGCTTTGACGACGACCAGCAACAACAATATTTTGGGAGAAACATTTGAAAAAAATAATATGTACATCTGTCTGTGTCTATTTGTATATTTACACATACATACGTATGTATGTATAATACATATACATATATTACATAAAATATACCATAATTCAGTCTGGTGTATTTTGTATGCATTTCAATGAAATTTACATAAAATAATATCAGAGAGAGAGAGAGAGTGAAAAAAAAAATAAATAAAAAATTGTTGAATGTGTTGTGGAATTGTTGTTGGTCCTCGCTGGTGATTCATCAACAGCACAAGCAACGGCAAACTGGCTAACTGGATGCAACCAGTTTTACAGTTAGCCAAATCTATTTGTGTCGAATTCCGTTGTTCTCAGTTGGGCATTCATGCAAAGTGCTAAAAATTGATGCTTCCGGAAGTTTACATATGCCACACAATCGAATCTGTCTTTCCGCATTTAGTTACCGAGTACTATCTGTCAACATTTGTTGCATATTTTTGCGATTGTGTTGCACAAAAACATTGACAACAAAATGCAAATGCGACTCATCTCAAATGTGTCTATTCGGTATATTTCTGGTGTTCAGTGTGCCCACTCACAAAACCATATATTTTTGGTTTTGATTACACTTTTTTTAATGCATTTACCATTAATTTGCGGCAACAACACAGAAAGATGGTAACTTTGTCAATAGCCACAATTTCAATGCATTCGAATGAATATATTTTTTGTGTATGCAGCTGGTAAATATAAAAAAAAAATATGAAAACCCTAACATAACATTTTATTTTGTTTCAAAATAGTGTCGAGCAATAATCAGACTGCAATACGGATACAGATACGGAAGATTATGTGGTTTTCAGTAATAAACACAATTAGAGCTCAAAGCTAATAAGTTTCAAGCCACTATCTACTCAATCCAACTTTTAGTATTATCTGTGCTGAGTGCGACCCGCAAATGTCGCTGGGGCATTAAATGCTCAAAATATTCGCGGTAGAATAATGCTTAAATAAAAGGAGTGAAAAAATAGCACAGATGAATTATTATTTATTTATTCACACATGCCACTGGGTGGACAAACAGAAATTGCACAAAAACTAATCACAGAACAACTACAAAAAAAAAAAACAACAACAACAAAAATTAACTTTTTGGTTTTTGGTTTTTTTTCTGTTTTTTTTTGGTGTATGCCACCAAATGCAAAAAAAAAGAAACTTGAGCGGCAAATTGCAAAACAAAAATGGGCAAATGCGATGCTTAGCACATTGTCAAAACAGCTGGGCGGGCATATGTGTGTGAGAGTATATGTGTGTGTGTGTGTGTGTGCTCTTGGTATTTGCATAAAATTTAAATTTCATTTCTTCGATTTGGGCCAAGTCAACGAGGCAACGAGCCAACGAGCCGAGGGTCGCTTAAAGGCAACGATTTGTATGCACGAACGTGCAAGCCCCGAATCCCATTTACAACTCAATGATTTTGCAAATCACACACACACACGCACACACACGCACCCGCACA
Organism: Drosophila anomalipes; assembly: GCA_035041615.1. Classification (NCBI taxonomy): domain Eukaryota; kingdom Metazoa; phylum Arthropoda; class Insecta; order Diptera; family Drosophilidae; genus Drosophila; species Drosophila anomalipes. Next base: position 1,073,593 of record JAWNKZ010000254.1, on the reverse strand, counting down.
CACACACACGCACACACACCGAGGGAGAGCCACGTTGCGGATGAGCAATTTGAAGCGCATTTGCAAATGTGGCACGACACGTACTTAAGCAGCAACATTTGCGACAGAGTCGCACATAAACCAAGAGAGAGAGAGAGAGAGAGGGAGAGAGAGAGAGAGAGAGAGAGAGAGAGAAGGCAGCATAACAGCTAATTACACGAAAATTTCAATGATTTTGGTGCGCCCTTCTCGGCGATTCTCACAAGCATTCGTTTTGTCAACGCACAACAGCAGTTGGCCTCGTTGCTTTACGACTGCCAAAAAACACAGAAGAAGCAGAAGAATACCATTTGTAGACCTTAAAGCCAAGCCGAAACATGTCTATGCCAGGGTGTTACCCTGTAAGTAGACCTTTACCACGCCACTACTTGTTTACATACTGTACAGCATTACGAAATAACCACGCAGACTCAAGTTGAGACTACTTCGACTGCAATATATCCTGTACGCATCTTAGACTTAAAGCAAGTCAAGATTGAAAATATTAAAATAATAGTGTTATTCTCTGTTCGGAAGAATGTACCTGAAACTTTTGGAATACGAGACATCCAGTAAACAGTAAAAGTTATAAATTGAAAAGTAATTCTTTTATCTTAATACTACACTGCAAGACAATTTGTATAAGATATAAGACGTAAGCGTATTTATTTATTTATTTCCTTGGGTCACACATATCTGGGATACACATAAATATTGCCAATGTACACGACATAAAAGATACGAATTAGTAAATATCGAAATTATCTTATAACGGAGTATGTTTTAGTAACCCTTTCAGACACATATGATGGCTGCAGGGTATAATAATGTGAGAAAATCTTTTTGGCTTGACCTCTGGCAGGCAGTGTAAGGCTACGTGTGTGTGTGTGTGTGTGTGTGTGTAGCCGTATCTCACGCACAATCAACATGGGCTCGCACTCACTCGAACACTCATACTAGTAGATCCCAAGACGACACGAGTCCCTTGACAAACCCCGCCCTCCTCTTTCAAATGCTGTCACTCCATCTGTGCTGTTGCTGTTGTTGTTGTTATGGGTATTGGTATTGCTATCGCTATTGTTATTGTTGTTGTTGTTGTTGTTCTTGTTGTTGTTGTTGTTGTTGCTCTTGTTGCTTTTGTTGTTATCGTTGTTGATTCTTAAAGTTTATCCGATTGTTTAATGAGCTCTGAACGAAATAGAAATCAATGATGCGAATTTTATGTGCCTTTGGCAGACCGAACCGAGTGGACAAACTGGACAAACGGACAGCAACAGCAACACTGAAAGAAAATGGCACATGGAGAGTGAAAGAGATATAGGAAGAGAGAGAGAGAGAGAGAAAAAAAGAGAGCGAGAGAAAAAGAGAGAGAGAGAGAGGGAGAAACACGTCACGTCAATATTGTTATGCTTTGTGTTAAGATTGTTTGGACTGTGGACCACGCTGAAACACGCATTTGTCGACAAAATAATAAACAGTTTGCAAACACAAAACAGCAAAACATGTGAACAAAAGGCAAAAAGAAAGAATACAAAAAAAAAAACAAAAAAACCAACAACAACAGAAAGTGGCAGGAAACTGGAAAGGGAGCGTTCAGCTGCTATACGAATCCGAAATTCCCCATTGGACTCGGACGCCAAAATTCACACTCGGACTTCGATACCGAAGCATCTGATGGGCGTTGGAGAGTTGTCTATATATTTTGGCAACTCGATTGCTCATCGAGTTGCGAGCGCAGGAAAATGTTGACATATATGCTGAAAGAGAGTTTGTGTGCGAAAGTGCGAAAGGACACACTAAAAATACATATAAATATCGCAGACCAGTTATGAATGCTCCGAGTCTGATTCACTAGCGATAAAAACTTTTTCACACAAGAAAAAACAATAAAAAAAAAACAACAATTACAAATACACTGAACGAAAAATGAACAGCAGCTGTTCATTTTATTATTTCAGACAATATCCATTTTTCATGCTAGTTTCATTTTAAAGCGTGAATAAAACAACAACAAAAATGTGTGCAAAGCTGGCATTCATCATAGACATTCTGGAGCCTCATGAAAAATAGTGAAAGATTATTATTTCAATGGAATGATAAGTGTGCAATATTTCTGTGTACTGTGTGTAATCCTACAAAACTGCAAAATAGAATATTCAATTTGAATGAGACTACTATGAAATAACTAAACTGAAAGTTAACTTTTACTATCCGCTTTTGATTGCGTTCGTTTCATTATTCTCAGTCTAACAATGAAATATATCAAATATCACGAGATGAACCATTCAAGGAGGTACAAAAATAAGCAAACAAATAATAAGAGTAGTAAATTATTTCTAGATTGCTGAATTGAAACTTTAGCTGTATTTCTCATTATAGTTTCTAATACAACAGGTCATTAAAAATAATTGAAAGGATCAGATGTACAGAGATATCGAGAGAGGGAAAGAGAGAGAGAGAGAGAGAGAGAGACAGAGACAGAAAGCGAAGATAGACAGTAGAGCAAAAATAGTGAGAAGGAGTTGACAAATCGATATATATATAATAAAAAGGAGAAAGATAGAACTGGGTCACAGTCTGTCAATACTATAATCGCCATTTGACCTGTCTCTAATCAAGCAGAAATGAATTATTTAAGATATGCTACACATTACTCCCCCTCTCTCCCTCTCTCCCTCTCTCTTCCTCTTTGTTGATTCCAATTGGCTTTCAAATTGGCACAATTGGGAGCATATGTGGTGGTGAGGGCTATTTTTTGTTCAGCTTGTCATTTCGATTTTATATATATTTTAAAGAAATTTTGCGAGTTTGATTTTATTTTATTGTTTGCTTTGTTGCTTCTTATTTTTATTTATTTATTTATTTTTTATTTTTTTTTTTTTTCACCCATAGGCGAACCGTAATATATGTAACTACAAGCAACAGGGGACAACAGGCCAGAACCAGTCGAGGGCAGTTGGACTGAGATATCAAAAAACAGGTCAACTGGAAAAAGCGTTCAGGGTCAATTGATTCTAATTACTTGGCCAAGAATTGTTTTTAGGCATCGGGAATCGGGCAACGAAATGCTATTCCGTTGTAGGCGTTGAAGCGTTTCATGCATTCAATTGGAAATACATGTTAAAAGTGGCAGCAGAACAGCAAACAAGACAGGGTATATGGAAAGGGGGGGCGGGCAGACATTATCGAGGGAGTCCACCTTTTGGGGCGAGCATCGCCGGACCTGTAACAGTGTCATAAAATATGAAAATTAACGAGACGCCTAGCGACAGGAACAGGAACTGAACCTGGAACTGGAACACCAAACAGCAAATAGGCAGCAGCAACTCCACTGAGCTGCCCTTTCAGCTGCCTTTGGGTTGCTGAATGTTTTTTATTTATACTTTTTTTTTTCTTTTAAGAATGTAATCATGTGTATTCTGCTGTAATAATTGAAATTCCATTAGGTCACATCTCATATTTTGGGCTGATTTGCATAAATTTGAATCTAGCCCCAAAATTTCCTATTTTTCGATGGATGCGAATTTAACGGAAACAAAGCGACAACATAAAATGTCGAGTAAAATGCGAAAGAATGTAATCGGTGAGTTGAGGCCGATTTGAAACACAGTTCATATGCCATTAAAGATAAAAAAAAAAACTCAGCTACTAAACTGAGTACTTCAAGTAAGTCGACAATCGATTACAAAAGTGATAAGAAAGCTGCAAATAAATGTATGAAATTTCCATTTCTAGTTGAATACAGAAACAGTGCCAAGCACTTCCCCCGAAGACTTCTGCACATGAAGTTGTTCAGATTGTTAACTTAATTTTCTGTGCGGCTATCAAGTTGAAGCAACCCATTTTTGCACCATTCTTTTTTGGTTTTTGTATTTTTTTGTATATTTTTGGTGATTTTTGTATCGATGCTATAGTTTCAGTTACAGATACTTACATGTCGTTCGCACCAGTCTCACCACCACCACAAATGAGAAAATGCAAATTGCATTTTCGTACTTAAAGCTGCCTTGCTGCCTTGCTGCCTTGCTGCCTTGCTGTTTACTGTTTGCTGTTGCTGTTGCATTTTTGTTTATTTTTCTTATTTGTACAATTTATATTACTGCACATTATGCGGCGGCAGCGACAACTTCTGTTGATGCTGCTGCTGCTGATGGTGATGCTGGTGCTGATGGTGCTGCTTTCTGCCCTTTGCTTTCTGTGCAGTTGCAACATTAAGTTGTTGTCACACACAAGCACACACGCGTACACACCTACACACATACACACACACACACACTTATAGAAATAAGGTCAAATGTCTGTATTTTTCAATATCACTGGCGCCGACTCGTGGCTGCCAACACAAGCACACACAAAGGCAGCCACAAATTTATGTGAACCTGGGAGAAAGAGTTTGCCCAGAGTGTTTGCACACCATGAACTTAATGTTAAAGCCTCACGGATCGTAAATACACATATTTATATATATATATTTTATATTATATATATATATATAGATATATATATAGTTATATATAAATTGAGTACATACAAATATCAATGAGTGTATCAAAATATAAACATGGATATGCATTTCTTTTATTTTGTTAAGCATTTTGTAATGTAAAAAAGTTGCCAATTATGAAAATTCAAATACAGTTTCTTAATTTTCGATTCAGCTGGCGATAACATAAGCTGCACCCAAGTTTATTATTACAGTTTTAATTGCAAGCAAATTGCATGCAACAAACGCATTTAAGTCAACTGCACAGTTGGTTGCATGTACCTCTAAAGAGGCATTTCATGACTAGCAAAAAACAAATGTGAGTCAGGTGTGGAAAAGAACATCTGAGTAATTTCTTTTGTTTTATATCACAAAGTTCATACGCTTAAAGCAGTCAATGTCAAACTGTTTTACAACACTGTTCTCTGCATACAAAGTGTATTTTGTATTTGAGCTGCCTTCCACAGCTTCATCGCTTAAAGGTTGTTGTAAAAGTCAAAAGGACAACAATTACATGCATAATTCCCATATATACTGAATATTTCCACATTTTTAAATATGTTTTTTTTTTTTCATTCTCCGATTTATTCTGTTTTTATTTATGTGTATATATATGTATGTAAGTGTCGTACTTTGTGGGAATGTGAATACTTTGTGTTTCCAGAGTTGACTTTATTTTAATCATGTTGCATAAATTGTAAATATCCAAGGCATCTACTGTGCTGACCATGCATTGCACTGCCTTCCCCCTCCTGTCCAGTCCCTTTAGTTTTATGCAATGCAATTTATACATTTTTCACGCATTCATTGCATATTATGAATCTTACATAGCTTTTCACACAGTGTACTGCGCTCTGACCTCATGTACATGATTTATATTCTTAAAATTGTATTCGCTTCAGTCTCGCTCTTTTATTTCTTTTATTTATATATATATATATATATATTCTATATAATTCGGCACTTGCCAATGAATTTGATGCAACAAGCACAAAGTGAGCGCGTTCAGTGTTCGATTCGCATTCGCTGCACCATTTTCTGCTGCCCTTCACCCCATTTAAAGCAACCCCCGCCACGCCCCACACCCCACACGCCAGCAGCACATCTCGCTCGCCACTGGGTGTTCTTTGCATGTAAAATGTGTTGACCTTGGATGTGAGGCGAAGCGTGCAGCGTGCGGCATTTGGCAACCTTTATAATGGCAGCTTAAATTCATTTACATATCGTATAATGCATGCTCGTATCATCATATTTGTACAGCGACTTGAATGTGTGTTTAATTACTTCGCCAAAGCACACACGAGCCAACACACACACACACACACACACACACAATCACACACACACACGCACACCAGCAGATACACAACCAAACCCTCTCTGACATCCACAGTTGAAGTTTTAAGCCTTGCATGGCACGCGAACAGCTAAAAGTATGCAGCCCAATTTGTTAAGCCGCATTTGTGCGGAAAATCTGTGAGGCCCGAAAGGACCCAGAAAACCCCAAACACCAAGCCCCAAAGCCCAGGCCCCAGAGCCTCAAAACACATTTGCCAGTTTAGCACTTTGGATTGACGAGAGTGTACAATTTAAAGAGTCGCATAATTGGCGTCACTTTCCTTTCTAGCAGCGCTGTCATTTCTATCGAAACATTTAATGAAACCAAAATCACATTTCCATTAAATCTAAATTATTATTATTATTAGTATTATTATTAATATTAATATTATCAATTAATTGCTTATTAATAGGCTAAAAATGTGTTCTAAAATTGTTAACTTTTATTGGATATTTTTCCTGAAAAGGTATACAAAGGGATACCCATGTGTATTTTGTGAATCATGAACAAATAAGAAGTTGAGCAGTAGAGAATTTAAGCTTAAATCTTGCCACTCACAGGTTCTTTAATAGTTATAGATAGCTTTTATAAAATAGCTTTGATTTTTTCTTGCGGAAACGTTATTTAATTTTCAGAATACTTTTATAGCTGACCCAGTTTAAAGTGGCAATAAGAAAAAGTTGAAACCAAAATGGCAAAGAAATTATTAAGCACGAAAGAAAATGAAATAATCGAATAAGAATTCGAAACGAACAAATTAAATGAGAGAAGTAAATGAATGCAGTGAGTGCAAACGATGAGTGCTGATGAGCCCAATGAATGGATCAAATGCCTGAACAGAAAAGAGCCGGCAATTGCTTAAAGCTATGTATAAATGTGGGAGCCAAACAGCAGCACTAGGACAGAGCGAGCGAAAAAAAGAGAGAGAGAGAGAGAAAGAGAGAGAGAGAGACGCAGTGTTAGAGTGAGATAGAGTAAGTATGTGTACGTAGGTAAAGCAAACAACAAATAAATTTGATAGGAAAATCCGAAAAACTAACTCGCTTAATAACTTGCACTTGAGTGGCAAAAGCAAACAGCGACTCTCTGAGAGAGTGCCACAACTTTTCGACTGACCAACAACAGTCTCCCTACACCAGCACACACACACACACACACACACACACACACACACAGCACACACACACGCACACACACACGCACGCACACATGCAAGCGCACACACGAAAGTTTCGTAGGGCAAAATCAGTGCACAAGTCGCACTCCCTGGATTACTGTGGGTGTGGTTGCTTTGTGAGGTAGTTGGGTGCTGTGGTAGTTAGCAGTTACTATTCTGCTTATACCCTTGTCAAGGGTACATTCATTTTGTTAGCCATTGTGCAACAAATAGAAAACGATATCTTTGATCCAGTTAAATATATATCTGACTACTACTTACTATATTATATAAGAACTATTGGAGTAATCGTTCAATAATTGAGCTTTATTGTGTGAGTCACTTTATATTTTGCGATCAGATTTCTAACAATTAATAAATATCACTGTGAAATTAACACTTCAGTCAAATATATTTGCAAGCGTGTTTGTTCTGCGACAATTCGCTGTTGTATCCTTTTTTCGTTGGTTGCCATTTTCAATTGTGCAGGAGCGTAATAACTTTAAGCTGCAGGAGGTCGGTCGGTGAGCAACGGTTTGCTGCGCACAACTCAAAAGCCAAAACTAATCCCAAGCAAAAACCGGTAAAGTAAAAAAGAAAACAACAAAAAATACAAGTCCGACAAAATGAAAACACATGTACGCACACACGCAAACACACGCACACACACACACGCGCAGGCTGTGTGCGCCACCTGTCGTTCGTATATGGCATTTAGCGACGCTTCTCTCCCCGCAACCTCTCTCTACCTCTCTCCCTCTCTCTCTCTCTCTCTCTGTCTCGGTATGCATGCAAAGTTTTAAATTTGCTTAATCAACAAAATGCAAATAACAGCTCGTCAGGGATTTTTGTTTAGTCTTGTTTATGCTTTATTTACCTACCCCCCCCCCCCCCCTCTCCACCGTCTTTCCCCTCCTCTGTTGTTCGCCATGTGCTTTTCCCCAAATAGATTTCAACAATCGTAACACTCGAATTCGTAGCTTGCACACACACACACACACACTTACAGATAACTGTACTATAAAAGAAATGGATTTGAGCACTCGTATGTACTAAAACCGTACGTCTGTCCGTACGTCTGCCTGTGCTGTGTCTGTGTGAATCCATTGTTCCTTTGTCTCTCATTCATAATTATGAAGAGCACAATTCCTATTATCATTTTACTTAAGTTTCTTATTTTTTTAGCCAGCAGATAATCAGATTGTGGTTCTCTAACTGTAATACAATTTGCATTAAAAATAATATTTAAATTTAGTGAATACAAGTATTCTCTACAACCAGTTGAAATGGATGAAAGAGTAAAGTTAAGTATACGCAGCAAGCCAAGATAGATACGTACATATATACATAGCTGTATACCTAAATACATATGTATATAATATAATTAGATATAAAAGCGTTTTGTTTTTGTGAACAGAATATAAAACAGGTTTAAAATTGTATAAATTTAAATTTAAATTTATATTCTGCTCCCAGAAGCAAATATCAATTTATCAACGCATTGAAACTTTTCTGAACAGAGTTTTTGTTTCTTAACTAAATTTCTTTAGCTATTTCTTATTTGCATAGCTCGATTTTTTATTTTCAAATGACTATCAATCTGAGGAGTTCCTTGAATCTACTTAATATCTGAATTGCATTGATAAATTTTTAATAGTTCCCATTTGTGATTTTTGTTGTTGTCCTTTTTTTTTTGTGTGTTTGGCATCAATTTCATTCTTATTTTAATGTACATAATTTTGGCACACATATTCGCATTGATTGTCCTTCCCCACCATACTCGCCCCCAAGGCAATATTTACGACTGCTGCCGCTCCAATTACTTAACATGCAGCCAAAGTACTTAAGCAAAATACAAAAAAAAAAATAATAATGGGAGAGCAATAAAGAAGCAGCAAAAAAAGACAGAAAATGTGGCCAAAAAAAAAGCCGAAGGCTGTCGTTTGAAATTTGCCATTGAGCTTAACTTTCACAATTGCAATCGCATTGGTATTGTAACATTCACTTTCCATACTGTCACCACCCAGCCCCTCTGCAAGATCCTAACAGAGGCGTGGCCATCGTTGATGCTGTTGCCTGGTCGCTGAATTGGAGCCGTTGTTTGGTGGCGCCACATGACCACAGGCTGCAACTCATGCCGTTTGTTGAGCCCAAAACCACCCAACCCCAATACCAACTCCATTTCTCACACTTTCCGTCGCTCCCTCCCTCTTTATCTCTCTCTTTGTCTCTCTTTCCGCTTTGCTGGAGCTTGCTACCACTTGGCGTCATTTTCCGGCGTCAACTTTACTACGCTCGTTCATTCATTCAATTGTCACAGTTCGCAAATGCATACAATCCTTACCCCCTGCATCCCTACACCACTGCACCACTGCAACACTGCACCCCTGCACCACTGCACCCCTGCATATGGCCTCTCTCTCTCTCTCACTCTCTCTCGTTCTATGACTGACACTTTGGCTGTCTTCTGTGGTTTTGCCGCCTGGCGCACTGTTGTCAATGTCGCTTTGTCAACTTATTGTTTCGTATGCCAAAATAAATTCAAAGTGTATATAAAAATCAGAATTAACATAATTTTCTCTGTCCCATTGAATTATGTATACCCTAATGGAGCTGCAAACTTAAGCAAAAGATTTCCAAAAAAAAAATATAGTTGTTTGTTTTGTTCAACTTTAAATTAAAAATGTTTATCGATACACAATTCAAATTATCCATTTAATCGCTCACAATGAAGTCATCTTATAGAATACTTCAATTAATCTTTCTGCAGACACAATATCTACCAAAAATAATTGCTCTCAGTTCAAAACACCTTGAAGATAGAAAAGTGGAATTTCACTGCTCGATTTATATTTAAAATAAGAATGACTATTCACATTTCAGATGTACTCTAATCAGAAGTAAATCCTTAAAAACATAATGCACTCAGTGCTAAAGAGAATTGTCCTGGGCAATCCAATAAAGACAAAATATATAATGACATAATACACTGAAAAATAAAAAATAAAATGTGACGAAAACCAGTTAAAAATATTTCGATGCTGTCGAACATGCTGTAATTTTTTTGATTTGGTTTTTGTCGTTGCCTGTTTAGAGAAGCTGCAATGACAACTGTCAATAGTTGAGCATTTCGCTAGGGTATTGTAAAAGGATTGGGCAATACGAGAAAATACACGAGAAAACTGCCAACCAAAAAGAGAACAAAAAACAAGGGAATAGAAAAAAGAAAAAGAAAAAAAAAAACAAAAGTGAAAAATACAATGGGCATGTGGTGTAAACAGCTTTTGGGCCATGTTTCTATTGTTGTTTGCTTTTTGTCGCCTTTTGTGTGACACACAGACACACACACACACACACACACACACACACACACACACACACACATAAGCCCAATATGTGGCATGCATGTTGGCATTTTGTTTTTGACTTTTTTGCTTGCACAGAGCAACAGCGGGGTGTAGGGAGATAGATAGAGAGAGGAAGAGAGAGAGAGGAAGCAGGCGTACTGTAAAAGAAGCAGTGTGTAAAGTGCAAGTTGGCAGCTTGGCCGCTTCCGTTTCCGCTTCAGCTTGGCGTCGCCGCCAGCGGCAACAGCAGCAGCAGCAACTATAACAATGCCGGCAAATGCTGTGCGCTTGCAACAGCAGTTGACACTATACACGCACACACACACAAACACTCACACACACACACACACACACACTCACACACACACACACACAAGCATACATGTGCAGTGACAGTTGATTTCTTGTTGCCCACTTTTTGGCATTGCTTAAAATCATGACAAAAGTTGCTTGCCACAGGTTGTTGTTGCTACTGCTTCTGTCAGACAACCAAGCAGCAGCAACAACAACAACGCCAAGAGCAACTGCAATAACATTAATGTCACCAAACCGAACAACAAACCAAACCAACAAAAAAAAAACGTTTATTTTTGTTTTGTGTATCAAGCTGCTTATTGTTGTTGCTGCTTTTACCTGCTGCAATTGGAAGCGAAATCCTTTTTGACAGCCACATGCAGCACCGCCATTTAATGCTTACAACATGTTAGTTAGTTAGTCGTTGACACAAGTGGAGATCTCAATAGGATCTCTGTCTCTGTCTCTATCTCAATATATTTTTAATATTAAGCATAGTTTTTCTTGTATTAATGCAAACTGATAAAATGTTATATTTATTAAATTGAAAAATTAGTTTTCCTATCAAAAGTTGATTGTTTTGCATATCTGCCACCAGTGAGAAAGAGAGAGAGAGAGAAATATTGTGTTTTTTTTTCCAGCAACAATAATAAATATATTCAGTTTCTGCCGTTTTCCATAATCTGAGTTTAATCTGAGAATTTCATTTCTTTTAAGAATGTAAGCCAATTGCAATTAAACCAGAAAATTTCCAGCATGTCGCAATGTTTGATTGCTTGGCCCATGAAATTGTTGCACAAGTTGATATGGCCATGGAATAATTGCTGGTATTTATTGCATTCATTCAGACAATAAACGCTCGACGTCTTATCAGCAATCAGCAGCTGCTTCGTCGTCATGTTGGCCATGTATTAAATTTGGCTGGTTAAATGAATTATGCATTGTTAAATGGATTTCGGTGCGGCAATATCATAAATGAGGCATCGATTGCCATATAATTATCATAATAAACTGATATGCACTCACGCACACATACACTGGCAGATGGTGTGCGTGTGTGCGTGTGTGCGTGAGAGCCTGTGTGTGTATCTTTGTTTAAAACAAAAAGCTTGCGTGGCGTATACGCAATATTTGCTTAAGCCACTCACTCGCCACATATCAAACAATTTACTTCAATGCGACTGTTGAAATTTAATTATTTTTCAATCAACAAACACGCCTCCTACTCACAAAAACACCCACCACACCCAAAAAAAAAAAAAGCCACCCACCCAAATGATTCCCTCCCGCTCAGTCGTATTTACTTTGCGCTTGGCACGTCCAACAATTTAATGACTGCTTTGTGACAAAGCGCTGCAGGTGTCGCACAGAAAAAGCAACTAACGTAAAAGCGACAAGTCCCATTCCCCTCCCCTCTGGTGGAGCCATTCCCAACAACAACAAAAAATACAAAAAAATAAAAAACAAACAAATACAGACACAACCTGAAAAGCGTATGGGACAAGCAAAATGACAGTCCCGCAAATGCCGGAGCAACTGAGAAACAGATGCAGTTTCATTGCGTCAAGCAACATCTCTTTGCCCCGATAACCCAGGTTCGCTCCATTCCCAGGCAGACATTTTAATTAAATCCCTAAACGAGAAATTCGTTCGCTCTGAAATCCTACTCACTATTTTCACATTTGCGACGTTGTTGTTGCTCTTCGGTTGCTACTTCACTTACCCAGAACAGGCTTTGACATTGGCCCAATCTCTGCATTCAACTCAATCGACAGCTTCCAAAGAAGGCCCTGCCGGGCAAAAATCTAATCACCTGATCGGATACCGACGACTTCACATGACTATTTATTCAAATGGGTTAGTGAAGAGTGGCCTTAATTAACATTCTTATTTTGCTGTCTATCATAAACTCTGTTTGTACCAATTTTTCATTAATTTTCTCCTTACGAATCGGTTTTATTTCCATACGATTCATATATTTTATGAACAAACTATTTCCAATTTTGGCTGTCCATTACATTTGCAAATAGTTCTCACTTTACTACGGATTAAATGTTGTGTGTAAAGCTTCAAGTAACTTAAAACAAACTTGTAATCCTACTTTTACTACGTAGAAGGGGAAAAAAATGGCAGTATTACGCTAGATTATGAAAATAGTAATGACGGAGTATTCAGTCAGCAATTTGGGATTTTTGGATTTGAATCCTAGATTAAATTCGAACGCAAACAAATAATAATAATAATAATAGTCATAATAACAACAATCTGATATTGAGCAATGCTCAGACAAGGGTTCTGTATTGTCAATATGTTTGTGTTTGTTTGTTTGTTTGTTTTAGTTAATACCACAAAAGGGTTTTGCGTATGGGCACTGGATGATGAGCTTCTTGTAGTTTCTTGTGGTATAATTCACTGTGGCAACACTTTCGAATTGTTTATTTATTGGAAACACCAACAAACCAGGCACCTTGCATCCATCCCTGCTCGTACGAGTACTATAGGAAAGCGTTGTCAGTTTCAGTTTCAGTTTGAGTTTGAGTTCCAGTTTAAGTTTTAAGTTCGAGTCGCAACTTACCAAATATTGTTATCAAAACAAGGCCACGTCTTATTGTTTGTCCTTTTCCAATTTTTGGCCAACTTTCTAAAGTCTAACGATTGTAAATAACGTCGTCATCATCATCATCGTCGTCGTCATCATCATCATTACTATCATAATGATGCCCAGTTACCCCACCGAGTACCATTGTCCTTCACCTCCTACTCCAGCCAGCCTCCTTATGTGGAGTCTCTGTGCCTGTCTTCTTCAACTGCCAACTTTGTCTCCTGCTCTTCTTCTATCGCTTACTTATTATTGTTGTTGGCCTACATACGTTTGGCATATCGTTAACTTTGTTTTGGCCTCGTCTATGCGTCTATGCGTCTAGCTGTCTGCAGTGCTCCAGCTTCCCTATATACCTCTCCCTCTGCCTCTCCCTCTCCCCCTCCTCTACTCATACCACTTAACCCATTCAGCACAGCAGTAGCCATCCCGCTGCGTAGCGCGCTTGTTTGTGCTTATGATCACATCAATTCCTTTTCCAAGCCTCCTCACCCCTTTTCCTCTTCTCGTTCAACCTGACTCTTGGATTCTTGCTGACTTGGTGTCGCCTTTTTGGGGCACATCATGCTCAAAAGCCAGGGTTGCACACCCATCAGTTACTTTGTTTCTTTCTCATTTCAAGTGATTTTTAATTCTTCAAAAATGTTATATTTTGAAAATGTATTTATCGTTGTCAACTTTTGGCTTGGTTGTTTTGATCAACTTATGTCTGCTCTCATACAAAGGATGCCAACAAAAAAAGTTTCTTTAAAGATATTTAGCAAGTAAAAATATATTTTAGAAGTTTTGATAATTTAGAATTTACACTCATTTGAAATCAAACTAATTCAATATTGAAATGAGAATGGAAATGTGCACTGTAATAATTATATTAATTATATTTATATATATATTTATTGTGTATAGTCAGGAATAAGAATTAAGCCAATTAAAATATGCAATTTAAATCATTGATCATTCTAAGAATATTTAAGCTACTCATCAAATTTTCAGTTGGGAACTTATTAGAAAAGTGGCTCAGATTTAACAAATATCTCGATTTCGAACAAATATCTATTTTTAACAACTCAACTACTTTTAATAACAATTCTATAATATAATTTATAATTTATGCTTAAGTCAACTTTAAAGCCGAGCAGTTAATTGCTGCATGTTGTACAGCCCTCGCAGCAGTCGCAGACATTTTGGCCTCAATCAAACCTCACGCTGCGCACCATATTACAACGCAAAAGACGCACCAGCATTTCCATGGGCACCACAGTGCGTATGAGTATTTTGGCGCAATTTATATTACTTCCAGCATGTGTAAGTGTGTGTTTTGCCTTTGTGTGTGCTGGTGTGTATATGTGTGTGTGTGTGTGTGTGTGTGTGTGTGTTGACTGCTGTTTGACTTTGCTTGACTGCCCGTCGGGGGCTGAATGTGGCCATCTCTCTCTGGCTTTGACTTGGCTCTCAACTTTTCTTTGGCCATTTCGTTGGGCTTTGTGTTGTTTGTCTTGTCTGTTTGGTCTGTTTGGTCTGTTTGGTCTGTTTGGTTGTTTGGTTGGTTTATCACACCACTCAGCCCATCACATCACACCCCACACGCCAATTCGTCGCCACTCGCATCTACGCTGATCAAAAACTAAACTGCTTAACTTGGGCAATGTCAAGACAGCGACTGCTGCAAATCAATCGTAAAAGTGCCCAAAGGAGGCGCTTGGGGGCCATGAGGTGGTTATGAAGGACAGCGTGGGCGTATGCGTAATATTGAAACAGTTAAAACTCTTCTGCCGCCGTGTGAACGACTGATGGCCATGATAATGACGTCTGAGTATAATTTTCGGGCATATTCTTGTTGTTGCCAGCAAATTTACGACTTCTAGTTTCAAAAACACCCAACACCCCATTAAACCATTTCCCCATTTCCCCATTTCACACACCAAAACCACATTTAAGTGCAAATATTTGCTGGCTTAAAGTTT
The DNA here is from genome assembly GCA_035041615.1 of Drosophila anomalipes. NCBI lineage: Eukaryota > Metazoa > Arthropoda > Insecta > Diptera > Drosophilidae > Drosophila > Drosophila anomalipes. The sequence continues at coordinate 1,058,393 of JAWNKZ010000254.1, read as the reverse complement.
TAATTTGATTTCATTGCTAATTCATGGAAACTTTTCCATAACCCTTCGTTCTATGCTTGTCTTGCCCTCCAGCTGATTTGAAAAAGAGTTTGGTGTAAGTTTGTAGTCCTTTGAGCTTCCTGTCCGCCTACGACCACCCCCCACGCCCCACACACGCCCACCGCTTGTACAATTATTAGCCACAAATATATATTTGCTAATTTTGCACAAAATTGATTATAATTGCATAATTTGCATACAATGCACGAAATATCAGAAGGCAAAACCTAAATCCAAACCAAACAAAACGGAACGACTATCTTGGGTATGCCGAAGAGAACATACCCTTAAAGACCGGAGGCTCCTATTGAAATTTAAATTGCATTATAAATTTACAAAAAAAAAAACCCACCAATTACTATAAGTTATATGACTATATGACTTACTATATGTTATATGAAAAACAATAAAACTTATAACTAGTGAGTTTGGTACAAATTTCTCGAGAAACAAAAATATTTCTCATTCAAGAACTTATCTTTTGACCGATTATTAATATAACAACTTTATATATATATATATAGGGTTCCCATATGGCTGACTGCTGGATGTAGCAAAAAGACGGATATATTCAGAGTACCATTCATATATATTTAACACTGAGGGACTGACAGACCGTAAGGACGACAAGAGCACATAGCTATAATGACTCGGCTACTGATGTTGGTCAAGAATATATATTTATATATATATATATATATATATATATATACACGTTGCAAGCTTCATGACAAAATTGGAGTGTTATAATTACAATGGTATAAAAACCGCAAGCTGTAGCAATAAATTGTACAATTCTTCTGGTCGAGCACACTGGACGAAGGACTTTCGGTTATTAGCCACACGCACACATGGAAATTAAGCAAGTGGCTTGATGCGTTTCACATCACAGCAATTTTTCTCTCTCGCTCTCTCTCTCTCTCTCTTTCTCTCACTCTCTCCCTCTCTGTCCCTCTCTTTATCTATCTGCGCTTCCTTCCACCTTCATCAAGTGCAAATTCAGCAAAAGTCATCAAACTTGCTGGCCAATAACAATAGCCAAAAAGATTTTCATCAGGCCAGCCAAGCCTGGCTAAAACTCGATAGTGGGTTGGGTTTTTTTTTGCTGTTTTTTTTTTTTTTGGATCCCATAATTCTTTGGGGGGGCAACTTGATTCGCAATGCGGTACACGTATCATTTTTATTGGCCAAGTTGGGGTCGCGTTTATTGCCGCATAATTGAGTAAATATTATGAATGAAACTGATAATCTGCAGCCATTTACCATTTACCATTCGATCCGACAATGTTGTGTGTGTGTGCCAGGGATGTGGGCAATGTATGTTTTCGTATACAGATGATTGACAATGCAAATGGATACACGCTGTGCATTCAGAGCAATGCAATGTCGATAAAAAACGATACAAAATAAATAAATAAAAAAAACTCAACCAACAAATCAAGTGATGGATGCATTCCCTGCCCTAGGCAGGAAAGTACTTTCGCTATGCGATCTGTATGAATAAGACTAAATATTATTACTTGCAATTATATAGCAAAAATTGTAACTATATTAAGATATTTTTAAAATTTTTCGAACTGATATCATCTGATCGACATTAACAAGTTTCATAATAGACCAAGCGTATATTTAAAAATATAGAAAAATATCTAGAATGTCTATAGACTAAGATGCCTTCCCATATTCAGTAATATCAAAAACTCATTTAATTAGAATTTTTAAAAATACTTTTACTACATTTCTAAGATATAATCTTTTGTCTCACGCCAGGACACTATTTAAAAACAAAAATTAACCTTTTAAAAATATTTGAATTTTAGTAAATTCAACGGTGCATATATTCTTACTTACTTAAGAGTTGACAGCATTTGTACAGAAAAAGGACATGAAGGATATTATGTTGGCCGATTTCAGCTCTGGCGTAGCAGCTGTGAATATATGCTTGTTGTTAGGCCAAAGACGTGTCCATTTCCGCGGATTGTGGCCCCTGGCATCAGATGTTCTGTACACCATATAGGATGTGTGTGCTACCAGCATATAGACATCAATCGCACACGCACACACAGGCGACCAGCTGGTTTGTGTATCTAAGCAAAACAATGATGATTGAAATGCAGCGTGTGAAATGTTTTAGCAAGCGAAATGCGCCAATTTACAGTCAACACACGCATCGGTGAACACAGGCAACACACACACACAAAGAGAAATCAAAAGCGGAAGAGATAGGCTGAGAAGGAGCCTTGACCGGCACTCGAAATAAGGGGGCATGTTATTTTGTGGGCGTGGCACGCAACCGTCATATGCGATCCGTTAGCATTTGCAGAAATGTGTAAATTATTAACTGGCGTCCCCGCGTCTGCCTGCCTGCCTGGCCTGCCTGGCTGCCTGGCTGCCTGTCAGCCTGCTTGTCAGCCTGCCTGGGTGGCAAACACTTTGTTTGGCATCTCGAATTAGCACAGGCAATCAAATTATGCATACACTTGATATTGTGCCAAAGGGAATGAAGGCCGCATCTGGATGGGGGCAAGTGGCAGGGGTGACACTCTGCTGGCGGGCATCGCGTCACACGCCAGCAATGCCAAAAACTATTTTCACCCACTTGAAGATGCGCTAAGGAGAGCAGCAAATGAGCCGCAAGTCTATGGCCAAAGCGGCGACAAATGCCAAAAAATGTGAAGGGAAATCAAGACCTCAGGCTAGGGGTGGCTCTGAGGTTGTCAGCCAGCACTTCTGCATGGCGATGGGGGGATGGGGTGTGTGTGTGTGTGTGTGTGTGTGTGTGTGTGCCTCTTAAACATCGTACTTATCAAAGCGTGCTTTCGATTCGGCATGCAAATGGCAAATGGCGAATGGTGAATGGCGAATGGCGAATGGTAAATGCCAAAGCGGAAGCAAAGAGCAAAGCAGGCAGCAATAACTAAGAACAAGAGTGCGATATGAATCGAGGGTTGGGGCAAGTAGATTTTCGCTTGTGGTAACAATAATATTTGACTGTTACTTTTTTTTTTTACGCCCTTAACAAGTCACCATATTATGCAAAAGCTATGAAATCAATTTGCTGACGAATTCCTTTTAAATTTCTGCATGAGAGAAGCTTGAACTATCTCAATCACATTATAATATCTGCACAGCTGTTCTGCGAATAAAATGTAATCTGAGTGCTGCAGACTAAAGAGTACATTTATCTATAGCTTATAGGTTGAAAGAATAGCAGATGCTGCCAGTACAAAGACAATACAACATTCAACTTACTAACTAAGCATCAAAGAAATAGCTGTCGTAAGTAGTTAAAAGATTTGTTATCATATTATATATGCTACAATGCACATATGTATATAATTTTCTGAATGACCTAGGAAGAAGTAATAAACTATACTGACGCTCTCTTTATGATATATATTATCGACTGCCAGCACTTTGCCAAAAGTGTACCGATTATCAACAGCAATAACAATAACATTCTTTCGGCCAATGATGATATATATTTACTTAAAATTGGCTTTAGCTATTATTGTTATCAAGCTACAAGTGCAAATATAAACACAATTCCAACGCCTCAGAGTGAGCCACAAATGTTGTGAGCAGTTGCAGGGAATTTGGCAAGGTCAATGCTGCACGAAGAACTCGCAACTATCCACAAATTGCTTGCTTCGTTGCATGCAACATAAATAGGAACAAATTTCGGTCTCCAATGCCCACATGTGATTTACAATATCCTACACATATGAGAAGACAATAGGGCATTCCACGAATATTTACTTCAATCGGTTAGCTTGGAGAATCCTTTTGGAAAGCAGCATCAATTCCATAAAACCAGAAGCTAATCTTTAAAAAATGTTAATCTGATTAATCTATGCTTTTAAATAAATGTATGCGACAAGAAATGAAAAGAATTTGACAACTGAAAGTCGAGCATTGAATAAATATTGAATGAAAATTACTTGAAAAGGTTAAATGACTTAATATTTTACAGATTCTAAAATTTAATAAAGGTTATCTCTATATCGAGCACCGTGAATTGATTTCCCCAGCTAGAAAGGCTTATATTGCTGGCAAGACAGAGAATTTTGAATTTATTGTCATGAAGGAGACTTTTCTGAGACTATAAAGTATATATATTCCTGATCAACATCACTAGCCGAATCAATATAGCCATGTCCGTTCGTCAGTTTGTTTCTATGCACGCTTTTAAAGTTATCTTGAAGACTTTGAATATTTTTTAATACATAACAAAAAACTCACTAGTCGGTTTTTGATTTGGTTTCTTTAATCTGCAATTAACTATAGATATAAGCAGGGCGAATCTGGTTTCTAAGGGTATGTTATATTCGGTGTAGTTATAATTTCTCTCTTTGGGATCATTGTTAATGCCTGGTTGCGCTTTCTTTGTGTCGCATCATCAGCATTCTAGTTGCCGTAGCTGGCGCTTCCACATGAATGGGCACTCATTCCTAAAGAATACTTTGGGCATGTGACAGGCGAGCAAGCAGCTGCAAGCTGCAGGCTGCAAGCTTGCAGCTCATAGCCATTGTCGACTGACATGGAATTGGAGTTGGCAACCTTGAATTTGTTTTTGGAGCTGCTGCTGTAGCTTTGCGTATTGGCTCATTTGGTATACGCAGCGGGAATGACTCAGGGGGAAAAGTATTTGCGGGGGCTAACAACTCTGGCATCTCTGGCGCCAACGATTTACTCGCCAAGTGGAAGTTCTGCGGCGAGCCAGATAATTCTTTGGGGTTCCCCTCTTTTGGCAAAATCACTGCCAGTTGAGAATACAGCACCCGTACATCTCGCTCCATACACATGCCTTCCCCACTCCCACTTCCAGTTCCTATACATAGTCTCTGTGACACCTATTCTAGCAGTCGTTGTGAAATTTGCGAGTAAACCAAATTTAATGCAATTTTTTTTTATTGATGTTTGTGTGCAAACTGCATTTGCCACATCTAAGCCGGGTATATTTTTGCGTGTGTGCAGTTAACCTGTAATCAAGTGATAAAAATAAATAACTATATTTAGGAGCCACCATCAGTTTGCCTATTAGATAAATATGTGCAACTTGCAATCCAGTTTTGTGGGATTACAGGGTATATACGAGAGCATATCAACACATCAGTTGGTGTAAGCAGACACTATAGACACATATATAGCCATTGTCTGCGAGTGCATACCCCTTTAGTCCCATGCTCCGGACGCACAGCGTATCAAACAGGAGTGTGGCACATATGAAAGGACATTGATCCCAGTAACTCAAGTGCTCTTCATAGTTTGCTGCGTCTCACTTGATTTAACTCTCACTTTTAACACACAATTTGTTTTCACTCCGTGCAGCAATCAGCGAAATAACACACACTCAGACAGACAGACAGACAGACAGACAGACAGAGATAGCTGGGAGGGGGATTTTCGGGGGGGGGGGGGGGGGGGGGGGGGGGGGGTTGGTGTAGCATTTCAAAAAGTTAAAATGGTAAAACATAAAATACGCGTCGCAGCGAAGCAACATCCGAAGAAGGCAGCAAAAAGGCTGCAGGATATGCAAAAATTAAAAAAGTACGAACTCAAATGAAACCAAATAATGAGATTTCAGAGTCAACAAAATAACGAATACGGAATGTCCTTTCGAAATTGAAGAACACACTCGACTTTATTATATTCTAAATTATTCAATATTTAATAACAACTCTATAATTTTAGAAAGACATTTAAATGACTTGAAGTAATGTCTTTAGTTAACTATTATTTATGGTTTAAAGGATTATTGCTTCGTCAGTTAAGGTTGCAAGAAATAAACGCGAATCTTATAATGAAAGAAAATAGATGGAGTTGAAACTACCATAAATAAGTGTAGTTAAATTTGGCATTTAACTTTGCTATACTAAAAGAATCGAGATAATATACGGTTAAAATGATTTTTTGTTCACTTGAAATTATTTTGAACAAATGTTTTCAATTGTTTAAATTGTTTAACAAAGTTGAATTTAAGGTGAGCTACAAATGTTCATATTAAAACAAAGAGTTACTAAGATATTCAAATATTTTTTAGAGATGGATCATATTCTATTTACCATTATTTAGTAACATGTAATTGTAATTACTACGCTGTTGCTTGATTATTAATTGTTTGTAAGTAACTTTAAGGATTCCAGATACATTTCTTATACTCTTCTAGCAAAAGCCAAAAGGACAGCTGTAAACAAGAGGAGCACTGCGGGATGGAAACATGGTAGGTGTGGAAGCAGCAGGCGGGCAGAGGCGCCACAAGGCGTCAGAGCAAACGGAAATGGATAAAGCGTGCCCCGCTGTTGTCTATAAATACATGTATAAATATATATATATAGATATATATATATGTGTGAGTGTGTGTGTGTGTGCACGTCCATGTGTGTGCGTATGTTTGTGTCCTGTCGCATGTCCTGTTGAGTCGCATCGCTTTGTCGCCGTTGCTAAAGCTGTAGCTGTCTGTCGCTCGCCTTATCGCCAAATCCAAGCCAAGGCGCTCAACATTTCATTTCATAAATTTCGTTTTGGGAGCGCTCGAAGGCTTGCAGTTTCTGCCTGCTTAATTCCTTACATATTGCGCTGTTTGTTGTTGGTATTTGCTATGGTTGCTGTTGTGACACAAGCGGAAGAGCGGAACCTCAAGCACAGTGATAAACTTTGTCATGGAGTTTTGTACCGACACTCGACAAGCCATCGCCATCCTCTGCGTTTCACAGGCGTTTTTCCATCAAAAGTTCTCCGAAAATCATCTTCTGGTTCTTTCGTCTCCATCCAGAACCAACACCCCCCCCCCCCCCCCCCCCCACCTTCACCCCCACCTTCACCCTTCTATCCTTCTACCCATTGCCCAAATTCCCCTTTTGTTTGCCTTGTGCTGGTTCCTTTGTTTTGCTTCACGGGCTTCACGACCAAAAACAAAAGCAATAAAAACCGGAATCTACTTAGCTGTTAAGAATCTATTATATGAAGCCACTCGGATATTATGATATGTATATACATCTGAGAACCACATGAGAGAAACACACATACATATATTAGCATGGAGCGAGAAAGAGATAGAAGACAAAGCTATTCCACCCACTCACTCAAATTGCGATGTTTCGTCGACAAATTTTGCGCCCACAACTTAAGAAAATTTTCATCTGGCTTCTAATTTTTTATGATTTCTTCTTCTTCTTTCTTCTTCTTTTTTTTTTTTAATATGCTAATTGGAATACAAGTGCAGAAAAAAGAAGACATATTTTTAATACAGCAATGTGGATTATACGTGTGGTTGCTTTCGTCCCTTGACGAGTTCTTTGAAGTTATTACAAATCTGGAAAATACACATTGCTTTCACTTTTTCTTAAGATTCAGTATTTTCTTTTAAGCCTACTATATCAATAAATGCATACCTTTATTTTTGTATTCCTTTTTTCATCAACTTGAATCACTGAATTTGCTTTCCCTACACACTCACTTTAATCTACTAACATTTGAGTGTCCTCGATGGTCAGAGGATTAGGAACATTCCGAGCACTTGGATTATAATTGTGTGTGTGTGTGTGTGTGTGTGTGTGTGTGTGTGTGTGTGTGTGCGTATGTGTATGTGTGCAAACAAGTTTCTGAACAAATATGAGCATTTTCCCCAGAATTTCTCGGGCTTAATCCATTAAATTAGCCAACAACAATAAGATGCAGAGAAGCCCACATCGCAAGTCTTAGCAGCTTGAAGGCCGCAAATGATAAAAAAAAAATGTTGAATATTTGTGTTTTGGCTGTGGTTGCTGTTGTTGCATGTCGCTTAACTCATTTGTATTGAAAGCGTTGACTGGTGCTTGGGTGTGTTTGGCAACTTGTTGCTTTCATGCTGCCAGTTTCGGATGAGCCTCAAATATGTAAATAATATGCGACGTGCAACATTTGCTGCTAATCCCCAAAGCGAGACACATAACCCCCTCCACCTCCACACCTCTCCTCGTCCCACTTCGTCTAACCTTCGAACAACAACAATGGCAACAAACCCGATTACTAACCATAACCACTTACATACACACACACACACACACACACACACACACACAGCGACACGCACAGGGTTTTATGAATATTACACACAAAATATGCCACTTGAATGAAAAGTCTGTAAATTTGTTACAGCAACCAACCCCAAAATTTTCCGAAGCGTTTGAAGCCGCCCCAACGGCTTACAAATATACAAAAACAACAAAAGTAAGTGTGTGTGTGTGTGTGTGGGTGTGTGGGTGTGTTGAATATTAAAGTATAACGCGGCGTTTACGCAATATGCCAGTCATATATACAATAAACATATATATATATATATATATATATATATAGCGCAAACGCCGCATTGTGCCTTGACGACAACTTGTCACTCACTTTACAGTTTGATGCTCACCCTTTGGCAAGACGAGTGATAAATGCATATGATAGGGTAGAACTACACCCTTGTGTTTGGTAGGGCTGTATACACACACACACACACGCACACACACACACACACATACACACTCACACACACACATAGATGGATAGGGGGGCTGCCCTGCTCTTCAATAGATTTTCTTTCCATTTTCTGTGACGATGGCAAATAAAACGTGACTAAATGCTTAACGATTATTCAAGTGTGCCAAAGGCCTCGAATTGCAAAAGTTTTTACGCTGCCTTCAGGTGCAATTTAGACATAAGCAACTGCCACAACACCTACGCATACACACACCCACACCCACACACGTGGCACCAATGTTTGTGCTTGACACATTCAAAACAGTTGTTCTTTGCGCACCTTTTTTGTGCACAATTCTATCCTCAGCCCATTGAAAATTTCTACAAATGGTATTTTGAAGTTGTGCAATGGCAGCAAGATGTGGCAAGCAGAAGGCAGCATTAAGCATAGATATATTCTTGATTAGCATCAACAGCGAAGTCTATTTAACCATTGAACGCGACGATCTCTCTCGAGTGCTATATATATATATACATATGTTCTTTGTATGTTTTGTTTTAGTTTTATACACAAAACGTATGATTAATGGAAATAAAGCAGAAGTCCCGGAGGCACTACTTTACAATCTGTATGTTAATAAACGTTTTCAATGGGGAACTGATAATGAAGCTGAGATTGGCACTGCCAGTGGAATTGAAACAGTTGTTGCATCGATTGCAAATTAATAGATAAATGAGTCTCGTATTGTTCAACTTTTGCGTAAGGTCTGTCTTGGTGTCCGTTCGTCTGTCCACACAATCATAACACTGTAGTTTCAAACTATCCAAAACAAAGTAACAATTCAAATCTGGCAAACAAAATGTCAATTTATCGAGGCAGGTTACGAAAAAATTATATTCATTGACACATCTGATCTGAACACATTGAAACTAAGTAAATCTAAAAATCTTCTGAATATATTATATATACATATATATTTTTGTAAGGTTTTTCTTCGCAAACAAAACAATATGGGGTGCGCACTCGCAAACCGTAAGAAACCCGTTCTGATCCACAAGGAAAAGAGAATTGTATGATTGAGGTACAAGACCAATTACAAGGCCAAATCCTGGTCCGAAGCCAAGTCTGCTGCGAAGGCTGAGGACGATAATGACGTCGAAATGCAAACTTATAAACCGAACAAGACAAATACTTTTGAAAAACTTAACCCACAAGATAGTTGCCAAGAAGCCGACCAAACTATCGAACACCGTTTACAGAATTAATAATAATATTAAGCAAATAAAAAAAAATATTAAACTTTGGCATGCTGTTTCGATCAAAATAAATGTTTATTATTCCATAATCGACCTTAAGCACAAATAAATGAAATAGAGGAAATGTGTAGTCGAAACTGCTGCTTCTACGGACCTGAACATTTATTATCGCCGTCTTTAAACTTGGCGAATAAATTTTTGTATAGCATGCAGAGATTAAGTAATCGATTACCGATGACACTTTAAAAATAGATGTGTCATTTGCCTTGCGTATTTTTTCTGGTTCAGTGTACCTGCTAGTCGAGCGCTCTCGACTAGAGCGTTCTTACTTGTCTTATGCTGGAATTTAAGATCCTACTCATAAGCGTGGGTGTGTGTGTGTGTATGTGTGTGTGTGCGTGTTTGTATGTGCTTGTGTACTAGGCATATGTGGAGTAGGGCAGCCAACATGACGACGTTGACGTTCTCATCAAGCGTCACCATTTCCGTCGTCGGCGACTGACATTTAAAGGAGCATAAAAATAATGACAAAGTTAACGCAGCATCAGCTGCAAACGGCATCATCATCGTCTCCCTTTCTATCTCTATTTTTCTCTCTCACTCTCACTCACTCTCTCTCTATCTCTCTCTCTCTCTCTCTATCTCTCTCTCTCTCTCTCTGTCACTCTCTTACTGTCTCTTTCTCGCTGTTCAGTGCTTGTCTAGCTGGATGCCTGTCATTATTGTTACATACATAATAAATACGCACACATCCTTAAATAACATTCATTTTGATGACAAAAGAACCTGTGTTTTTGACTTAAGATAATTAAGGCCTTGAAGCCAGTTCAAAGAGCGTTTTTTCGTTGCCACTCGAGACTTAGTCATTAAAGGTAAGCAAATTAATTGAATCTTCTATATATGCCATTTAACGGTTCATTTTTAATTTTCTTGTGTACTCTAAAAAAATACTATAAATTAAACCTTACCGATATCAACAAAGATGATTTGATTTCAGTAAATTTGTTTTAATAATATAGAATTTATCAGAAAGCAACAAAATTGGTTTGCCATCAAGCGTTTTTGGACTTCATTTAGTTGGTCGATTGGCTTTTTTGGCCCACATTCAATATTATGTGAAAATAGAGTTGATAAATCTACTAGTAATCTCTTGTTCAGCGACACAATACTGATATTTGCTGTTTTATTTATATAGAAAATTAATCCAATATTTAGAGTCCCAGCGCACACCAACTAGCTCATTGGACAAAGCTGCTAATCACACACACACACACACACACACAGTATCAAACTTTGTTTCAAGCTTTTCATGCTTATTAGTTGACACTAAGGCCCTAAATCCAGTCACTCCCTCCACTCCCTCGATTTCCTCCGCACACTGCAGGCAGCACAAGGCAGCACGGCAAGGATAAATTCCGCTTTCAGTAAATATTGAAGGCTGTAGCAAATGATGCCGCTGCCGCTGCCGCCGCTCAGGTGCCACACGTGGCTGAATGCGATTTGTTGTGGGCTTTTGAAAATGCGCACTAAGGCATAAAATATCACGATTATAAAATGCAAAACAATGTGCGAGACAGCAACAGCAACAGCAACAGCAACAACAACATCAACAACATCAACAACACCAACAACATCAACAACATCAAAAACAAACAAAAACAAGTGGGAATGTTGCTGTCGACTGAGCTCGACTTCAATTTACCCTGAACCCAGCTGTTAAATATATTCCACTTCTATTGCCCAATTTCCCTTTACAATTTTTGGATGGAAATACACTCATTTCTTAAAGTCGGCACTGGTTCTGAAGAGTAAATAAACCTAAGGCAGTCAATCTATCCAATCTTAATTAAATGTATCGATGTTCGAGAAATTAAGGCAGTTATCGATAGACTGAAGCAAACTTGATCTGCGCCGGATATACGATAACTAATATTCCAAATTTGAAGTCTCTAGCTCTTATAGTCTCTTAGATCAGAGTATTCATACAGACAAACGAACAGACGGACATGGCTCTATCGACTAGACTGTTGATCAAGCATATATGTATATACTTTATGGGGTCGAAGAAAGATCATTATACCCATTTTACCCATTTTCAATGGGTTGATGGTATAAAAACAAGATCAGTATAAGCCATATCGGTAACAGCAACCACAGCAGGGTAATGGAATGATTACTTTTAAGCTTGAAGATGGCATATTCGTTTTGAGTAACAATATTTTTAATATAATATATATATATATATGTATATATATTTTTTTTGAGTACTTGTCTTTCTGACACAACAGAGTATTGTTGTCTTGCCAAAGATAAGCATTTATCTTGTTCATTTTTTTGATCCTACCTAGATTTATTATTTATAGCACAGTTTTTAAGCCTCTGGTGGGTTGATAAAAAATGGCGGAGAACCTAACCTCGCTCAGCTCTACTAAAAGGCTTCCAATTTTATGTTATGATTCATTTGTATCTCAAGTACATATGTGCTCCCGTTACCAACACCTCTAAATCGTGCATAACTCTCTATTAATTCTGAATACTCAGCAGGCTTCTTATACATCTTATTAACAGCCCAAGGTCGCAATGTATTTGGATATGCCTGTTTCTCTAGGGTATATAATTTTCGATGATAAATCAATCTTGACTTTCGCCTTACAAATATAGATGAGTATATATGAGAACATAAATATGTATATGCATGTATATATATATATATATATATATATATACATATATATATATATTGGTGTTGATGCGGTTGTTGTTAAGTGGCTCACACATGCCACCACCTGCGTCTCTTTATCACCACTGCCTCCTCCCCACTTTTATTCAGCACCTGCCCAATCCTGGCTGCCTATCTGCGCTTTGCTGTCTGCCACTCACGCTGTGTCCATGTGATGGTCCAATAAATAAGTAAATTCGCGGCCTACAATACACCCAAAGCCATGCGTGCATGTGAGTGTGTGTGTGTGGGTGTGTGTGTGTGTGTGGCAGCTGTGTGTGGTGCCAGAATCCTTGTGTTGATTAGAAAGTATGCAACGGCATTGGCGTGACGGTAACAACGTAAATCAATTAGTTTCCACATGACAAGACGACGGTAAAGTCCCCCACAAACACCTATATAAACATCACCATAACCACCTGTATGCCTCTGTATATGTGTGTGTGTGTGTGTGTGTGTGTGTGTGTGTGTGCGTGTGTATGTGTGGCGAACTTTGGACCAAAAGTTTACGGCAAGCACCTTAAGATCCCAGCCAACAATATTAGCAACAACAACAGCACCTTAAGAAGCATTATTTGGGGCATAAAAACAGCGTAAGCCAACCCAGCCGCCCTCTTTTCCTAAGAAAAATGAGAATAAAAATGAATAAACAACAAGAAAGAAAAGTTAGCTTCACACTGACGAAGATTAAATACCCTTGCAGTTAGATAACAGATAATATATAGATAGATAGATAGATAGATGGATAGCATATAGTAAAGCCTGATAAGCTCTTATTTGATAAGATGAATCTATATTATTAAATGATCTAACAGTCCAATTTTAAGCTATTCAAATGAAAATACATATGTATATATATGTTCTCGATTTATCAGTTCTTGGCAGACGCTTCATCTTAAATTATTTACAGATTGCAAATAAATAAAATAATTGAATTTAAACAATGCGTTGCACATTTCATGACAAAATAATAATACCCATTTGCAAGGATATTGAAAGGAAAAAATAGAGTAAACAAATAAAAAACGAAACAGGAGCACACACACAAGACAACAAAAAAAAAAAAGAAATAAACGAAAACAAGGCCAGGCAGTGAAAACTCATTAAAATTAACACTAATAAGCATTGTTACGCGGCCCAAAAATGAAACTGCAGCAACGATAACAAAGTTGCTGCAACAGCAGCAACAGCAGCAGCAGCGGCAACGGCAACGGCAACAGTAGCAACAAATGTCACTTGATGCACCTCCTTCCTCAGATTGCGTTGCGTTTCGTTTCGTTTGTCACTGGCCATTTCCATTTCCATTTCTAGCCGCCCAGCCTCCCCTCTGCCTTTTCCGTCCCTTTGCAAACCCATTCGTGTTGTGCATAAAAAGGATTCCGTTGTCCAGCGTCGAGTGGCAACTTTGTTTGTGCAGGGTCAGTCGAGGCGAGGGCAAGGCGGTGGCAGGCGTGGCATGGCACAGGCAACATTTGTTGTAAATGGCTCAACAAATTGCGCAAAACAAAAACAAGCGCCAAAAAAAAAGTGTAGTTGAGTGGGGAATAGGACAACGAGCACACACACAAAACCAGGACAGCACAGAACAGGATGGCACACAAAGAAGCAAATGATGTGCAACACAAGCGCCTCTTATGTGGGGCTGTTACGGGGCGTGCCAAAAGTGTTGTCGATTGTTGATGTGACCGCTCAAACAAAGGACAGACGACGGCACGACGACAGCAGCCACAACAGTAACCATAACAATTGCGGCTAATTATAATCAAGTAATTGATACAATATACAGGTATTGTTCGATCTCGTTTCAAATAATCCATTCACTTTCGCCAAATCGATGGGGCACACTCAATTGGAATGCTTGCTTGTTTATGCATATAAGTTTATAGTCTGGATTAGTTTCATGGATTACTTTTGATATGAGTGCAATTATTAAATATGTATAGAGGAATTCTTCGAATATTGATAATATTATTTGTCAGTGAAATCTGATGCTCTTGCAAAAGCTATGCACTTAAGATAATTTATTTTATAGTTTTCGAACTCTACTTAGGGAAACTCTCAACAAATCAAACATCAAGTGGAGCAAAAGATGTAAACAAAACATGTGAAATTGGAAATGGGGAAATGGGGAAATGGGAAAATGTAAGCTGGGAACAACATTGAACATCTGAGAACGAGATGCTGCATTTTCTGCAAATGTCGACTATTTTGTCGCCAAACAAGGACAAATTAACGTATTGAGTTAGCTGTAGCACGTACTGAACACAATTGGCCATTAGAAATGCCTCACCCAATATACACCCAATACACACACACATATATATATATATATATATATATATATATATATATATATATATATATGGGGAATGCCTTGATATTGCTATCAGTTAAATGGAGAGAGTGAGCTATTTTCGACTAGTGAGTGCTGGATGAGAACATGTTGCCCATGGCTCGTACATTTTGCGACAAGGACAAACAAGTGACATCGTCTTAAAATGTTGAACATCATTTTTTATTGCATTTTCAGAGTATTTCGACTGGGTCGCTAGGGCGAAAAACTTGGACATTTCTTCTGTTGCTAAGGGTTTCATGATTCCAATTGGGCTTGCCTTTGGGTTTGGGGTTAAGTTTTTGTGTTTTTTTCTTCTTTTTTTTCTTTGGTGCTGGTGGAGAGTGAATTTCTTCCGCTCTGGCCATAAGTTAGGCGAAAAAGTTTTCATCGCCCTACGTAGTATAGGCGTGCCTTCTCCCGACATACGGCAAAAAGTTTGCTGATTTTAGCTTCTAAACATGGTACTGCTAAAAGAGTTTAACTACTTTTGTGGCCAGCACAGAGCTACCAAAAATTACCAAAAGTTGAGAAAGTTGACGAGCGAACTTCCATGACCCCTTCTTTGCCTCGCCCGTCCCCCAGCACCTTTCTCCATTCCGCATTGCCCATCGCCCGTTGCCCATTGCCCAGACCCACTGTCGCCCGACTCAACCCGATCCCTTGAGATACACAAGGCGAACTCAAATGTCAGTTAGTATATGATTCTACACACTAATATATACACATGTATGTATGTATGTATGTATGTTCATATGTTCACATGTGCGAATGTTTGTGTGTGTCTTAACCCCAAGTTTGTTGCTTGCGTAATTTAATACACTTTTTCTAGACGGCTATCCGATTTTTGTCAGCAAGTATACACAGTTCAGTGTGTCTGCTGTGTCTGTTTGGGCCACAAGCTAACTGATATCATACAATACATACTACATCGTATATGTATAATGTGGTGTATAATTATATACAAATATATAACAAAGTAGCAAGCAATTAAATTACACAATATAATTTGTCACAGATTGAGTAAAGTTAACCTGCAAGCTTAATAAAAGATACAACTCAACAAGGGTATTCTAATTTCGTCAATCGAAAGTTTTCTATTCGGTTTTTTCTTGTTTTTTTTTTTAGCTGTTGTAGTTGTCGTCTAACCCAGTTATTACTGTGTTTGTGCCCCATTTGAATGAGTTAAGCTCATTTGATTTGATTCTTTTAATGCTGCTTTTATTTTCGCCAGTTGCCATTTATTGTTCATATTTCTAAGCGACCATGTAGTTTCCGTTGCTATACATGTTCTTTGTATGTTTTGTTTTAGTTTTATACACAAAACGTATGATTACTTGAAATAAAGCAGAAGTTCCGGAGGCACTACTTTACAATCTGTATGTTAATGAAAGTTTTCAATGGGGAAATGATACAAAAAAAACGCGAATGAAAATGATAATGAAGCTGAGATTGGCACTGCCAGTGGAATTGAAACAGTTGTTGCATCGATTGCAAATTAATAGATAAATGAGTCTCGTATTATTCAACTTCTGCGTAAGGTCTGTCTTGGTGTCCGTTCGTCTGTCCACACAATCATAACACTGTAGTTTCAAACTATCCAAAAAAGTAACAATTCAAATCTGGCAAAACCAAATGTCAATTTATCGAGGCAGGTTACGAAAAAATTATATTCATTCACACATCTGATCTGAACACATTGAAACTAAGTAAATCTAAAAATCTTCTGAATATATTAAATATATATATTTTTTTTTTTAAGGTTTTTCTTCGCAAACAAAACAATATGGGGTGCGCACTCGCAAACCGTAAGGAATCCGTGAAAAACTTAACCCACAAGATAGTTGCCAAGAAGCCGACCAAACTATCGAACACCGTTTACAGAATTAATAATAATATTAAACAAATAAAAAAAAATATTAAACTTTGACATTTATGCTGTTTCGATCAAAATAAATGTTTATTATTCCATAATCGACCTTAAGCGCAAATAAATGAAATAGAGGAAATGTGTATAAAAATTAAGAGAATTAATTCGGAACAAAATTGAAGCGAAGAAATTAGTGTCAGATTTATAGCTACGAATCAAAATCAACTGATGAAAGCCCAAAAGTTTCACGTTGTAGTCGAAATTGATGCTTGTACGGACCTGAACAATTAGAATGTTGCATGCAACATTTTTTATCGCCGCTCTCTTAAGGCCAAACTCGGCGCTCTTCAAGGCTCGCTCTTCGAGGCTGCCTTGTTAACAGTGTTGAGGCAGGACCCAAGGACCAAGAATTTCGCCAAGCCCAACTGTAAATAACAGGGCGCAACATGAGGTTTTAGTTGCCAAACCAAAAAACGAGCATATCTCTGTTTATTTTTTTTTTCCTTCTTTTTTTTTTGCTTTTTTTTGGAATTTTTGGCAAAAGCTGAAAATAAGTGGGAAGCCAACGAACGGAAAATCAGTGTGAAAATGTGGCTTAATTGTGGTTTCTGCGGCCAGAAATAACATCGAAATTCGGTTCTACGGGCATTGTACTGATGCGCCTGCTTTTGATTACGATAAGAACAATGATAACGATGATAATGTTGCTAATACAATGTTAATGACGTTGTTGAAATATGTCACACACTTAACTTCAACATAGACGCAAAGTGTTTTAGATTAAAATTTATTAATAAAGAAAATTTCAATTGAGCAGCATCCTTTACGAAATTCACTGACTATGAAAAATTGCCCGTCCTTGTTGTCTACACAATTAACGCAAGCGGTTGCTACAATTATGAAATCCTTAACCGGATAATCGCTCGGCATGAAAGAGTACAAAGCCGCTGGCTTTTAGGCTGCTAGGCAAAGAACCATGTGATAATATAAATCAAGCCCAAACAACCAACTGAGAACCCTTCATACTAACCAGACCCAAGCGACGGCCCAAAAGAACAGTTTGCCTGGCTTATGGCCTCGGTTTTGGTTTCTTGTTTTTAATATACCCTGTCGCAATGAAATGCGTCAAAAGGCATTCATAAATGTATATGTGACCATTTGGGACATTACTACGTTAAACTTAAAATAATAAAATTCATTTTAAAACTCGTACAAAATGAAAAAATCCATCGTCAGTAATAACGCAAAATGAACTTTACACTTTATATGCGACTTCACAAAGTAGAGAATAGTCGATATATATATATTAAATGATATGAAAAATTGTATGCTTTAAATACTATGATATATATGGGATGAACTTTCTATTCATATACAGGGTATTTGCAGGTATACAAAGAACGTTACTGGTTCACCTTCACTGTTAGAGATGAGGTAGGGCATCTGCAGTAGTCCAGATGTAAATGATAATAAAAAGGCATTGTAACTGGTCATTATATATGTTCATGAGAGAATCTGCAATGGTATTTACACACACACATATATATATATATATATATAAAGAGAGAGAGAGAGAGAGAGAGAGAGAGAGAGAGAGCGGGATAATTACAATGTGGCCAGCAATAACAAGAATATTCCCGACGACTTGATTAATTGCAGGTAAAAGGTAAACTGACACAAAAGGCAAAAGCAATCTCCTGCACTTGACACCCAAGGAGCAGCCAGCAGACAAGCTAACTGCCGGATTCAGCTCGATTAGCTCCGGAGCCCAAAGACATGTGCATCAATAAGGCTTGTCTCTTACTTTGTTCCATTCAAGGCTCTGTAATTATTCTTAAAGTGATAACATTTGAGCGTGTGTCTCAAGATAAAGCCAGTTCACTGGCAAATTCCCAACAACTAAAATAAATATATTTATCTTCTTGGTGTGTGTGCATAAAATCACAGAGTCAGTTTACTTACTTAAAGTTATCAACATGTCAAATTTCCAAGCAGCAAAGTCTTGAACCTTAATCACAAAACAAAAAATCTCAATTTTGGTGTTTGTCTTTTTTGAGAGAAGAAAGAATGGTTGCCAACCGCACAAAAACAAAATTCTAATAGTTTATTGCTATTTGACATCTTTCTATAACATAAATAATTTGAGTTTGAAAAAAAATAAATATGAAAAAAAACACTTTAAAATTATAATAATAATATATAAGAATAGGCAAGGTGCATTCAAATATACATTTAGAATTTTGAGTAAATTCTTAAGGTTAAAAGTTCATGTATTCGATTGACCATTTTAATTGTAAGCTTAACAAATTGAAGCTGTAATAGTTGATAGCTGCTACAAATTGGTAGACTTGACATCAGTTATTGCTTAAAATTGACACAAAGCCTAGTTATGCAGAAATGAATTATTTAGATTTCACTCACACATACACAAACACACACACACACACACACAGACACACACTCGCCCAGAAACATGAAAGAACACTGTGAAAATAAGAAGCTAAGACTTGCAAACTCTGATTGCAACTAACAACTTGCATGGTGGTTTTCCCTCAAATTTCGACTGCCTATTTGCCTAAATGTGCACAAATATGCAATGGCCTTTTTCATGTGGGTTTTTGGGATTTTGTTGCTTGTTTCCATTGGGCTCTAATTGACATTCAGCTCGAGAATACATTTTGCTCTATGATTTGAATTTTACAGCAGTCTCCAATAGGAATATCAACAATAATCCGCCGCAGCCAGGTAAGTGAGAGTGCTTTGACAGGTGTGCCCAACTTGCTGATGGCCGGCACATTATAGATCCAAGCCTTAGTCAGTGACAAGTCGAACACAAGTAGAGAAATCTGCCAATAATATTGATGTCAAATAATCTGTGGTGCTCCATACATAGTACTATGGTGCTCTGGTCTTTATTGTCTGACCTCTGATAGTTTTATTTATGATTTATGTATTTGCATTTTGCAATAGATGAGGCAACTACAGAGAATGCAATCATTTCAATTATTTATTTGCAAATTGTGCCACCTTGCGGCTTTCCTTGTATGCAGTGGAATTTACTTTTTACCAAAGTGTTACGCCAGTCACGAAAACCACTCACCGTTGTCCTGTTAACATGCCGCAGGACACAGCCACACGAACTCGAACGTGGTTTGATGCGGCTTCGAACCAGTTGCGCTCGCACTCTTTCTCTGTGTCTCTCTGTCTCTTTTTCCTTGGTAAACACTTTGGTTTTGGGCCAGTTAAGAGCATGCCAAGGCTTTAACATAATTGCCATCAAATGGCCCAACAATTTGTCTGGCTTTGTCCGCCTGGATGTGTGTCACTGTGCTATCATTCCTCTATCTATCCCTCCCCTTATCCACCGCCCCCTGACTCAACTCTGTGTGGCTGTCCTTGGGTTGGGCTTTGCGGCAAGCCTACTGCTGATTTGCCATGCTTCTCTCCCAGGGTTCACTCAATCAACAGGTCGACCAGCGCATCGCTTGTAATGAAACTGATAATAAATAATAAGAATTCATAAAACGTATTTATTGAGGCTTTAAAATTCGATTTTCATTTGGTTTCGATTTTTATATACAATAGTCGTCCAAATGAAAAGTGTTTTTAATTTTACTACAAAATATGACATGCTAAATATTTAAATATTTTTCATTTTATGAATAGCATATGCAATTTTTGGGAATACTACTATCGCTGTGGTGTAATTTAATAAGAGTATTACGTGTTTATTTCTTACTCTGGTGTTGGTTAAGAGTTTTCCATTAGCAGTTCTCCTGCCATCCCGCCCACCCACATTAGCTACAATTAATTAATTAGTTTGCTATTTTATTGCAGTTCCCAGAAGATTTAGCATCAAACTCTTCGTTTCCCGCTTTCAGTTGGAAAACAAGCTATCGAGAGTTCATTATATGATAGAATGAGTAAATATACCACATGTATTTATCATTATTTATTTATTTAGTTACGAGTATATTGGTAAACATTTAGGACCGCTAAAAGAGGCTTATACAATATTATATTCCATTAAATTATTTATTTTATTTTTATAATTACTGCATATACATACATACATATATATATATATATATATATATGTTGAAAACTGCATTAAAATAAAATCAAAATTTTTAGGCATTTTAAACTTAAATTTCTATTGAGCTTAACTACTTCAGAGTCTGTCATGCAATAAAAGCTCTTTAAAATGTGGAACTTAAGTTGCTCCACTAAAAACCAATTAACTGTTTATATTGCACATTTAAGTGCTATAAAATGCAAATATGTAAGACTCATATTTGTATTTTTGCTGAGCTCTGCGATAAATCATTTACCGGTTAATAGGGGTAAAGGGGAAGAGGACTGGGTGCGGTTGGGTTGTGGGTGTTGGGTGTTGGGTAGGAAAACCCATTGAATCGAATTTATTCACATTTAACGGCACTTTGCAGCTTACTGGCGATGTCTGGAGCAACGCTGGCACAGGATAACGGTAACCAAATTGTTGACAAACTTAAAGCCAAGTGCAAAGCTTGCCACATATTGTGGCAAATTATCATCATAAACTCATTTATTGAGGACACCTTGAAACGGGTCGAGGACCAAGCAGCAGTTTAAACGTAGTTCCTAAGACAAAGCTCTCTCAAAAAGCTAGCGACCCCATCTTGAAACAACACCAATTGAGGCGGAGAAGGACATACCAACAGAGAGACAGAGAGAGAGAGAGAAGGAGAGAGAGAGGGAGAAAGAGAGAGAGAGGGAGAGAGCTAGAGAAAAGGCAGCGGAGAATGTTGTTCAAATCACTTGTTAATTAAGTTTATTGCGGCAGAGTTATTCGCCTCGTCTGGCAAGTTTTTTGGTTAAGGGTTGGGTGCTGCGACCCTTAATGGGGGTGCTGTGTTTTTGGAGTGGGCGCTTTTGCTCGTTATTACTGAGCCTGTTGTGCACTTAAGTAGCCATAATAGTGTCATGCGTATGATAAATGATGGCCCATGTTCAACTACACACACACACACACACACACACACACACACACACACACACACACACACACACGCTCACCCACACTCACAAAAATACAGCCGTTGGTTGGCTGTGCAATGGCCACACAAAATGCGTGTACGCAATATGAGAAATCTCTCTTGAAAACTTGCACAAAAGTGCATGCCCAATTTAAATGTCAAATGCAAATGGCCCCAACAATAATTCTCACTGACAGCTCCTCGGAGCACCACTCTTCACTTCACACTTCACCCCACCCATTTTACAAGCCCAACTGCATTTTATGAAACTTTAATGATCGTCCATCATAAATAATGCTATGAAATGGGCTCTGCCTAGAGATGACATACAACAAACCTACTGCTCATACACACACACACACACACACACACACACACACACACACACACACACACACATACCAACTTACACACACATCCACATCCACATCTCAGTCTCAGTATCAATCCCAGTTTTTCCGCACTTCCGCTCAAAAGTGTCAATTTCTTTTTGACAGACTGTAGTCGTTTTACTGTGGGTGGCAGTTTGTCCTGTGTAAAGTCAACGTCTCAAAATGAATTGTTCGCCATGTCACACAGTCAAGTAAATATATATTTTTACGCGTTCAGCGGCTATTTGCAGTCAGTGCGGTTCCCCCCTGCGCCCTCTGATCCCGCAGCGCTTAACGCTCTAACGACATTGTTCCTTATACCCGCACCAAGACAGTGCCTCTCCCTGGTAAGGTATGCTCTATTACAGTTCTAGTGAAATTTCGATAATAATATTTAATAGATGTAAGAAGAAGTTTCGAAAACACATTTATATAGTTATCGATAAACTGCATAGTAAACTAAAGGAAGCAAGCTAAGTACGTGAAGAAACCTCATTTCCCCTCTAATAAAGTTCAATTTACACTGTAAAAACACATGAAAGCTTTTTATTTGTCAGTATAATCATCGAAAGTATACCATAGAAAATGCAAAAATTGCATTTGCAGATAATTTCACTGGTAAAACTAGCAAACTAATTAGAGTATGCGTAATTGCGGTTTGTAGGCACACAATCGCTTTTGATTTTTTCAATGTTATCGCTTATGAGGCCCGATATATTTTATCGATTATGCTGGGCTTCAAAAGCACTTCAGAGCTTTGGATATTTAATCACAAATCCTGATTACTATTCGAAATATTTCGAGCAAAATATATAAAGCAAAAGCTGGGAGCTCTCGTAACCTCAAAATTCCAAATTAAGATGATTTTTTCTCAATGATGAACGTTGAGCTTAAACTATATAGTTCCACAGATGCTAAGCCAGGTATATTCGAGTCGAGCATTGTCGCCCCAAGGCTCAGTGGAGCTTGGCCATTTCCGAATGTACATTAAATAATTTTGTTGCAGCGACAAAATGTGTGACATATTACATAATAATTTTCGCATTTTTATCCTATTAACGTCAGCATGGCAAAAATAATTGGACATTGTCGTAATTCTACAAGCAATTTTGATTGGAAGTTGTGTGTGTGACTGAGTGTATGTCTGTGTGTGTGTGTGTGTGTGTGTGTGTGTGTGTGTGTGTGTGTGTGTGTGTGTGTGTGTGTGCGACTGTGTGAGAGACATAGTTAGCAGCAATAGAAAAGAGACAAATACATTGGCAGGCAATATTAGACAGGCAGGCAGGCGATAAACATCAAGCCAAAGGCAATTAATGTTAAAATATTTATATATATATATATATATATATATATATATATATATATATATATGTGTGTGTGTGTGTGTGTGTACTATATTTAACCGTGTAAGTGAATGTGTGAATTGAATAATTCTCTTATGGCGCAATGAATCAAATCGGCTAATGCAGACAGCAAAATGCACTTGCACAAAAATTTTTGGCATGACAATAGCAACAATAATTACAGCAGTAGCAGAAACAACAATTTGTAATGGCCATTGGGCTAATTAGTACGTTTCTTAGACACATATGTGTACTAAATGAGTATGTTCGTATGTCCGTCCGTATATCTGCATTGTATTTGCAACAGTAAATTACGTGACAAAACTAAGCAAAGCGTGCTTTAATTAGAGACCATTCGGCCTGCCGCAACAGCAACTGCGACAGCAACTGCGACAGCGACAACGACAGCGACAACGACAACGACAACAATAATAACAAAAACAACAACAACAACAATAAACATCGCAAACAATGACAAACAATTAGAAGCAGCAGCGAAACGCACACGAAACAGTCCCTAAAATTCGAAGAAATATGTGGCACATAAATATAATTTGACATAGGTTAAATCTTTTGGCATTTCAACAAAACAAATATTCAACACTTAAAGTTAGCCAAAATTAGTGGCAAAAAGCTACGTTTTTTTTTTAGAAATTTGGCATCGGTTAAACATTTGAATATCCAGTCTAAAAATGCACGGCATTTCAAATTTTCCAAATTTTCCAAATTTTCCAAATTTTCCGTCAACAGTCAACCGATTCATAATGTTCGCCTCTAGATCAGTGCTGCATTCAAATTGGAAAGCGCGATTCTGGATCAAAATTTATCTGAGAATTATTCATTAAAAAGTCCCAGTTTTACCAAAACTATAGAAGACAAATTTTGGTAAGGATACTTATTAGCTTGCGAAAATAATAACTTCTCATTCAGTTCATATATTTTACCTGATTGTGATACTGAAAGGCGAGATTATGCTATTAAATTGTGACCAGGCAAATATATTAATTGAAGTGACACGAGTTCAACGAGCTGTGACAAAATGCGATGGCATTTGCATTAATACAGTGCAATACATAATGTGGCAGGCCGGATAAGAGGACGAACAGGACAAGAGTGATTAGGAGCAAGAGGCGCAGCTACTTAAGCTGCTTGTTCGAAACCGCAAAGCTTTATGCCAAGAAACAGAAACGACACCCACGACACGGGTGCCAAGCGGCTTATGAAAATCAAGATCAGCTCTCAAAGCGAACCAGAGACTGGAGATGCCATCAAGGATGGAGAGACGCCGAGGGAGAGGGTGAGGGGGAGGGGGCTAACCAAACGCACGCCGTGCATAAAATCTGTTTAAGTGCCAGGAAGCCAGGCCAGACCACGAACAAGGCGCGAGGCGGGGCGTGGCGTGGCATTTTGGGGCGTTGTTGCTGAAATCGGAACATCAGTGGCACGGTTCGCTCAACCGCAAGTGACGCGCTGGCAGCGAAAAACCTAAGACCAAGGCAGCAAATGGTGCGACATTGGCAGCGCCATCATCGGCATCATTATCATCGCCAACATCAACACCATCATCATCATCCTCATCCTCATCATCATCATCATCATCTATGAAGACGAGAGCACTTCGAGTCGAGATGGTGCATAAATGCAGATGCATTGCCGGTAAAAACCACAATGCATACCAATCGCTCTCGCTGTGGTTGCAGCTGCCTTTACACTCGGAAAAAATCATATTGTAATTTACAAAAACCAAGGGCAGCTCATCTTATTTGTGCACAAAGTGCACTTCTACGTTTTACATTTACATTTATAATGAAATTTTAAACAAAATATTTAATAATAACAGTCGACAAAACAGATTTTACAAACTTTTTCTGAAGTTTTGGTTCAATCATTTTCAAAATAAGTGTGATTATTTTTAAGCAATAGTAATATATTTCCCAAATATCGAATAATATATCTAGAAATTGTCATTAGAAACCAGTGAAACAGTCTGGTTTTCAGTTGATTTTTCTTCTGAATGTACTATTGAAGCAACTCCATTACGGACCACCACCCGGCGAAAATAACATGAGCTAGACTGAAAATACTCGATGTGAACTTATCTGATGTCTATGCAATTTTGTGTAACAAGTGAGCATGCCTTGGCTGTGATTCCCCGACACGAATTTGCCTTACCTTCTTACAAACATAACCTCGAAAAATAAGATGTGAACTGTAAGAAAATTACAGATTTTAGCAATAGAGAAATTATTTTTTAAACAGCAAATCCCGATGTGTAGCTCAAAAAGTTGCACTCTATGCAGATTATATATATTTTTAAATCGAAAACCAAACGAAATATAGAGAAAAAGTATATACAATTATCCAAATATAATTTTAGCTCTCTCTCTCCCACTCTCTATATCCATTGCTCAATCTCACGCTTATAGGATACAAGGCTAAAACAAAAACAACAACAAAAAAATAGATCTATTTAAATTATGCACTTTAGTTGGTGACAGCAAACCCCCAGCAGTTTAGCTATTTGTGGCATCAGCTCTTGGCTAGCCTAAGATGCAAAACAGTTGCATGTTAATGTTATTGTTATTGTTATTGTTATTGTTATTGTTGTTGTTTGGTTTTGTTACTGGAAGCTGCAACTTGGCACTAGCTTGGACTTGTTTGCGATAATATCCACATATTTGCTCTTGGCATTCATGCTCTCAGCTGTCACTATCACTAGAAATGCCGGCGTGATTCACGAAATACTCGAAAGAACTTTAAAAAGCATCTTTTTACCCTCCACAAAGCTACAATGTTACTAAAACCTCAATTTTCGCTTATTCGCTTCACTTATATTAAGTGTACTGACTCGAAATATTCAGTTATCTGTGCTTTATATTTATAGTAAACTAAAAATATATTAACAGCCACTAAAAGCTCGTATAATTTGATTGTGTCAAAAATGCTGCTATGTAAAAGAATAAGCTTCGAAAAGACATAAAATAATATAAGCTATGCAATTTAAATTATTTAAAATTGAAAAATGTAAAATTATTGCAAGTGATTAGATTAGATAAAGGAGCTTTGAAAGCTCAATATAGCTCGAGATTTTCTTATAGTAACCTATTTAAAATCCCTTCAAAATGTGAGCCATCACTCGCTCATCTCTAGCCATAATTATTGGGTTTTCCTTTGGCTACAGCTTCTGCTTTGGCGTTGGTTCTTAGGCTCTTTGGCGCTTTGGCTCTGGCTGTTGCTGTTGCTGTGGCTGCATCTTGCCTGTAATTAATCGTTGTTGTCACTTGATTTGGCCACTCGAGCGTCCATCCGTTTCAATGCCGTCCAGTCCTGTCCCTTTTGCTGGCTGTCCTTTTACCCTTTTGCCATGCCCTTCGCCCGCCTGCCACTCAACACTTTTTGTTTATCTACGTGATTCAGTTTTGCGGCACTTTGGCCAGCTAATTTTTATCGCCTGCCTTTATGTGCATCACTTCACACTCAAAGAGTGTATTTTACAGTTTACTTGAACCATTGTTCTTGGGCTTAACAGCTTTTTGTTTGGCATTGTCGTATCTCCTTCTTGATTCCAATTGGAAAAGAGCAGTCCAGAATATATATATTTCGATTGCTAAACACGAACATACAAAAAATACTTGTCAATTTTAGTTTAAAAATCGAATAGAATAAAGAAAAAGATGTTATTTAATTTTTATTTTAATGTTGACGACTAGTTCACATTATTTAATACTTATTTTTATAAAGAATTTATGTGCATCAATTATTAAATCTATAAAAATATTTATTTATTATTATTATAATATATAAAAAAAAACACAAATTAGCTCTGACGAAACTTTTTGATTTAAAACAGGTTCTTAAGCAGAACTAAAATAAATTTTCATCAATTAATAAATAAGTTATTTGATAGCCGCAATGATTCTTTCTACATGGCCGGAACATATGATATGACACCCAAATGACTCATATGTACCTAGTACAAAACTCCATGCATCTTCATAAATGTTACGCTTCATGACAAAGTTGGGGAAAAGCTTTCAGGCAGAAGGTCGCCAAATTTAGTTAGCAAGCCCTATAATTTAACTCAGAATGGGACAGAGGATGTTGACAAGGGTAGAGGGGAGGAAGGACAACACTGACAATTATTATGCAGCATCTTTTGTCTTAGGTGGAAAGTTGCCGTGTACAGTTTATAAGTTATAGTCGTACACACAACTTAATCCGCTTTAATAGTTTTTCTCGTCGCTCACAGATTTCATCAAGAACCTGAACTCACAACTAAAGAAACAGACAGAACGGTGTGGAACACACACACACACACATAAATACACACACACACACACATAATCACAGTTGTGCCCCAGTGGAAATTTCAGGTAAAAGCAAAATGAGTAAAGTGCCAAAATAATAAAAAAAATACAAAAATAAGACATAAAAAGGGGAAAGTAACTACAGCAAAAATCACTGAACTTTTTGCACAAATATTTTAAGATATATATATACATATATATATATATATAAATATTTACAATTGTGCGAAATTCTAGTTGGCAGTGCTTGACTAACAGTTACCTTAATCAAGGCAATATACAAATGATAATTGATTTATTTTAAAATAAGAGCTTGACAATTTTTCAACTCTGGCTGGGATGAACAAATGGCAATTTTAAAATACTACATTTTAAAATTACCCAAATTCCCTAAGCTTTACAGTATCGAATTTCGTTGAAGTATCTAAGCCCGATGAGTCAAATATGAATAGTGTTGTTGTCGGATTTAATAATAACTTTTCAAATTACTTGCATGGTCAAAGCGGATAGGCAAAACTAGAATTAGCTAAATAGCCAATACCCTGAACAACCAATACCCTGTAGAGTGGACATAGTCCTAATTCTAAAGTAATTTAAACCATGCAGACACATACAAGATATTAATTAAATACAATTGAATTTCCAAGATTGGATAGAACTTGAACTGAATTTCTTATAATCTCCGGGAAGACATATTTTATAAAGTTTCATATTTTTTGAGCCTCGATTCTCTATAAGTATAGATCCAAAATAAGTAAATAAATATCCAAAATCCAAAAGAATAGTGCAGAGTGCAGTTGAGGGTGCCCCACTTAGAGTTATCCTGACTTAACGTACATTTATTATTATTTTAACTATTGAATTCAAGCAGGATTATTTAGCTATGTGCTCCTTTTGCTGCGTAGGGCAATGCCACCCGTTTTACAAAGTTTCCAACTACAGGGTACTTAAACTTTAATTTGCCAAGAGTTTATTCATTATGTGTGGATGCTGAATGCCTTACGAGCAATGGTGAATGGCATCCCCAATCCTCTTTCTCTGTCTCACTCTCAGCCCACCTCTCTCACCCTATCTCTCTCACTCTCTCCCTCTGTCTCTATATATATATATATTTATATATATATCTCTGTCTCTATTACTATCAACTCCAAACAACAAACGGCGCAGCGTAACGACTGCAACGATGGCAGCCAGTTGCTTCCTGCCAGAGAATTTAGCGGGTTTCTCAGTGCTAGTTGTTGTTGTAGTTGTTGTTGTTGTTGTTGCAGTTTGACTGCGCCAGTTTGTAAACGGAGCGTAAGGGGGCAGGTTAAGGGTGATGGGGTGGGATGATATCACTTCATGCATACGCTGTTTAGAAACGAATGTCTTCCGCTACCGGTGAAGTGCATACGCATTTGAGCAACAACAGCAGAAGCCCAGCCAAACATGGCGACTTGGTGTGAGTAGGTGTGTGTGTGTGTGTGTGTGCGTGTGTCTGTGTGTGTGTGTGTGTGTGTGTGTTTGTCGTCATATTGGGGGTTACTGTGCTTGAGAGATGCATTTGGCAGTTGAGGCGTCGCACAGTGAGATCAAAACTATCAATAACCAAGTAAAACAAAATTATTTACTAAAAGTACCTTAAAAACTCCTCTTATTGTTATTTCAAAAATAAATTATAGATTTAAGATAATATTATAAATTTTACTATAATATTTAGACTTATGCCTTCGTTAACTGACAGTTCATGGTAAGAACTTACACGATTTTAGTTATGTTAAAGCAACCGAAGATATTCGAGAACATTTTATGCTTAAATATTTGAAAGCGACAAAATATTCCATTGAGATTCACGGTGCATAGTTGTCTTCGGCTAAAGGCGAATGCACTAAGGATGACATCAATTTCAGCAGCTGCTAACAATTTCGTTATACACATACCCTAACCAATACCCTGCCGAGCACATCATATATGAGTTTAGCCAGTGACTTCATTATACATACTTAATATCCTTTCAGCTGCGGTTCTTGCCTTTCACTGCAGTCTGTTAAGATACTAAACGGGACGAGACGAGTTGAGGACGTGGATCCAAAACACCTGCCTAGTTCACAGTTTAATACATTTGCAATTGAGCGGGAAAGTGACATGGAACATGCAGCATGCAGCATGCGGCTTTAATTGCCCCAAGGCTTCAATAAGCGTTTAATTAATAGTTAATCAGCCTCGAACAGTATTACTTAACATAACAAGCTGTTCAAGTGTTATTTACTTGATTTGTGTCTTGTTTGTCGACGATCAATAAACTAGGCATACGATGACTTTAGTAGCTTTAGTGTGTCTCCCATTTTAACCATTTAAACAATTATAGACGATTGCAGTAAGCATTGCTTAAAATGGAATGATTTTTAGGGACTAGTTTGGACGATTTAAAGGAATTAAAAAGTGCAGATATTTAATGAAAAAAATTAATTTTCAACAAATAATCAATACATATTTGAAGTTGCAATTTTCTAATTTGCAATCGGGGAATTTTTTTTTATTGATTTTTGTAGAGTATATAGCATATATGAAAATTACAGTGTACTTCTCAATTCGCTGCCAGTTTCTGGTTGTTGTTTTTGATTGCTTACTTTTTGGCATCGACTTTAAGGTGGCAGAGTCCAAGAACACCATGCCTGTATGTCGTACTTGAGCACACACACACACACACACACACACATATATGTATATACATATACACACACAGACACTCACATATATACACAATATGCATGTAGTGTGTATATTATGTGCATTAATGTTGAGTTTTTTTTTTCAAGCTGCGAAAAATTGTTATTGCGCTATCGACTTTTGTTTGCACTCTGAAAACATGAAATTGAAAGGAAGTTACTGCGACACAGACACACTCGCACACACACTCGCACACACACTCGCACACACACACACTCGCTCACACACTCGCACACACACACACATAAATGTGCTGAATTTGTGTGCTTGTGCGAGGCGTTTTGTTTCGAGACAAAAGTTGGCCGGGCGACTGGTAAGAATTATGAGTTAGTTGAATGCAATAAACTCGTGCACTCTGTGTGTGTGTGCGTGCGTGTGTGTGTGTGTGTTTGACATGGAAATGCAGCCATTTAGGCGCACCAGTCAAACACACACACACACACACACACACACAGAAACTTAGTCGGAAGAACTCTGTGGCGCAAAATTCACAAAAAAGAGTCGTGAGTGTCGTTAACTTCTACATTAAGCGTGATACTCAAAATCACGAAAAATTAAAAGATTAAGAGTTAAATGCTAACTTTCGAAATCTTGGAAAATGAACAAATAATCAAAACAATGCGTCAAGGCATATACATTGTCGATTATAAAGAGATTTATATGATACAGCTTTCATTGTTATCGGTAATCGGTGCTTATCGCTTAGCATAGCTCTGCCAGTCCATGAGATGGGGCTGTCTATATATACAAACAGAGGGTCAGACGGGCACGGTAGGATCGACTCGCCTGTCACTACTGATCCAGAATGTATAGATATTTAAGCGGAGTCGCAGATGCTTTATTCTTTCTTTTACATACTTTCCAGCAAATTCATTATTCAATCTAACCTAAAATCCCAATTAAACTAAACGATAGTCCACGTGTCACGCACGTCCATCTCTAGCGGCAACAAACTGTCAACATGCATATGACGAAAATGTTGGAACGCAACAGTGCAAAATAATTGCAAGCAAACAACATTTTTCTTTTGCACGAACAGACCCACATAAGCACACACACACACACACACACATGCATCCGCATATACACACACACACACACACACACACACACACACGCAGAAAGACGCACAACATTGTGCCGTATAATGCAACATAGTTTGCACTTTCACCAGACTGCAGCAGCGACGCAACTGAATGCTTCCTGGCTGTCAGGCGTCAGCCGCACACTGGGTCGCACACATAAACACACACACACACACACACACACACACAGACCCATACACACACAAACAGACTCGCGCGTATTGGTGTTGTGGCATATGCATATATAAAGTAGCGTCGACAGCGACGCCAACATTGGCGTCGGCATCGCGTCGCCTGTAATGAAGCAAATTTGCTTAATTGCGTCGCTGCGGCAAACAAAAATATTGCACATACGCAACGTGGGCCGGGACTCGAGTCGTGACCAAGGCATGCGACATACATGCGGCATCAAGCACAACACCTCAGTGGGGAGGTGTCTGGATAATGGCAGATGGATGGGTGGCGACAAATATGTATAGGGGTATCTGGGCTTCAAAACTTTCACATTGCATTGCAGGAAGTGTTGCAACATTTCGCGGAAGTGAGAAACATGCACACAAAATGCAACCAAGCAGCAAATGTGCCACAAACACACACATATACACACATACACACACGCACACACACACGCACACACCCACACACCACGCACACCACACACACACGCATAGAAGATATAGCTCTTCCTATTCGCTTCTTGCAAAGTTCTTTCAGTTCTGTTAGTTTTAAAGTGTTGGTATTACACATATACATATACACATTGCAAAATACACAGACATACACTTATGAACTATCGGCAAAGCCCTCGCATCAAGTGCGTTATTGTATCGCTTCGGATTTGTGAAGTTCATTTGACTTTGTTTCGTTTTTGTTTTCATTATTTTAAGACAGGCGAAGCCAATGAAAAATAAGCGCTAAGCACGCTATAGAAAAAAAAACAATTAAATTAAAAAAATACCACTGCATACTTTTGAG
This sequence comes from Drosophila anomalipes, assembly GCA_035041615.1. Taxonomy (NCBI): domain Eukaryota; kingdom Metazoa; phylum Arthropoda; class Insecta; order Diptera; family Drosophilidae; genus Drosophila; species Drosophila anomalipes. The sequence continues at coordinate 1,025,926 of JAWNKZ010000254.1, read as the reverse complement.
GGGTAGATCATGAAATTTTGATTGCAACTTCAAAGGGAGAGTCCATCTAACATATGAATATACATACTATTTATACATACTATTTATACCCAATCATGTGTATCTCCAGATATACTTTGTCAATAAAAATTGTGCACTCTTTTAAATTGGCAGTTCTTTTGTTGTGCAAATTTAAGCGATTAAATATTTATTTTATGCTCAACAAAAAATCAATCAATTTTAATATTTTATCAATCTGTGAGATGAACCAAAGCTTAAATTAAAATCCATTTATAAAAGTGAAAATTTAAAATTGCGCACCAGTTGACAAAGATAAAAGGAAACTGTGTTCTAAAAAGGGGAAAAAAAAGGAAAATGAATTGGTTCTCTTGCTGCCTGATTTGTTCGTGGTTTCAAATTAAAAATGTATGCCAAAGACTAGTAATATAAATTCTCCAACTTAGAAAGACACAGAGAGGGGGAGAGAGAGTCAGAGCGGGAGAGTTGAGGAGGTGGGGGGGAGGGGAGTGTAACAGCTAACCTTATTTATGGCAAATGGGTGTTGGAACAGACGCTTTAAGGTAACAACTTCAAGTGCCATCAATCAAATTGCCAGCGGGCAATGACCAAAAGGTTCCTTGGGGAGGGGGGATTGGAAGGAGAAGGGGGCAAGTCGAATCAATCAGCCCCTTGGCGTGGTTTACGTATCGCGCCATTAAATCACAGCTTAAATATCAGTTTATTGCCGGTGATTTTTATATATGGGCGTGGCAACCTCATGGGAGGCAGTCACGTTGTATAAAATATGTACAATTGACTGCGTTCGGATTGCTCGTAAAATCTGTAACCAAAACTCATGCTGTAATAATATGGGCTGCTAAATTGTATGTTTCAGGAGAGACCAATTGAAATCACTTCAACTTGCAAACATTCAATAACTTTTGCAACTATTTAAAAAAAAAAAAAAAAATTAAAATATGTTTATTTCCCGTGATATTTCTAGTAACAATTTTAAACTGATTATAGCACAATGAGAAAAATCTTTTAAGAAATAAAATATTTGTAACTATAACAGATATTTTCTGGAATTGCCAAAATATTTTACATTCAATTTGAACTATTCTTTCATGCGAAAAGCAAACAACAAATTGCATATTATCATTTTGCATGCACCGTATTCAAATGAGTTGATTGCCAATCAGTCAGTCATTCAGTCAATCAGTCAGTCAGTCAGTCAGGCATTCAGCCAGTCATTCAGCCAGTCAGCCAGCCAGTCAGCCAGTCAGCCAGCCAGTCATTTAGCCCAAACCGTTTTCTATTGTATGACACGTATGAAATGTGAGTTCATTTATAGCCCATTGCACGTGGCCTATTGTGCGGTACATGATGAATGGTGAAATCTCTTCTGGTAAGTGCAACAGTTGTACGTGCAACAGCCAACGACAGTCGCATTGAACCATGTAACCCTGACCCAAGTTGACCCCAAAAAAAAAAAACAAAAGAGGGAAAGAGAATAAGAGAGGGATCAGTGTTAAAGTTCAAAGCGCAGACATTTCAGCTAGAAATTATCCAAAACTAAAACTCTTTTAACGAAAGGATTATTCAGCAGCAGATGAACTACAAGAATGTAAGCAGGCAGACAGAGTGGTTGAATGTTTTGAGGGTGAGGTGATGATGTGGTTGTTGGCTGGTGGGTTCTGAGAGGTTCTGTGGGGTTCTGTGGGGTTCTGAGGGGTGCGGCTTATTTCAGTTGATTGACAAGCGACAGGCGGCAAGCAGTGTCATTCACTCTAAAAACAAGCAATGGGTGTGCAAAATGTTGAAATGAATCTGAATCTGAAACCGAAACCCAAACCCCAACCCAAACCCAAACCGAAACCATATCTGAAAAACTCTACGCAGAAAGCTAGCAAATAGTAAACGTGCAGCATTGTGGCGAGCTGTGTGTTGGAGGGGGGATGGGTGGTGTGGGGAGTTGGGTTGAGGCAGATATTTGGGGCGGCGGCAGCCTAGTTGAAATACTTTTGCCAGCATTTGCATAAAAATAATTTGCATTTCGAACTTCACTTGCGCAGCAAATTGAGAGAGCGACGCAAAGGGAGCGCCTGATGAGGAGAGAGATGTGTGGGCGGGGGGAGGGGAACCGGGCCGGGCCGGGGGATAGTCGCACGTTTTTGGAGGCGTATCGCCTCAGCTGGAAGGCATCTAGTAAAAACAGAGCTCAACAATTGAAATCGAATCAGCAACAAAATCAGCATTCCAGCCCGCAACTAAACGAAGATTATGATGCGGGATCTGAGGGGTCGGGGGCTTGCTATCCATGGGAGAAGAACACTGTTCGTAGATTGGGAAAATAGGTGCACACCCACAAATCGTTGGAAATAATTTTGCATTCAACATCAGGCGTCAAAAGCAATTCAAATGTTTAAAAACTCATTTGAATACCGCAGCAAGCAAGCCGAAAATCTGCGGCTTTTTATTCGCACAAAGCAGAGCCGAAAAAATAAAAATAAAAATAAAAACGGGTTTTGCTGCCAACCCGCTCCGTTTGCCAGACTTTTACACAAGACAATTACACAAGTTATTTGTCTACGTTTAACCTCAACCTAAAATCAGCCAGCCACCTTTTTCGCCTTCATCCGTGTGGCACATATTCAATTGTGCCACAAGCAAACACCTATTGAGGCACAAACATATGTTCATATCTTGTAATAATGCTGTGATCTAGTTTTTAGTTTCAGACATTGAAGTTATTCTAATTATGAAATGACAACTGCAAATCAATTAAGTGAATAATACATGTAAACGTTATTGATCAGCATTGATTGGTATAGCAGTTAAAATGTAAAAATTAAGTTAATAAATTAATTAAAAATTAATTAAATATGAAAGGTGGACTCCGGTATTCAAGGGCATGAATTACTTCAATTTTCAAAGTGCATACTAAATAGTTGAATGTTTGTTTGAATCAGTTGACAAATTCAGAAACCAATTAATTATTTGCAGTCAAATTAAAAATAGTTACCTTTTAAGCAAACTTTTATATCATAATTGAAAGTCGTCCAATGGAATTTAACTTCTGTCCAGTCGCATGCTTAATTTAAATTGCAGGGTATATTTAAATCGGATGGTAGAAAACAAAATAAAGTTTTTTCCCATGCTACTGTGGGAGTTAAGGGATAATAACTGAATAGAGCAAGTACCAATTGCAGTTTGGCGGCTGTTGATGATGAGGCAACAATTTGGGGCTGCAGTCGCAACAATAAAGCACGAAATCCATTAGAGATCAAAAGCTATTAGTGTCGCTGCTGGGCAGGATAGGATAAGACATGGCTATGACTGGACATGGTCAGTACGTTCACGTAGCCAGAGCTGATAGCGTCATTTTGGGAATAAGTAGTCCACTGATATACGTTGCGGCGGGACGCGGCAACACGAAGCGGTACAGACGAGGGGTCATTGGGAAACGTGTGCACATTAGGGACACACAACGTGTGGGCGCCCAAACCATTGGTTCACCGTAGAGATGAACTCGTCTAACACTTCATTTTTTTCAAGCATCATTTTTCCAGCTCGACGTTTTCCCTACATATTTAAGCATTCCAGTTCTTGGATATTGCATATACATAATACAAATATATTATCACATTAAGAAATATTTCTTTAAACTAATTTCAGAGCATTCTTAAAAGTTTTTAATGAAAAAAGATATGGCATGAAATGTAAGGATTTTGATTATAAAACGACTCTTATTCCTCAACAACACATGGTATTATTTTTTTTTAATCGGAAATAATGATTTTCATCATTTGTGGAGGTTTGAAAATAAACAACAGGACAATAATGAAAGGAAATATTTGAAAATTGTTCGCATTCTTCATTAAATGTCTGTATTAAGTCATGTTTGATCGTGTCACGACACGCGACCAAATCTAGCTGAGTGGTTGAGTGGGTTCCGGCAAATATCATGTAATAACCACACAAAAATGTGTGTCAGCATCGAACGGCGAATGGCGAATGGCGAATGGCGCCCAGGCATAGATAGAGCCATAAACAGATGCGTGATTTCCATTAAAATATAATGGAAATTCAATGTATCGAGATTAAGCCATAACACACACACACACAAAAATATACACACACACTGAGAGACACAGACATACACTCGCTTTGGGGCTCTACGTGAAATCATAAACAAAAGGCAATGCCACAATTTGTGTGCGCCCACGCAATTCTTTTTTTGGTCTTCTTCTTAATTCATTGGCCAAGAAGTGCAGCACGTAGCATTGCCAAAAAGGGCTGACTGGCCTGGCCAGGACTACCAAACGACCAAAACTGACAACCTGAACCAAGCAATGCCCCGCCGTCGATAGACCGAAGGACAGCAGGGCCACCTCAATTTTGGTATGGGCAATGCCAATGGGGCTACCAACAATGGCAGACATGTTGTCCAAAACTCAACAGCAATTGTCCCCCTTGTGTGTGTGTGTGTGTATGTGTGTGTGTGTGTGTGTGTGTGTGTGTGTGTGTGACCCGTTTGGGTCATACAGCGCCTGTGATTATGGCCAGCAACTTGTCCAGCAGCACTTTAAGCATTTACTCGAATTTCCAACACTTTGGCCATCACTTTGCCTCCAAGCAACCCGAGCATAACCAATTCTCATTTTTTGATACACCACCCACCCACCATAAAGAAGCCTTTTAAACTGTTTACAAGCCACTCTCAGTGACCGTAAGTTTGTCAAGCTCAATCGAAATGTAATTAAAACCATTTTGTTACAATGCCAGTAAACAGCTTCCAATTTTATAGAATTTTGGAGCTGAGCATTTTATTGCGAGCTGATTTCATTATTAGTTGCTGGGTACAATTTATATTACTCGGCAAATATGTATTTTATTTTAATAAAATATCAAAAAATTAATTTCCGAATTTCGATTTGTATAGCATTGTTATATAATAAATTTCATTTTAGCTGAGGGCCACAGTAACTATGCCATAGACCCCCGCCCTTTAAGCTACATTGTACAGTTAATAACTGTAATTTTGCAGTATTTAATAAATAGTTTCATGCTTATGATATTATTATTTTTATTTTTGCGCCAAAAGTTTAGAAAATAAAAGTTACTAACACTATTTGAGAGAATGGTTATTATATTTAGGGCAATTTATACATGTTTATAAATGTTTTATTGAAAACCCAAACAATTTATAATTATTGTAATTTATATATTGAGTTAATTATACAAATTGTATTTTTCTACTTCAGAAAACCAATTAGACGCCCTGCCATTCAGCTATATTTAAAATCATAAACAAAAGAAACGAAGAAAATAATGGGAAATGGCTAAAAAGGGAATTGTTAATTGGGTGAAACATTAAAATATGTGAATTTATTTAGGAGAGCAACAAAAAAATAAGTAATACAAGTTTATAACCGCATAGAACGACAAAAAAAAAACAACGAATACAACAATACACACAAGACAAATCCAAAGTCGGTTGGAACCTTTGCACATAATAATTAATAGAAATTAAATGTTAAGCAGTTGCCAGCTCTTCGTTTCCCGCAACCTTACCTTTTTAGCCATGTTTTGCACACAAACAATGGAAATGTAAATGAAAAAGAAATTAGATAAAAGACCCAAATGGTTGCTGAAGATGAAATACACTTATGTACACTTATGTATAGACAAAAGTTTAGCACATTCTAGAGGATCGTTCGGACTACTACAATATATAAAATGTACTTGTTATATATATATACAGTTACTTAAAAAAATCTTCTTAAATTTCCCAATTAGTTGCAAGCTGGGAATAAGACTGGTTGTTTCTATGTCTGCTAATCGATATTATATGATTTAATATTATATTACTACTTATTCTATTCCAAAATTTGACATCGACAACTATATCGAAGTCGGCGTTTCTGATGCCAACAATCATATCAGCAGAGAGAACACATAGTCTCCAGGCTGTAGAGCTATGTGTACGGAATCAGTTTAGCTTTATTTTGAAGAGTACATATTATTTGAACTTCAACGCATTGCACATTTATATATATATATATATATAATATGCGCTATTCGCAGAGGGCATCAAGATACGCATAAAAGAGTTGATTCGGGTTCCTGGTTTCGGGGTTCGTTGTTCGGGCATCTGTTCTGATTTGTGGCACGTGGCTCAAGGGCTGCTGACGAGCAGCAGCAGCAGCAGCAGCAGCGGCCTTTGGCCCCAATATTTTTCTTGCCCTTGTCTACAGTCGGGTTTTTCGGGGTAAATGTTTACATAATGCGAACGCAGCATAAAACCCGTTAAGTAATTATTTGGTTTTTCGGCCACGCACAAATGTTTGGTGGGTAGGTGGGGGAGTGGGGAGGTGGGTCAAGTTTATGAAGTACACGACAAAGTCGTCGCACAACATTTTGCGCACTCTGTAAATTAATTGATTATGTTTAGAGAACAACACCTTTTGGGGTCCCTTCTGGAATTTCTTGTTTATTGCCCCGCCCCACATTTAAGCTCATATTTTATCTTCGCGCCTTGCTTTGTGGCTTTATCACTTGGCCGCGAGTTAATTGACCCACTCCATTCCAGCAGCCGCAACTGGATTGTCTTTGCCGCATTTGCCATTCACTAAGTGAGCTTCAAGTTTTGAGTACCCCACAAACTCGGATCCATTTTTTTTTTTTTTTTTTCTTTACTTTTGTACCCTTAAATGAATTTTCAAACATTTGCGGTATTAAATCAGCGCTGATTTATGGCGACTTCTGGTGGAGCCGTCTGATTTATCGCGCATTTAATTTGTGCTGCGTGACCTGCAAAAATGGCCACAGATAAATTGCGATTGAATAAAATCGTTGAATATATATGTATGTATAAAATGTACCATGTAATAAGTGGATACGAAACACAACAATGTACTTAAATCATAGATAAGTTGAATATACACCCAGATAGTGGATAATATGTAATAGAGCGAAAATTACTTTAACTTACTTAATGCGGTTTTATCAAATAACATTTTACCAAATGAATGGCCTCCAAGTAAGTGAGTAAGAGTACTCTTAAGCCTGAAGTGAGAGCTAATGGAGTTTATAATATAAGTTAAGCTTGAAAGAGCTACTTTTTAGCTTGACATTAGCTTGAAGCCTTTAATTGTTTTTTTAAACGGTGCAACATGGCTCTTAAAGCTTTGCAAAGCCATTCAAATTGTTTCTCACAATATGTTTGTGTAGAGGAAGAACGTAATCTTTGGCCTGAAGTGAGCTGGAATTGATTAAAGGTCTTAATTAGCTTATCTTCTATAAATATATAAAGATTGTGCTTGGATGGAAGATATAGTAATTTGATCTTAGTTGGTTAATTAAACATAATAACCCGTTGGGAAAAATCGCGCCTTGCATCTGTGTTTGTCAACGCTTTAAATGAACAAACTTGAACAAACTTTTAGAAAATGCAATTATTTGCGAATGTAAGCGAAAATGTAAATTGTCGAAGCAGGTGAACTTTCCAGTGGAATTCGGGCGGACCATAACGGATGGGTTGGCTGGAGCACGATCAGCTTTAGCAGGAGGCTCAAGTTAAATGCTTTACAAATTACTTCAAGTTTCAAAGAAAATTCAATAGCCGCAAAAGTTGTCTGCCACACCCATTCCCCCTCCTCCCTCCCCCGTCTCCTACACCCCAACCTCTCGCCGCATCCATACCCATGCATCCTGTGTGCACATCCTGCCATGCCTGCCAATCTTGCCGGGCTGTCGGTGCTGTCTATGTGCCTATGTGGGCTATCTGGTCGAGGCAATTCAGTTAGCCGGAGGCACATAAAAACTGTTGTTCTGCTCTGATGTTGTTGGCTGTTGGCTGTTGGTTGTTTTAGACTGGCCGGCATATTGCGTAGACGCACCGTGGGACACGACAAGCACCAAGAGAGCAGAGAAAGAGAAAGAAGCAGAGTGAGAGAGAGAGACAGAGAGAGAGAGAGAGAGAGAGAGAAAGAGAGAGAGCGGCTACCCAAGGACGATAAGTGGGCGGCGCAATCAAGAATAGGCACAGAGCAGGCTAGAGCTCTCTCTAGTCGAGACCGTTTATTGCTCCAGAGGCCTTAAATTAAAAACCAATTAGTAACATCTGTTGGCCATGTTTCCCATTTTGTTGCTGTTGTTCTTATTATTGTTGTTATTGTTGTTATTGTTGTTGGCCACTTCGATGGCTACGGCAACGGCTGTTGCTCCTTCATTATCATCATCAGATTTTCTTGCTGTTGTTGTGTAGCCTTTTTTTTTTGTTTTTGTTTACAGCAAGAAAATCGCCTCGATTCTGTAATTTGTCTCTAATTCCTAATTTTGTCATTGTTTTTGGCCATGTTTTGCTGTCGTGCAATATGTCATCTGCTTACCCCAAATCCACCCCTTCCTCCACCCATCTATCGTTCCTTGTGTGTAATGACGCTGTCAGGCTCAAGTGTTGTTAATTGAGCACAAATCAGGCCAACAACAGCTGCCTGTAACTAGTACCACAACAAGAATTTCACATGCAAATCTGAGACTCTCTTGGTGGGCATGTTTTGGCCAACCACAGATATTACAATGATATGGCATATCAGCCTCAATTCAAATATTGAATACGTTAATTGGCTACAAATTTAAATTCGCCTTCGAATGGTTCTTTAACTACTTTCGCACTTCAATCGATTTAAGCTAATTTAAACAATTATTTTTAGAGCCAAGCTGAAACATTTTCAAAGCAGTTTTAAATAATTGTGATAAATTGCAGTATGAACATTTAATTTATAGTTTTAATATGTTAAGCATAGTTGCTAACAAATTTTTGAGGAAATTTGACTCTCTCACACAGTATATTAAACTACTTTCAACATTTCACATACCAAATTTGAGCCTTTTAAAGTTTTCACGTAACTTTGCAAACAGATTTTCAAGCAGATTTTAACTGGCATAAAGAGAGTATCATATTCAAAGAGATTAGATAGTTGTTACGCTTGAAAGAAATACTATAAATAAAAATGCTTAAGAAGTTTCTTCCTTATATTTTTAGCGCCACATATGCACATTAAGCCTATAATAAGTGCTGATAATGCGAACACGTATGTCATAAAGAACTTGCGCCCATTATATGGTAATATTAAGTATGTTGCCTGCGAGGAGCATAAGCTACACACAAGTCCCCTCACCACCCACCCACCTCCCCCCCGCGCACCATAACCCCTGCATGGTATATAATTAAACGGATTAAGTGAGCGTCAAGCGGGTGGCAACGAGTAGCACTTTTGAAGCTAGCGGCCATTTGATGGCTGAGATGGCAGCAACGCTTTCTTCTTTTTTTTTTTTTTTTAGCGCTGATTACGCAACTGTGTGTGCCACACACACGCACACCCCAATCACACATTCATAAACGCACCCCTGGGGCATATGGGGCACCACCCCTGTGCTTGTGTGTGTGTGTGTATTTGTGTGTGTATTTGTGTGTGTATTTGTGTGTGTTGGGTTTTTGCTTGAAAATATGCAAAAATCGTCAGAAGAGCCACGCAGAGCTGTTAATTACATTAGAGCGTGCACACAGAGACAGCGACAGAAAGAGAGAGAGAGAGAGAGAGAGAGGTACAGGCAGTAAGTGTGTGTGGAGGAGTGAGTAAGAGAGACACACACACACACACACACACACACACACAAACGAGCGCCGCTGTGAGCGGTGTCAAGTGGCGTCTAACAACCGCCTTGTGTCAAAACATTAAAGTGCAAAATTAACTGACACGCGGCGTCGATTTCGTGCCAACACCAAAACACTCACTCCCCCCCCCCCCCCTCCCCCTCTCTCTCTAACACCTACATACCACCACTCACCCTCCTGCACACCCCCCACGTGCCCAACTGCATTGCCACATTTGGCCCTTAATGCCTTTTGGTCTCACAATTGTTGACGCTTTGAATGTGTACATATATATATATATATATATATATATATATACATATAAATTTTTTTTTGTATTTTGTCGCTTAATAGTTGTTGGCACTTTTTCCCGAACGTTGCGTTGCCTCACAAAAGTGTATTTTTGTATCTTTGTTGTTACTGTTATTGTTGTTATTGTTGCTGTTGTCGGCATTTCATGCGCTGCGCCACTTAACGATCATAAATTGCTGGCATTTAAGATATGCGACAAGTGCCTGACCCCTGACCCCTAACCCATGACCCCTGACCCCGAGCAACACCAACAAATTAAACAACAATTCGACAGTCAGCTGCCCAAACTTCGGAGTTATTTGTACCGATTTTAGACTGTGCGCAAAAAAAAAAATATTTATAGAATTCAAGCAGGAATTTAATAATAAATGCATAACATTTATTTCCAAATTTGGAAGGAAACGCAGTGATTTTACATGAATTTTCAGCCAAACACTGTTTCAAATGCGATTTCTTTTTTTTTTTTGTGATCAAAACCTTTGCTTTGAAATATTGTATCAGTTCTGATGTAGACCCAACCCAGTACATTTATTGGGACTTCAATCAGAAGTGGGGTTTTCCTAGTTAACATTAACTAGAGCACAAACCATAATTAAAACCACTGTGCTTTTGAAAAGTATTTCAAGTTATGGCAGTGCAAAATGTGAACCAACTAATGCGACTTATCAGGGTGTCATTTTATACATTTCTGCTAGATAGCATTAAGTAAGGAACGGGGTCCGTACAAATGGAAAGAAGCTTAAACACTTTGGATTTCACAATTCGTTTGGAATTGGTTGCTAATTCGAAACTAAGCCAGATGTGCCCAGAGCGTATGCTTGATATACTTACTGCAGATTTATCACGTATACGTTTGAATAGGAAACATTTCGTTCTTAACTTGAAGCTGAGAACTGAAGCCGATGCTCAGTCGAGCGATATATTGAAAATAACAAGAAGTGGGCCGCATGTGCATAAAATTAAATGCCACCACAGATGCCGCTGCCAAGCCATGCACCACATAACCAGAAGCGGATCCACATTCTCCATATATAACATCCACAATCGGGTCAAATCGAGTGCGCACCACCGCAGTCCACAGTTGTCTCCATTTCCAATCTTTTTTTTCTTTTTTGTTCTTTATTTTTCAACACTCTCAAGTTCCAGCCACTAAGCGAGTGTGTTTGGAAGTGTGTGTGTGTGTGTGTGTGCGTGTGTGTGTGTGTGTTAATATTGACTTGGTACTTCGGCGGAAATTGGGTTAAATGGAGCAAAGCGGAGATTGTCTCCCTGCTGAAATTGCATTTGAATTAAATCAGCAGGCAATCTGCTGGCATTCCATATTGCCGCCTGCCCCACATACATACATACATAAACACTATATATAGAGGATAAAAGAGCAAAACCCTTTACTACTACTACTAATTTACACCCACCCACTTTGTGGCGAGGCGTTTTTAGCCCATCTCAATTTCAGTTCGAGATAACTTTTTTCTTTGCTGGACTGGGTACCAATTATGGGTATAAGTTTTAAATGACTCACAGTGCCCTCAATTGGAGCCATAGTTACTAATTGAAAATCATTTTGGGCATTTACAGACCAAAATCTATGGACTGGGAGAGGTTGATAGAGAAATGTGGGGGAAGCCAACAGATAGGGGATGTGCCGCATCTACGAAACGCAGAGTTTCCATTTAACCAATGCAAGGAAAAGAAAGAACAGTTGCTTTGGGCGAACGAGAGCATGAAAGAGAGCAGATGGAAAGATAGCAAAATAAGAAAAATTAATTAGTAGAATAAATAGATGGCTAACTCAGTGGATAATTATGCATTAATCTACATAAATGACGATAAAGAAGACAAAAATAATAATGGAAAATAAATATTAATTATTGGACAAATGTATTGCCACAGCGATGGTTGATCAATAATTAGAAAGTACATCTAAATAGAGACTGACATAGATTTGAAATTGTGAGTTTATTGATATTGATATGAATATACCGATAGACAGATAGATGAAAAATATATATAGTAATAAAAAGTGGAAATCTTAAGTAAATTAGTTTTCCATTCGACTATTCCATTCGAAACTAATAATTTACTCTCTACTATTCTACCTCACTGACTATTCCCCTTCCAAAGCCTACTCAAATTAAACTCTAGAATGGACTGAACACTTTGCCTAATCAGCTCTATAGCTATTGCCTACTAGCATTGACTATATTGTACACTCTTACACGCTCTATTATGTGGGAAACCACACAGTTATAACTCCAATGTCTTCACTTTTGTGGAAATGCATCCACTTGGCATTTAATTAATATTTCTATTGGGCAACTTAGCTCCAATTTGCCAAAACTCTCTTGCAATTAATTGCTTTTTCTTTTACTTTCTTTTTGTGTGTTTTGGCATTTCATGCTCAAGATTATTCCCATTTTCACTTTTCACCTGCAGTGAACTGGGCTTGGCGCTCCTGGCCCCCTTGGTTGGCCATTTCATAAACTCGGCGCTTTACAGCACTCGGCCAACTTTTTGGAGCAGCAACTTTTTGGCAACTTAACAACAATTTTTGGTTATGCAAACTTGCAACTTTTGAACGAAGCAAGCAACTCCCATTCCCTGATTCTACTATAATAGCTGCCAACTCGCAGCTCGCAGTTTCCGACCATTCCCAAACACAAAACTTTGGCCCTTTACGCGGCTAATGCCGAGAAGCCGAAAACTCGTTGCATGTGACGCAGTAATTTATGTGTAACCTGCACCACCAACCTTCAACAAAAGCAACAGCAACAACAACAACAAATACATCACCAGAAGCAAACAGCAACACCTTGGCAAGCATTCCATCTATCTCCACATTCATATCCTGCAACTCAACTCAACTCATTCTCTCTCTATCTCTCTATTTCCCTCTCTCTCTCTCTCTCTCTCTCTCACTGTTCTATCTCTTGTTGTCTCTCACTCTATTCTCGGCGTATTTATGGCCAATATTTGCGTGCCTGTCGAAAAAGTTTACACCCTGGTCACTTGGGCAATGCAAAAGGTCATTCAATTCTCGTTCAGCTTAATTCATCTTAAAGGGTTCAACTTTGGGAATCAAAGCATTTTGATATAGACACATACATATATATAACCAGCTTAGGTTTCTTGATAATTCTCCGTTTAGAATTTTTCGCCTAAATCGTGATGGAGGTTACAACGATTTTGATACCTCATTAAAATGAACGCCTGACAAGATGCTGACATTTGAGCTGGGTGTGCAACAGTGTTGCTGCTGATATATCATAATACATAATCATTACTATATTTGAATTACTTCTAATTATCATTGCAAATCGAATTAGGTAGGAATTCCTAATCAGTCTTACATATCAGGAGCCGTCTTAATTACTCAAATAATCTATGCTCAAATCCAACTATCATTGTAATTTAATAGGTAAATAATTAGAATGTTTCTCAACTTTTTATTATTACTTGCTTTTTATTATTAATGATGTATAAAAATTATTATATACAACAATTACATGGATGATACAAGAAATTTATTTCGTTATTATTATTTTGTTGTTTGAATAGAATTCTAAACAGTCTTCTGATATAAAGAACGTTTCTCTGTAATTAAATACTTGTATTCACTGTCAATTACCATTACTTAACAAATTCCGCCCCAACAATTTAATTACTTAAGTAATTATGCATGAAAACTGCAGTTTGCAAATTACACACCTCGCCCACAGACACCAAATACTCTGCTATTCTGTTTTATGGACACAACCCACTCAGCCACACACACACACACACACGCACACACACACAGACACCTTTCTATTAACTAGAAATTTAGATTTGCTGTGTGTGAATGTTTTCAGGTGTGCGGCGTGCAACGCATTTTGCAATGTTTCGAATTGAAAATTAAACTGTCTAATAAATAATTTAAGGTATGAAAAGTCGCTCGTAGCTGTGACGCCCATTCAACAACGCCAACGTCCAAGTCAGTTACCTCAATCTGTGTATAGGATGTGTGTGTGTGTGTGTGTGTGTGTGTGTGTGTGTGTGTGTGTGTGTGTGTGTGTGTGTGTGTGTGTGTGTGTGTGTGTGTGTGTGTGTGTGTGTGTGTGTGTGTGTGTGTGTGTGTGTGTGTGTGTGTGTGTGTGTGTGTGTGTGTGTGTGTGTGTGTGTGTGTGTGTGTGTGTGTGTGTGTGTGTGTGTGTGTGTGTGTGTGTAGTGTGTCTGCTTCCGGTGCCGAAAGTTTTATTTGTGTTTGTGTGTGGGTGTGAGTAGGTGTGTTGTTTGGCTGCGGTTGGCTGTTGTCTAAATTAAATTATACCTGACACCATGCAGACCCCCAAAACTACTCTAGATAACCAGTGACTGGCCTTACAGATGAGCCCGTGTCTCAAATTATTTTTAAAACGTGACAACACGATAAAAAAACACATGCAACAAACTTTTAAGCACGCGATCTACGTTGCCAGAATTTATAAAAACAAAAGTATTATTTAAAAAAAAGATATTGACATTGATTTTTATTAGGATTCTTAGTTATGTGTGTTCCATTTTCTATACCCTGTATGCTCTTAAGATGTATTGAAGAGTTGTTTATGATTGAGTCAGGATGCTTAAAGCACTTTAATCATCATCATAAACATCTACACAACAATTACAAAAAAAAACCGAAACGTTAACAATATCCAATTAAAAGGAATTAAGCTAAGGTGGTGCCCTTAAGTGTTTCATTGGGGAAAACACACAGAAAACACATAAAACACGGAAAACACAGATGTCTCACGCGTCACAAAGGACAAGGTCGTGACACGTGCTCAGTACTGATCTGTAGCATGAGTAAGGTTATCCTGTGTGTTGCCTAACACAAGGTGAGTGAGTAGGCGGCTTACATTTGTCTGCCTGGTTTGTTTTTTTTTTAAGCCGTTAAATTGCTGTGCAAAATTTATAAGTAAATTGCTTTTTATTTTGTGCAAAGTAAAACCACTGAAAAGCTGTTTAGTCTCTAGCGAAGTGTTGGCAAAATACTTTCAGCGGCTTGTAGTTGCGTTCGGACTAGTTCCTGGGCATTCCACGGGCTCAAAAGAGCGGGTCACGTGGGGAGCGTAGGGGTTAGGTTAGGTAACTGCCAGCCTGGATTCCGCTATGGCCTAACTCAACCTTAACACCTAAACACATTGAAGTGCTGGCAACCGCGCAATGTGCCCTCCGTGCAAGTATTTTGCGTTTTTCGAGCTTGTTTGCGTTGCGCTGAAAGTGACGTTAAAAGGTTTATCCCATTGAAGTTTCACTTCCAGCTCGGCGTGCAAAATTAAAGCCAGCGGATTAAGTGATGCACTCCTCAATACAAAAACAACAAAGTACCATAACTAGTACACACACATATGTTTAATTTTTTACACCTAGAAACAGATTAGTTGCATACAAAAATGGTAAATAGAAAAGGAAAAGACAATCTCTTTAAAGGGTAAACGGTTCATAGGAAATATATACGATCTGTTATTTTAATCATGCCATGTGCATATCAATTTGGTACCAACAATTTAAAAGAAAAAGGTCGGGACTATCATGACAATCACTCAAGCAATAATAGCTATAATTTCTGTGCTTTGCAACTACAAGTTACAAGTTGCGGAAGATTATACACAAGGATAATTCAATCTTAAGCTATTTTATATGTGGTGGACACAGGACATGTTTGTATATAGGGATACAAACATTCATCTAGTAAACACAATACACTATCTCATTAAATCATTGTTTTTTGCGCTTCTTGGGCTTTTTATCATTACTGCCTAGCTCGGATTTATTCTGAAACTGCGGCAAATCGGCACAGAATAGAAGCTGTAAATAGTAAGAAGTATATATAGTTAATGTCTGTTTTTGATATGCCGACAAACAGCACTCACCGTTTGCGCCCAGCCAGCGTATTTGCCATGGAGCTGCTGAAAATGCTGCGCCACCTCAGCATAAATCTTTGTGGTCACGCTCTTTTGACCAGCCAGATGCGGTAGATAATGACGCTGTGCCAGCTTATAGATATGCGTATCAATGGGCACCGCCTCCAAGTGGCCTAGGGACATCAGGCAAATGCAATCGGCCACCTTGTAGCCAATGCCAGGCAATTGCACTAAAGCCTCTCGCGCACCCACGTAGGGCAATTGACGCAGCTGCTCAAACCAGAAATTGCCGCCACGCTCTTGAATTTGTTCCAGTGAACGCGCTATAAACTTGGCACGATAACCAAATTTAGCGGCGCGCAATTCCGCATCTAATTGACTGCAAGTGCGATCGCCAGTGAGCGCTTCAAGTGTGGGAAATGTGTACTCATCCTGGCCATGGAAATGCCCAATCTTGTGACCGTAAGCGGTGCACAACCACTGAATCATGGATGAAATGCTAAAAGATTACAATGATGGATACGTCATTTAATCGTTATTGTATTTACCGCTTAATATTGTTGTTTTGACTGCACATGAAGCAGATTATATTCTCTAGCGGCTCCTGTGACAGCATACGCACTGGTTTGCCCACAAATTTACCAAATTGTTCATCCGCATGCATCCAAGCTTTCTGCTGCTCCAGCAAATCAAATTCAGCACGCAGATAATCGCTCAACAGTGCGCTGAAATTGGGAGCCTGCTTGGCGGCAGCAGCATGTGCCTCATAGCCAATGTGCTCGCTCTCTGGCGTCAGAACCCAGTAAGTATTTAAGGCAACGCCGCCATATTTCACTTTTGGTGCATCGCATAACTTCCGCCAGCTTAAATACAATTTAGATCCTTATATTAGCTACTGTCAAATATAACAAAATACGCACCGGAAACTTTGGCCGCCTAGCAGGGTACGCTCCAGATCGCAAACGCTGGCGGCCAGACGTATTATGCCGCTTTGTTTTACGGTATTCGTCATTTAAAACTGCATTTAAATTGCGAATCAAAGTAAGGACGCGCGAACAGCTGTCATGAGCCGATAATTTCTTGATTTCGATAGATCGACAACAATGGCAATAATATTGCGTGCACGCATATCGGCACGAGTATCACGCAATGCACTCAATTGTCTCTCTGCATGTACGTATTGTTTATTTTTGGTTTTGTGCTGGCGTTGTGCCAATCAATATAGACGATTTAACTTAAATTTTGTACATTTTTTTGTAAGTTTGTTGTTAGCTCTATTTGCATTTGTTGCTGTTTTTGTTTTCTTATTACATGCGCTCGCTTGTTCTGTGTGTCACGCGCACATCTCTAGTTTGAACTCGCACAGCTACATGGATATAAAAGTTATTTAGTATTTCAAAATAAGATTGTGAAACAGCAGCAGCAGCCCAATCACACACACAACATAGAGGCTTTCATTTAAGAATAATAGAGAAGGGGCAAGTTAACCACACGCGACAATACAACACACAATAAATACTATATTATGTCAGGCAGCCTTAACAATTATACATCTCTAATGTAAGTTGAAACTCTCACAAATCGCAAACCCCAAAAATAAAAATATGCAACCCCGCCTCAAAAAAACAAAAACAAACAGGCATGCAACGAATCGTGGATACGGTGAACATACCCAACAATCGCAGACCCTGGCACAGGTGGAGGCACTCAGAAATATGCAAAAAGTGCCGCATAATATAGTCGGTGATCCCGGCATGCAGATAGGACACGGGTATGTACCAAAATTGCCAACTTTTCTAGTTGACTAATAATTATGTAAAACAATTGATTTTAGCATCGATGATCGTGAGAAAGCCATTGTGGACAATTTGAATGCGGATCAAAGTGCCCTCACACACTTGAAGTATATGAATTCGGACCGTGATCTGTCGCTGCCCTTGGACAAGCAGAGCAAAGTGGTGGATAAATATCTGGATAGTCAAGAGGAGGGTGAGCAAAACACAATGCAATCCAATTATATTCTAAAACTAAATCAAAGATTTGTCATTAACAGATGTATCGCTGCGCAAATATCTCGTCTTTGGCGTCCAGTGGGTCTCGCTCGTTACGGAGAACCTGCTGAGTCATCCGTTTATAGTGCTGCGCCGTCAGTGTCAGGTTTATAATGCCTCAAAGCGATATCATTTGCATCCGTTTCAGCTGCTGCCAACCATTGTGCATCTACATCGCCGGCAGGGCGTCACAACGCTGTGGAAGGGTCTGGGCAGCTGTCTCCTCGTCCGCGGCATGACTCTGGCCATTGACGATGTCATCTGCAAGTTCACCAGCTGGCCCAAAGACGTCGATAGCCGCACCACGCTCAAGCGTTTCGGTCAACATATTTTACTCAAGTGGTAAGTGTATAGCAACTATAAACATGTCGCATTTGGGGAATGTGCAAATTATAGAAAATTAACATGCAAAGCCAACAAATCCTAGCTCTTTTCATTTGTAATGACTAAAATAATAACGAAGCTCTGTCGATACGTTTCTAAAGTAAATCCATAAATTTCGAATTTAAACAGGTCGATCTTCGGTTTAAAAGAGCAGGGAATCTGTTGACATATGACATCCATCTTTAATATCAACTTGAACATGACCTTTTAATATATTCAATTTGTTGTTATATTTGACAGCATCAGCATTGGCCTGGTGGTGCCCTTCTATGCGGCCTCACTGGTGGAGACCGTACAGAGTGACATAGCCAGCGAGAAACCGGGATTGCTGGATGTCTTTCGCGAGGGCAGTCTGCGCTTGTTCTATTGGAGTTCACCGCAAAAGGGTCGCATGCTGCCCGCCTGGGCGTTAATTGGCCCCAGTGTCTCTGTGGGGATAACCAAGTATTTGTTTGGTCTGGTTATACGCGGCGTATCCTCGCGAATTATGCGCCGTCGCCTCACATTGAGGCAGGAGCAGCGTGGCGCGAAGGCTCGTGACGAAACGCTTGAGCATCAGAATGGGGAAATCTATGCAAGTCTGATCGCCATGCTGACCACCGAGGTGCTATTCTATCCGGTCGAGACAATATTGCATCGACTGCAGCTGCAGGGCACACGCACTATTATTGACAATCTGGACAATGGTTATGCTGTGGTGCCCATATTGACGAATTATCAGGGTGCCATCGATTGTTATCGCACCACAATGCTAACCGAGGGCATTGGTGGCCTATACAAGGGATTCGGGGCAATGATCCTTCAATTCGCCGCCCATTTGGCCGTCATTAAGCTAACCAAATGGGTTGTCGGACAAATTACGGAAGTTATCTCAAATCGACCGCCTGCCCGCATCGTTCAGTATTATAATCTGGATCGCGGAGCTGGCAACTCAAATTCAACGACCATATCGCCGAGCATTTCAAGCACCGAGATGGACGGAAACAGTGTGGGACAGAATTCGCTCGATTAGCTACTTCGGTTCGGCTCGGTTAAGTTTTCCAAAATTTAATGTATGTCCCACTATTGCCAATGCGGATGTGGGTGAACTCAACGAGTGCGCTCTCCACGTGGTACACAGTCTGGCATGTTTCGATGTTCATTTTGTTCATTTTGCTGTGATAACTTCCGTGCTTGCTCCAGCAGCGAGTCATAATTTTCATATACATATATACTATATATTGCACGTATGTACTATATATAAATATATATATATATATATATCTATAAATCAACTAAACTTTCTTTTTCTTAATTTTGGTTTGCGTTGTTGTCCATCCGATCGATCAACCAGAATACAAATTAGCCAAGCATGTTATTTATTGAAATTGACGCTGAGATGAGATCAGCTATTGTTTTACCTGGCATATCTTTGGGTTATTGCCAAACTAGAAACATTGTAATTATAACTTTAAAATTAAATACAAAATGTAAGTGAAAATGTGAAAGCGCAATTAAAATGAAAAATGTTTTGCCTGATGATTTTTTTTTTATTTGTTTTGGTTGTAGAGGCTTTGCTTCATGGTATGTATAATCTACCCCAAGAAACATGATCTTTATCAAAGCCAGATGCAATCGAGCTCTCGTCGAATGCGGCACGATTCGATTCCTAAAAGTTTCTTACTTACTATAAATGTTTGAATTGAATTTGGAAACTATTTTGATGCAAATCCTCAGCGGAGTTTAATATTGTAATTTCTTCAAGATGTACCTAGAAGATGCTGTTTCTATCCATCTTCACAACCACTCTGAACAAAACACTTATACAAAATTTGTTCATGATTTTTTGTATTTGTTTGTTTATCTAAGTAGTTTCAAAGTTCTATACATACATATATAGTAGAAAAAGAAAAATGTTAAGCGAGCTTTAAGCTAAGTTGTGATTATTCCGGTTTATAGTTAATGCTTTCCTCTTTGAAACTGTGAACCTGGTCGTACCAGATGTCATCCGGCTCATTGGCATCAGCATTGTCGTAGAGTGTGGGAAATGGTGGCGCATCCTTTGGCTTGCGCAATGGCAGAATTGTGTCGTAGATATAGACGAGTCCATTCGTTGATCCGGGCACCGCACTGCCCTGCACCCACATTACATTGTATTTAGTATTGATACGCCAGATGCGCAACCCCTTAATGATGCGCCATCGATTGCCCATGTGACCGGGCATCTTAGTGCCCGGCCATACGCGTCCCTTCTCTCCACCGCCGCCAATGTTGCCGGCACGACGATGCGTCTTCGTCACACCGTGGGACGCAGGCATTCCTTTAAAGCCATGCCGCTTCACCACACCCTGAAAGCCATGATCCACACTGCAAATACACTTGAATTAGTTGAATTACAACAATACCAAGATTATTACTCACGTCTTGCCTCGCACATCGACAAATTCGCCGACACGAAAGTGGCCCACATTAAGGGGCGTGCCCGCAGCCAGGGCCGCCTGCGGAGAGACAATGAAACGCGCCAAATTCTTCTTGGGCATGACACCCGAATCACGAAAGATGCCGCAATACTCTTTGGTCAACATCGCCGGATTTGTGCACTCCGCTCCAACTAAAACGCAACCGTATTTATTCAAATTGTGCACATTCGGTCGCTGCGTGGGACGATACTCTTCCGGAGGTATATATTTGATCACATGATTGTCAACCACTTGCAGCAGAGTGGTGCGCACGCGTTCGCCATTCTTCAGCCAGAGCGGATATTGGCCAATCTTGCGGGCAATTAAACCGCAGCGACGCACGGCTGGCGTCCAGGGCTCGGCATCTGCGGGTGCTTCGGTCGTCTTAATCAGCTGCTTCTGTTCGTACGTTTGTGTGCCTTTAATCAGCGCCGGTACACCGTAGGTGTCGTGGACCACCTCTTTAATGAAAGTGCGATTCTCGCCCGTGACAAGATCATCTGTTCGCTGCAAGGCAGATGTAATAAGTTAAGTATATGAAGGGTACTCAGTCACAGCTTTCCAATTTTCTCGCTCTCTGTACATACCGTACGCTGCTGGCGTATAAACCAGTAGGGATTCCGCAATCGGGGCCGGCTCAGATGACCCTTTTCGCGCACTTGTGTAATCAAAACGGCGGCCGGACTTGCGCTGCCACTCAGTCTGTGAAATCGAGAAAACTAGATTATAACTGCAATGTATGGCATATTTTTGTGCATATGCATACCGTAGGCGGGCTAAATCACATATAACAGTGCGCAGCATATTACTTATATAATTTTTTAATACAAAAATCAACTAAAAATACATAAATAACAACATGCAGCGCACAGCACGAGCTTATTGATGTGCCGCGACAACCACGGACCAACGAAATATCGATAGGCAAAAGTTATCAATAATTAAGACAGATATTAAAACTGGTAGCCAGGCTTAATGAATAAATAATTATTTAATTCAACACCAACTGTATATTGAACTAACATGTTTTGGATCAGAATTTGGTGTATGTATGAAATATGTATTTGATTAATGTAAAAAGTGCTATACACAAATCATTCCGATATACTATTCTGTTTATTCGATGTGTCCGATTTTTGTAGTCGATTTTTGGCAACACTGCAAACCAGCAGCGCCATCGGCTGTCACGGCATCTGGCAACGCCCAAATTAGAAACGACAAACACGTGCAACGCACTGGCGGCGTGCGTTAAATCTAAAAATTTTGTTTCTCTGTTTCGCTTTGCATTTGACATTTGAATTGACTCAGCAAAATGGGAAAAAAGTCAAAAGTTGGAAAGACGCGCAAGGATAAGTTCTATCAGTTGGCCAAAGAGACAGGCTTTCGATCGCGTGCCGCGTTCAAGCTGATCCAATTGAATCGCAAATATGGTTTCCTGCAAGAGTCGCAAGTATGCGTCGATCTGTGCGCTGCACCCGGTGGCTGGATGCAGGTGGCCAAACAGAATATGCCCGTCTCGAGCATTGTCATCGGCGTTGATCTGTTTCCCATACGGGCCATCCCCGGCTGCATTAGCCTGGTCGAGGACATCACAACGGAAAAGTGCCGTCAGTCGCTCAACATGGAACTGCAATCGTGGAAAGTTGATGTCGTCCTGCACGACGGTGCACCCAATGTGGGTCGCAACTGGTTGTACGACGCCTATCAGCAGATCTGCCTCACATTGAATGCCCTCAAGCTGGCCACACAGTTTATGCGCAAAGGCGGCTGGTTTGTGACAAAGGTGTTCCGCTCCAAGGATTACAATTCGCTGCTCTGGGTGCTCAAGCAGTTGTTCAAGAAGGTGCATGCCACCAAACCAAGTGCATCGCGTAAAGAGTCAGCCGAGATATTCGTTGTGTGCCAATATTATTTGGCACCCGATCACATCGATCCCCGGCTGCTGGATTCAAAGTATGTGTTTGAGGAGCTCGATCTCGAGGGCAGTGGCAAAAACACCAGTCTGCTCCATCCCGAGAGACAAAAGCGCATCAAGGCCGAAGGCTATACAGAGCAGGACATGTCGCTGCGCAATGATTTGGCTGCATCGGAATTTATGAAGTCGGACAATGCGCTTGTGGCGCTTCAGGGGATTGGATCGATCACTATGGATGATGAGCGCATTGCCAACCACAAGGGAACAACCCCGGAGATTCGTGAGTGCTGCAAGGATCTAAAGGTGTTAGGACGCAAGGACATAAAGGGTTTGCTGCAGTGGTGGAAACATGTCAAGGAGGAGTTATTCAAAACAGACAAAGGCATCGTTGAGGAGCAGGAAGTTGAAGTCGAGCAACCGCAGCCGTTGACCCAAGAACAAATTGAGGATATGGAGGATGCTGATCTGCAGCAGCAAATTGGATTGCTTGCCGATGAAGAGCAGAAAGATCTAAAGCGCAAACGCAAAAAGACGCTCAAATCGAAGGCAAAGCTGCACGACAAGATGAACCTGAACATGGTCATTAAGGGCGACGATGGCCCCGTCGAGGAGACCGAGCATGAGATCTTCGATCTAAGGGATATCAAAAGCTTGAACGAGCTGGACGAGGTTCTGGACGTTAATCCGGATTTTGATTTAGAAGGCAACGCCGAGGAACTGCCCAAGTTGCCCAAGTACAAAAAGTACGACAAGGATGACAAACGCATGGACGACGATGCTAACTATGAGAACGATGATGAGCCCGATGTCAGTGCAGAGGAGGACAGCGAGAGCGATTATAATGAACAGGGATTGGGACTTAGTGACAACGATGATGAAGATCAGCCCGAATCCAAAGACAAGGGAAAGAAGAAGAAACGTGGCGAACATCCGCTTATAAAATCGGGTGATTTCCGTGACAAAGACACCAGGCGTCAGCAGCGCGTGCAACTGTGGTACGAAAAAGATAATCTCCAAAATATTGGCAACGACGAGGATGACGACGAGGAAAACTATGATCTTGACAATCTAGCCAAGGCCTTTAAGGAGAAAAGTGTCGATGTGCTCGGCGACAAGCGTTCCACATTTGTCCCGGAAGACAGCAGCGAAACTGGCACCTTGCTCCTGGGCAAAAAGGCCAAACGCCGTGCTCGACACGATGGCCCAAATGAGGAAAGCAGCTCGGACTCCGATTCAGACTCTGAGCTAGAAGTCGATGAGGATAAAGTTGCTGGAGATATGGCCAAAGGTAAGCATACAACTTGTGCACAGAATGTTAGAGTGAGATGGCGGTTGAGAAGCTAGTTTAGAGTTCAGCAATTCAAAGTTAGAAATACTGGGAGAGTATATCTCGTCCCTTCTTCATTCATTTAGGCAAAAAAAAGTCAGGAACCATATATGACAGTATCACCGATGTGAAAAAGAAAATCGTAAATTTAGAAATGAAAAACTATAATTCATGAGCCAGCTTGTGCGGAGGAGGAAGGTTAAGGGAAAGGGGTACGGTTAAGAATTTGTAGGTACTGAGAACATAGTAACTTCCCAGGAGAAGTGCAAGCAAAGTAAATAATATATTTTTAATTATAGTATTCATAGTATTTATATTAATATATTAAATTCAATTCAGAACCCAAGGCGAAGAAGGTGCGCTTGAGCGAGGAAGAGCTGGCGCTGGGTGCGCTGTTGGTGCGTGGCAAGAAGACGCGTCGGGATCTCATCGATGCCGCCTGGAATCGCTATGCGTTCAATGATGATAATCTGCCTGTGTGGTTTGCACAGGACGAGTTGGAGCACATGACCAAGCCACAGCCTGTGCCCAAAGAGCTGCAGGAGGAGTATCAGCGCAAGGTGCAGGAGTTGAATGTGCGCCCCATCAAGAAGGTGATGGAGGCGAAGGCGCGCAAGAAGCGCCGCTCCACAAGGCGTTTGGCCAAGGCCAAGAAAATGGCCGAGAAGATCATGGAGAATGCGGATGCAACCTCACAGGAGAAGGCCAAACAGCTGAAGAAGGTATACAAGAAGGCGCAGGAGAAGAAGAAGGAGATCAGCTATGTAGTCGCCAAGAAGCACACGGCCTCTCGTCGTGCTCGCCGTCCAGCTGGCGTTAAGGGTCGCTATCGTGTCGTCGATCCGCGCGAGAAGAAGGACAAGCGCTCCGTTGTGGCCAAGCAGCGACGTGCAAAAGGCAGCAAAGGAGGCAAGGTGACCAAGAGTGGTAAGGGCAAGCGCAAGTAGACGAACACAGTAGCTTGTAGTCAGTTATGTAAATGTAAAATGTAAAAAATAAACATATAATCTAGTGCATAATGAAAACATTCGAAAATATACATTTTTGAGTTTGTAATATTTATTAGCGCTTTTTGGCTCATCCTGAAAGTATGCGTTTAAATTTCTTGCTTTTCCGCGACTTCCTGTTTCGCGTGGCGGCGCCATCTACCGTTGAGAAGAAGAAAATATTGGACGCCATCTATCGATCGCCCAAGTATAGCTTTGGGGCAATGCAGAAGACTACATTGTGGCCTGATAGAGAATAAAATATTGATGATCCAAAGTCGGAGAGCTGTTCGAGGATCGAAGTTGGAATAAGATAAAATACAAAATTAAAGCCGCTCACCGCAAGAGGGATCGACGGAGCCACCTTATCGAGAAGATGAGAGGAGTACCGCAACATCGAGAAAGTCTATTCCACACCAAGTATCCTCCTATGTGGACCCGTTTCCCAGAGGCAGAGGCACGTTGTGGCAGTCAGTTTAATGTCAAAACTACACACCCGTTACAGTAGTGGGCACAATGGGCAGACTCGCTTCACGTAATACATTTAGGCCAAGGCGGCGGCAATCGATAATTGACAACATTTTTAAGGAAATACACAGTTCAGAAAGCATATTTAAAACAAGTAAGACTGCTGACCCTGATCCAGAATTATATACTTTATGTGACATCTTAATGACAACCCTTCGCACAGCAAATAGGACTTGACTTGGTTGATCTGAATATAACCAGGATAAAAGGATTTTTCTGTACAAACAAAAATTTTAATTTATCTGTCCTATCCTTGTGTATCCTTGCAAGTCAAGTGCTGATAAGGACCATCAGCTGATCGGAGTACATCCAAATAATAATATAACATGAGTAAGTATGTACATTTATATATCATCAATTAAAAACATATAATAACAGACGATAACATCGAATTTTAAAACGATTTTCAAAGCGCACTACTAGCCTGGTACACATAGTACTTTTCGTCGTCCTGCTCGGTGAATGTCAGTTTGTGCTCCTTGAACAGCTTGCTCAGATGATGCCCGACATTGTAGGCAGCTGCTGGCCATAGATGTTCGGGTGTCTCCTTATACACCACCCTAACGACATCGATGGCCTGATAGCGCTGGCCGGGTCGTTGTAAAAAGAATTGCATTATTTGCTGTTCCCGCTGATTACGATGCTGTATATAGTATTCGATTGCGACACTAGGTTCATCGATCACATTGCCGTGGCCGGGATAAATGCGTTCCGGTCGTAGTTTCAGTATTTTATCCAAGCTGCGCATATACTCAAATAGATCCTCAAATACAGCAGTGCCCTCACCTGCAAGATGTGACGACGAGGAGAATATATATTTAGACTTTAGTAGTGCTATCCAATACACAGAACTGGGTACACACCAAGTATGCAATCGCCGCTAAAGAGCGTCCCATCTTCTGTGGCAAGGACGACATGATCCGTGGTATGTCCGGGCGTATGAACAATGCGCACCTTGGCGCCATCAACAGCAAACTCCTGGCTATCGAGCAATGGTCGGACGGGTATATGTGCTGGTATCTCCGGACAAAGATCATTGTCATCGTTACGTGGAAATTTGTAGACCTGACAATCTGCATTGAGGAGCACTTTAATGGCAAGGACGAAGCAACGAGCACACAAATAGATGGAGACACAACACAATATATATATATATAGATCGTACAACTTCTCTAGTGAGATTACACACCCTTATCCGCCAGCGTGGAACCAACAATATCCTTGACGCCGCCAACGTGATCGTGATGCCAGTGCGTCAGTATAATGGCGGCAATCGAGGCTTGCTCTTGCCGCAGCACACCATTCAGATGTTCGATATATTCCGGCACATCCTCATCGCCCGTGTCTATAAGTATGCGTCTATATATTTTTTTTTTTGCTTATTTGAAGTGTAATTCATAGTTTGAACTTTGGATAGCGAACTTACTTTTTACCATTTCCGAGGAGGTAGGTGTTTGTGCCCTGGAGCGTCATCGGGCTGGGATTGCAGCCGAGTATGCGTATTATAGAGGATGTTAGGCGTGTTACCGGCTGTATTAGGGCCATGATTATTCTTCAGTATCGACTTTTAACTTCTGCACCTTTCGTCTGTTATCACGTAAATGGAAAGCAAATATCACTGCTCAGATGTTCTGCAACAGTTTCGATTACAAACGCAAGTGTGTAAACACTGATATTTATCGAACAGCTGATGTGCATCAGATGCTTCACTCTGTTGTTGCATGAATGAATGTGAAATAATGAATTTCTTAGGCATTGTTAAGCATCTGAATTTCATTATTATAGAGAATTTGCCCTTGAAGCACATTCGATGCTGGCATTTAAAAAAAAGTTAGAGCTTACACTTACAGCCATCTCACGCAGTGTCGCTTAGCTCTTTTGCTATCGATATCGATAAGCTGGGCCGGCTGATACGTATCGAAATTTGAAAAGGGATTTAACAATGTCGTAAATCTAACGTTATTTTGAATTATTTGTATACCTTCGACTCACCTGGAAGTCAGACCAACCCAATAACTCAAGACGATTTGTTTTTGATTTCGATTTTATTATTTTTCGTAAGTTTTCTTTATTTTTGTTTTGTTTGCTTTTTTTTTGACTAGGATGCAGATGCTGTATATTTATATATATATATATATTTACATATATATATATATATATACTATACATGTATATATAGATAACTATTTTCTTATTTTCATTTTAATTTTGATCCGTTACAAATTACAATATGACCTTAAACGCTTCTCAAATGTTCAACTATGTTTTTTCTCATTTTTCATTGTTCACATACATACGAATTGCAGTTGCTATTATAGAAAGATATAGATAGTGAGAGGTTGCATATAGAGACTTGAGAGATGTTAGGCCAAAATAAAGTAGATGATATATGTGCTACAAACATACATGATAATAAACAAGTCAATTGTGCCTGCATACAAGGTAAAAACAAATACAAATTCAAATTAACGTAATTACATATGTATAAAAAAGTTAGTTAAAGTATTGAAAATGCGTTTGCTTATCGATAAAATACCGCATATAATATACATAATAATAGCATACATAATAGAGATTGATAATAGTTAAATATAGTATAATTTACTTGCTTGTGTGTGTGTGGGTGTATGTGTATGTATGCGTGCTTTAAAATAGAATCGTTTAATAATATGTCACTATATGCATTTATATATTCGTATAAGCTAAAAATAATTGTTAAGACGAAAAGTATTTTCATAATATTGCATTATTATTTGGGGTTTTCCTTCTTTTTGTTTTTAAAGATTGATTTCATTAAGTTTACTTTTACTTTTACTTTTGTTTTGAATTAATGGCCACGCGTGTTTTGTTTTTTGTTTTTCGTTTTTTGTTTTGTATTATTTCAAAGACACATTTTGACAAAAATGTTTAAATACTCTGATGTTCGTTTTGTTGTCATTCATTTAACTTTTTGCTGAACACATTTCGACCTGGCTAATACTAAAGTATTTTGTTTTAGCTGCTTTCATAAATATGTATATGTTTTGTATAAAAATAAAAAAAAGACATACCATATATACTACATATATATAAATGTATATATGTAAAAATGCTTGCCACATCGTTCGCTTCATATATATATATATATAATATAGTTATAATAATATTCAAGTTGTGGAAGAGAACATAAGGAGTAGTAAAAAACAATAATAAAAGAACAACCCAAAGAATGCCGCGAGAAAAGCTTGACTAAACTACTAAAACTATTCTCACAATATGCACTATGTAATTTGTTGATTTTCGGTTTTTCTGTTTATGTTCTTGGTATTTTTCTTTTTCTTTTTGGGTTTTCAACTGTGTATATACTATATATATATATATGTAAATATCTATATAAAAATGTATATACTATTATAAACTTGACTTTTGTTGCTGTTATCGCATCTTCTTCTTAGCTGATCATTTCGCGGTATTTCAATTTATGCTTGGTCAGCATATCGGTGACGGTGACGAGCTTCTTAATCGATATTATATTCGATAGTTCCTGCAACTCTGGCAAATAGGATACGCAGATGTGATGCAATGTGGCCAATTCGCGACCTGTAATATACATGGCAAATAAGTGATCGATACTTATCGATAAGTCCTTGCGCTTTTCAGTCTTACCCGTGTCCTGTGCGTTGTGGTTGGGATTCTGCTCAACAAACATGCCCAGCGGCGGATTGGGATCGGTGACCAGCGAAAGCTGATCCAAAAATACAATCATGCGTTCCTTATTCTTAAGTATAAACGGATTGACCACCTCCATATATTGTTCCTGCACAAACGATATGAATATTAATCGAATAAATATGTATTTCTCAATATGTTGATCAATAATAACAGTTTGTTTGTGTTTGTTGTGCTCACCTTGCCGCCGAATTCGATGAGATTCGCCAGATTCTGGAGGCACTTGGCCACCATGATGAGAGAGCGAGTGGCCGCCGTTGGCGGTGTCTCACTGACTAGCCCAAATTGTCGCGGATTGAGCAGGGCCGGGCATAGCAGACGCAGGAATATAAAACCGGAGACGACACGCGTGCGCACCAAACGCTCCGTTTGCCATTTGGCAACGACCGCCTTCTGCAGGCAGTTGCAAATGTAGCGCACATTGCGCGGACAGGCATCCGGCGATGTGAATATGGATTGGGTGACCAGATCGAGTATCTGCAGCAGGAATTCAGCATTTGTGCACGCATCATCGTTGACATCCATTTTGGTTGGATTCAGCTCCGCCGATTGTTTGCTCTCCAATATGCGCTGCACCGTCTCACTGACGGCCGACTGCAGGAAGCCGCTGCACTCGGTCCGCATATACAAATCCATAAGTGTCGTTGCCAGCGAGGCGCCACGAAATAGTGTCGTTGTTTCGTTCTCGCGCGCCACCTCCGCCTGGCACAGGATGCGTATCAATTCCGTTTCACGTTTCTCATGGCGAAAGACGCGCAACAGCGCCGTCGCCAGCGGCACCCGATCATTATGGCAGAGCTCCGCAAGCGCCTTGACCGCATACAGTTCCGGTTCGAGCAGCAGCTGCTGCAGCGGGCTGTACTCCTCGCATGGCATTATCAGATCGTCCAGATATCGCATACGCAGTCGCAGGGAGCCCCATTCGCCCATCGGTGTCATGCCAGTTAGCTTGTACCAGTCCTCCGTCTCCTGGCCATTTTTCAGGCTCGCCAAATCGATGGTCAGTTCGGCCACTTCCGAGTCCTTGCCACGCTTGCCACGCGACACAACCGTAATGGTCAACGACACCACATCCGGGGGCACATCGCTGCAAGGCAAAACAACGGGAATGAAATTGCAAATGAGGCATGATAGGGAAAAGCAAAAGGAAAGGCAACAGAATGTTACGGATATATATATATAACTATGACATGGCATTATGGGCAAATCTAGGATTAGGTCAAAAAAGAAGTAGAAACAAAGGCAGACTTGACATGAAATTTAAAGAGACAGAAATATATTCGTTGGCTCTCTCTTTCTCTTTCTCTCTCTCTCTCTCCCTCTCCCTCTCTCATTTATGATGTAAATTGAAAACTCACTCGAGCACAAACTCCTCCTCCCAGACGGGCTCGGGTGCAATCTTGACGCGCGTCTTGCCAACCTTGACCTGGTTTAGCGAAATACTACAATAGGGATGTGGCACCAGTTTTAATGGCAATCGATGCGCCTCCAGCACATGCAAATTGAGGCAGCGCAGCTCACGCAGACGCGACACCTTCTTTTGGGCGCGACTCAGCTGTGAGTCGCATTGGGCCTTCAGCGCATTGATCCACTCAACGTAGCTCTCCTGGCTGGGGGCGCATAAATACGTGACGGTTGCCAGACAGGGCAGCGCACGCTCAACGATCTGAAAGCAATAGGGTCGCTCCCAGAGCGAATCGTGGCATTGATAGAGATACGCGCAAGACAGATCGATAAGGCCTTTGGGCTTAGTCTTTTTGGGATTGTCATAGAAGCACAATTGGGTCTCGGTGCCGTCATTGATAAGCGCAAAATATAGTTGCTTCCATTTGGTCGTTTTGTCCGACTTCTTGTTAAGATGGCCATGATGCTTGATGCCCTTGATTTTCTTGAGGCCAATCTGATCGCGACACTCGCGTAATGTTGCATAAATCTTCTCGGCCGCCTTCTCCACAACGTACTGCTGATTGAATTCCGGCTGGGTGCCATTCACCACCGGATGATTGAGCGAATGCCCCTCGACAATTTGCTCCTTGCGATACCGATTGATAACTGCATCCAAGCATTCAAATGTCCGGCCGCCCATCAAATAGCGAACACCCTTCTTCTCAATGCGAAATCGCTGGATCTGATTGTTGATGTGAAAGAAGAGCGAATAATCTCCGGGAGAATTGTCGCTGGGTCGCACCAGAAAGCTGCCAGGTCCAGCTGCAGATAACAGACACAGACGACGACGACGACGAACATATAATATTATTTATGATGAAAACATTTAATTTACGGTACTCACCCTTGACGAGCATGTCGACAGCCTCGTTTTTGGTGCAATTGGGATGAAACCAGGGGAACACTGTGTTGGGATCAATGGACACATCCAGATCATCGACCAATTCACGAAATATCATGCCCTGTTCGCCGGTACGATGTGCTGTCACCCACAGCCAACCATCGCCCATGTCATTGTGCACGAAGAAGATGTCACCCTTCTGGAAGCTGAGCTCATCCGTTTCCGGCATTTTTGTGTACGGTAAAATGGCCACAACACGCTTCTTATCATTGACCGGCTCCGGCGGGGCGACGGGAATAACGAGACGCTCACGCTTTAACAGATCGCTGCACGAGGTGTAGTAGCCAACAAGATCGCTGAGGGAAATGAACTGACGTCCGCCAATGTAAAAGTCACCACAGACGGCCGTAATTCTAAAGAATACGCAGAATATGCATTGATTATTGAGAATCTTTTAATTGACTTACAAGCAACTCGTAAAATCTTACTAATTTGCTAACAATTCTCACAATAAGCCACATCCTTTTCAAAAATTATACATTTGCAGATTTGTTCCACTGAATATTGTATTTTAAATACTTGTTCAGCATTTCACACATTTTGAGTAGGTTCTCCTATGGCCACTACCCACTGTAGTGCTGGAACTTGCTGAAAACTTACCGAAAATGATTAATGCCAGTGCGTCCATAATAGCTGAGCACATAGGAGCCCGGTTTTCGATCACTTTCGCGCACTGCACAAGAAGAAAGGGCGAATTAGGTGAGATGCATATGTGGCAAGTAGTATGAAGTACGCACCCAGATAACTGCCCAATTTGCCGCTGCCACGAAGCCGCGCCTCCGCCGAATAGCGATCCAGTCGTCCATGATACCATTCGCTCTCCGGTGGTGCAATTATCGCTGGACGCTCACCTGCAAACAAATAATGTTGGAGAATTAACAGCATAAATAAGGAAAAACAAAACACCAATAGTATGAAAATGCTTGGCAAAAAGTTTAATTTGCACATACGGAAAAACCAAATTGTTTCTAATTTGTTCCAAGTTTTCGATACACACTGCAAATCGATAATAATGAATAAAAATCGTTTTGGTAAGCAGTCAACTCTTGATACGAAAGGGCAGATTGATGTCAGAAGATTGCTTAAAATAGCTTATACACAAAAACCAAAATATATATAAAAAATTCAGAAAAATTATGCAAATAGCTTCACGGCTTATCGATAGCCGATAGGCAACTGTTATAAGTGTAAACTTATTTACACAGTCTGTGGACCGACCCGATGCCCTGCATTTTGCATCGAAGCAAAAATAAATTTGGAAATTATGATAACCACAAGCACACACACAAAAAGAGATAACGACTTACAAACGTTGGGCGGCATTTGAATGTGCGTCGAGAAATGTACTTCCTTGTTTGTATTTGCTATATGACAGCAACAGTAAAACAATAAAATAAATTGCTCGCTGCGAGTTTGATATTGAAATAGAAACGCGCCAGCAGCAAGAATTATACTAAAGTAGCCGAAAGCTGCGCCGCTTCTAATCAGTAGACGCTGGTCCCAAGCAGCGCCATTAAACATTAATAAAATAACAAATATAATCTATACAGTATATATATTTATAGGCGAATGCATTTGTGCGCTTGTGTGCCATCAGCAGGCAATTGATAACCGATAACAAATAAAAAAGAATAAGAAATGCTTACAGCGATTAACAGTCAACAGATAAAAGCGTTGCTTATTGTTTATCAAACGCAAATGTAATGCGATAAGCACACACACACGCACGCACGCACTTTCAGCGAAAGGGGGAGAAAGACACAGTGAGAGAGAGAGAGTGGGTGAGAGAGAGAGAGTGAGTGAGTGAGAGAGCGCAGGCTCGTGACTCACAGGCGGCTACGCAGACGCAATAATTGCCAAGCTGTTCGCATGACGCATGGACACGCGCGCGCATGACACAGTGTAGCCGTAGTAGTAGCCGTAGCAGTAACAGCAGTAGTAGCAGTAGCAGTAACAGTGCATTGCACCTTGAGAAAATGCCAATCAGAGCAAGAGTAGAAGTCAGTCGCAAGGCTGAGCTCACAGCTGATGATTCACCTAATGTATGCGCATAAATATATATATACATATGTCTATATATATATAAAAATATACATATATGCGTGTGTGCTGCAAAATTAAAGGTTTTTTTTTTCAATAAGAGGACAGTACACCGACTCGAATGTGAACCGAACCGGTTCCATATCCAAACGAAAGGAGCGACTTTCGAAATAATAAATTGATTCACCCCGAGGAGTTAGAATTAGAAATACTCACCATTTAGCATATGAGGCCCATCGAATTCATCCTGATCCAGTTCCTGTGCCAGATCGGCCAAGTCAATGCCACCAGCGGCCATCATGGCGCCGAGACCCGTTATGCCGCCCAATGCTGCTAGGTTGCCGTCATCGGAGCCGCCCGTTGGCGAGCCAAGTTTATCTTTCTGTATGACAACGTCCACATTACCCAAACGCATTAGATCTGCCATTGATTGGTATTTTTTGTTTTTGTTTTTTTTTTGCTTTTTGTTTTTTGTGTGATTTGGTATTATTTGGCTAGCTTGTTGTATGTTGAAAAATGCAAATGCAATGCGTATGTTTGTATGTAGTTTGTATGTTTATGCGTATGTTTGTATGTTTCTTATGCGCTGTGTGCGTAAGCAGCAGCTGTGCAGATGTTTGTATTTATATTCGTATGTATGTACGTGTGTGTGTGTGTGTGTGTGTGCGCATATGTGAGCCTTGTTCTTGCTGTTACTGTTTCGCTTGTTGTTGTTTTGGCAGCAGCAGCAGCGCGCACGCTGCGCCTAACTCACAATGAGATAATGTCGTATGAGTTTTGGTCTGCTGTTGTTGTTTTTGTTGTTGTTTGTTGTGCCGGTGATGCGTCGCGCTGTAATGCAAAATAGACGTAAGCAGCAATGAGAGCGAGTAAGAAAGAATGAGTGAGTGAGAGCGCAATTACGTAAATGTGTATGTGTGTGTGAACAGACGACTCTCACCGACTGTGCATGCGTGTGAGGGAGCAATGAGACATTGAGTCTCTCTGTGTATGTGTGGGTGGCGTTAATGAGCTACTAAATTTACAAGCAATTCGTGATAAACAAAGTGCAATATGCATGACTGCCATAAATGAATAAATATATGTGAGTTCACATATATGTGTATGCATGTGTGTGTCTGTGCCGGCAAAAGCATGCAACTTAAATTGCAAGCAAACAGCGCAGCAGCAGTGCAGACGTCGCGCCGCCGTCTCGTCATTGTGTGTGTGTGTGTGTGTGTATACACAAACAAGGAGCAATGGCACAATAAAAATCAAATGGAACCAAGACACAAAAAAAAAAAACATGAATACAAATTTCTCGTTTCCGTTTTGGCGCAACCCATAGCACCCCACCCCACACCAGCCCAGGCCACCACTAACATTTAAGTAACTTTTTCTGATGCATGAAGTATTTTTTAGGTTTTATTATGAGGGCATGTTATTTATTGGGCTCAATGTATGTCTTCCTAATTGCTGAACAATTGCGGCTATTTAACGCACATTCAAATACCGTTACCGTGTCAATTTACTGTTATTCATGTATTTGTGTGCGTGAGCGGCTTAATGCTCAAAAAGCAACAAAAAAAATACAAAAAAATTTATGTACGTACTCGAAATTGGACTCCACCCTCTTGGGGTATGGCCACCCCTTTCAAATACACGGACAATATGCGACACTCACACACACTCAGGCAAGCACACACAAATACACTCAAGACAGACACACTCGGAGCAATGCAAACGAATAAGGCAACAAAAGAAAGCAGCAGAAATTTTCTACACTTACAATGTATACGTCTGTATGTGCGCGCGTGTGTTTGTGTGTGTGTGTATATGTGTAGGTGGGTAAGTGTAAATTTTAGCACCATACACGAGACGACGACACACACAGAGACACACGATACGCACTCGAACAAAAAGAAAGGGCAACACAATCAGGACATTTCCAATACGACTTGCTTATATTTTATTTGGTTAACTATTTCACTGATTTGTTGTTTGGGAGCACAGCCAATTCGGAAATACTCGGATCGCTTTAGCTATGTGTGCTATGTGTGCCCGCACCGTGCCCGTACAATACGCGTTTTGTTTTGCGGCGCACACACACATTGGGGATGTTGATATCAGAGCGTATCGATACATTGCTTATTTTTTGCTATACACCAATACATTCAGTCGCACTATCGATATATAAATTGCAGTCTGTATCGGAATTTTTCACACGCACGAAACTAGTAAATATTTGTGTCTGACATATGCATTAATTGTTCATAGTGAAATATTTGGAAATTGTTGCCCATCTAATAACATTTTGTATCACCTTAATAATACATTTAATGTTTGCGATGTCCTTGCTACACAGCTGTTGTACTTAGTATCGATAGTCGTGCAATGCTCTCCGCGATAGCGCTAAACAATTGCAACAATGTATCGATATTTACAAAGTCTCATCTCTATTACAAAATATTACTTTTTTTTTGTTTGACAATGCGTGCGCGATTTCGTAGATTGTTGCCGTGGTCTGACTCGTGCGCTTATATAGCTTAATTAATAAAGCTGGACAAAGTAAAAGTACGCGTAGTAAATGCACTACACTCACAGAACGATATTTAAATAAGATAAGCAGCTATTTATGTGTACCGCTATTGGCAGCTAGCCGCACTTTTAGCCAAATAAACACACACTCACACACAGAGAGACGAAAACATTGCATTTACAGTCACATTTACCATATATAGTTACCATATTTGGCTGCAGGTTGCAACTGTAACAAGAATCGTTAACAACGCAGCGTAGCATCGAAATTATGATAAATCTGGACACAACGAATAAAAATCAATCGTCGATAATGCAACCGTTGCCGTATTTTCAGGTAAGAGCATCGAGGATAATGACAAAAGCAGTAGGTGCAAGTGATAAGCTATAATTGACATTCGCTGCAAAAGTATTGCGCATTGTTAAATCATTATTGCTCATGAATCGCGCGTTGATAAAAACAAACACATTCTCACGCAAATATCAACAGACAGACATACAAACAAACGGACGTAGGCAGCGGCAGCTGTTTTTCGCACATACATACATACAAATATATATATACATAAATATGTGCATAAGTATACAATTTATAGCAAGGCTTTTGAATAGTTGGAACCCCAGCTCCAAATCAGCTGCGTCACACTTTGCATACGCCAAAGGGGGCAAAAAAGGGGCACGGCAAACACACATGTGCACATACGAAAACAAGTGTTCGTAAGACGCAACTCAGTAACAATAACAATAACAAAGACAACCAACAACACTGGCGTAAAAGAGCTACGCTGATTTGACAGTCTTCGGCACTGTTATTGTATTTGTTATCTCGCTCGCACACTCAGTTCCTGTATGGTGAAATTAATAAATACATATTTCAAATAATACAGTGATCAGCAAAAGGCGAACACATCGCTTTAACTGTATAATAATTGTATTTTTTCAAATCAAACGAAAAGTTCTCAAAACTGTTAAAATTTCGAGAAAGTTCCTCATTCCGAGCAGCCACTACAATGCAAATCAGCTGATAAGCGATTGATAAGCCAGACAGAAGCCACAACAATCATACATTAAACGTTAAACGTTCAAATAT
The DNA here is from genome assembly GCA_035041615.1 of Drosophila anomalipes. Classification (NCBI taxonomy): domain Eukaryota; kingdom Metazoa; phylum Arthropoda; class Insecta; order Diptera; family Drosophilidae; genus Drosophila; species Drosophila anomalipes. Next base: position 988,755 of record JAWNKZ010000254.1, on the reverse strand, counting down.
ATATTTGTCGAATTGGCAGCAGGCAATGATCCGTAACAAAAACAGAAATGTTCAAAATGCCAGAGCCTCTTAACAACGTGCATTCTGCCTGTAAACGTTCAGGCAAATAACAATATCTTGTTATAATACATTGATAATGCATTTACACACACACACACACACAGACACACACACTAGCTGGCACTCGTGCTTACAGCGAATAATAACAAAAGAAATGCCAAGCGTTTTTTTACAAATTGCGTCGTCATATATTTAAGCAGCAGCAGAAGCATCAGAAGCAAACGTTGAGTCATAAAAAACGGAGCTGCTCAGCTGTTGTTGCAGGGCCAACGGCACCTCTAAATTTATTGTTGCTGCTTTCGTTGAATTTTCTAATTTGATCATTTTCCAATTGACAATGGCGTTTCTAGTGTCTATAACGGAGGTGTGCGACCCAATAATCAAATATGATTGCAACTTAACATTCTCTTTCTCCCTCTCACTATCTGTTGCATGCCACAGGATGAGGCACTGCGACCGGACATCATAAATGAAGCCGAATTCAAGTCGATACCCTTCATCAATACAAATGAGCACGATTCGATGGACTCGAATGTGAACGGTGCAGCAACTCGAGCATTTCTGTTCATCGATGCGGATGAGAATCTGCAGATCGCAACACCGGAACTATTTTGCAAGAAACTGAATTGCCAGGAATCGGACAAACTGAAAGTGATCTCAATATTTGGCAATACGGGCGATGGCAAATCGCACACAATGAATCAAGTATTTTTCGATGGCGAGTCCGTTTTTCGCACATCCCCGGAGCAGAGCTCCTGCACAATTGGCGTCTATGCGGCCATGCAGCGGGAGCAGGGTGCCCTCTGTCTGGACACCGAGGGACTGCTGGGTATCACCTGCAAAAGCAATAAACGGATGCGTATGCTCTTAAAGGTATATATGCATTATTTACATATCGATTTTCATTGATTTATCCGCTTATATATTTTTTTTTTTTTATGGCCAGGTACTCGCCATTTCGGACATTGTCGTCTATCGCACTCGGTCGGAGCGTCTGCATAGCGATATGTATGAGTTTCTGAGCACCGCTTCTGAGGCGTTCGACACGCATTTCACCCAAGCGCTGCAGGCCATGGGCAATGGCAGCACCCTGGGACCAGCTGTGATCATATTCCACGAGACACACTACACCAAGCCCCTAGAGAGCTGTACGTACTAGATTAATCATCGGTCATCTTAAGACTGGTACAGTAGTCGCTCACAAAAATCTCAAATCTCATCCATCATCCATCAATTGGAACCCTTTGCAAGATCCCTATGGTTTTATGAAAACAATAGTTGGCATTTGACAACAGCTTGATAACCTAATATTATAATATGGATACCTGCACTGCGACCTACTAGATCTAATGTACCCCCTTCTGAGCCTATGGCTTCTCCATCAAGCCCAGCTCCTGCACGAATGCGAGAATCTGTGTTGGGTTGAGGGCTTCTATGTCTTTGAAACTCATAACATGCATCCCTGGTGCTAGGAGGATTCTTTCTCGCTTTCACAAAACCTGCATAGTTCGCTCTATAAATACCTAGTTTGGTTAGGTGACTTCTTAGTCTAAAATGTCCTGGCAGTAGACCAGTGAGTATCCTAAGCCTATTCTTCCCCAAGATTATTACTTGCTTAAATCGTTTGTGATTATAGCCACACAAAAGACATGTGGCTTGTCGGAGTCATGTCCTCTCTGACCCTCTGTATTTTTTGGTTTCTGAGTTTCAGTCGTGTGTTGTGTGTCTTTCTATGCCACAACCAGTACAGCAACTATTTATTTGCAAGCTCCTTCTCAACTATTATAAGACACCTGCTCTAAATCTATTGTAAGGGCTTATTTCGAATTTATATTTATATTTATGTTATACTCATTTAAATTTTAATCTTATTTCTATGCTTCATTTAAGTTCCATTGAATATTAAAGCAATTTTATATTTTGCAGCCGTGGAGGAGAGCGCTGAGGATAAGCTGCGCAATAGTTTTGCCAATCAGAAATTTAAGACGAACGCGTTTAGCTCGCTGCGTTATGTGGGCATCCAGACTGATGCGAAGAGCTCAACGAATTTCACGAAGATTAGCGATGCATTGCGTCTCGAGATTGAGAATACATCGGTGCGTTCGCCACGCCAGCCATCGGTTGTGTTTAAGGCAATTAAATTGCTTAATCAGAAATTCGCTGGCGAGATAATTGAGAAGGCGATAAATCCGTTTCCGGAGCAGTATTTCACCTGCGGTGCCCACTGTGAGTCATGCAGTCGTCGCTGCCAACGCTCTATGGGCCACGTCAGCGATGGCGAAACGCATTTCAATACGCAGCCCTGCAACTATCAGCATCAGTACGAGAACAAACTGTATCTGTGCAAGGCATGCTATCAGAGTGGCAAGGAGATTGTCGTCAGCATACGCACGCAATCCCAAACGGACACCGCCTGGTCCGGCCTGGCCAAATACGTGTGGAAGGGCGATGTCATCGAGTGTCCCTATTGCGGCGAAATCTATCGAACGCGCCAATATTGGTATGGCAACAAATCGCCCGAATCATCTGTGGTCCAGTAAGTCTATAATCGAATCGAATTAATCAGTAAATAGTCAATCACTCAATCATTCAATCAATTATTACAGCGTGCAGATCGTGCACGTGTGGAAGGGTGGCAATGCTGCTCAGCGTGCCAATGCCCACTCCGCCCAAATGGTCCTCGACAGCGTCAGCAGCATTAGCGAGGGCATCACCAATATATCAGCACCCTGGACGAAGGCGATCAGCGGCTTGGTTGCCGACAAGGTGGCGCCCAACTACTGGCGACCCAATCATGAGATCATTGTAATTGAACATTGATTTAATATAATTTATAATTTATGCTAGAGTGCACTGAAAAAAATATGTATTTCATTAGATGTGCCACGCGTGCAGGCGCAACTTTGACCAGACGGGCATGTCCAAGCATCATTGCCGCGGCTGTGGCGAGGGCTTCTGTCAGACGTGCAGCCAGCACAAGGTGTCGGTGCCAGCACGTGGCTGGTTGCAGCCGGTTCGCGTCTGCAACGATTGCCATCAGCAGCTGCAGCGCAAATCGGATGTGACACCGGGTAAGAGATTAAACAGATCAAAGAAATCATCTATTCCTCTACTCCACTCCACTTCTACAACTCAAACATAAAGAAAAGTGTTTTTTTTTTTTTGAAAATCAAAGTCAATTTGAAGTTGTTAAGCATTATTTGAGCTTTTGACTGAATTCAATTAATGCTTGCAGCACTTGGCAGTTGTTCCCTATTCGCTTCTCTCTCTCTCGCTCTCTCTCTATCTATCTGTATATCTTTATCTCTATCCGGCTGTGTCTATTGGTCTGTAAAAGTTTCCTTGTTTGTTACACACACAGCGCAAGCTCAAGATCAACCTGAATTTACTTATTGCAATTCAAATCTGACTATCGCCTGCACAGGCTCCAGGCCGACCAACGATGAGGGCGACATCCTGGTGCGCAAATGTGGCGAGACCATCTACAACACAATCAGCAGCTATGCCTCCGTGCTGATTGACTATCCGAAGCGTAAGTGCCACAAACAACATTAATCGCAAATCAGTTACGCAATTTTACAACAACCCATTTGTTGCAGAGATGATCAAGGATAGCGCACGACCCTCGTATTGGGTGCCAGATGCAGAGTCGCCAAATTGTTTCATCTGCAAATCAGTCTTTGGCCGTGCCGAGGAGCTGGCCAAGCACCAGCTGCAGCCGACGGATGAAAGACGCAGCAGCGGCAGCAGCAGCAGCAACAGCAACAATAGCAGCAAGCAGAGTAAACGTATCAGCAATCCAACTGGAAATGGAGTAACAATCGATTGCCATCGCCATCATTGCCGACGCTGTGGTCAGGCCGTCTGCAGCGGCTGTTCGAAGCGGCGCATGCCCGTCCTGGAGCGTGGCTGGCCAACGGATGTGCGTGTGTGCGATTCGTGCGCGTGTGTGCCGCAAGCATCGAACAGCCAACAGTCCATCTCCAGCGCCATTTCGGATGCCATCAATGGCAGCAGCGATACAACGACTGCGGATCACCATCCCCGTCGCAGCGATCAGAACAGCGCCGGCAGCAATGGCCGAACAAGTTGCAACGATTATCGCCACGCCAATGGCAATATCAATAGCAATATCAGCGATGATGCCAAGGCGAAGACCGAATGAAACGCGGCCCATGCGGGCAGACAACAACAGCAACAACAATCCAACAGAGCAGTCACAATCTGGTCCAAGTGTCCAGGCAAGCGTTAGATTCGTTCGATGTGCCTCGTCTTCGTCGAGCTCAAGCTAGAAATCGTACAATGTGATACTATATATATATACCCAATTGAAAGTTTGCTTAAATATATATTATATAGTTATATATATATATATTTTCTTCGTATTCAATCTGAACTTTATCTCTATGTAAAAGAATTCTTTTAAATGTTTTAGATACATAATTATTTTTATTTTATTTCTTTTGTGTTTGGAAATGTTCAACTGAACCTTTAGTTCCGGCAAAAGGGAAAGTCAATAATGGGTACTGAGAATGATGATTGAGGCTCATGCCGTGACCAGATATACCAATGTGGTTCGATCTCCACTCAGACGCTCGAGAGTCAGTCTTCAATCTGATCGGTTGACTAACTCATCTGATGAGCCACGCGACGAACTTGTTTCTTGTTCTCTGTGGCTGTTAGTTTGACTCGATTGCATTGGTTCAGTATATATTCAGATATAGCCTCAGGAATCGACACAAAGTAGCATAAAACACGTTAAATCCAAATAGCAGCAATATTTAAATTGCAAGTGTGAAATAATCGGTTATAGTCGAAGTCAGAGATTCAGTTGTGAAAAATAAGCAGCAAGTTTTTAGACTCGATATTATCGGTCACAATAGATATATACATGCATATGTCCCCCACAAATGTTTCATAAGGCTAATAAAGATATATATATATATATATATATATATATATACATGTAATAAATAAATTAAATAAACTTTAATGCATTGAATAAAAACTTTAAATAAACAAATGATAAATGAATAAATTTGTGTTTTAAGGGATAAACTGCAATCATTCTTATATATAGAAGATATATATATTTATATATATGTAATATAACCCAATAACAAATCACCAAAGACAAAGAGAAATGAATTTGTTTGTTGTTGTTTATTTAATTATAATATAGCATTGTTTTTGTTGTTGGTTTTTATTTCGTTTTTGTATTTATTTATTTAAAATAATTATAGTTTATTCCATATTTATGTATATATATATATATAGTAAGTATATATACCGATCTGTTGTTTTAACAGCTAGACGAAAGTTTTGCTTATGCGTTTTGTTTTTGTTTTTGTTTTTTGTTGTTATTCATTATTACAATACTTTTCCATCGAATACTAAGAGGAAGGAAGTTAATTATCAATATTTTTGAGTTTCTAGTTAGTTCTTCTTCTTTATGTTCGTACACACACAAAACTTGAAAACAATGTAATCTCGGGGAAAATCATGTTTTTAGATCTGGTTTCTGGAGTTCTCGAAAAAAAAAAAAAAATGTTGCTTTAAATTTGATTTACATCGTATACATGTTTTTTTGCTTTCTTTTGTTTTGTTTCATAATTGTATTTTGTTTAATTTCGCCATAAATATGTAATAAAAAGTTTTTTTTTGTTTTCTTTTTTTTTTTTTTTTAGTTATTCGTAATACTTGTTGACAATTTTTGTTTAGGTTACGTCTGAGCTGTTATACGGGACGTATAACAGTGGCAAACGCTGCGCTTGCTGGTATACAATTTGTAAAGTATTTGTTTTTTTTTAAGGATTTTTTTTGTTTTTTTTGTTGTTGTTGTTTGTATAGTTACATATATGTTTTGATAAATGGGAGTTTCGTTCTAGTATACATTTGTTGTTCATGGTATACAATTTTGTGTTGCAATCGTTGAGTATACATTTTTATAGAATTTATTTTTTTATTTTTCTTTTTCTTTTTATATATCGTATTTCATTAGTATACATGCGTTTGTTTTTGTAAATTTAATTTTAGTATACAATTGTTTAGTGTTGTTGTTTTTGTTCTTGTTGTGTTGCTTTTGTTTTATTTTTGGCGGCTTAGACACTACGAAAAAAATATATAACTATTTAAACTAATGCCTAGTAGAAAGTTCATCTCTGCTTCGTTTTAATTTTCTCAAAAGTTTTTGTTTTTAATAATAGTTGTGTGACTTTTACGTATTTGAGGTTCACAATTAACATTAGAGCGCAAAAAGCTTAAAAAAATTTGTTATATTTTCTCTTTTGTTTTCATTTTTACTTTTTTTGTTTTTTTAGTGTTTTGTTTTTTTTTTTTTGTTTTATGGCCGGGGAGGGCGGGGATTTAAAAGCGAACGTACAGTTGAAAATGAATATATAGAAAACTCTTTACTTTTACTTAAGCTAAGCAGCACACACGAAAAGCCAAATCAAAAAATCATGTATACAAAATTAAACAAGGCAAAAACTTGTGCAGGCAAATCATAAATTTATTTTTTGTTTTTCCTTTTTTCTTTTAAAAATTAGTTTAGTTTGTTTTTTTTCTTTCGTTAATGTGTTTAATAATTAATCGATATTGCAACGCAAATTGGTTTCATTATGTGGTATGTATGTATTTGTATATATATATATATATATGTGTGTGTGTGTTTGCATGCACAAATATATTTATATATCTATATATATATGTCGGTGTGTATATCCATATATGTATGTATATCATCCGCGTGTGTGTAAATTGCTGTTGTTGTTGTTGTTGTTGTTGCTGACCAAATGTACAAAATTGTGTGTTGTGTGTCGTTTCTTTTGTGTTTTGTTAGTTGTTTTTGCTTTTTTTTTTTGTTTTTTTTTTTTGTTTTCAGTACATAATATTAATTAAGACATAATCGTATACATAATTGATTGTATGCTACATACACATACAAACAAACACACACACACACACACACTCGCACACACACTCGCACACACACGCAAATAGATACACACATATCGAAATGTATATATATATATATATGTATGGATTTGTGCACACACCTTGCACACAGATATATATATATATATATATATATTCATAATTACAAAAGATAGTATTAAAGAGATACAAAAAAAAAAAAATAGACCCTATTAATGTTGTTTTAGCTTTGGCAAGCCTATCCTCAAGGGCTAAGATCCTGATGCAGGTTGGGATCATAGCCGCCCATGCTGTTATCATACGGCTGCTGTTGATCATATCCGCCGGAGCCCATCGGATAACCCATCGAGTCCTGTGGCGGTGCGGGCGACATCATTGGCGTTGTGGTGCCACTGGGCGGGCCGGCCATCGAATATGGCGAGGCGCCTGCTGCCTTCTTGGCCGCATACAAATTGGCCTCCTCCTGTGCCTTGCCAATGTTCTTCTTGTAACGGATGCGCTTGTTGCCAAACCAATTCGATACTTGCGACACCTATTCAAACTCAAACCAGATGAGCAACTAATGCGACAATTAATGGCTTATATATAGATGGATATAGACTCACCGTTATGCCGCATTTGCGCGCCAGCTCCTCCTTGGCCTCCTCGGATGGATACGGATTGCTCAAATGACTATAGAAATACTCGTTGAGTATCTCGGATGCCTGCTTGCTAAAATTGCGACGTTTGCGGCGTGCATCCAAGAAACGGGATCGCAATATCATCACTGCCTCGCAGGTCGACTGTTTCAGCTGCATCTGAATCGAGCTGAACTTCTTGTGGATGATCTGCACCATGCGCTCAATCTCTTTGGGTGTAATGGGTCTGCAAATGAGGATGTTTGGCAATGTTTACCATTTAAAAATAAACTGAATGAATCAACAAAGCAGATAACGCATACCTAAAACGTTATCTCTGCTTCAACAATTTTATTGTTATCTATTTTACAAGGCTTTGTACCTTTTCACCTATTTATTATCTAAAGCCCCTGGCTCTTACAGATTTTTATTTATTTATTTACCCAATGTCAACTAAACTCAAACGACGCAAAAAAATACAAAAATTAAAAAATATGAAATATTTATAAGATTTATTTAAATTCAAAATGATGCATGAATTGGGGAAAATCCAGGAAAAAACCCAATCAAACCAATAAAATAATTAATATGCATGCGAAAAAGTACGTTCAAAATTGAATTCTTAATAATAGAAATTGAAGACGCTGAATTGATTAAATGATAGAGTCTGTTGTAATCATTACAGAGTACTCGAAACGGTTTATGCAAGGAATAAAGTGGGAAGTCGTAACGAGAGACGTTCTAGAAGATATAGAAAGAGCAAAAACTAAGAAACTCTTCTGCACAGAAATAGATTCCAATCTACTTTGATGAATATGATATTACGGAGACCACACACAAGTTCCATATTCCAGAATTGGACGCACAAGAGAAGTGAAGAGTATCTTGTATCTTATCATCAAATAGCCAAAGAGACAGGCAGACAGACAGAGAAGAGACTTGTGGCTGGTGAAGCTGTATCTCCAAAATAATAGTTGCAGTTACTAATTTTATTCTATATTTTTATTTTCAATATTTGATTTCTCATCTGGGCATGTTTTAAAATACTAAACGTAGTAAATTATGTAACCAGCCATCGTAACTAGTTTTTAGAAAGGGAAAGCTGAGAAAACTTCATTATTAATTGACTACTATTATAATGATAAATTGGAATAATCATTTCATTAAAATATATGTAAGATAAATATACAATTTATTCGATTTAAGGATTTTAATTTGTTTTTTTTTTGTTAGCTATGCCAACTTTTTATGTTTACCTATCTTCAGTATTGAATACTATATATATATATATATATATATATATATATATATAACCCTTATCTTTTCTGAATAGCCATTCAAGATACCACCTTGGAGAGAAGATGGTTGCTTGCCATTAATATCCAGACTATTTCACAGTCCTCGCTTATTTCTTTAAGGATTACTTTTGTTATTTGCTATTCTTGTTCAACTTTGGCAATTTATAATTGTTGCCTGCCACAGCCAGTGCCCTGTGCCGCTCTCGTTGTCGAGACGACTCACCTGGTGCGACTCTGCTCGCGTAGCAAGTTCATGACGTGCGTGGTGAACTCGTTGCAGGCCTGCTCGTATTTCTCCAGCTCCTGGTGATAGATCTGGCGAATCTGGGCCAGCTTGGCGCGATAGTCCGAGTGCTCGATGGCATTGTCCGCACCATCGATGGACAGCGAGCCGCCTTGGCTGGCTGCAGCGGCTGAGGCAGCGGCGGCGCCACCGCCGCCCTTCTCGGGACCAGCCACGCCCTCGGCAATCAGCATGTTGTCCAGGCGCATCAGTTGCGGATCTGGTGGCTCCTCCTCTTGCGTGTTGCGAATTGAAAGTACTGCGAAAAAACAAACAAACAAAATCAGCAAAATAACATTTTCAAATTGCAAAAATTGTGTGTGTGTGTATTGGTGTGTGTGTGTGTGTATTGGTGTGTGTGTATTGGTGTGTGTGTGTATGTGTGTGTGTGTGTGTGTGTATGTGTGTGTGTGTGTGTGTGTACTTCAGTTATCCTGCTAAGCTACACGCACAGAGCAGTTTGGGGCGAAAAACGTATCAAATTTTATTATGCACCACCGACGACGACGAAGTGGCAAGAAAAGGCGTGCGAAAGAAAAGAAAACCCAACAAAACAACGAAACCCAAACTCGAAGAAAGTTTTCACTACACACACACACACACACACACACACACACACACACACATAGACACACACACAGACATCAGTATGGCTGAGTTGGCATATTGTCTAGGGAAATGCGTGTTGTTATTGTTGTTGCTGTTGTTGTTATTGTTATCCTTGCTTCCTTTTTAGCTTGTATTATATTCGCAGCCAGTCATGGCTATGCATGAATTAGATTTTGTGCCACATGCCACATGCCACTGCTGCTGCTGAATCTTAATCACGTTTGCCAAGGAGTTAGTCCGGCAGCAAAAATCGCTAGCTAAAAACATTTCGCGAATGCGAACAATTGAACCAACTCAACACCACCCGCAACCCCCCCTCCCCAACCACTTCCCCGGCACCCTCTTGTGATACGCACGGCAAAGCTCATCAGCATTGCCACAGCGTTCCCGAAGCAACAACAACAACAACAACAATATCCCTTCTTCTTGCCACGACTGCTTCTTCTATGTATTATGTATACATGTTGCAAGCAGCAGCAGCAGCAGCAGCAACAGCAATTGTTGAGGCAACTGGATAAGGCATACAACACAAGTAATGAAATCTACCTCCCTCCATCCATCCCCCATCCTACCTACTCACCTAGCCACCTCTAGCAACCCCTCGGCTTAGCTCCACTGCAAGTTTTGAATAAAACATTTCGTTGACTCCCAGTTGACTTTAAGAAACGCGAATTTGCGAAAACTTTCCAAAACTAAAATCAAAGTTTTGCATCAACTTTCATCTAACATATAAAGCTGAAAGCTGCTGGCAAACTCAAGAAATTCTCAAAACTATCATTAATGATTTCAAGAGAAAAGTGGAGCAACTACTACAATTATATTATAATTTATTAATGATTTTTAAATAGCATCAAATCATTTGTATTTTATTTTTTTGTAATTCTACTTTAATAACAATGCATTCTTCTAATGCAATCTTCTAATTTGTAAAAATCAGTTACAAAAATCAATTATTTTTAGTTCGAAAATGTGGAACCAGTTCTTAAACTGAACAGGAATCTTTACACCTTACGAACTGCAGCTGGAATCGCAATTTTCGCTCAAAAAGTGCATTAAAAACAGAAGCAAATTCTAGCAATTGATCAATATTTAATTACCATTTAGTTAGTTGGTTAGAACTAAACAAAAAAAACGGAAAAAAACTTCAAAAATTCCTTGCAGCTTCTCTGCTCAGTTAACGGTTAAACGTTCCCACTAACAGAATGCGACATCAAAATATCAACTCTGCTCAAGGAATTGAATTTCATATGTAAAGCTGTTAATAAACAGCTTACATAAATGCATTAACATAGAGGGAGAGAAAGGTGCAAAGACGTAAATTAACATTAACAGCGATACCATTAACATTTGTAGCTCATGTAATTAAAGTGTCTGTGTGTGTGAGTATTAAAAATGGTGAAAAAGAGATAGAGAGAGCGAGAGAGAGAGAGAGAGCACGAGAAATACAGTTAGAATATATTGCGCCACCGGCGACAGCTGCTCTAATATTCCAATGAAAGCTATGCAAAGGCAAAGACAAAGGTATGTAGATGCAAGCGGGTGGGGAGGGGTGCGCTATGTTGGATAATGTTATTATAAGGATATACACACAAAAAGGCAACAGAGGAAGACGGTGGGGAGGGGGGGACGTTGGCGACTGCTGCTGCTGCTGTAGTTGTTGTTGTTGGGTGACATCGGTGGTTGCTTTATTTGGTTAAGGTTAGCCAGAATATTGCTAAAGTTTTGCAAGACATTTTACTTGGGGGGAGGGGAAGGGAGGAGATGTGACATTTGAGTGTATGGCTAAATGAGGCGTGCCTGCGTCTCCGCCTATCATCATAATATTATTTGCCGAGTTGTATTTCCAAGTGTTTTTTCCCTCCCCCTTTTTTCTTTTTGCAAATTAGAAATTGCAATTTTTATTTTTCGAATTGTAGATCAATCAATGGATGAAAAATAAGATTTACAGCAGATTAAAATTATAACGAGACGAGCTGATTGTAAATTTCCAGTGATGCTGAAACATAAGCGGCAAACTAAAGAAATTCTTAAAGCTATTCTTAAAGATTTCGAGAGAAAACTGAAGCAACTGCTATAATTATATTACAATAATTATTGTTTTTTAACTAAAATCAAAAAAGTTAATTTTTTTTTTTGAATGCTTTGAATCTCAAAATTTTTATGAATCACTTACAAGAAGCAATAATTTCTAGTTCATAAGGTATATATATTTTATAGGGGACTCGTATGTGGATAAATTAAAATTATAACGAGAGTAGCTGATTGGTAATTTCAGTAAATATTCGCCGCGATTAGTGCAATTTGAAGTTGAAATGCGACAGGCGACAGCTGATAAATCAACTCATTCATAAATCAGTCATCAGTCATCCGTCATACGTCATCAGTCAGTAGTCAATAGTCAATAGTAATGGTATTCCCATTGCCTGCCGTAAAGTTTCATTATTGATGTTCCCTAATTTCTCTAATTTTCGACTGCTCCGTACTCTGGTCTCTGATTAGAGAAAATATATATTTGACTACTCAGCTTTAACCAGTTTTGAGTTTTAAATAGAGATTATGATCGTGACTAGCTTGGTAACTATACAAATCAAATATTTGTCGAGGAACAGTTCTCAGTTCTTAAATTTAAAGACAAACTTGTGCCAAAAATTTGACACGAAAATTCCAATCCTTTTTGTTTAAAATGGATGCGGAATAAGCAGTGAAGAAAGGGAAGGCTAAAGGGAGGAATAGGGGCAGTAGGGAGTTGGTTCACAGGTCGCATCATTTGCGTATCTAATGAAGCATTTAAAAGCAGCCAGCCAAATTGCAGATACAATACACAGATAGTTGGGGGGCAGTGTAGGGGATATATAGGTACATATATATATATATATATATATATAGCAGCAGGAGGAGGATGAGGAGGCTAAATGGCATTTCCAGCTCGTAAATTTGAATGGGGCAAAGCGCCAAAGAAACAGAAAGGACAACAGCCGTGTAATAAACATGTCGCGACTGCGAGGAGGGGAGTGAAGGGGTTGTTCTTGTTCTCGTTCTTGTTGTATTCGTCAGATACAAGTATGTATAGAAATATGTACATATAAACATACATATATATTTATATATATATATACATATATTTAACAATACTTGAACAATACTTGTGCGTTGTATTTTGCATGCCTGTCGAACAGGTTTGCGCTTTTCACAAATTAATTTCAAGACACACACACACAAACACACAAACACACACACACGGCTGATAAAATATGTTAAACAAGACAAGTGAGAAACAGCAACTGTTGAAAATCATTTTCAAATACCCTTGCAAAGGGTATACGCCAAGTGTGTGTTATGCATTCAGATCAATTGTTAAGACTGCCCAGACAAACTTATTGGTTTAGCGATGATTTGAATGAAATTTGCTGTATGTGCTTCATTCTCTTCATATATATCTATATAGATATATGAGGCAAAAGAGGAGAGTGCTGTTGCATATGCAATACGGAACCGCATTACTTCCCCATTACTTCAAATATTTTTTGCCGTTTTTCTAATATATTCTTGAAATGCGCAAAAATCTTTACAAATCAATATATATATATCCATAGCTGCATATTATTCGCATATATAGAAAGGGTACTCAATATTCGACACTCTCTGGCAATAACACTAGTTTCCTTCTTTGTTTTTGTTTTTTTCTTTCTTTTATTTTGGTTGTATTTTTAAAATACTTGTTTCGCAGTAGCAGCAGCAGAAGAAGAAGAAGCAGCAGTTCTCGCTCTCTCTCTCTCCCTCTCTGTACACGCTATAAGCTCCACATTACAGCCGCCTCTTATCATATAGTAGATCCCCCCTCCCTCTCCTCCTCCTCCTCCTCCTCTCTCTCTCGCTGTCTTGCCTTGGGTCAAGTGTGTTCTTCTTCTCGGAAAGTTTCTATTCTTGTTTACTTTGTCGGCGCCCGCCATCGATGATAGTGGAAGTGTTATCGCTAGGCAAAAGAGCACAACTCACACACACACACACACACACACACGGGCCTAGATAAAATGTGTACCTATTTGAAGTAACTGTATATATATATATAAGTTTATATATAATAGATGTGCATGAGCTTAAAGCGATTTAATTTGTTGGCTTGTGCAGCGGCTCTTCGGCAATTGGCCAGGATTAGATTTGTTTAGTTTGTAGAGCGACACAAGTTCTATAACCCCCATCCCCCACCAACCCTACCCCTTTTTTTGTTGTTGGTCACACCTGATTGGAAAGTGTGTAACCAGAGTTTTTACATTTAGAAGCGAGCAAGAAACACCTTTCCTTAAATATCACCAGGGCCAAAACATTCCAAATAACACAACAAAAAATAAGAAAAATACATATTTATATGGCATACCCTGTAAGTGAAAAATAACTGAGCAGGGGTAGGCTCAACTAGCACATTTGTATCTGACCAGAATATATATATATGTCAGTTTTGTTTTCTCATTGATCTCAGACAGATCAGAGGAACATTTAGGTAAAGCTTGTCAAAGGTAAAAGTAAATAACAAAAAATAGAAAAAGATGATCGTATATGATCTGATTTGATAATGTTTGCAGGGGCTGTCGGACTGTTTCGAACGTAATAAATAAATATAGAATTCACTTGAGACATTATGGAAATCATGGAGTTTTCATCAGCTAGAGCTAAATGTAGCATCTATCAAACTTTTCACAGCACATTCAAAAATTACACTTTTTTTTTATTTTTTTCGTTTTCAAATGGGTAAATGGGACACTCCCCCAACCAAAAATCGAAAATGTTGAAAACCAAAACGCTGCCCAAAAGGCAATTTCGCAACGGTGCTCGTTTTGTGTGGGGTTGTGGGGGGAGTTGAGGGGGTTGTTTTCAGTCCCATTGGGTGGGGGCGGGGGGAGTGTTGGATGGGCATGGGTTGTACAAAGAGGGCGATTGGGGAGTTGTACTTTAGGGTTAGGCAACAACAACAGCTACAGCAATGGCAATGGCAATGCCAACGCTGGAACCATTCAAAACATCTGGCCCACAATCAAAACGCGCTGTTATTGCCCATTTTGCGTTGCTGCGTGGGCGTGTAATATAAAGCAGAAAGAAAGAAACAAAAAAAAAAACAGAAAAGAAAAGAAAAACTGAGGCAAACATAAGAAAAAAAGCACACAAGAAGCACTCGGAACAAAACAGCAGATGAAATTAAGGCAAACTCGATTTGAAATTCTCGCTGGAAGGTGCGTTCAAGGATAATAACACGCTTCCATGTGTTCCATGTGCCGGAATTTCAGAGTTGGGGCAGACAGGCCCTTATTGTACAGTGGACACGCGCTAAGCCAAACAGCGAACAGCTCGAAACGTTTCAACTATGATTTAATTTTTGAAAAATTCACATTTTCTTTTAAAGTAAATAAATACGAATTATATAAAATTCAGATGAATTTTAATGATTTCTATATACATAATAAAAGAATTCTTCTCAGAATATCATGTTGAATAGAAAGTTGCTATATGCGAGCGTATACTGTATATTAAATATGTGAAAAGCGTTTTTGCTGGAGTACTCACATTAAATAACAATTTGAATTTGAGAAATGCAGCAATTTTTGTTTCCACTGTATCGAAAATTGTATTTTAAAACAAATCCTCAGGGAATGCTGCCCCCCCATTCGCCCCATGTATGAAATGTGCATTGAAAATAACGATTTTCAATTCAGAAAATTCTCATTTGCAAGCGTTCCACTGTATTTAAAATTGTATTGTATTTCAAGATCCGAGGGAATGCCCATATACGAAAATAACAATTTAAATTCCAGATATTCCCAATTGCCAGTTTTGGGGGTATGCATATATCATAAATGTATAGTAGTGTTTTTCTTCTTCTTCTTCTTTTATTTATATAACTTATTTTTGTTACTTACCGGTCTTCTCCTTGATCTCGCACAGCACTGAGAAGAGGGCCGGCTTCATGCGGTGACAGTTGAGTGTGTGCTTTCTGGCCTGCGCCTCATCCAGCGATTGTTCGGAGATGCTCATGATCTGTTGCAGGATCTCGCCGATATCCTTCTGCTTGCGCACCTCGTTCTCGTTGCCAGCGTTCTGGCCATCATCCTGGCCGGGCAGGCCGTAGCCCTGCGGTGCCATCATGCCCCCAGTGTGGGCCATCATGCGATCCTCCATCTTGTGTATATGTGTGTGTGTGAGTGAGTGTGTGTGTGTGTGCGTGTGTGTGTATGTTTTCCTCTTTCAGCAGCAACGACAACAACAACACACTGCAATCACAACAATCACGTTAAAGCACGTCCAAATGGGACTTTAATACATGTTGCAACAGGCAAAAACAAAGAACACACAAGAACAACTGCGCAAAAAAAAACGTGTACACAACTATATAAACAATGACTAATTAAAATAATTCATCTGATTTTTGTCGTTAACAGTTTGAAACTTCTACTCTCTGCTATTTTAAGCGCGCGCAAACGTCCGCACGCAACGACAACGCATTGCCAACTAACCAACTGGCTCTGGCAGCTCTGTCTGTTGCTCGCCGACTGCGTTCGTTCTCTGTTGCTCTGCTGCTCTGTTTGGCCAGCGACCAGTGTTGCCAATATGTAAAACACAACAACATCAAATTGCTAGAAAAAGCCAACTATTTTTACGTGTGTTGTATTGAAAATAATAATAACAAATAATACAAGTCAATTTTGAAAAACATCTTTGCAGCCAATCAGGGCCTAAACCCCAGTACATCAAGATTTTTTTTAAAGCTAACAACATAGAATTCTTGGCGTATATATATATATATATATATATATATGATTTTCACAATGCTTATACTAGCTATAAAAAGGCTTAGGCGGCAACACTGGCAACGCAGGCAAAACGAACAAAGTTAATCCGACTGTGAATGTCGTCTTCGTTTGCTTTCGATGCCGTCTTCGCTGCACTGTGCGAAGAATGCTGTTAATAGGAAGGTGGTGCCGGGGGTGGCGGGGAACGCAAAACAAACTGCGGGAATTGGAGCTAGCTTGGGGTGTGGGCGGGAGAGGAGGTTAGAGGGGCTTGTGATGGGTGTATGGGCGTCGGCTGCTGCAGCAGTCTGCCGCTGCTTCTGTACAGTGGGACGTGTGTGTGTGCGTGTGCCGGTGAGCAGCAAAGTGAATTTGCAAAAGGATCGAAATGGGTAAATGGGTTTGGCGTTTGATATTGCGTCGATAATTCGTCGACATACTGAAGTAGCTTAGTATGGAGCTATTTTAGTTTGATGCTCTTGATGGTTAATAATCCGACTTGAACTGACCGAACAGTGCAATTCCACAACATAAATAAAAATCACTAATAAAAGTTCTATCTACAAAAAGAGTGGGAAACTTATGTTATCTAGCAGATAAATTGTTCTTGCGTTGGCAACGCCTGTCACACTCCTACGCTCTGAGCTTTAAAGGTGACAAATAAAAACGGAGCGTCATCTCAGCATCGACTGAAAAGATAAACGCCGCATGCAGCCCTGTGTTTATATGCAAAAAGTCGCACAATGCGTGCGTACGCGTGGGTGGTTGAGAGAGCGGACAACGGACAACGGGCAAGAGACAAGGGACAGCAACGGGCAGCTGACACACGCCAGGGCTGGGGGTAAGGGCAAAAAGTTACCTGCGTACTAAAAACACAACGACAAACGCGGCTTCCCGCTGCTAAGTATGTTTTGTGTGTGATGAGTGCATTCACATTTGCGCAAATTGAGAATGAAGCCCAAATTAGAATTACTGTTTTTTCAAGTGGGCAATAAAATTGAAAGACAAAACCATAATTATGTTTGCACAGCAGCAGCCAAAACAACTGGAGAAAGCATCGTTGACCTTCAGTAAAAACACACACACACACGCACACACATGTATTTATGCATTTATGTATGTGTGTGCTTGTATTAGCTTAGCTGCATGCGGACAAAGCGCATTAAAGGCTGCGCAAAAACAAAAAAAAAAGCGAATGAAAACCTGTTTAATACAATCACACACACACACACACGCATACATACATGCATCAGTTTTGAACAATTCTTGGAAATCAGAGCCGCTTTTTTCATAAATCTTTGCTACAGTTTTGTTGTGTATAACAGATCGTATAACAGCATACCATAAATTGTTATATGCCTGCTGCAACATATTTTGTGTGTTTTGGCCATAAATAATTGTTAACTTACACAGGTTAAATTACTTTACAGGTATTCAATATTCGCCAGCTGCAATTAGAGTTAAACAAAACAAAAAAAAACAATGATGCACTTGCTGTAAATGTTTAAACATATAAAATATATATTGGAGCACTAGATTTCTCATTTCTTATTTCTCGTTTATCGTCAAATTTTCAATGCTCTGCTTCCCACTTCATTCCACACGCAGCAGCAGCAAAACGTCGCCACTTTTTTTCATGGTACACAATTTTGGTTGTTTTCTGTTTAGGCACTTTAGCTCGGTATTACTGCCGTTTTATTGGATTTATAAGTATACAACGTGCAGTTAAGAATACTAGTTTGTTGATATTATTAATATGCATTATATCAGCGAAAATTATTTACCACCAAAAAAATCTGCTGCTGACAAAAAAATGTATCTTATGTGTGTTGACAGGGTTGTTATATCGATAAGTTGATTTCGTTCTTCGCCTACGTTGCTGACAACGCGCATACGTTGCGCATTATGCGTTTGCGTTTCTCAGTTTGCGTTATCGTTGCGCTGTTAACTCTTCTGTGACATGCCTGCATTGCATTCCAGAATACGTAAAGAAAAAGTAGCGCAATTTTTAAATGTAATTGTTTTTATTCTTTATACTTTCCAAATTACTTTTCATATGTTCTGCAATTATTAAATACAATGAATTGTATGCTTAGTGGTTAATGTGTTCGTGTATTTCTTATTACTCTTATTTGAAAAAATATAAACTTGTAAGTTTTCGAAAAAATTTCGTAAGGTATGAAGCGCCTTAAGTTATGTTAACGTAGCATTTGCACGACGCGCATTACGTCTAACCATGAATCAGCGAATGAAGATTACGTATTGTGCAGAATCCTCAACTATGCTAACAATTTGACTATGTTTGTGACGTCAATTTGGACCAAAACAGTGCAGTATTTTCTTTGTATATCAAAGCTTGCATTGATTGTTAAGTCATTCAATCTTGAATCGTCATCAGTGGGTTAAACATGCCACAAACCTTTTAAAATACGATATTTCGTGTCTTATGTGACGTAGATGCGCAATAGTGAGTTATGTTATCTCTCGATAGACGCATTCTGGTTTTTGCAGTCAGGGTGACCAACATTTAGTGCGCAGCCAACTTCATAAGGTGCTTAACAGAAAACTGTTACCTGCTTATGAGGCGACCCAGCAGGACCCCAGATCATTAACAGCTGTTGCAGCAATGTTATTTTGAATTGACAACTCGTTGAATGCGGTCGTGTGCTGCCGGGCGGCGCGTTTGCAATATTGTTTGGAATCAATTTTGCGCGGTTCCAATGTCAAAATCACAAATAAATAACAAATTATAAATTATTTATGACATACTGCTGAATTGTGCTGCACCACAAATAGTTGCTAGTTACTGAACTTGTGTGTGTGTGTGTGCAACTGATGCTTTTTTTGTTTTGTTTTGTGTGTAAAATTTGTTGGTGTGCCCAGAAAGGGTGTGTACAAAAAAAAACTACTCGTGTGCAGCTGTAAACAGGAGACGGGCGCAGGAGACACGACCGGGAGAGAGCCAGAGCGAGAGAGAGACAAGGAGTGCAGTAAGTGCTTGTTTCTGTTTGTGCGGGTGGGTTGCAAAAGGGAAGAAAAATAAAGGGAGGGGGACCGCTTAACAGCGGCTCAACAAGAACAACAACAAAAACAATTGCAGTTGTTCTTGTTTTTGCTTTCTTGCACATTTCTCTAATGCATTTTGGTATTTCGCTTTACACTTATCTGCCGCCTGCTCCTTTCCTTCTCTATGTGTGTGAAAAATCAATATAAACAGCCATATGTGTGTGTGTGTGTTTGCTTGTTTGTGTTTGTGCAGCAGCCGGCTGCTCCTGGGGACTCGCTGCTGCTGTAGCAGCAACAACAATAACAACAACACACAATAAATTCTACCTCAATAACTTTGAAAGCCAAGCGCTGTTATTGTTTTATTTATTTGGCTTGCGTGTTTAATTAGTTTAAAGCATGTTAATTTAACTAAATGCTGCTGTTGCCGCTTGTTGCTATTATTTTTGCAACCACCCAGAATACAGCGAAAGCGAAGAGTAAAACTGTCGGTCAGAACAACAACAACGACAACAAGCGATAACGCCGAATGCGCTGCTTCTAACGGTGCTTCCGCTCAACTTAACGAAGCCAGAGAGTGTGAGAGACGAAGAGAGGAGAGAGCGCGCGCTGAGAGAGCATAGATGATGATAAGAACAAATGCGACACATTTTGATAATATCTGGCAACTTTTTTCTTTTATCCAGATTTTGAACTTGCAAATATTTTTATGTTCATTTGCATAGATAAGTTATGCGCTGCTATAAACATGCGTGGATGCATGTGTGTGTGTGTGTGTGTGTGTGTTATCAGTGCTTTTGCTTTGAGCTGCAATTCGTCTACGCTGCTTATTTATTATTATATATAACATTTTTTGGTTGACTGAACTTCCTGCTGCGCCCTAATTTCAAATATGTAAGCTTTTTTCATGCGTTTTTTGGGCTCATGCTGAGTCACGCGTCAAAAGTGTGACTCACACACACACAGGCAGGCATAGGTCAGTGCATGTCGTCCTTGACAGCGAGATAAATATCTCAAATTGCCAACTTAACTTTTTGGCGAAATCAACAACAACAACAACAACAATCATGAAAAAGAACTCAAGCAATTCCTGCACAGTTTTTTGGCGCCTATGGCGTCACTTTTAAAGGGGCGTGGCAGGCAGCAATTCACAAGACTCCGACTTCAACCGATGAGCTCAGCAGCAGCTGAAGACCAAGAGGCAGAAGAATAAGAACAATTGGCCTGCTTGAGTGAGTTGCTCACGACGAACTTGACATTGAACGAAACTTATTAGTATGTGCTGCTGCAGGAGAGTGAGAGAGAGAGAGAAGAGAAGAGCAGAGCAGCTTGCGGTTGATTGCGGTTTATTTTTAATATGCTCGGCTACTGTATGAAGTTCGTTAAAGATCTTTAAGCTGGCCACACTTCGTTTCCAGAGTGATTCATTGTAGGGAATGGGAACAGCTCGGGTATTTCTATTAATCTATGATTATTTTTTATTATTGTTATTATTATTTTTTGCCATTACTATTATTATTATTATTACTATAATTATTATTACCATTATTATTATTGTTATGATTTTTTGTTATTTTTATTATTATTATCATTACTTACATGTTAATATTGTTAGTGTAGTTTCAATGGCTAATCTACCATTTGTGAGGGTATTCAGTAGTTCGCATTGCAACTGCTCAGCACTTATCCTTAGCCTTGACAGACTCGCGTATGTGTGTGTGATGGGAACCGAGTCGAAGATGCAATCACATTCAAAGCGGTGCTGCTGCGGCTGCTGCTGCATCAGATTGTGAGAACAACAACTAACTAAAACCCGTTGCCCGCCCACCTCCGCCTCCGTCTCCTTCGACTGCCCACTCCTTTCCACTCCACTCCACTTCACTTCGCCCACGGGCAAAAGTGCGCTGCCCTTTTTTGGGCTGCCGTTCGTTGTTCGCCTGCGCAAATTCCTCAGCATCTTTTTTTTTATCGAGGAACGGCGCGTGCGCCACTTTACGCTCCAAGGAGCTGCTGCTGCTGCTGCTGTTGCTGCTCAGATTTATCGATGTGCGGCGTGAGGTTTTTGCTTGATTTTGGTTAAGTGTTTTCGGTTCTTCCTCGGCCGCTGAGCATCGTATTGGTGCAGTTTTACGAGCTTGTTTATGGGCTTGTTGTCAATTTCGACAAACGCTCCAAAAATGCTCTATATATAGCATATATATGTATGTATCTATATACATATACATGTATGTATATATATATAAATGAAACTGAAACTGAAACCACATCTGTCGCTCCACAAATTGAGGGATTTGCATTTGGGCAGCTGACTTGGCAAATAGCG
The DNA here is from genome assembly GCA_035041615.1 of Drosophila anomalipes. NCBI lineage: Eukaryota > Metazoa > Arthropoda > Insecta > Diptera > Drosophilidae > Drosophila > Drosophila anomalipes. The sequence continues at coordinate 966,844 of JAWNKZ010000254.1, read as the reverse complement.
CGAGTCGACATAAGGAAAACAAATAAGAATGTGCATGTCGAGCCCTCCCGACTAACAGATACCCTTTTGTGTGCACAGCAAATGCTTGAATTGTTATTGATAAATAATTATGTACGATTTGCTGCATTCGTGATGAAACTTTTGCAGATAATCCATATTATATCAAGGTAGATGTATTTTTGATACGAAAATCATATAGTTTAAATTGTTGCTTTTATCGCTATCGGTTATCGATTTCGACTATTGGTGCTGATCGATATTGTACATATATATTTTATGGGGTCGCAGATGCTGTCTTCTGTCATTTTAAAGAGAGATAAATTGAAAAGACTCGGCTTTAGATAAAGCATCGAATGGAATTCTTGCAATAATCTCAATGGAATTTAGTGCAATGGAATCTAGACTGAAAATAAGTGAGTGAATGGCAAATATTAGTGACGAAAAATAATATTTTATCATCTCGAAAATGTAAATTAAAAAATTCTATGATTTTAAATCACACAATTTGTGGTAATCTCTGAGTGGATTTTGGTGCTATTATAATAAATTGCTTATCGATGTTTTGATGATGATAATAATAGAGCACCCATAAAAGTTGATTTCTTAACAGTGACGAATTTAAGAACCGTTCGTTTTTTTTTTTTCATTTTTGTTGTCTTTTTTTTTTGTCTTTTTTATTTGTGTTATTCCGTTTTAGCAGTGTTCTGGTTTGCCAAACACAATTAGCATAAGCGGATGGGCTGCAAATTAAACGAAGCAAAGAAGACGAAGCAGAAGAATACGAAGAAGCAGAGTAGGCAGAAAGAAGTAACTGTTCTAAACTGGCCAGCGTATCAGCGACAAAATAATAAATGGTAACTGACCAAATGAACGACCCGTAGCAGAGTCGAGTCTTCATCGCCGTCGCATCTATTCATAAAGTTTATTGCTCCACATGCCCCACATTTGTGTGGCACGGTTTCCAGCGCCAAATCAAAGAGTAGCAATCTGTAATCAGCGATAAAATACTCGTAACTCTTTGCGCCAACACACAAAGGAGCGAAGTAAAACATAAATTACTAAATTGAAAACGCTGTCGGATGCCAGTAGATAGTCGTAGGAGGGGGCCGAGAGAGAGAGACAGATAGTTGATTGTTGGGTGTCTCTCTCTCTCTCTCTCTCTCTCTCTCTCGCTGTCTCTCTCAGTGAGCTTCTCACAGCTCATCATCTGTGAAAGATGCTATTTGCCCTGTTGCCTGAGTGCAAATTAAAAATATCTGCAGTTATGCAAATAGTTTACTAATCTATGAATATTCAACGGTTGAATTATGACCGAGTGCGGTAGACAAAAGATCAAGTCAATAAAATATTGGGGGTCAAGCGTTACGTAATGCAGATCATTTTAATCGGCTGCGAAACTTTTGATAAAGTGCCGCATTCTCTTGCAGTAAACGGAAACATTTGAAGATACTAGTTGGTGGTATCGCCTTAGCTAGCAGAATCTTATAAACGTTAAGTGACTTGTTTTAAATCGCGAGAGTGTTTTTGTTTAGAGTGTTTTTATCGTTTAACTTTTGAGATAATACAGATTAGGTTATGTGCGAATATCGTAGATATTTAATATAGATATAGATAACAATATAGGTATAGATTTAATTTAGATAAGATAGCAATAGCAAACATAGATAAATATATTTAGATATAGGTAAATATATAAATAGGTAATGAGTATATGTATATATATATATATATATTTCCATAATCCTCATAGCTAGGTATAGATATAGATATAGATATGGCTGTGATGTGCTAGATAACATTTAAGAGTTTGGATTATAGATAATTCAGATTGTATCTATATAGTGTCTATATGTATCTATATATAGAAAACGCTGAATATGTTTATAATATATATATATGGAATGGAGTTGTGGTTGGCTACCTTATGTTCCCTATCTGCATCTAACTATCTTTGTATGGGAGAGACAGATGGATTCACTCAGAGACAGATTTATCTGTAGATAACATGGTAGATAAGTGGCGGCGTTCAGCAGCAGCCACTTTGTTCACTGTTTAGTTGAGACAATTGTGTGTTGAGCTGAGATCATATTAAATGCAATTTGAGGCATCTCGCTAACTGCAGCCAGTTGAAGAAGCCCTATGAGTGGTGGGCGGGGTTGGCTCTGGATGGGGACCTGGGGATCGTCGCATTGGGGTTACACGTTATATTTGTTGGTGTTGTTTGTCTTGTTTTTTTTTTTTTCTCCGTTTATTTCGATTAATTTAGCATTCAAATTGCGAACGACTTTAATTGAAAAATGCTCGCGTTCAAATGATTTGATTAATTGCGCATTGCGCATTTGCAAGGGAGGTAGTACATATCCCCATTACCGCCCCATCCCCATCCCCATCCCGATTCCCGTCCCCATCCCCACCTCCTAGGAGCGAGTGATCTTTGTCGTGTGGCTTGTGGCTTCTGTTGTCTGCTCATGTCTGGATTATTGACATTTGTCATGCGATGGAAAAACAACTTTCCAAAATGCGTTTTATTTCCCTTTTCCTTTTTATTTTTATTTTTAGTTTTTAGTTTGTTTTTTTTTTTTTTTGGTTTAGGCCAACATCTGTTTATATACATATATATATATTGATATATATTCTATTTCCCATTATGATCAGTATACATGAAATCCATATGCGTCTCTCAAAATGGAAAAGTGGATGCCACTTAACGAAGTGGGCCTAAGCCATTTGTCGAGGCACAAACAAACCACATTTGATATGTGGCATTTTCACGTAACACAATTCTTACACAACTTCTCAAATTATAAATAAATAAATGTGTATAAAAACGTGTAAGTAAATAAAAGTGCAGCTACAAAGTAAATAAATATATATAAATGTAAATATTCTGAAATTCCTGAGTATCATATGCAATATTTTGTTTATTAAACAAATATTTGGTAATTGTTGAAAATATTGTAATTTATGACATTCTAGACTAAGAAGTCACCTAATCAAAATAGGCAATTTTATTAACGAACTATGCAGGTGTTGTGAAAGCGAGGAAGAATCCTCAAGACACATCCTGGCAGAGTGTGTCGCCTTAACTAGAAGAAGAAGAGCTTCAAAGACATAGAAACCCTCAATCCAACACAGATTCTCGCATTCGTGCAGCAGCTGGGGTTAATGGAGGAGCTATGGGCTCAGAAGGGGGCACAATATATCTAGTTTATATAGTATATACCGAAAATAATAATAATAAACGCTGTTTACTTTTCGAAAAATGGTTCTTATTTGTGAGCGATCACTGTACATGTATATATATATATATGTATATATAAATAGATTTCCACGCTCTGAACAATTAAATGTAACTTTATAATTAAGTCCACACGTGCCTTCGGGCATGCTACGCTGCCCCTTTACCCCCCTGCCCCCATATCCCCCTATCTCATATTACGAGCTCTCCCCTCCAAAAAATAAGAAGAAAAAAGAAATGATTCCGTTGCGACTAATTTTAGTTCAAAGTTTGGAGTTTTACATGTGTTTCATTTTTCTTCTTTTGTTGTTTTTTTTTTTAGAAATTATGATTTGACAGCTGCATTCCTAAAAATCGTCTCTTCTCTCCAGTCCATGATGGCTGTCACTAAAGAAATTAGCTTTTAACAACAACAACAACAGCAACTTAAACGAGGCAACACACTTTGGTATCGAAAGAAAATAGGGAAATGTGGCAACCACAGATTTTTTATAGTTTATTTTTTTTATTGTATTTGGAGAATTCTGAAAAGTGCTCGTCGTATTTAAATCAACATAAATCAATGTGCAAATGCCCTCCATTCGAGTAGGGGTACTACCGCCACCTCTAATATAAAACAATTAAATCCAACTCCAACTCGAACTCGAACTCAAAGTCGAAGTCAAAGCCAAAAAAAAATAAAAAAATTAAATAAATAATCAAAAATATTAAAGTGCAATCGATACAATTTTGAAGTTGACTTCGCCGTGGAATGAATGCTGGGCAGCATCTCCATTTTGTATACCCTTACCGAGGGTTCCATGACTTGTGTAACGCATAAGCCATAAGAAAAGTTGTGACATACATTTTGTATACCTTGTTGCCATTGGAAATGTGTAGCTTGTGCCAGCTTCGATCACATAAAGTATATATATATATATATTCCGAGTACACATACAAAATTGATATATTAACCCGTCTCGCGCATATCGATAAAAATCGATTACCGATGACAAAGTCACACTTTTAATTATATTTATTTCTAATCCGGTTTGTATGCACCCTAACATAATATTGATAATCTATTAAGGTTTCAGCAAGATCGGATGAATCGATTAATAGCTGACTTAGATAATAATAGTATTTTACTGAATATAATAATAATATATATGCAAATAGTTTCATATGAACATTATAGCAACATTTGCATATCATTTCTTGGCAAGGGTATTCAAACATTGGCAACAAAAGAAGATGAGAAAAAAATCTTGAGAACTTCTTTCACGTTTCTTCTGCTCAAGTGGCAGAAACAGGAAGCAAACTAAATATAAAACCAAGTCATGGCCCCGATCTGCGCCATATGTGCCGCAATGGGAAACCCGAACTCCAACTCCAACTCGAACTCGGATCGGAATCCGAATCGGATGCCAAATACGTATCCGAAGTCGTTTCGCTGTGCAACGTGTGGCATTGAGGCAGCAAGCGGGCTGCTGCGTCCATTACATTAGTGCAGCGATCTATTAGCAAAGCGACAATTGTGTGGCAGCGAGGGAGTAAGGGTTAAGAGCAGGGACTCGTCCAGCTGGCTGGCTAAAAATAGACAAACACACACACACACACGCACACACACACACACACACACACACACACACACACTGAGATGAGTGTGTCTTTGCATGCCTTTTAGCAATTGCCGTCAAGTGGGAGGGCAACTTTGGCGGAACTGTTCGATCTGCAGATTCAGTTCGATCCGTCTATATCTGAGAAATGCGATCTTGATCTCGTGTCGAGTCGTTGAAAGGCTGTGCGCCAATTGCCATGCAAACAATAACAACAGCCACAACAACAACAACTGCAACGGCAGCAACAACCACAGCAGCAGCGACATTCAAATTCCTCAGCGCCATTCGCAATAAACCTGAGCATTGTTGTTGCTGCTGCTGCTGCTGCTGCTGCTGTTGCACTTGAATTGATTGTTGTTTGACATGGCCACGAGCCGTGGGGCAACTTACACACACGCACACACACACGCACACACACGTTTGGCTCTTCCCAATGGCCCTTTAGTTAGCGTCTAGACGTGTTCAATGGCCTGCAATGCTGCAATTAGTTCACTTCGAGTTCGAGTTGTGTCTCGAAATTTGCTTGTCGAGCTGCTACACATTTAATGCACTCTTCTTGTTCTTATCTGGGCTTAATTATCGATAAATGCTATCGATAGCAAAGTTGCTAAGTTAAATACTATTTATTTAACATATAATGAAAACGGTTTAACCACCTGACAATTGATAAATGCCAAGATTAATTGATCAAATTAATAGTTCACATTAATCGATCACATTCGATAACAATTGCTGCATATTCCATTAATATCGATAATATGTTGATCAGACAATATTCATGGAAATCAATCAGTGACCAATATCAAGTTGAATTCCGACTGTCAAACTGGAGGGAACACTGGAAAATGTATTTTATATAATCATCGACGCAGCTGAATCGATTTCACCATTTACTAATTTAACTACAAACATAACACCTAGCTTAACACGACGATTACTTGGTATATCGATAAATTTATCGATAGCATAGCAAGATGTGTGTGTGTGTTGAGTGTGGATTTCTTTTTGTTTTTTTACGCTGCACTATTTGCATATGCATGCCTCCAAGTGTTATTCAACTCTTTTGGCCCTTATCTGTTTGCACACGAGCAAAGCAACGTACGCTGCACAAATATTTATTTGCGTTGTTGGCCAAAAGGCAGCGCCAGATCGCGCAGCAGCGACAGGAGCAACAACAACAACAGATGTAACACCAGCAACAACAACAACAGGAACAACAACAACAGGAACAACAGTCGCTTACAATCTTATCGCAAGCAAATGTTTAATTTTTTTTTTTTGCTTATAAAATAGCAAATGCCCAAGGGGAGAAAAGGTAGATGTGTGCGTGTGTGTGTGTGTGTGTGTGTGTGTGTGTGTTTGCATGGCGCTAAAGCTGCACTAATGAAGGGCGCTGGGCAGTTGACATATTCGTATAGGAGGAGAGAGTGTTGGAACACAGCACAGAGAGTTGGCTTCATAAAGGGGTAGCTGTCATTGACACTGGATGCTGCTGCTGCCGCTGCTGCTACTGCTGCTGCTGGGCGTGTTTGAGGATGCAACTGACGCCAACTGGAACCTTATCAGAGAGGCCTGCTGACGTGCCTCTTGATTTTGTCTGCCTCGGCAGCCTGCAGCAATGCAATGACCTTTGAGCCAGAGCCACCCCCGAGATGCAACTTCAACGGCAGCTGCAGCATGTATTTTTTTTTTTCCTTTTTCTAAAGTGTAGCAACGAGTAGTTGATTTAGGCAATTAAGTGGCAAGGTCTCAGTTAGAGTGTTGCAGTTGCAGTTGCCGTTGCAGCTGTTGAGATGCGGGCACCGTTTCGGGTCAATGGCTGCGTCATGCAAATATTTGGACAACCCAAAGCAACAACAACAACAACAGCAACAACGACAACAACATAGAGCTTAATTGCCCATCAAAATTGAAAATCAATTAAATTGCCATTCGATGACAATACCCAAAAATATCAACAGCTACAAAAAATCAACTTCTCAATAAAATTATTTGTCGAGTGTCACTTTCGCTAGGCAACAAAAGAAATAATAACGAAATGTCCACAATACAAATACAGTAAGTGAGATTGAGCTGGCCAAGAGCGAGTGACAGACTAAGAGATACCTGATAAATTGCGTTTTGAACCTTGTACAAATTTGACGAGTTAATTGATCAATATTTATGAGTATCCATAAAGTATCAATAATTATAATTATGACAATATGAGTCACTCTTTTTATATGGATTTTAATCGTGCTATCCCGCTTGCATACTCGGCTCGTTTACAGGGTATGCAAGTCTCATTTTGAAAGACCTTTCATTTCGCGTACTTCAATTTCCAATAAATATCTTTTGCCACATTATTGTAAACAGTTTGCGCTTTCAACTGGTAACTTACCGCTGCCCAAAATCAATTACAAGCTGCGCGGTGTGGGATTGGGTAGGGGGGGGGGGGGGGGGGGGTGGTCTGTTGTGAGTGGCAAGAGTGTTGGCTGCTGCTTTTGATATTTTGTGCGTTTTGCTTTGTTTTTTACTGCTTAGTTTGGCTTTCAAGGTTCGCATTTGTTATGAATGTGCCCCAAAACATTTCCTATGCATTCCATTAAATTAGCGCATCATCCTGCCCACCTCACCACCCCCTCACCACCCCCTCACCAGCCCCTCACCAGCCCCCCACCAGCCTCCTCACCTAACGTTCACATTTGGAGAGCGTTGCCTTCGCATGTTGCGTGACAGTTGCTCATTGAGCAAAGGAAAGCGTTGCATGCTTCTCGGCTGCCAAACTTAATTTTATTTGCTTGCTCGCAACTTGTTCTCCCTCCTCGCCTCCACTTCCCCTCCACATCCCCTGCCTCTTGTCCAGTGTTTAACGCATGCATTTGCCTAATTATAGTTAGTTGTTCCCTTTTGAGCATTGAGGTTATGTTTGGGCCCAGTGAGAAGTTGTTACTCTCAATCAACGTCATCGGCGGCGTCATCGTCATCGTCATCGCTTTTGTTGCTATTTGTTGTCATTTGTTATCGCTGTTTGGCGTCGTGTTGTGTTAACCTTGTGTGTGATTTCCTAAACATTCTTAAACCACACCTGTTTCGACACTTAACACACAAACCAGACTGTGATTCTCAGTAGTCTGTGTGTGCGTGTGTGTTTTCAGTGCTTAAACAGCTGTTTAAATGACAAACTTGTCTATATATAATTCCGATATGCTAAACACAAAGGCCCACAAGCAGCTTTCGCAAATGGAGTTTGATAAGGGAACAGAGTTCTATACAAACGCTACTTACAAATATATATATAAATATATAAACGGTAATTTCTTCTCGACAAAAGTTAATTGTCCACCTTAAATCGGTTCAGTTCTCTTTTTGCACTCACATTTATCAATAGAAAAGAATCCTTTTCACTTGGACATTTATCGATAAAGTTTCAACTATAACAATTCAACAATAATCGATAGTCATTTGTGTACCCTCATCGCATCCTCTAATCCCATATTGCATTTGATATGCACAATGGAGGAATTCACATTACCAAATTCACCAAAATATTTCTTTTTATAGTTGGATACCGTAGAGATTGAGACTTGAAGGCTAGGAAATCGATAAAATCGATAATCGCAAATCGATAAAGCCACATATATCCCACAATTTGAAGGCTACAGTCACCAAATTTGGTTGGTATGTCCTTCAAAGATCGGCATATGCCAAAATAATGGGCCACGTCCCCTCCAGTCCATATCAGCGGCAATTTGGGCGGCAAACTTGGACGGTATTTCTTGGCTACACCCAACCATTCAGCTGGCATTACTTATGGACTGCCACGTTCTCAGTTTCTATCTATGATTCTTTGTTACTTTCTTTGTTTGCGACAATTGTTAAACAGTGTTTTATTCGTTTGTGACAAAACTGGCTAAAACGATTTATTTAATTTCTCTTATTTTTCAATTCTTCTCGTTGTAGTTTCCCCTTTTGTGCGGTGCCAAAGTTAACGTTAAACAAACAAACGCAGAAGCAGCAACTTTAAGGTAAGTTAATAGCCAGCCTTGGCAAGAAGTCTGTGAAAGTGCAATGCACGCGCGGGGGAGGTTTTTTGGGGGTGGTGAGTGGGTGGCGGGGAGACGGCGACAGAAGAAAGGTGGCTGGGTTGGTCTTGACAATGCCAACGTACCTTGGCGAGCACTTACAGGGTCTGAAAGTGTCTTCAAAGGGGTGGAGGACTCCCTTCCCCACCTTTCCCTACCCAGCTTATGCAAACCGAATGCAGTGTTCTGTTTATACCCTGTACAACTATCTGAAAATGGCATATACCTTTTTATAAATGCTTGCTTAATCTGTATATGTCTGAGGGGATATGATTTTGAAAACATATTTCAATTATAAAAAACAGATGATAAAAATGATTCATATTTCAGATAACTTTCTTCGATTGAAAGAGGTGTGAAATGTTTGAAGTAATCCACATTATTACAGTCAGTTGAAGTCACAGAAAATAATCCTTATTAAATTACTTTAGTACTATTTTCTGGTTTTAATTTTTTTATTATTATATTATTAATTAATTAATTTAATGTGCACTAAAAACAGTCCGACATTTTTTTAAAAAACATTAAAATTCAAATTATTTATTTATTTAAGAACTGTTGCATTTGAAATGATGTTAGGCCAAATACATCCTTTATCTGTATCTCTCAATCAATATTTTAACCGCAAGTGTATATCCATGTACTATATACATATAGTACATGGTATTTGCTGTACGGTCATTCTCGATCTGGGCAATCTATTCCAGAATCTACTGTACTCGCTGCACCCTTTGCTGGCTTAGTTTGGCTTGGAGTTTGACTGTGTCTGCTGGCGCATATTAATGCTTGTGGTTATTTTGATTTTAGCTTATGCTTTACACACACACACACACACACAGACACACACACACAGAGAGACACACTCCAACACACACACATATTGTTAGCCTGTTTGTCAAGTGTTCGTTGTTGTGCGCTGCTGCTGTTTGTAATTTTTATGTCTTCGAGGCTTCTATAACACCCATATTCACACACTCATCCTCTAACCCCACAGCCCCACCCCGACCCCCATCCGCACCCTCCCTCTCCCACGTCCTCACACCAGCATATATCTTGGCTAGTATCCCTCGCTTGTTGTCTGACGCTTTTGCAACCCCATTTTTTTGCGCAAAATATCTATTTGCTGTGTGCTGCCCCTTTTTGTTATTTATTAACGCTTCGCAGGCGCATAAATATTAAAGCAATGTGTATGTGTGTGTGTGTGTGTGTGTTTGTGAAACTGATGAAGCGTCTCGGCTTGTCGCACGAGCGGAGCTCAAATTGGCAACGCCCCAAAGAGTATGCAGCACATTCAGTTGCACAACAATTTAACAAAGCAGCCACGAAGTATGCAACACTTTTCTCTCTGATCGCCAATTTGGATTATTTGCAGCGTAGAAAGTTAAGAAAACTATTGCGTCCCCTTCAGGGGCAACATCACTTATTATGCAGATATATGCTATATATTTAAAACAAAGTGCTTTAACTTTAAGCGAGCAAAAGTTGGCATCAACTGCACTTTATTGTTATCTGATAGTTGAGCACTTTATATGGAATATACAAAATCGCTCAGACATATTTAAAAATATATGCGGGAATATCAAACTGAATCGTATTTCGTTTCGGTTCCTTTTTGGTTAATGTTATGAATTGGCTTAAAAGATGTTTCTTCGGTTTGTTGCGCTCTTTTCCAAGATGATCTACTAATATCGGTTCCAGTAACTGGTTCTTCAAACATTTGCATTTGGGGTAATGGGTATCTTTTAGTTGGCCCCAATTTTATAAGCTTTTCGGCTGGCTTTCGTAAGTTGATAGAACTATTGTTAGAGCTTCTTACAGGGTATCCGTTAGTCGAGCACTTCTTACAGAATATGCTTTCAGCTTTCTTCATGCAACAATTTCATTGTTTTTCAGCTGTTGGCAAAGTGAGTTATTTGCCGACTTTCAACTATTTACTGGTCTCTCAAACTTGCAGGGTATCTGGGTAGTCGAGCACTTCAGCTCCACTTAGCTGCAGCTACGAATTGCAGACAATTCTGTTGGTTGTTTTTTTTTTTCTTCGTCTTTTGGGAGAGATAATTTTTATAGTTTATGTTTTTTGGGTATTCCGAAGAGACAAAGAGACGCCAACGCATTTAAATAGTTTATAAATATTTAATGCAAACATTTTGTTTGCCGTTTTGTTTGTTTTTGATTGTTTTCTTGCTGCTCATCGATTGTAATTAAGCGGCAGCATTTGGCGGAGGCGTCTCGCCGTCGCAATTTAAGGATCGTGGGTGCTGTATTGAATCTATTAGTTTTAAGCGGGTAGGTCGAGTTGGGGGGGGGGGGGGTTGTAAGACTGTGTTTTCTGCTTAATTAACAGAATTTTTGTACAAATTTGTTTGTCATCGCTTTTGTGGCACAGCAGCTGGCAACTCACTTATGTTGGCCAATTGCCAAAGCGACGCATTTTTCTGGTTTCATCATTTTGCCTTTTTTTTTTTTACTAGTTTTGCGTACAGAAAAATTGCAGTTTTTGCTTTGCAACTAATGACTGCCTGCCCAAAACCCCCCACCCCAACAGCTAAATCATTTCTCAACTTGCATATTTGCAGTGGCTACGCTTCTTCAGTGTGTGTGTGTGTGTGTGTGTGTGTGTGTGCGTTTGTGGCCCACTGGCCAAGTGCCTTTGGTTTTGGGCCTGGCCTAAAGAAAGCTCAGTGCCGCCGCTCTTCAAGTACCTGGCAAACATGTGTGCAGCTGTGGGGGCTTTCCATCAAATGCGTCTAATGCACGTTTTCCCAAGACGTGAGCAGACACATATGTCTATGTAGAAAGAAAGAAGGAGAGAGTGAGCGAGAGAGAGGGAGACCAAGACCCAGACATAGACGGTCAAACCAATACCAAAACCGTAAACCTAAATCCAAAGCCAAAGCAGTAATGCTCTAGGTCAAGGCTGGGCGCGGCGGGCGTTGCGTCTACGTGAGTCGCCACCAGCCAATTGTTGCTTCTTTTTCTTATTGTTGCTGCTACTGTTGTTGTCTTTACTCATTGTTGTTGACACTTGCAGTTACATCGATAAGCAAACGGTGAAAGCAGCAGCAACAGCAGCAGCGAGTCGGCTGCCCAAAATAAATACATTAAAAATGAACAGCAAATGAAATAACTATAACTACTTCAGTTGATATACTCTACACATAAAGTTACTCAAATGCAGAAGAAAGAATTGAAAATCGTTTGGAAATCTTAACTGAAATTTTACAGATGCAAATTTATCGATTAATTGAATTTCAAATCGGAATCTTAGTGTAAAATTTGTAAGAAACCGATATTAGGTGCTGAATAACAATAAAGCATTTAAAACCAATTCATAACCTTTAACAAAATCCTTACATTTCACATACCGAAATTGGAAACGGAATCGAAATGCTGTGTTTTTTTTTTTATTATATTTTACATTTGACCTTAACGTGTTTAGTATCCTTAAGGGTATATAGAAAACGGTGTTAAGAGCGCTCTTGACACATGGCCAGGGAATGTCACAGATACAGATTTAAGATCTGCAACTGCAGCAATTTGATTTATGGCCACCTGCCAGCAGAAGCAGAAGCACCAGAAGTTGCCACCAAATGTTGTGCAGTTCTGCTGAAGTGTGTGTTGCGCTTAGAAAGCAGCATTGTTGGGACTATGGGAACCACAATCGGGGGAATCTCTGGGAAAACCGAAAGTGCTGGCTCAGCGCACGTAGAAAATGATAGATCACTGACAACGGAAGGAGGGCAAGAATAAAGAATAGACATCTGAAGGGGGCCTAAAACTGGGCTTGCACTCATTTTACACATGCCTGAGCCGCAATTATGGTCGCCTCTTTTTGGGGCAAGAGAAAACGCGTCGATCATTCTTGATAACAAAATTTGAAATTAATTGCCAGATTCTACGGGTTCAGCGAGGAGGAGTACGGGTTTGTTGGGTTGAGGTCTTCCATGTCTTTGGATCTTCTAGTTAAGTTCGCATAGTTTGCTACTATAAATAGTTTAGTTAGTTGACTTCTTAGTCTTATTACTCGCTTATATCATGTCTGATTATAGCCACCCAAAAGATATCTGGCTTGTCGGAGTCCTGGTGTCTCTGCCCAGCTCCGTTGTCGCCTCTGTCTTTTTTCGCTTCTGAAAATAATTTACATTTTTAATTCATGCTGTAAAATCAATTTCTAATTTTTCCATCCATAAACTTGGAGCAGTTTCATAGCTAAGAAGTGATGCTGTTATCGTCTGCTTTGTGCGCCATTCGTAAACGTTGTTAAAACTTGTCTTCAACTCTTAAGCAGAGGTGAGTGCGTTTTATCGATCGAAATCAAGATCAGACTCGATGCCATTAAATAAACTAAATAAAATGGAATTTAATAACAATTTAATTGTTACGCTCTTTAAATGTTGGTCAAAACACACGCCAACGTTCCCATAACAACAATGGCAATAAGCGAGAAACATCACATTAGTGGCTATATTTGGAAAACATTTAACATTTTAAAACATAACATTTTTCTAAAATTTTAAACCTGGGAATTTAAAAACGATGAAAAGAGATAAACAAAAAACAAAATACCACAAATGGCAAACGGCAAATGGCCCAACGCCTTTGAACATAATTTATGGCCAATTTGATTTTATTTTCATTCAAATTTTTATTTCATTTTAAGTCGTTTTTTTTGTTTGTTTTCCCCCCCCTTTTTTTTTTGTTGGTTTCTTGCTTTCTTTCATTCTGTTTGCATCTCTTTCTTGCTTTGCAAAATTTTGATGCACAGAAATTTACAGGCAAAACACAAAATTAGGAAAAAATAAACTGGCTCCAAAATTTAGTTTTTACGTTTTTGATGATGTTATTGAGTGGCGATCAGGAAGAAGCATAAGACGGTCGTATAAAAAACAAGTAAGACTGCTGTAGTCGAGTGAGCTCGACTACGATGTACCCTGAACCCAGCTGTTAAATATATTCTTGTTTTATTGCCAAATCTCCCTTTAAAAAGTTTTGCACCCAATTTATATTATATATATATTTTCGACTATATCTTGGGTCTTTCTTATGCGATCTTGATGATCCACAATATGCTTATGTATATTATTTATTATTCTGACTGTAAAATTGTGGCATTTATTGCGATCGGCAATCGATATTCGAGAAACGATATTCGATAAAATAAAGCAAACTTGATTTGCGTCGCGTAGATGAGAACCTATGCTCAAAATTTGAAGTCTCTCTGAGATCCGCGTGTTCATACAGACGGACGGACAGACGGACATGGCTGTATCGACTCGACTATTGATCCTGATCAAGAATATATATACTTAATGGGGTCGGAGATGCTTCCTTCTGCCAGTTGCATACATTTGCACACAACCAATATACCCCTTTTACCAATTTTTAATGGGTTCAGGGTATAATAATAATAAGAAGAAGAAAGGCAATTAATTTATGGGAATTTCTTTCTTTCTTTCTTTTCATTTCTTTTTCTCGGGCTGCTGCCGGTCTTTGAGTTCGTTTATATATTCAAATAGAAATCGAAAGCGTTTGATTTTTCAACAAATTTTTTTGTTACTTCTTGCTCACTCTCTCTCTCTCTCTCTCTCTATCACCCTGTATATATAGTAATATATTATAAATCTCGCCATCTCTCTCCGTGAGTAGCTCTTTTTGTTGTGAGCTTCTAATTTGGCTACAGAAACAATAAAATGATGATGATGTTTTTGGGGGATTACATAAAACTGATCGAAGAAAGAAACCACAGCTTCGCTAGCTTGTTCGATTTTTTGTATATGTGTGTGTTTGTGTCGATTTTTCTTTTTAGCGAAATTAAGTAATAGATTTTTTTTGATTTTTTTTAATTTGTAAACCAACCCATCGAGAAAGGAGGGGGCGTGTCGTTTGGCTAACGATGTGGCTGACTGATTTATGCGGCGTGAGAAGCACAGAGAGAAGCGGCAAGTGTTGCAAGAGTTTTTCCACAGTTACTCACCCCTGCACTTCCCCTACAGCTTTTTATCTTTCTACCCATGTATTGCTATATTTGTATAAATTTATCTTGGCTTTTCTTCTGCTGCTGCTGCTTCTTCTGGTTTTTCCCCAACACAATAACTGTAAGCACAACACTTTTTGACTTTTGTTGTTGTTTGTTGCACACATTTAACGCACTCACGTATTACAATGCAATACGTACACACACATAAAAAAGCCGCAAAAGCCGCAACTTAACTTAACACTGCCATCGCCTCCCCTCTCCCTCTCCTCTCCCTCTCCCTCTGCCTCATGCTCTTGCTAAAAGAGAGTACATTTGCTGCTGCATCTGAGTCAGGCTCAACTTCCTTCAAAAATAACTTCAAAAGTTGGTAATACAAAAAGTTAAACCAAAATATAAATATGTAATAAACTTGGGAAATATAATTAATATGTCTTTTTAGGGAATTCTCAACTTCGATGTAGAACATTTTATCTTGGACTCTCCCTAAATCTGTAATTATTTGCCTGCCACAGTGTTTTCAACACAAGCAATTATAAATTACAAGTAACAAAAAAAAATAAGAAAGAAATTATTAAAACATACGAAATACTTTTGTCGCGTATTTATTAACAAGATGACCAATGACAAAACCAAAAATACCCTGTAGTATAACTAAACGCTAAAAAGTATGATAAAAATAGTAAATAAAGCAGCCAAAGAAGAACAAACCGTTTTCTATTTAAGCTATATTCAAGTTTTAGGCTATAACTTAGCTTTATATAAAGCGAAATAAATAAATAGAAATTAACCAAATGTAAAGCCAGGAATCAAAGAAAATCAAAGTGTCAAACCGCATAGAATTTCAGTTCCGGTTCCGGTAAAGGTTATAAATTGGTTAAAGTTGATTTTTTCATGCATTCAGTTGCGTTATGGCATTAAATGGAGTAATAATATCGACTACCGTAATTGGTTTTTAAAAAATGTTGAAATGCGGTTCTAATTCCGGTTGTGAATGTCAATTGGTGAAGCGCTTCCGGTTCCGCTCTGAACCCAAATAAAGTCTAAATTCTATTAACAATTAGATTTGAAAGTGCCACAATAAAACCCAAACAAATATCATTATCGAACCATCGCCTAATTATATACAGAATTAATCCACTTTAAGTTTTCAGGCCTTAAGCCACCCTATTACCATTTAAGGGGCAGAGGGTATGTGAAGTGCTCGCTTGACTTTGGCATATATATATATAAATATATATATTTTTTTTTGGGCCTAGCGGCTAAGCATGAATCGCATCCCAAAATTCGTGCGAATCTCTTGAAAAACGGAAGAAAAAACCAGCAAGCTGAAATTGCGCAAACTTTTCGCAGTGAATGCGGAATGTGGAATGACCTTTCGAGTCTTCGACTCTTATTCTGCGGCACATTATTCAACCTTATCACTTGCCACTTGCATTTGCATAATGTAAACTCCGACTCCGACTTCGAGTTCGAGTTCGCTTTCGGTTTCGAACCTGGGCCTCAAACTGTGATGAGTAAAGCTCTTTAATAAGATGACAAATATGCAAAAATGCACACATATAATATGTGTGTGTGTGTGTGTGTGTGTGGCATCTAATGCGTTGTCCAAGCAAATTAACGATGCATTTACGATAAGTTGTGTTGATTTCTTTTAATAATGCCCTAACCCTTCCCCACAATTAATACCAATCTTTAACGCTTTCCCCTAGCGCCTTGCAGAACTTTGACCGCAAGCAGTTGGCGAGTGTACAGATCATTAGTGACTATAACTATAACTATAACTTAACCAAAAAGCTAACATTTATTATATGAAGCTAACTACCATTGCCCGACTGCGAGATGCCCTTTAAACATAGTTTTTATGTTTGCAATACGATTTCGATAACAACAAAATCGGAGTTATATCTTTACTAAGTTTTCAACTAAACTTGAATAAACTTATTGCCTAGGGTATATATATATATAGGGTATATATATATGTATGTAAGAGCCAACAAATTAAATATCTGTTGGGTTAACGCCACTCAGTATCGAGGATTTTGATCAGGATGCTAAACTCTGCACTGGTGACTCTGTATTTGCCCACTAGTTTTATGACTGCAGGGTATGCACAAGCAACAACAACAACCATAACAACAACAACCATAACAACAACACCAATAAAAGTACAACAAATTGTGCGCAACTTTAATTGCAAATTAAAAAGTCAGTGGCGCATAAATTTTGTGGCGATGACCAGCGTCGCAATCATGTTCCATATCTTAAATCGCATTTATGTACATACACATTTATATATATACATATATTTTGAAGTCAATGGCAAATGCATGGGCCACGCCCCCATGCCACGCCCAATGCCATGCATCAGGCTAGATAACTTTTACTTTGAACTTTGACAAAAGCCCACTAACAAACTGGACAATCAGGGGCTAGTCATGGCTTATTGTACCAGGGTATGGCGGTTGGGGGGGGGGGGGGGGGGGGGGGGGGGGGGGGGGATTGGGGTGTAGTCGATATGCGTGTGTGTTCAGTATGACGCCTCCCAATTTATTGTCCACTTATGTTTTGTTTTTATTTTATCATTATCATTTTGTATGGGTTGTGCGCTTAAAAGCGAATTTTATTTTAATTTGATTTCTGGTCACCAAGTGAGCTCCTCACTGACTGCTGACTGCCGACTGCTGACTGCAGCCCGCGCCTGAGTCATTCAACCCGCTAGCACAACTTTCATATATGAGAGACTCAGCCTGTGTGTGTGTGTCTCTGTGTGTGTGTGTGTGTCTCTGTGTGTGTATGCAGAGACAGACTTACGTTACTTTCTTCAACAAATTTGAAATACCGCCATCCAAACAAGAGTCCGCCATCCGCCATCCGCCACCCCGCCTATGCGGGTGCTGGTGCGGGGACGGGGCCAAGGTAAAAGGAGCTTTCGTTGTTGCTGTTTTTGGTGGGTGAAACCGATATTAGCTGAGCAGAATTGTTAATTAAGGCATGCGACATATGTTAATATCCAGCTAGCCAGTCTACACCTATTTCTCTCTCTTCTTCTCGCTGTTGTTGTTGTTATTGTTATTGTTGATTTTGTTGCTTATGTTTTTTGTTTTTTTGTTTTTTATTTTTTATTTTTTGCTTTGGCGAAACGGTCCAAGCCGGAAAGGGGAATGACGGATGCGATGTGTGGGAGGTGCGAGCATAAATGAATGAGTAATTCTTGAGTGAAATTTGCTTTGGGGGAGTATTATAACAAATCGATAGCAATTTATCGATAATAGCCTGATAACACTTTCGTTGCAGATCTTTGATGTAGATTTTCTACCAACAGCATTAAATACAATCTTTAACTAATTTAAATTTATGCTACATTTACGAAAAAGGTGCATTTATCGCTAATACTCAGCTAAACTGCATCATTCATAGACATACGTTTTTTATTATCATATTAAAAATTGTTTGTAATATACCGTTATTTATACCGTTACATTTATCGCCAACACTTGGCTGAAGTGCTAAAGCTAAACTGATCCAAAGCTTGAAAAGTATTAGCTTTTAGATGATGCTTTGGACTTACTATTGATACTACAGCAAAAATGAAGAAAACGATACAGTTTTTTTTTTTTTAATTCGTATTAATGAACTTTGGGCATTCGACAAACATTTTTCATAATTAACTGAACTAAAATGATGATAATTTTGAACTCGAAGGCCAACTTGTTTACTTGAAAGAGGTTGAAATTAATGCTTGTTGGCAAGCTTGCTGCCAACAGACTCTAGTGCCACTTAAGCCATGTTCTATCAATTTAATCAGTCAATGAATCAATCAATCAATCAGTCAGTCAGTCAGTCAGTCGGTCAATCGCTGTAGCTGTGAACACAGTAAGACTCATCGCCTGTCAAACTTGTCACCAAACTGCCGGCTTTGGGGACCACTTGTAATGCATGGCGTGTGTGTGTGTGTGTGTGCTTAAGTGTATGCGTGTGTGTGTGGGTGTGTGTGCGTAGTGAGATTAAAATAAAGCTGTAAATTTGTATATTATATATTTGTTGTTGCTTATGCGACGCGTGTTGCGAGCGAAAATGTTGTGTTTATTTCTTCATTTCGCTTCAATTTCTTCAGCAAGAATATCAAAAGGCTGTTTTGGGGCGACACTTTGGGGCTTTCTAGTGAAATTGAAAACGCATTTAATAACAACGCCAAATTGAAATGCAAACAAAACAACAACAACCGAAAAACAGAAAGAAAAAAAACATAAGCTGCCGAAATTGTTGACAAATTTCACTTTCAGCAAGGCGCATGCACAAAGTGCCAAGTGGAATCTCTCAGGCTAAAGTTGTTTGTAGTCGTCTCAGCATCTGGTAATGGAATCACCATCGAAATCGAAATCGGTATCCGATTTGAGAGTTGAAATTGTAGTTAAAGTTGGCAGGCAGCCTGAGATGTATAAATCAAATTTCACAAGGCACTCAAATGAGATGAGTGCTTCTCTCTCTGATTAGCGATAACAATTTTTTGAATGCTGCCGGCGGCGCCAATGACGAGGAGCGCCAACAACACCAACAATAACAGCAACAACTGCAACAATAACCACAACAATAACAGTAAATTTGATTAGCTGGAACCGCCTTTTTTTTTAGGCCGTTAGAGGGGTTAACGAAAGTGTTTGTCTGCAGCAAATGAACCAGAAAATATGTTGTTTTCATATTTTTGGTGAGCCCTTTTTTTTGATATGTATATGCCTTGTAATCGTAGAGCAGCTAAAGCAGGGTATGCTACAGTTGAATATTTCAATATTTAATCCAGAAGTCACTTCAAAAAGTTCTATATGCGTTGCGGATGCAAAAATGCTTCATAAAATTTTCATTGAATTTAAGTTTCTTAAAATATATTAACTTTAATATTTGGCTTACATATCATGGTTTCAAACCGAATCATTTTTACGTCCGATTTCATTATGTAAAGTTTTTTTTTTGGGTATTCGGTTCCTGTAACTGGTTCTTAAAAAAATTTTGAATTTCTTTCGGGTTCCAGTTTTAAATTTAATGACATAGCTAAGCAGCCCAAATTGAAATATATATCTGAAAAGTAGTGGAACGCGATTTAATTGGTGTACTTGATACCTAATTACAGGGTACCCTTTAGTGCGGCACTTGCGACTAGACCGTATCCATATATTAATACGGTGGTTTTTAGGGAAGGGCTATCGGTTCTGTGTGTATGCTCGAAAGTTTTCACGTTTTCTTGGGCAATTCGCGCGGCAGCGTCTAATGGCAGCTTGCGTTGATCAACCAACAAGTAATAAGGCAATATTTCGATTGAGATCTTGATGACTTTCCACTGTTTCCGATGAGTATGCGCAATTCGCTGTTAAAAACCAAATGTAAAAAGACTAATTATGACGCGTGTTGCAAATGCCTTTTACGACTCTATGCATTAATTTAATTATATGCCAAACAATGTTAACTTGACTTTTATTTGTTTACCATATATATTTACAGCCAAAGATTAGACAATGCCTAGCTAAAGACTACATTTAATGAACTGTGCTAAGAGGTAAGTGCAACCAAAGTTCAATATCTCAAATAGGCGCAAGTTTGTTGCCTAAGTCTTTAGTTTGTGTCAAAAAAAAAAAATACAAAAATTCGAAAATACGAAAACCTGTAATGCGCTGATGAATTGCCAAAATATAAAAACATTACAAAAAAAAAAAAAAAAAACAGTGCGAACCGTTAATTGTACCCGAGTAGGAATTGGAATTGGGCGCAGATCAATTGACAGAGACATTGACAACGATTTAAACAAGGACCGTTACATAAAGTAACCACATTGCATGATTTGTTTTCTTTTTTATTATTTTTTTTGTAATACTTTTTACCTACTATCTCTCTCTGCTTCTGTCTTGCTATATATATATATATATATATATATATATATTGATGTTTATTATCTATATACACTAGCAAAGGGTATTCGAATTTTGTCATCTAATGTGAATCTATGAATCATATACAGGTATTCTGTATAACTCACCGTTGAGCTACAAGAATTGAACGTGGACTACTCTAATGTATAGCGATCGGTCTAGAATTAATTTAATGTCGAATAGTCAATTTGAAATAACGGCTAAGATTCAATCGATTAACGGTTTCTGAGTTAAACGTTTCGGTTTCGATTTCCTTTCCCGTCAAGAAATCAGAGAATATCGAATTTCGAGTTACAATCGGCTAATTTCAGGTCCGGCTTGATTGCTTGTCCAGGAATCATGGAATTTTGAATTACGGTTTCGGTTCCGGTTCCGGGTTCTGAATTTCAATCGGTTAGTTTTGATTAACGGTTCGATTTGATTCTCTGATGAAGATAGAACAAATATTGACTTGAGTTTAGATCCCTCTATCATTTAGCTGGCATACAGGAAATGGCAATATGAGGGCATTTCATAGTCGTGGAATTAGTTGGGATTATATTTTCATAAATTTTTGTGCCTCTTGGCTCTTGCATGACACTCGTAAATATATTTGAGCAATTGTCATCGAGCGGCGGCTGTTTGGGCCGTTTGCGTCGTTTGGGCCTTCTTTTTGGTTATCGTCGCATTCGGCAGCGACCTTAAATGGTTTTTGACTTTGACTTCATTGGCTTTGCCCCGGCAATTGGCTGGCCCGCAATATTATTACTATTATTTTTTATTTTTTTTTATTTATTTATGTATGCTTTTTGCCCGTTGTGTTGTCTGAGGACCTGCAAAGCTAATTAAGTTATTTGACTCGTTGTGTTTGTTTAGTCATGCGGCGCAAAGCTCTTAATTCTCAAAAAACACAATACAATCAAGAAAATGTATAATGCAGAGTCAATAATAAGTCACAGACAAACATGCAAACGCAACTCAAATCGTACACATTTCAGTTATGAAAAAGAGTTGTGAAAATTAAACGCAACTTTTAACGAAATACAGGTTAAAGCTCTATTAGGACTTAAGGTGAAGCAACACAGCTGCCAAACCATTGTGTACAATTAATGAATAACAACGTAAGAAGAATAATTAATTACTTATTAATTACTTACATTCTCAGTTGGCCGCCGTCTCCAGTCAGTTGTCATCAAAAATGCAACTCAATTAAAAGAATAACCATAAAGCCAAAGACAAAAACTTAAATTTGAGAAATACTTCTTGAGATTACATTTGATTGAATGTATACTTTTTTGTGCTCTGTAGTTAAACAGTTACTCGCAACCTTGAAGAACAAATGAACAAAAACCTAAAGAATTTTAAGTAAATAATACAACTGAAAGTTAGAAGAAAAAAACGCCCTAAATCCAATACATTCCGACTTGACCTTAGCTGCAACTCTCTCACAACATTTTTAATGTTTCAGTCACAGATTCTTCAGTTTGAGTAGTTTATTTTTTTTATTTTTTTGGCAACACACCTACACTGGTGTCTCTTGAATTAGTCTCGCCGCTGTGCATTTACAGTGCCGGTTGGCGCGCTCTCGCGCTCTCTGGCTCTCTGGTAATGTGGTGCACTCAGTTGCGCTCTTTCTCTCTCTCTTTCTCTTTCGCTGTTAGTTGGTTGGCTCGCTTGCTCGCCCACATTGAGCCGCTGAGCACCTGTCGCTGCAACATTGTCTTTCGTGCTAACTTCTTCGGCTCGCATCGTCGTCGTCGTCGTTGTTGTTGTTGTCGTCGTCGTCGTCGTCGTCGTCGTCGTCGTCGCCGCCGCCGCTGGTTTGACCAAACCACAGCTTGGCGCTGCGGTGGGCACGTCTTGAGCTTTCAATGCGTTGCCAGCCGTCGATAAGAACGCATGCGAGAGAGTCCGACCCGAACAGAGTCGAGTCGTACAAGTGTTGTACAGAAAATCGCAAAATAATCGCCGCGCGCGTGTTCAATTTCGTTTTGTTTGCACTTTGTGCTCCGATAAATTATTTATTTTTATAAATATATATTTTTTTTCGAATTCATTGAGAAATACAATTGCTTGAATGTTTTTAAGAGCATTCCATTTGTGCACTGATTATTATTATGGCTGATAAACTGTAAATTGTTTTTTTTTTTTGTTGTTGTTGTGTCATGTGACAGTTCTGACTGCCAGGTGTCGCGCCTACCAAAAAAAAAGAATAAAAAATAAAAAATCTATTAATTAGTGTTGTAGAAGCAAATTGTGAGAATGTCAGCGAAAAATCAAATGAGTGTCTTCATGGAGAAGATTAATACGGTGAGTGAAACGTCAACAATTCAAAACTAACAGCCAAATCTAAATTTACCAAATGAGCCGGTAAAACTTGAGCTATTTTTGCCATTATTAGGCGAATGTCTCTAAACTAATCCAATACACTTGCAAAAGACCAAAATAAGTGAACATAAATCAAAATTAGTTCGAATTAAAGCATTAGAAAGATGTTTCAAATTGATTTTATAGTTTGGAGAAGTTTGAAAGTTAACTTTACCCTTTGGCTAAATATGATTCGAAATTTGTTTAAGATTTCAGTTTGTTCTTTTTAAAACTAGCTTGTTTCAAAGTAAATAAAGTTTGATTTCCTTTTCGAGTCTAACTTATCTTACACTTTATATCTGATTTGTGCATCTTGAAGTTATTTTAAAATGCTCCGCTATAGATTCTCATATGCTCCTATAGATATTTTTGGTTATGTCTCAGATAGCTAATGTGCACATGTTATTCCTTATGAACTTTGGCTTGTTGCAGCTATGAAATATTCCAAAAGCTGCTCAGTTTCAAGAGTTTGTTCCGAAGTGTTCTTATTAGTATTCTGTTTTCAGAGTTTTCTTAACTTCATAATTTGTTATTCCCCATTGAATTCTTGAAGCGGTGATTGAATCTGCTACCTCTTTAATTTAATTAGCTTGTGCTTAATTCCATACATTTTTATCTCAGCGTTGAATATGGTAGTTTTAATATTCGCAAAACTTTTTGTGTCCTGTTTTTCTTTTCGTATTTTCTCTAATAAATTTGCAACTAGTTGCAAATATAATTAGCTAGAAACTCGGAGAGTTCTTTAGTTCCCATGGATTGCCGATTGTTTGTAGAGTTTCCCGCATCTTCATTAGTTTCACATTCTTCTTGTTTGACTCAACCGATTTCTATGCGGTGTAGGGGGAGGGGGGAGGAAGGGAGGGGGATGGGGACACGTAGAGCTATAGAAAGACAATTGGGGGGAAAATGAGTCGGCTCATTTGTCATTTGCATTCAGTGCTGACTGTCAGCTCATCAATAAATTGAAAATGAAATTTTTGCGCTTAGTTTTCCAATCGCTCAAATTCGAGCACTCGTCGAATTTTGATTGCCGCTGCCCAACAACAACAACAACAGCAACAAAAAAAACGCACAAAATGAAAGTGAAATGCGCTGTAAATGAAGTGTTTGGTCTACACGATGTATATGCATGTGTGTGTGTGTTGTGTGTGTTGTGTGTGGTTGCGCACAAGTGGCTGCTTCAATGAGCCTCAATTGAATGACTGACGAAATGCTGCGCACCGCATAATAAACGACGTCCAAAAGAAGTGGCTAACAATTTTATGCAGCCAGAGTTAGTAGCCGATGTTGTTGTTTACTGTTTGTATTGCTATTTGTATGCAACAATAATTAATAAATAATTTTCATGGTGTGTTAATGTGGGGTGAGAGTTGCCCAATTGACCAATGCGCATGCTCGATAAGTTATCGGGCACATCCACGCATCCATATCCACAAATCGCAAATGGAATTGCAAGAATTCGCTTTTGAAATTAAGTAAATGTGTGTAAAAGTCTTGTCTTATTGTTGTTGAGTTGTTTTAAGTACAGTTTGACAGTAGCGAAGTGGCATAATCGATACATTTATCGATCATAGTGTAAGCTGTGAGTGAATGACCTATTTTTAATGAAATTCCATTTTTGACAACTGAAATGGTTAGTTAATGAGAAACTTGCCCTTACGATATCCAGGAACAATATCGATTCTAAACTTATCAAATAAACAAAAAAACAATTATTATCAGTTAGCTAGTTGAGCAAATGTTCTTCCAGTTTTCCACTCAATTGCTAATCGATAACATATAATGCATGATTTGCTTGAATTGAGATAAACGTTGATTGTAACTGTAACTGCATAAAACACAACGAATCTAATTTGAAATAACTGAACGATCAAGTTAAGAACTCAAATGAATATTTGATAAATTCTTAAATATTTGAATACTTGATAGTCATCGCCGGTGGGTCAATGCCAGTTATTGGCAGCTGTCTAGAACCCGCCCGAGCTGACGTCACATGAGCATTAAGTGGCCACTTGTCCGTTTGGGCAGTTGAACCAGTTATTCGGAGAAAGATGCAGATGTGGTTGAGGTTGGGGTTGGTGAGGAGAGAGGGGAGAGGGGGGAGCAACCAGTATTCGTAACGGATGCGTTTATGCAATCGAAATTCACATGCAAAATGTGCAGGCAGGAGAGAGAAAGCAGCCAGCCTAGGCAGGAGGACGGGGTTACATTACGGGTGTTAAATTCTAGCACAAATTGCGGTAGTTGACGTCATGAAACGAATGACTTAGGCAACAAACTTGTGCGTGTGGCCAGTCAACGGGGCATTTGCAAATGCCGTTAAAATGTGCAGCAGTCACAGCCGCAGCGCTTCATCAGACAAGCATCCAAGCTGATAGACACAGCAGTTAAGTCATCAAATTTTGTTGAAAAATAAACATACACATAACATACACAGTCATCTAAAATCATGTTATGCAATTGGGCAAGCGTTGAAATTAACACCCAAACTCGTAACGAGAACCAGTTAAAACGATGAGTTACTAGGCCAAAAGCATACTGCATACTGCATACTGCATACTGCAAACACCTATAATGTAGTACTCCTCTTCGCCTCAAGTGGGCGACATGCACTCGAGACTGCCAGCAGGCAGTCAACCAGTCCGTCAACCAGTCCGTCAACCAGTCACTCAGTCACTCAGTCAGTTAGGCAGTTAGCCAGGCTAACAGGTTGCTGGTTGCACGCTGATCGCCGTCGAAGGTGAGGCAGTTTTGGCTAATTACGAGCATATTTTTATAATGCTCACATTTGAAAATGTGAATGCAATAAATGCAATTAATTGGATAGCAAAGTGTCAAGTGCGTGGCACAACGTTAACACGCCTTCAGAAATGTCTGTTAACCACTAGGAAGTTGGCTTAAACTGCACTTACAAATAATGTATAATAATATATGTGTATCTCTGTGTATAAAATGCAGTTCAGTTGTAGCGCCCCAGCAGTATATATAATGTGTACTATTCTAACAGCAAACTTAACATAAAAAAAAAACATTAAAAAGAGTATAAAACGCAAAATTATAGTTGTAGTTAAGAACTTTAACTTTTACATATTTTTTAAGCAAACAAAAAAAATGGTATCCTAAGTATTTTGTACTTGAAACTTTGAATATTTCAGAACAACTTGTTGCCAAAGTTTCAAGAACCAAGTGGTTGGAATCTTGTAACGGATAAATGTGTCTGTTAATTAAATAAGACAAGCTAAGGCAGCCAGAAGATGTTGTAGATTAATTCAAAAGCAACATAATTCAATTAGCAAACTTGGATTATACGTGTTTTAAATTGAATAAATATTAAGTATAACCAGAGTCCACAAGCTCCAGCAGTTATTGCTATAGTTCGCCAACTCCTAATAAGGTATTCTATGTACTACCTTACATTTTATCTTATGAAAACCGCTTAAATTATGGGATCTATCCACACATAAATCGCTCAGTTGAGACAAGCATTTTAATGCGCATTTAGCTGCATTATGCACACTTTGCCATTTTGATAGGTATATGTTTGGTGTGTGTAACCAAAGACAAACCGCCAATGCCAATGCGAAAAAAATACTCTACTCTTAGATCGATCGCGCTTCCTCATCCATCATAGACCTAGGCTGGGAATGTTACGAGCGCTGCTCTCTATTGATAAGCAAAAACAAATCAATTGACTTGGTACCCATTCTAAGAGGCAGCTGATTGCGTAAGGCGCGACTCTTGGAAACGGGTGGTATTGGGGGCGGGTGGGGGGTGGTGAGCAATTCGAGACACCGCAAAAAGAAAATCAACTTGAGGCAATGTCGAACTCGCATCGCTTCCCAGCAAATGTTTTTTGTGTGTTTGTGTTTGTGTTTTTGTTACCCGATCCCAAAATGATGGCTGATTTAGCAAAAAATATTTCTCCTCGTCGTTTGGGGGTACAGGCCAAGTTGAGTTGAGTATTTGTTCAAGTATAGCTGTAAAATGCTTTGACTGCCTGGGCTGAAGACCATTTATGGTGCGACTCTGACCCATATTGTAGGCCGGGCTGTTGGCCAACGCGCTATGGGGGCCTATGGCCAGCGGTGCCAAATACGGAAGCCATGTAATGCTAATGAATTGAAAAGCAAACCAAAACGAAAACTAAAACTAAAAATTGAAAATCCAAACTCGAACATACATGTCCAAAAACAAAACACAGCCGTTAAAAATGCAGAAAGCAAAACAAAAAAAAAAAACCAAAAAAAAAAAAAAGTGCATCGAACATTTGACAACGCTGTTAAAAAGTTGTAATATTAATTTCCTGCCTCTGATTTGCATGCTGCAAGTTTTGTTAAACACACTTAATCATTGCAACTTTCTTGACACACAGAGACAGCGGGAGAATGGGGGTGGAGGGTGGGGGGCACCTACGCGATTTGACAGCTGTCAGTTTGAATGACATACATAAATATATATAAATATATATATATATATATCTATATGATCTATCTATATGTTCTCATTTATCTCAGCAATTTTACTTATGAACTAAACTTATTCAATTTAATATATAGCAATATAATAATGCCGAAAATAAGGCATTTTCATAAGTTAGTTTCATATATAGAAATCACAAATTGGGTAACATAAATACAGATTTAAACTTCGATATGAGCTAATTTCGGAAAATATGTCAAGTGACTTAATTTGCTATGAAGGTCTTTGAAACCCAGCCAAGGCCAAAGTATGCAATTCAAATGTTTGTTAGCTAATCACAGGGTATCTGCTGGCAGTACTCTCTCGACTAGCTGTAGCCTGTTGTGCTTCATGTAAAACAATTTATTAAAACTGTAGCAACAATATTAGGCTCATCAAAGCATATATTTTGGGCAACACAATTGAAAAAAAAAATAAACCAAAAATACAGTTTGATATACGATGCTATCAAACTGTATTTTTTGGTTTAGTATCTTCTGTTGAATTGTTTTTTATTTGCACAAGTGCTTGGGCTGATAAGCAGTCGTGACATATGAGTTCCAGAGTTTTCTTTCTTTCTTGAGTTGCTCTTGAGATGTGTTCAACACAGTGTCATGCAAATCAACAAGCACTAATCACAAGGTTTCTGTATTATATTTTTTGTTTTTGTGTATAATAAATTTAGTTAGTAACTTGGTTGCTGAACTGAACTTGCAAACAGTTCAGTTGCGTTTGAACTGATAACGAGTGAGTGTGGTGCTGATGGAAATATGCTTAATAAAACAGCAGTGCAGTATAATAAAAAAAAAATATATAAATGCTTAATGCTTAAGTGATTATCTTGCACTAAAAGTTCTGATTAATTGTAACTAGAATAAAAGATTCGGAATTCGGCTTCGATAGGTATGGCTAAGCAAAAGAAACAGGTAAATTTAAAAGCTAAATTATAATTTTTGTCACGGTGATTTATTATTGAAAACACAATATTTTAAGCAAAACTAGCGATATTTGTTGGACTAAATTAAACATCTCAAAATATTTAATGGTTTATCAATTGGAAATTGACTAGAATGGGTAACTGCTAGTCGAACACATGTCACATCACAGATAATTCTTTGACTTTTTGCTGTTTGGTTTCTCAGTCTTGTTTTGGAGCGTGTATCAAAGTTCATTCAAGTGTTTTATGGCTATTCCCGTTGCTGTGGCAAGTATAGTTTCTGCATAACTTGTTTCCCCCAACAGTAACTAGTTATCGCCGCATTCCAAATGTAAGCCAAAGATGCAACTGCAACTAACGAATATGTAGTTAATCTCTTCATGCAACACTTGCATACACTAACATTTTTTTGATTACTTTGTTATAGGTTAAATCTGAATATGCAAAACGTAATTCAAATTTATTTTCGTTTTGTGTATTTGCTGCTCAACTTTTGCGAGTTTTTCACAATTGGGAAAGTTGCTGAGCTTGTCAGGAGCGCTGGTCCTCTAAATTAATACTGCATTTGCAATTTGTGCAATTGCATTTTTTGATGGCTGTTTTCTGTCACATTTCATCATAAAAATGTACATTTTCTACCCAACCTTGGTCGACTTTTTGACCACATTTGATTTGAGTACATAACTCACCATTTGCGATATTTTATTGCCACTGGGTCACAGTTTAATGCGCTGTTAAAAAAGCACATTCAATTTGCCAAAGAAAAAAAAAAGAAATAAAGAGATAAAATGGTATCGTGATTGATTGGAATGTCAATAACAACAGTTACAATCCTCCCCGCCCGTTTGGCTGTGGGGTCAATTCATCTAGCCTGCTGGCCTTCAAATATCAAAAAATTGCCAAAAGCATTTGGTAAAAGTTGCACGCCAGGAGGCGTGTCTGTCATTTTCTTCAGTTGTAACTGTGTGTGTGCGTGTGTGTGTGTGTGTGTGTGTGTGTGTGTCAACAGTCAAGATGTTCGACAAAGATGCACATGAAAATGGAAATGCACAGAATGGATGCGAAGTGAAGAGAGGCCAAGCTGATTTCACCTAACAGCAACAGCAGCAACTACAACAGCAACCAGCAACTGTGAAAATATATATGTATATATGAAATCGCCAACTTAATTTACAGCATTGATCGTGGCCAGCACGATCTATGCAATCTTCTGCTTTATGTTTAGCTTCTTCGCCTGCTTCTCTTCTCTTCTCTTCTCTTCTCTTCTGTTTTTATATATTTGTGTCTTGTCTTTGGTGGCCTTTTCTTTTTCTTGCGTTTTTGTCGCCAGCGCCTTTTAAAACATTTTCACTTTCGTTTTCAATTTGTGTGTGTTTTGAGGTTTCGCGCAGCGCGACTCTTAGCCGGGCCAATAATCACAATAATCGTGGTAAGCGGGCAGTCAGTCAGACCGGGCCTGGTCCGAGAGATCGGGCCGTAAACTGGTTGCCAACACTTGGCCGGATGCTTGGAATTTTCGGATGCCGAACGAAAGTGAAAACGGCCGCCAAGAAGCCAAAAAGCAAATGAAATCAAAATTGAATTTAAATAAATTACTTATGTTAATTGCACACCGGCACCAAGAAAACTGTCCCCCCCCACACAACTTATAAGAAAGAAGAAAAAGAAAAAAAATCAAGCAACTCCCAACTGAAACTGAAACCGTTTTTGTTTTTTTCGCGAATTCAACTCGCGGCTTACTTGAATTAATGAGGGTCAAGACACTTGACGGCTTTGGCTTTCTACTGCTGTTGTTGCTAGCAACAACAACATCATCATCATCGACCCGATCATTATCATCATCAACATCATCGTCAGCGTGATTATCATCAGCTTTATCGACACCTTGAAAATTGCGGCAGGTGCCCCAGCTTAGCAGCTGTAACTATAAATGGAGGCTGGTGTGGTTTAAAGGAGCTCAGAGCTAATGGATGTGGGCCTGTGTGTATGTGTCGTCTGTGTGTGTGTGTGTAAACTGTCAATTTGATGCTAGAAAGAACAGTTATTTCAATTATTTTTACCCGACGAAGTTTAGATACCCTTTCAAAAATGGAAAGAAATTCACCTGCTGACATCTTAATTTGATTATCGATCCGTTGTGCCTGTCAATATATATATATATATATATATATATATATATATATATATCAAATATCTACTATATATATATATATTCATATAGTAGATATTATGTTGTATATTTATTTATTGTATTTAAATGGATTGGCTCAACGATATACATTGGTATGTTTGTGCTTATTGATAATGAAGTTAAACTTACGTTTTATTGCACTTCATGCGTCTTTCTGCTGATCAGGTATCGATACTTTACTGACATTGTTACTGACTCGCTAGCCTGCTCTCAATAGTTCGGGACAATGGCAAAAAGCTTGCCAGATAGCTTTGACCGCTTCTTGTTTGTATATCTCCTATATGAAATACACATATATATATATATATATATATATATATGATGTGATCGTAGATGTCTTCTTCAATGGTTTACAAGCCCAACAAAAAAAGTGTGATGCTCACAGCACAGTATATAAAAAGGAGGAGGCGGTTAAGTTAGTGCAATCGCTGTTATTGTGCCCCTCTTCTTGTTGCACTGCTGGAAAACTCTTTCTTTGCATCATGAACCCACTTATCTTCTTCTTCTCTTTATCGCTGTTGCAGTTTTGTTTTTTTTTTTGTCTGCCAGCAATCAGCATTACATTTAAAAAGTGTTGCAATTGGTCGCAGCTCTGTGAAGTTTATGCGCCTAAATTCGGTGTATCCTGCTTCTTCTCGACTTAACTGTGAAAACACTCATAAAGTGCTCATTTCTCGTGCTGTTGTTATGTGTGTATTACTCATCATGTGGCGGTAGTTGTAGTAGTAGTCGGCGTATCATTAGCAACGCTTGTTGTATGATTAATTGCGCTCGAGTTTCAGATTTCATATTCGAAAGACCTTGTCTGTGGTGAAACAGAAAACAGAAACTACAACAAATGCAACAGAGATAGTGACAGAGGCGGGCTCTATAGCGAGTGGTCTTATTTCGAGATATTTGAGAGAGATGCGGATAGTGCATTGTAGTTTACCTTAAAAGGAGACTAGACTATAATCATGATAGAGTCGCCAGTATTCTGCATGGTAAACATTTGTGCTTAGCTTTTCAGTTTGAAGTGCCTGGTATACTATCCATCAATCACAATAAGGGTGTTCCATGTTTACAGATTCTTTTTCATAACCTGTTCAGATCAAAATAACTTAATTAATGATCGCTTGCGCCAATTTATGCTTCAATAATAAGCTCCATTTACATGTAGGTCTTATCTCTCCGAATTAGCTCCACAAAAAATCCAAGAAGCCAAACAAAAGACTTGGAACACAAACTTGATTGTCACTTTGGTATATAGAAAAAAGTGTGATTAATCGTAATAAGTATCGCATTTGTGAGTGAAAATGATCTCATAATCGGTTTTATCCGAGTGCCGCTCAATTAATGGCCAATTGAACCCTGCGGAGCCGCACAACAATGCGTCTCGTTTAGTCAATTAAATGGCCAAAGCATATTATAAACTGAACAACACAAAAAAAAAAAAAATACATAAATAAATAATAAAAGAAAAAACTGAAATACCACCGAAAAAAAAAAGAAGTTCGAACAAATGAAACTTGTTTTTGTGTTTGGCACTTTTCTTAAACTTTTCTTTTCCGCTTATTGAAGCTGGCTTTTGTTAACGCCTCTTCCCCCTCCGTATTTTTTGTTGATTTGCTTTGCATTGTTTTGAATTAATAATTTATATCGATTTTTATAAGCGCCCGCGGCGCACATCAATTGATTTGCCGGATTAGCATTTATACACACACAAACACATACGCATATATTTATAGATACATATATGTATTTATGATCCAAGCCGGTGTCGAACCCGTGTCCACTACTTTTTTTCTGCTTCTTTTCTTTCCACTTTGCAAGTTGATTTTGGCTGAAAAATTATTTGCAAATTATGAAACGCGTTCACAGCAACAGCAGCAGCAAAAACAAAAACAAAAACAACAACATCATCATCATCATCATCGAGACGAAAGTAAAAGTTCAATTAAATAAAGATAAATTGCACAACAATTGCTGTTGCTCTTGTTGTTGTTGTCGTTATTGTTTTTGCTGTTGTTGTTGTCCGCCCCGCTTGGCTCAGCTCAGCTCAGCTCAACGCTGGTCAAGTCCAAACCCAAGCCCAAGTCGAAGCTGAAACTAAAGCTCAGGTCTCAGTCTCGACTTTGTTTACGTAAGCCCCATAAAAATTTCAAAAATGCTGAAAACAAAAAACACATGTAAAACAATGCCAACTGCCAAGTGCCAAATGCCGCCCTTAATTGTAAAAACCACACGCCCACAACTCGAATGACATTTTACAAATTGATAAAAGATGGTAAAAGAAAAAAAACAGGCGATTTCAAGCGTGCAAATTTTCCACTACCTGTAAAGTAAAAGTTTTCGCCTAAACTAAAAGGTGTTCAATGACAATTTCTACTCACACTTGTACACTGCAAGAAATAGGTGAGCTTGAAAAAAAAAATGAGTCTGTAAAACAAATGCCCAAATTTTATTTACTTTTTCTGCATTCACTATAAACCTAAACACAAAACCAATCATGGTTTAAAAATGTATTTGCTCTACTCGAGATATGCTTGTGTTATGATTATGGATTTTTTTTTAGCATTTTCTGAATTCATCAGACACAATTTGATCAGATTGTTCGTGGAGTGTAGTGGTCTAATCATTGAAAGTGCTAAGATACTAAAACAATATAAGAGAGTGTCAGAAGTCATTTGGCCTGACACAAAGCATAGCAGCTGTGGTAATCACCAAGGCAAATAACGCAAAAAGATCATGAGAGAGAGAGAGAGAGGGAGAGAAAAAGTGAGTGAGAAAGGTGAAGAAAAGAAACCCCACTTGACTCGAGGTTGTTGCACAGATACAGTTGAGGTTGAGAGTCGCTGAGGTGCTGACTTGATGTTGTAGCATTTAATTTCATTTGATTTGAGCGCTTTCATCGTTGATTGGCGATTGGAACAAGAAAGAAACAAGAGAAAGAAAATAACAAAATCACAAAATAACAAAATCACAAAGCACGGCCGTTGGCTTGAAGTCACAAAAAAGGCCAATGCATTCAAATAGATACAGATACGTGACATTCAAATGGGATTTTTCTGCAATGCCACGATGATGGTAATAATTATGTTGCTGCTCATGAAGAAGCCTAGATAACAAAGCTTCATTATTATATATATATAAGTTCAACGCTCAGATCACGTGCCAAGTAGGCTTTATTTGACAAAAAAAATATATATATTAATAAAAACACACGACTTTGTTCAAGCTATATATATAATAAAGCTACATTCTAAATGAAACTACGTTTGGCCTCAAGTGACCCTGGAGGACATGAAAAAGTTATTCACTGAGTGACATTGAAAGACATATGGAATGATGCTTTGATGATTTAAACAAGAATGTGGATTCCGTTGTGCAATAATGAAACGTTAAGTTCAAATTACATTTTTTTTCTTTTTTTTGGTGAGCTAGAGACAAAAATTTGGTGTAATTAAAAACAGCAAAATGTGGAAAGACAAAACGCATGTAGGAAGGCGTTAACGAAGAATGCTCGCCTAGTAAATATCCATTAATCAGTTGTTCGATTGGCTGAGGATCAGTTTCAAGTTAGTTTAACAATTTATAGAATTTATAGATGATCAAAAGTTGACATCTTTATGACAGAAATGAAAATCCAAATAGTCAAATACATGTATGCTAGTAATAATATAATAATAGTGACAGTAATTCACTGTTATATATTATGAGCAAAAATTGTCGCTGTTCGGTGATGTCGTAACTGTCTGCTACGCAATTATCTTGGGTTACAGGGTATTCAAAACATGCCACAGTACTTTGCACGATTTTATCGATGAATTTGGTGAACTGTGCGGCAACAAAAGCAAAGTGCATACGGTAACTGCAACTGAGCCAGTGCCAGAGCCAGTGCCAGTGCCAGAGCCAGTGCCAGATGCCAGATGCCAGAGCTAGAGCTGTACTTATAGCTAAAGCTAAAGCTATAGTTACGGCTAAGTTTATAGCTAAGCTTTAGCCAGACTCTCTGAACCCGCGACACCAGCAATGGCAACAAGAGTAACAACACCAAGCCTAAATCAAGTTGCAAGAATGCGGAATAAATGTCATGATAAAAATGAAACAAAAAGCTAAAAAAAAATTATAAAAAACAAAAAATACAATTACAGCAAAAACAACAACAAAAACAAAAACAACACACGCTAAACGCCGCTTAAGCTGGAGTTGAAGTCTTTGTGCAGCGCGTATCTTTAAGATACATTTATGTATCTTTTGATATGCCTAGATACTTAGTTAGTTATTGCATTTAAAACATGTTTCGAATACTCTGAACTGGTGCAACCAAGTTGGGGGCGTACTACGAGGGAGGGTGCTAGCTGCTATTGCGAAGGGGGATGAGGGTGGATGAAACTAATACATGACAATGCGCCAGGTTATTTATGAGTTATGCAGCTAAAGACAGAAACGAGTTCTGCACACATACGTGTATACCCTACAATGAGCTCATTAGAGAAACATGTATAAGCAAAACAACAAAAACAACAAAAAAAAAATAAACATGAAAAATGTGTTAAAATAAGAATTAATTGCCATTTAGATTGCTATATGATATATGCTGCTGTAGCTGTATCATTTAAAGTAAAAGTCTCCGGAACACGAACTTCATTTCTTGCATTTTGCCAAGTGTTTGCTAAGTTTTCCAGTTTTCGGACATGTTTTCCTTGCCACGTTTTTTCAAGTTCTTCCGCATGCAGCCGAAGGTTGATGCCACTTAGGCATTCTTCTAATTATTGTAGCCAGCGCCATTTAAACTATTTAGCCTAATGGCAATCGTTAATTATGATTTTAGCTATATATGTACATATATACAGCAGTATACTAGCCAAGTATATGCATAATAACTGTACACAATTCTTTTGCCTCACAGCACTTGTTGCGGCTGTAGCCATAACTCTGGCGCTCTGGCCTCTTAAACTTTAAATGTCAGCAACATCAACAGCAACAGCTAAAAAGTGCACAAGAAAAATGCCAAAATACAATTCAAAAATCCAAAAACTAAAAACAAAAAAACCACCAAAACATTCAAATGGGAATGGCACTCAGCCCCCATCTTCCTCCCTCAATCTAACAGTGCCGCCATAAATCTTTTGACTTGGGTCAAGTTTTCAATTTGGTGGCTTTTAAGCTTATTCCTCATCTCAAATGACTTCATCATCAAAATCAAAATTTCAATGCATATCAAATTGTTTGTAGATCTTTGAACTATAAACACAAATCTATGCAGATCTCACATCTACTGGTATATTTATTTCTTTATGCTTAACTTCTTAAAGATGCTTTTGGCTATGTATACCCTGTGAAATAAATCACAGCTGATTGTGGTTGCATTGGCATTATAATTATTTTGAGACCATTCAAAAATATTTCAGATAGCCAACATAACATATTGAATAAGATTATAAAAGGTTTTTGTGGTCACTTAATATTGTGCAAAAAAATGATTCAAGGAAAAATATATATCCGAAATAATAGAATATTTTGTTGTTTTTTTGTTTTTCAGAGTATCTATTAGTCGTACACATTTGCCTTCGACTTTTGATTTCATTTCTTTTAACGTTTTGCTCTTTTTTTAATATTTTTTTTTTTGCATATTTTTGATGGGGATACATGCCACACAAAAATATGACAGCAATTTGCCAACTCATTTCTTGTAATTATTTTCATAAAATTTACTTAAAATAATAATTTAAAACACTTCGGCAACAGTTTAGCTTGTTCCCTGGCTCGTTTACAACGCTGATGAGGAGTTTGAGCATGAAGATGATAATGTCGATGATGATCTTTGGATCGCTGTTGTTGTTGGTGATGAAGATGATGATGATGATGATGATGATGATGATGATGATGATGATGATGATGATGATGATGATGATGATTACAAATGAGCGCATATAATGGCAATTTGTTGCCGTTGCTGTTGTTATTATTACTGTTGCTGCCATGACGAATGCGTTTGCCTTAAAAGGCGCAGGTGGCAGAGTAGTGGAGTCAGCCACACAATGGGCCACCATGCAGAGCTAAGTATCCAAATCACAGTATCCAAAGGCCAGCAGAAATGACAACAACAGGAACAGCAACAGCAACAACAACAAATACGACAAATTTATACAAGTGAAAGTTGTGTCCAGTGTTTATTGCCTGGGGGCAAGGAGATGAGATCAGCCATGCGAAACGCAAATCTTTGTGCCATAATTTCAATTTTTCATGAACTCTTGGGCAAGTGTCGCATTGTGGCATTTAGCGAGTGCACCAAAATGACCTGGCCCAAAAAATGCTTTTTAGCTCATTTAAATGTGGAGCTGCACCCAATCAATTCGCAATTCGCAGCTCTCAAATCGTTGCAGCCAGCCATAAATTCTTGAGCCTGTCCGACGCCTATTTGGTTAAATATCAAATGGTATTTATTTAGATAACCCATTCGACGATCGTAAATGTCGCCCCAAGTAGCTAACTCACCGCAGCTTAAAACTAAAACGGCCCAATGTTGTTAGCCAGAACTCTCGAGCCCATAGATACAGATATTGAGCCAATCGACAAGTACTTGACACCTCAGACGCAGGCCAAAAGCAGCTAAGAGCCACATAAATTGCATTTGGATGTAATTTATGTGTGCTGCGTGTGCTATAGGCATGAGCGATACTTTCAGTATTCTGTTTTATGTTCGATTCGAACTATTTTGGCATTTAATTCTGGCTGAGTAAACATTTGATAAGCCCCCCAAATATCTTAAGGTCCTAGCTAAATCCATTCCCATTTGATATCATTTGGCCAAGCATCGAGTTTTGAGTTGAAAGTTGTAGACTAAGTGCTGTTCCCCAAGTATGCCAAATAGTTAAACTGCCACAGATCCTCGAATATATTAAATATATAATATAAAATATAAATATTTAAATCCAAGTCAAATTTTCTATTAATAAGTTTAATTATTATTAAAGGCTTAAAAATTTGTTATTAATTTCATTTATATATGTACACATTTGTATGGATTTGTATTAATTTTCAGAATTACAATTATTAATATAATATCAGTAACCATTTCCAATTTCAATGTCTGATTGAGTGTATTAATGTGCTGCTGATTGAAAATAAATTTGATCTACACCAAAACTTGCCTGGCTTTTGAAGTAATTGAGTTCTTACGAATGGTATACTTTTCTGCAGGCCTTTTAAAAGTTGCAGGCTCTTTTTGTGTTCGTAGAGGATATTATAGGAACCGTTGCCAGTCGCTTGGTTTCCCCATACCCCCCATGCCCCCTATTTTCACCCAGTCCCAACTTTTTATGATTTTGAGTGCCTATTTTTTATTTTTTTTAAATATTTTTGGAGACCAACATGCACAACTGAAATTGAGATTGAAGCTCGAGACTAGTCTAATTCGGATCGCTTTGTATTGCATAGTTAGTCAGCAGGTGGCGAGGGAGGGGGGTGGTGTGGCAGAGAGGCGGAGGATGAGGGCAATTGACTTGTGTAATAATTTTAACACCCGCATGCCTGATTACTCGATTTCGATTTTGATTTCGATTTCGGTTTACCTTTACTTTTGTTTTTCGACTTTAATTTGAGTTTGGTTTTTATTGTGGCTGTTGTTGCTGCTATTGTTGCACGTAAACAACACCTTACAACACCTTCATCACGGTCCAGCGCCAATTGTTGTTGTTACTTGTTACTGTTGTGGTTGTTTGTCTCTGGTTGCATATATATGTATATATATATATATATATATATATATATATATCTATCTACATGAAACCAAATAGCCACATCATAATACAAATAATATAAACAACAGCAAATTTATTGTCTTATGTTTTATGCTGCTGCTGCTGCTGCTGCTGTGCAATTAGATATACGATAGTTTTTAACGATAGTTTTTTGTTTTCTTAACTATTTTCATAGTTTTTTTTTTTTTAGCAGCTGGTTCCGCATTTTGATGATGTGTGAATTGAGCTGGGGAAAGGGAAGGAAGGAGGGGGGGACACATTGTTGCTGGCTTAACGCTTTGGCAACTTTAATGCAAAAGTCTCTTCACCTGCTGACAGCAACAATTGTTGTTGTCATTATGAGAAAGATGCATTTGCAATGAAAAATTTGCAGCATTTTTGCACTTGAAATGTTGTTCAGATAGTTTTGGATGCGCTCAGAGGGTTTTAGATGCATTCACAAATAACCATTTCCGCTATTGAGCGTAGCTAATTAGTTCCGATACACATCGTTATATGTGCATACAATATATGAACAATATTCTGTTTTAAACATAGAGATCAGAGAGTGGTTTGATTTAATTTGATTTCAATTGATTTACTTTTGAAATTTAAACATTTTATACAGTTTTTGATTTTTGATTGATTACATTTCACAATAATCTAGTCAAGTTTATAATTGGTAAAAATCTTTTGACTAGCTTAGCTGCCACATATCGCATTATTTATTATTTATATCATATTCCACTTCATTATTTAATTAATAATAATTACTTTGACTTTTGACTAGTGCTTTAAGGCTGCAAATTAGCTTAAAAGTTGCATTGCAATTGAAATTGCAGCAGTTTAAGGTGTCCATTCAGCAATTGTAAATTGCAAATTGAGGGATATAAATTCCGACAAAATGCAATTAATGATCGCTTGTCTTTTTTTATCTTTGTTTTTTCTTTAATCTATTTTTTGCTGACAAATGCACTGAAAATGTGCTGAAAAGGCAGGCGATTAACTGTCAGATTGCCAGATGCAAAGACAGTTAGTTAGTTGCTGCTTTGGTTAGTTGGTCGTAATGACTATTTTTGGATCGTGCGACAACGCCAAAATGCCAATTGGCCAATTGCCAGTCCGAACCTCCCTCCCAGTCCGAACCTCCCCTACACCTGGCTCGTTCCGTCAGCTCTTCCCCCCATTAGTGTTGCCATAAGGAAAGCTGCACAATGCGGCGTATGATTGACAAATGCACACATCAGCCACTGGCTAACTGGTGTGTGTGTGAGTGTGTGTGTGTGTGTGAGTGTGTGTGTGTGTGTATATATATATTTTTTAAGCGGCTCAATCGGATGCCTCCTGCCTGACGCACCAATTGCCATTTGATGTGACGTCGCAATGCATAAAATGTGGGTAAAGATGCGCTTAAAACTCGACAGACGACAAACAACAAACGGCAAACGGCAAACGACAAGCGACAAGCGACAGACACACGTCGTCAGCTGATGAACGAGTCGAGTCGAAAAAGGAAAAGTTTTACATTATTGTAGCGACAACAACAGCAACAGCAGCAACAGCAGCAGTAGCAACAGCAGCAGTAGCAAGAGCAGCAACATGAGCAGCTACCAGTAGCTGGCGCAGTGCTTTCAACATACATACATAAGTACATATGTATATGTATATGTATATGTATATGTATATGTATATGCATATGTATATGTATATGTATATGTATATGTACGTTTTTCCTGGCATGCGGAAAAACAAGTTTTCATTTTCATGCCGCATTTGCGCCACTTGATTGCTAGTCTCTTGTATATTAAGGGCAGTCGCATTGTTGCTGCTGCTTGTTCCCATTGTTTTTGGTGCCAAAATGTGAGCCGTTGCCAGCGGCAGCCGATATATATATATATATATATATATATATATATATATATATAGGGGGGGATATACATATATATAAATGTGTGTCTCTTAATGTGTTAGCGCCTGCTTCTTACTTCCTGGCCAGCCAGCCAAGCAGCCAGCCGCCTGCATGATTACGATTTTATTTTCATAGTTTTTTCCAAAGTTTTCCTTTTTTCATGTTCATTTCCATTTCACTTTTCGGCGCCCACTTTATGAAGTTATTACGAGACAATCGAGACAACCCTGGCTGCCTGGCTGCCTGGCTGCCTGACTGCCTGAGTGGGTGTACTCGGAACTGCTTCGGGGTCGATCCCTTCTCCCCCGCATTCCCCATTCCCCATTTTCTCTCTCTCTCTCTCCTCTGAGGCGTGTCAGACAAGTGTGAAAATTTATCGATCTTACGATTCGATTTGGCGCCAATGTCCGGAGTGCAGAGTCCGGACAACAGAGACAGACTCGGTTCGGTACCTCACTCGATGCTTCAATGGCAAATTCCAATTCACATTATAGGCCAACTTTAATTGACTAATCACAAAAAGAAACAATTGATTTATTAATTTTTAAGCATTGTGTGCAAGGCAATTTGCAGTAGCCATGCAGAAAATAACTTAATTGCAGTAGGGTGGTAGACACGGTAGTTGCGACTATAGATTCCATTGGTTGCAACAAGGACAACAAGGGCACAATATATATTTTTCTAAAAATCGATTGCTCATAACTTAATAACTAGCAAGTACATAAGTAATATATAAAATCGAATCGTATATATCACAAATTGTATTTACAGCAACGACTTGAAACTTAAGTAATTAAAAGGAGAAACACCAAGTTCTTAAGTATTGTATAATAACTAGGCATTTATAAGCTCGGTAAATCATTTAGGTTGTAGTTTTTCTAATAAAGAGAATAAATATGCTATAAAAGTGAAATGAAAATGATTTTTAGGGTTGAACTTTTATGAGATATTCAGCTAACTTGCGCAAACTTGATTGTTTTGCGGCAAACTTAAGATTGCCATTGAATCCATTTAGATTAAGCATAAAATAAAGCTAGCATTCTTCTACTTAACTTGCAGCCATCTAACGAGGTAGATTATATATATTGTTTTTGAGAGATTGGGTTTGCTGCTGAGCACACAAAAGTGTTCAGCTTATTTGCAGAGTGAAACTGTTCAATAGAGTTATTTGAAATTGCGCAAACCTTATTGGCTTTTGTCTGTTGACCCTTCTAATGAGCAAACACATACTGCCTGTAAATGGTGGCCAAATAAGCGGGCCCCCTCACTGTATATGGTCAACTGATGGACAGCAATTTGGCCGTAACGCTTAATTAGGTCCCACGCTCGCAAGCCAAACAAAAATCGACAAAAAATCAAAACAAAATATTATAGCTCAAATGACAAAGGAAAGAGTTAGTTTTTAATTAGTCGATTGCCAAGTTATCGGCGACGCAACATGACGCCCACATATTGAGTGGCCAAATTGTCGGCCTATGAGGCAAACAAGCTAACAACAACGCTAAGCTCAGCTCAGCTCCGTTAAGCTCAGCTCAGTTCTAAGCTGATGCTGAAGCATTGACCTGATTTACTGTGCGCTGGTTGCCATCTGTCTGCGACGACAACAGCGAAAAAAGGCGACAACAGAGCGACGACAGTTGGCGTTGAGTTGGCAACTGGGGCGAGAGTCGTGCTTGCAACTGCCTCAACTGCAAGTCGGCTCAGCGACGTTGCCAGCTGTTTATTGGCTGCTCTGCTGCTCAGCTGGGAGCTAGGTTAGTAGGTGCCCAACTAGAGAATGCTAGAAAGCAGTCGCCCAAAAGTTACTTAACATAATTGAGCAAAAAAAGCAAAAAAGCAAAAAAAAGAAAAAAAAACACCAAGTTGACTGGCAGCTGGTTAATGGTTAATGGATGTTGCAAGACGATGTTGCTTGAACGATTGCATGTTGACATGTGGCCAATCGCTTGGAACTACTGCTGTCTGATAGTTATCCAACACAATGAGTGCTCCACATAACTAATACTCCCATTACATATTAATATTATTATGTAGTATTAGATATGAATTAGCATAGATTTGATTTTGATACGATTGTTGTCTTACATTTGCATTTTGCATAACAACAATTTTCGCATCGCTAATTGAGTGAAAAATGTATAAGGCTAAACAAAGAGCGCGCATTCCCATACCCATTCCCATAGCTATAACCATACATATATCCAAACCCAAATCCATTTTCACTGCTGATTTCCATTTCCATTTCCATTCCCATTCTAGTTGGAGTTTGGGCTTTTGGCCCACACGCATTACCTGAATATAATTCGTTTGATCCCCGATCCACAGTATACAATTTTCAACACATGTCAAAATGCATTGCCCGACAATTGTCAGACATTTATGACAGCTGGAAAACAACAGACAGAGTTATACATTTTTCTCTACCTTACTCTTTGCCCACGCGCCGAACAATAACGAAACCCAACCAAAACCCACGAGACAAAAAAACACAAGTCTCAGCTCGATTAGACTGTGCATAATGTCAGATACAAAAGTATGTTGTGTACCCCGATCCTATCTAGAACCCAACGCCAAGCAAATACCCTAAATAATTAATTACAATTTAGAAAGAGTGAAATATTTCAATTTACTCATAGCTATAAGTAATTTCTCAACAGCTCAGATAAAAATATGCGAAATGC
The DNA here is from genome assembly GCA_035041615.1 of Drosophila anomalipes. Classification (NCBI taxonomy): domain Eukaryota; kingdom Metazoa; phylum Arthropoda; class Insecta; order Diptera; family Drosophilidae; genus Drosophila; species Drosophila anomalipes. The sequence goes on along the minus strand of JAWNKZ010000254.1, from coordinate 923,800 downwards.
CCCAATCTTTTCACTAATAGCTTCAACAATACTAAATACAATTACTAATTACGATTACAATAACAAATCATTGAAAATCGAACAAATTTGCTAAAGCTATTTTCTTTTTTGGTTAGTATGAAAAGTCATCGAATCTAAGATAAAATGTGTGTTTATTTAAAGAAAAACAAATTATATATAAAATGTAAAATGCAAAGAATTTTTATTTATTTTTATTTATTTATTGCTTATTGTAAAGTTTTGAGGAGTTCAGCTTTACGAAACTTATTCAACTTAATGATAATTATATATGATATTCTTGGGTTACATTTGTTTGTTTCCTTCGATTGGATTAACGAAACCCAATACTTAAGATAATCACTTGATACTACTAGTTCCGGGTTAATATGATTAGTTGGTTTATGTTGCATCTCTATCAACATGATCGTAATCAATCGTCTCAGCTGTAATAGGTCAATGTACACACCACATATGAAGAGCAGTAGACTCTGATCACATCGAGTTTAGAGTATGACACGCATTGTAGTAGGCTGTGCCAACTGTCGCCAGCAATGAATTAAATGCAATTGCATTTGTCTCTTTGCCTTGGCATGCGAGTTGACAGCCATTTGTCTGGCCAGACACCTCGGCCCTGTCAGGTTGTTGCAGGCAGCCAGCCAAGCGCAGCATATGCGGAAGGAAGGAGGTGTTTGCCAAGGAATGCGTGATAATACAGCAAGTGGGCATTGGTTATGGCTTATGATCTTTTAAATATATATATATATATATATATTTCAACAACTGACAACTGACGGCAATTCGTTTTTCTCTACTCTTCTTATTATTGCAGAAGCTACAATCGTGTCCCATTGTTTGCATTAATGAGCCGGATACGCACAGCACCAATACGGAAATATTGCAAACAACGCCGGAGAGCACACTAGAGAAGCCCAAAATTAATGCAGCAGCAGCAGCAGCAGCAACAGCAAAAGTAACAAGCAACAGCAACAATAGCAGCTGCATAACAATTAATGCAGCAATACCAGCAACAGTGGGGGTAACAACAACAGCAGCAGCAACAGCAGCAGGAGCAGCAGGAGCAGCAGCTGCCACAACCAGCATCTCAGCGGGCGTAACTAAGATAACAATTACCAGTGACAACGGCCCCAGCAATAGCAACAGCAGCAGCAGCAACATTGTGCTCAATAGCTACAACAATAAAAACAACAGCAACAGCGGCAATATCAGAAGCAGCAGCAGCGGCAGCAGCAACAACAACAACAACAACAATAGCTTAATATCTATAACCAGCTTGAATAGCTGCAGTGATTTAAGCCACGCCAGCACTGCCACTTTAACGCTCAATAGTCACAGCAGCAGCAACAGCAGCAACAGTTGCATCAACAGCACCAGCAATAGTCGCCCAAACGGCAATGCCAGCGACACCAGTTCAGCAAATTTTCAGGAACGTTTCGATTTTGAGCACTGGAAGAGCATTCTAAGTGATTTCAGTTGTTTCAATAGCTTATATCGCTACTGGAATCAGTACGGCGGTGGCAGCATCAACAACAGCAGCGGCAACAACAGCAACAGTAGCAGTAGCAGTAACAACAGGAACAGCAACAGCAGCAACGGCCAGTCACAGTTGGGCATTGAACATGCAGATGAGGACAACAGTTTGGGCAACGGGTCCAATTCATTTTACACCCATAATATCTTAGGCTACACATTTGGGTATCCTTTTGGGCTGAGCAAGGAGGACGTTGACGAGGGCAGCGTTGTTAGCTACAAGAAGTCGCAGGCGGCCGCCAGCGAGACGCCACTGCAGAAGCACTATCGACAGCAGCAGAAGAAGAAGATGCCAGTCTTTCGGGGCCGACGTGGCTGGTGTGGCTGCTTCAAGGTAAGCACAATTGCCACCAATCGGGGCAACACACACACACACACACACACACACACACACACACAGACTGTCACATATTATCGTGAGGCCAAAAAGGGGCCAAAATTCAGCTAAAGTCACGTGCCAATTGTTAACATAGCTCAACAATTGCTGCTCCCCATATCTCCGCCTGACCCACTTGTCTGTCTGTCTGCCTGTCTTTCTGTCTGTCTCTCTGTCTGTCTGTCTGTCCGTCTGTCTCTCTCTCTGTAATTCGAGTCAACGATTTTCCTCGTATCAAATTGTGCACGAAATTGCATAAGTGACAAAAACAAAAAACCAAAAAAAAAAATAAAACAAATAAATTTACACTCAGAAAAAAGAAGCGAATTAAAATCTCATAATTCTAGACTCCAGAACGAAGTTCCTATTTCAATAAGGTTTTTTCTTTTCCTTTCTTTTCTTTTCATTATTCCCAAATTTCTAACTGTATTTCCTGATAAGTACATTTTATTTTGAAGACCTTAATTACTTGAATTTCGAAGTCGGATTTTTTCCTTAGTGTAGCGGGAAACAAACAAAGAAAATGAGCAATTGAGCAGTTGAGCTGTATGTGATGATATCGGGCGAGAATTGTGCTTTAAGGTGCCTTACTAAGGTGGTTCTTGTGCTCAAGACCAGTTGGTAAATGGTTGAACGATGCTTCGCTTGACAGAGCAAAAGCGTTCAAATGGTTCTACAAGATGCACAGATTGCAGATTGTCAATGTAAAATGCAGTGGAAAGTAGCTCAAGGAAGACTAAGAAGAATACAGATAGAGACAGAGAGAGAGAGAGAGAGAGAGAGCGAGAGAGAGAGAGAGAGAGAGAGAGAAAGATTGATGATGGATATGAGTCTTTTATAGTTATGTTATATTATTATTATTATAATTGGGATACCTGCACTGCAACCTACTAGATCTAAGGTGCCCTCTTCTGAGCCCCATCAACAACATTTAAATATCTCAACAAGAATTGGAATACCTAAGTAATTGTTCAACTTAAATTCAACTGTCCGAAAATGCCAGGATTATTTATTTATTTAGTAAATGTCAACTAAAGTCAGTCAACTAAAGAAGTCTAGCAAACTTTCCAAATACATTGGATTAAGTGCTGGCAATTGCATTAGATTCGAATTAGAACTGCAAAACGCAAAAAGAACTTAATGTGTGCGGAATCACAAGTGGAACCGATAGCTACTCCAACTCCCACTAGCTAAACTGAGCCCCTTCATTTTCTGTTTTTATATGGATCGATTACAAACTTTTAATTTCCATTTCAATGCAATCTGACAAGGTTGGGCAATGTTTGTTTTCTTTGTCTATTTGTAAATGGACATGCACTGTTAACGCCTCCACTATTTTTGCTGTTTGTGTGAGCAGCAGCAGGTGGTGGAGGGGGAGCAGTGGCTGGGTCCGCGTAGCGCTTGAGCACCTCGCCTTACAATGGCAATTTAATATTGTTGCTGCTAATTGTTAATTGCTAATTGTTGCCACGTTTTGTTTCGCTTCTATGCAGGATGATGAGCCGCCGGAGATTTGTGTGGTGGAGGGTGCGTTCACGCTGCAAACGTTGACGCCGACGCAACCGATGCCATCGGTGGATGAGCTGGACTCCAAGTTTGCGGAGCTTGTCGAGGAGCTGGATCTGACGGCGCCCAACAAGGAGGCGATGCTCAGTTTGCCGGCGCAAAAGAAATGGCAAATCTATTGTTCGCGCAAATTGCCACTGGATGCGCCAGATGGACCCGATGGACCCGCGGCGATAACACAACCACCCACCGCTGAGCATTATATTGAACGACTCAAGGATCTGGTTGTGCACGTCTCCATTTCGCCAGAGGATTCGCCCAGCCACGAGCTGAGCAATCGGATGGACAACCATGCCGCATTTGTGGATGCATTAAAGACAGCGTTGCGCACCTCAACGCACAGCTTTGTGCTGCGCTTCGTTGAGCTGGATGGTCTGCCGGCATTGTTGAATCTATTGCTCCAATTGGATATACGGGTGGCGAACAGTTCGCTGCACACCAGCCTCATTGGGTGCATCAAGGCGCTAATGAACAACTCGATGGGACGCGCCCATGTGCTCGCCCATCCCACGGCAATTGATACGATTGCTCGATCCCTCGCCGCAGACAATATACGAACAAAGATCTCCGCATTGGAGATACTGGGCGCTGTGTGTCTAGTGCCCGGCGGGCATCGAAAGGTGCTCCAGGCAATGCTGCATTTTCAGGAATTTGCAACGGAACGCACACGCTTCCAGAGCATTGTCAATGATCTGGATCGTTCCACGTATGCGTACAGGGACAATGTGAATCTGAAGACAGCGCTGATGTCCTTTGTGAATGCCGTGCTCAATTATGGGCCCGGCCAGGAGAATCTCGAGTTCCGACTGCATCTGCGCTATGAGTTCCTCATGCTCGGCATTCAGCCCGTCATCGATAAGCTGCGCACCCACGAGAATGAGACACTCGACAGGCATCTGGTGAGCATATAGTTAGATCCATCCGGATATATCTTCTCTTGAACTCTATTTCTGACCATCTTTGACTTCATCTAGGACTTCTTTGAAATGGTGCGCGCCGAGGATGAAAAGGAGTTTGCTCGCCGCTTCAATGAGGAGCATGTGGACACCAAGAGCGCCGGTTCCATGTTTGAGCTGCTGCGCCGCAAGCTGAGCCACTCGCCCGCCTACCCCCACATGCTATCCCTGCTGCAGCACATGCTACTCCTGCCCTGTAACTATATTATAATTATTGTTATAATTTGTTGGCTATTTTCTTATACAAATTTGATTGCTTGCCAGATACGGGCCACTGCACGGAGCATTGGCTGCTCATCGATCGCGTGGTGCAGCAGATTGTGCTGCAGGTGGAGCAGCGGCCGAACAGCGACCTCATCTCGGATCCCGATGATCCCGGCAAGCAGTTGAAACTGGCCAGCGAGTCGCACGTGCACGATCCGGATGTGGCGCCGCTTCAGATCGATGTTAGCAAATTGGTGCGTCTGCTGGTCAAGGAGGAGCAGCTGACGCAGGCGCGCAAGCGTGCCGATGAGCTGGAGCGCGAGAACTTCGAGGTGCAGTCGCGTCTGGCCAAAAAAGAGCAGGAGCTCGACTTGCGCATGCAGGAGAAGGAGGATCTGGAGACGGGTTTGGCGCGCATGCGCGAACGTCTCGAAAAGGAGTCCGCCCAGCACTCGCAAGCGGTGCAGCGCGCCCAGACCGCCGAGATGAAGGCCGAGGATCTACAGCATCGCCTCCAAAGCGAACAGCAGGAGCGCGCCCGGCTCGAACGGCTCGTCACCGAGGGTAGCATACCCGATGACCAGAAGGTCGCCGGCCTAACTGGGTGCAATGGTGCCGTTTCGCCGCCGCCACCGCCGCCGCCCATGTTGAAGACGGCGCCACCGCCTCCGCCGCCCATGGCTCCAGCAATGCTGCCGCCACCACCGCCACCCTGTCCCGGCGCCCCACCGCCGCCGCCTAACATGGCGCCAGCAATGGGTAAGCTCAGCCACAAAATTGAAATGTGAAAAGCGCACTAATCTATATATGTGTGTTTAATGATACCAGCACCAGCACCACCCAAAGTGGAGTTGCCAAAGAAGAACGTGCCACAGCCAGCGAATCCCCTAAAGAGCTTCAACTGGTCCAAGCTGCCCGATGCCAAACTACAAGGAACCGTCTGGAGCGAACTGGACGAGAGCAAACTCTACAACAACATGGAGCTCGAGTCCATCGATAAGCTATTCTCGGCCTATCAGAAGAATGGCGTCTCGGTAGGTCAACACTTGAGAGAGGGAGAAAGTGGGAGAGAAATAAAAATGCAAGGCAAAAATAAGTTGCTCCAAAGACATAGAAGACCTCGACCCAACTAAAAATAGTGCAAAAAAAGAGTTAAATCTAAATCTATTTTGTTTTCTTGGCCCGATTCAGGCGACCGATGGCTCCTATGAGGATTTGCGCGTGACAGGCAAGAACAAGCAGAAGGTGCTCTCCGTCATTGATGGACGTCGAGCTCAGAACTGCACAATTCTGTTGAGCAAACTGAAGATGAGCGACATGGAAATATCCAAGTGAGTAACCCACACACAAAATATAAAGTGAAACTGAAATGAAATGTTGTGTTTCTTAGAGCTATTCTCTCGATGGATAGCAATGAGCAGCTGGCACTGGACATGGTTGAGCAGTTGCTGAAGTTTACGCCCTCGGCGGAGGAGCGTGCACTGCTGGACGAGCATAGCGAGGACATCGAGTCGCTGGCACGTGCGGATCGTTTTCTCTACGAGATTTCAAAGTGAGTTAATTGGATTTGGTGTATAGCTTGTCATTTATTGTGTTATTTATTTATACTTGCTCCCATTTAGGATTCCACATTATGAGCAGCGCTTGAAGAGCTTGCACTACAAGAAGCGCTTCATGTTGACAGTGAATGACCTCATTCCGCGCATTACCAGCGTCATGGAGGCATCCCGAGAAGTTGCTCGCTCCCGACGACTGCGCAAGCTGCTCGAATTGGTGCTGGCTTTGGGTAAGATTTACATATAAACCAATCGGAGACTATGATGCAAATATACATTTTGCAGGCAACTATATGAATCGTGGAGCACGGGGAAATGCGTCTGGATTTAGGCTGGCCTCGCTGAATCGTCTGGCGGACACCAAATCGAGTGCGTCGAAGGGGACAACGCTGCTGCACTACCTCGTCCAGGTGATTGAGAAGAAGTTCAAGGACCTGTTAAAGCTGGAGGATGATATACCGCATGTGCGCGAGGCGTCCAAGGTGTCGCTCGGCGAGATGGATAAGGATATACAGATGCTGCGCACAGGCCTGGCGGATGTCGCCCGTGAGATTGAGTTCCATCGGAGCTCGGGACCCGCACAGCAAGGCGATCGCTTTTTGCCTGTGATGCGAGAGTTCCATGCGCAGGCCTCGGTCCGTTTTGCCGAGCTCGAGGATAAATTCCAGGACATGAAGACGCGCTTCGATCGCGCCGTGCGCCTCTTTGGCGAGGATGGCTCTGTGTTGCATCCGGACGAGTTCTTTGGCATCTTCGATTCATTTCTGGCCGCGTTTGGCGAAGCGCGACACGACAACGAGAGCTTCCGCCGTCGCCAGGAGGAGGAGGAGAAGCGCGCCAAACAGGAGGCGGAGCTGAAGAAGCGCACCATCGAGCGCAAAAACAAAACCGGCCTTATGAGCAGCGTCGCCCGCAATCTGGGCCTCAAATCCTCAAGCAATGGCAGCGGCAACACCGCAACACCCGGTTGCGATTCCAATGCGAAGGGCGACAACAAGGGCGAGTTCGATGATCTGATCTCGGCGCTGCGCACCGGCGATGTCTTCGGCGAGGACATGGCCAAGTTTAAGCGGTCGCGCAAGGCGCGCGTTCTCAACGGTTCAGTTGGTGCCGGCGCCGCTGGCAGCGGTGGTCAAACATCGCCGCCGCGTCACGGCAGCCTGCAGCGCGAGGAGAGCGGTCGCGACCGCGAGCGAACCGTGAGACGGCAGTAAAATATGAGGCGAGACGAGGCCTGGTCACGTGTTCCCGCAGGAACTACATTATTTGTAGCTGCTGCTACTCTCTCACCTATTATTGTAGTCATCAAAATGTTCCCCCTTTTCTTTTGCGCGCTAGTATTTCCTTTCCTTTTATATATTGTTGTTTGCTATTGCATGTATCATTTTTGTTTTATTCTCGTAACAACACTAATGTATTTGAATGTAATGTGCACACATACATTTATAACTGAAACGCGTCAAACCAAATTCTTAACAAAAATGCAAAAATATTACATTTAATTTGTAAAATAAAACAAAAACAAAAATGTTATAAACGCTGGAAAAGCAAAAAAAAAAACAAAGAAAAAAAAAAAACAAAAAACCGATTGTAGCGTACCTTCCCAAATTGTATTTGTATTATTGCAAGAAAAATTGATTTAACTATAAAACTTAACTCTAAACATATTATATATAATTAGTGCTCCATAAAGAATTAAGCGTGAAACAAAAGACGTTACAAATTTTGAATATGCTCAGAAAACAAAAACACGAAAAAAAACACGAAAAAAAAAACACGAAAAAAAAAAACTTAACAAACAAACCACATAATCATAATGAATTACACAAAATATAGTACTATATATATTATATGCTATATAGTGCGAGTTTTAAAGGCGCCTGCGGCCTGCCATATGAAAAGTCATGTTCATTATTAACATTTATATTCTGATTATTATATTATTATGTATTATCTTCTATCATATATTGTATTTTTTTTTAGCACGAATCTCGCTAAATACTTATCCAAACGCACTTTTATAAAAGATAAATATATTATAATATTATTACAAATAATAAATATTTAATACTAAAACAAACAAAAAAAAAAAAACAAAAAAACCGGAACGGATCATAAATACACATATATATACTATGTGAATGTGAAATCAAAATAAAAACTTTAACTATTGCAATTTGTGGACATGAATAAAGAACAAAAATATTGAAAATCTACGAAATCAATATTCAACCAAAAATAGTTTCAAAATAGTTGCGCGAAATTTCGGATTTTTACGTCCACTTAACGGACGAACTCCACTACAACCACTTGCTGATCGCCAATTTGGATTCCACAACGGCTGTGTCAAGACGCTGCTCAAATTGCTCATACGATATGCTTTGGTTGTCCACTATTGCTATTCCCATTCCTATTCCACCAAATGCCAGCTCCTCCAGTTGCTGCAACTCCGTTTCGTTGCTCTCCGAATGTAGATGGCATATGGCAACCCCATCCGCTGGCGGCACACTGTCCAACATATATTTCATCACACGCCGAAAATCGGAACGCTCGATGCTGTGACCAGTGCGCTGTGTATCAAACATTTGGGAGATTAGCCGCAGCTTCTGGGCGCGTCCATCCGCACGTAAATTTCCAGATGGAGGCACCAGAAACATGGCACAGGTGCGCACAAACTGATCAAAATTAATGCGATCGCTGCTCGGATCCGTAAAGAATCCATCGATTATCTGGCGGTGCATTGGATTCTGTGCCAGTTGCGGTATGCGCAAAAGGTCCGTTGGCGATAAATAGCCGCTTTGACGTCGATCCAGGGCCAGGAAGCGGGCATGCAGCCGCTCCAGTTGCTCCGTGGACAGTCCCGTCGCTGCTTTGTATGCGCTTAGCTCCGTCTCGCTTAGCTTGCGGCTGGCTATCTGGCCCATGATTTACTACTACTGCTTGACGGGTCCTTCAACAAGTGCTGTTTCCAGGCTATCGGATTTGTATCTTTCCAGCTAGTATAGCAGAACGATTTCAAATTTTGACAATAAATTCACAGCAGCATTAAACTCATTTCAATTCGACCTGCGAGTTAAATGTTTACAAGTGTTTCGGCTCTTAACTTATTCTAACAAACCATGTTTTTGAAAATCAGTGAAAATTTAAATTTCTCCTGAAAGTATGCAGCAAACTTTTTACTGTGTCAATTCAGCCCCTAAAAGTATGCGGCATTTCTTGTTTCGCGATTCTTTTTTGTGTGTGCAGCAGAATGTAGAGTAACCATATTTTGCACCCTCCAAGAGATCTCGTTTTTGGTAACTCGATTTGTTTGTCTTTTTACAACTTGCTTAATTGATTAAGTACTAAACATTCGAGCAAATTGGTCTTTATCACCTATCCACCACCACCTGGATCCCCTGAAATCTTTGATTTAAACTCTCTTCTCCAGCCATGTAGTCATAGCTGCAAATTATATAAGGGAAATGACAAATAAATTATATATGTTTATAAGAAGATAATGGAAATGTGACCACCGATTTGCTCTGCATTCCACATTGCTCAGGATATGTAGGATTCAGCAGTTTGATGTCAGCATAAGTTAACTGGCATTACAAAAGCGCTTCGTGTTATTGGCTTCTGACTTGGCCGCACAAAGCTGGCAGAAACCGTTGAGCCGAAATTAACATAAATATTGCGAGAAAGAAGAAACCGCATGGTGAACAGGATCAGTGGCAAAAAGACCGAGACTGAGGATAACAATAGACGAAGGCATGGCCAAAAAAAAATGCTGTGAATGTATTGCAAAACAATAAGCAAAACAATAAATCAAAATATGAAATCATAAGACGAAGGCAGCGCCCGAGGCAAATGGAGAGCGAGAGAGACACGAACGAACGGCGCAAGGACTCGCCCAGGACGCGACTTGCCGCCGAACAGCTGTGCCAAGTTCAAGTCCGGCGCCCATTTAACAAAAGGCTGAAATTTGAGCAGGCGCAGGAGGCAACAAGGATGCGAGGCAGCGAATCGCAGCATCTTGCGGTCGCCTCCTGTGAGCAATTTTTTTTTCCTTTTTTTTTTGGTTGTTGTTTTTCTCATCCTGGCAAAAAGTTCTTTGTGCAGCGCGCTTCATAAATATAAATCTTAATATGTCATAATTCGTTATAATTTAAAAAAAAAAAAAACCGCAAGTAGTTCGCGCCAGGACCCGCCGCGACCCGCAGCGCCAGAAGTCCTTTCAACTTGAAGTTGAACTTCTTAGCTGCAACTGTGGTGGTGGTGGTGGTGCTGCTGCTGCTGCTGCTGGTGATGGTGCTGGGTGCTGAATGGTTGCTGCAGCTCCAAAAAACTAATCCCTCAAATTATTACCCTAATCGCCTCATATTGTCGCGGCTTAGCAACCTTCTCCCAAAACACATTTATCATTTCAAATTATCAAAAAGTAAATAAATATGAAATGCACTTTTTGTGCTCTATTTGTTTTGTTTATTAAAAAAGACAAACCAAATAAAAAAAAAAAAAAGAAGGGGGGAGTTGGGTTAAGGTAAAGGCTTTTCCATTGTTTGCTCGGGAAAAGTCAGCTGCGTGCGGCTGCTGCTGACCTTTCACAACTAGAAGGCGCGCGTGCGGTCAATCGTGCCCGGATCAGGTTCTTTTGTAGTTCCATTTCCATTTCCATTTCCAATTCGTGCGGTTCCAGGCTGATATTGTGGGTCAACTAAGTGGCGCACGCGCCTTTCAAATGTGCACAGCAGCCGCAGCTTTTGTTTGTTTAGGTTACAGCGCGTCCTGAGTCCTTTTGTTGTTGTTGCGTTATGCGTTGACCAAATGATGCGATCACAAATTTTGAAAAATATAAAAAATAAAAACAAGATTCATAATGTGGCATGTGAGCAAATACTCGTACCACATTTTTCCAGTTGTAGGAAAATAAATGAAAACTCCCAAGCTGACTGATATGCAAACAAGTGTGAAAAACTCGAAATGTGACACAATTCTATCAAATCGTATAAATCCATACAAAAAAACAAACACGACTAGGATAGATAATCCTCGTAGATCTGTCAAAATCTAAATTTTAGTCTGGATTACGAGAAATTATTCTGTTTTTGTGCCTTTTAAACAAATTACGCTTGTATGTTTCTGCTGCGAATTCAATCATCGACGTATGTAGTGCCCTCTGCAAGATTATATATTGTTTATATTGCTCATCATTTTTTGGCATTTGATACAAATTTTATCCCGTAAAGATACTGCAGCTTGTATCTCACAGATAAATTAGTATCTTACCGATGCGTTTCTATCGCAAAAATGCATTTGCATATCACAAAATGCATTTGTATTTCGTGCAGATAACTTTGTGGCAGCTAAATACATTTGCATCTTACAGATACTTTACTATATATTCCACATATATTTGTGTCTAGCAGATACATTCTTATATAACATCTACAATTGTTGTTCACAAATAGTTCTCAGAAATACAATTCCAATTGAGATTAATACAATTTGAGCAGTTTCTTTGATATTAAATTTAAACTTTGGTTACTGAATCGTTTTTCTGCTGTTTGAATGCTAATTGAAAAGATATTGCATAGCATCGATATAGATAGTTTTCATGATTAATGTCTCAAACCTATCGATTTTAAGATCGATTTAAAGGACTATTCGGTTTGGTATTGTGTAGCCATTAAACTTGAATCGTATTAGGCTTTAGACTTTAAATGCGCTTGACATTTAAATAATAAAAGCATTCGCTACATTCATATTCATATTGATATTCATATTCATATTCATAATTTGTAAGCCCTACCCTGATGCTGCAGGCACACACGCGGGATAACTTGGATGCGGAAAGGACACCCCCTAAATGTCCGTTGCTCTCATGTATGTCAGTTCATGATTTGGATTATAATTTGATATTTTGTTGAGTTCGCTTAAAGTATGAGAATTAGCATTTAAATTGCCTCATTAGCCATACAGGCAAATGTTAACGTTGCACTTTTCCATGTTGCCACATGCAACAGTCGGCCAAAGAGTTGATTTCATAACCAACTTTCCAACACTGCATTCGGTGGCAGTGGAATGGGAACTGAACTTGAAATTGAAATTTGAAATTGATTTTACAGTTGTACGAACTATAATTTCTTTAATCAAAACAAAAACAGCAATGCACAGTAGGAGCATGGCAAGCAATTGAAAGAGAGTCGGAGGGGAGCAGGAGACTTTCAGTGCTCAGTGCTACCCAAACACCGATCCGATCCATTGTAACGCCCATCGCAGGGCCGTGTCGATAATTTAGAAATTAAATGTAGCCTGCAATGTGGAACGACGAGGAGGAAATGGACAAAGGGAAATGCCAAGGACAAGGACAAGGACAAGAGCGAGGAGTGGGGAGAGTAGCGAAATGCCACAAATAACACAAATCAAATCTAATCAAGCAAAAAGAAAGCGCCGCTGCGACTTTCCCAAGACTTCTTTCACTTCGCTGAGGCAAGGGGTAGTAGTAGTAGTAGTAGTACATTAAAAAACTCTCTCCACCCCATCCTGTATCCTCTATCCTCTATCCCCTACCCTCACCGCTCACCCCTTAAAACAACACCGCACAAACACAAGAACAAGAAAGGGAACAAAGCAAAGGTGCCTTATAAAAAATATAAAAAAAAAAAACACAAACCAAGGCCATGGTCTAGTTTTCCTACATTTTCTAATTTTCCTGCTTCTTTGCCAGTTGCTAAGTCCTTTCACTAAGCAACTGCAATTACACGAAGTTTTCATTTTCATTTCCATTTCCATTTCCATTTTCGATTACGATTTCAATTTCGTTTTGGGTGTTGTTATTTTATTTTGTGTGTGTGTGTTTTTTTTCTTCCTTTTTTTTGCCTCACGCCACCAATGGGTAACGGGTGACGGGTGAGGGGTGAGGGGTGAGGGATACTGTCCTTTCGGGGTGTCCTTTCGCCCATGCGTATTACAAGCATTTTGTCCTGTCCAACTTGTTGTTGTTGTTGTTGTTGTTGTTTATTCCGATTCTTCTTGTTCTGCAATCCGTCGAGCCTTATAATTATTTTAAGTTTACCGTATTATTTTATTCCTTTCCCTCTTCACACCCCACCCCTTCTTCTTCCTGACAGCAGGCCACTGGCTTGGAAACTAAAGATTTCATGCTTAGTTTTTGTAAATTAAAATGAAAAGATTCAAATAATTTCAGATCTGCAACTGGGGTTTGCTTTCTTGACAAATACAGGCTATGGAAATGGCTTGCACTATCAGCTTTTTGACAGCATTATTTGAATTGATTACACAATGTTAATTCGGAAACATTATAAAGTTTATTTCCAATATATATTTAGGCTAGAAGCCAACGCTTAATCACAACAATTGTGGGTTTATATGAAGGTTTTTGAAGCCAATTGCTAAACCTTCCTAAAATGAAGATTTGAAACCTTCTCACAACGAGAATGACTAAAATGCTCGATCAGCTAGAGTTATGCGAAAATAATTGCATTTAACATAGTTTGGATAGAATTACGACTAACAATAACCTATTTATTTAAGCCAATCAATCCAAATTCCAGCATGTAAACAATTAAGTATCATTTAAAGCTATTTGCTGCTACTGCCAATAGATATTATTATTGTTAAACATTTAATAAAACATAATTCCCATATAATATCTTTAGAAAATATTTAATCATTGGCATTATTGTTAGTGTTGCATATTAAAGTCATGGAATACATATTCATTAAATTCTTAGACCTTTTAAAGAGTAATTGTAACAATAACAATAAATACTCAATAGCAAGCTATAAAAAAATTAAACAAGCCTCAGCTGTATTCATTTAAAATACTTGTTTTCAAATTTAAAATTGTACAACCTGGACTTAAATCAAATCTAATCTAAGGACACATCAAGCTTGAGTTACGAAAGCATCGAAACAAACATCATTTTTGTATTTAGTTATCCGACATGCTTCCAAATGTTCTATGCAAAATGGATCACGGGATCATTGAGTGTGGAAATTACTAACTATTGGCAATAATTAAAAGTTCTAAAGTGATCTTAAGTCTTATGGGAGAGTGACTTTGCGCGAATTGCTTCGGCAGCTGCTGTCAGAGCTGTCTTCGTTCTCTTTCACCTCCCCTCTCTCTCTCTCTCTCTCTCTCTCTTTCTCTCTCTCTGTCTCTCCCTCTATATGTACCTCGGAAAGCAATTAGTTAATTAAGCGCAACTTGAAGTGTCCCGTTTTGGGAAATATATCACAGGAGAATCGCTTGCAGTTGACATTTGTGCAGCATCATGCAGACAATTTGCATATTTAATTGAAATAAACAAAACCAAAAAAAAAAACAACAACAAAAAAAAAACAATTTAGAATACAAAAATTGTTTTCAACAATTTTCACATTTCTTTTTGGGTTTTTTTTTTAATAATAAACATAGACAAAATCAAAAAGAGGCAGCAATGCACCACCACGGAATGTGCGGCAAGGAGCAAGGACGAAGGCGATTGGAAGACGTCCCGCAGCGTCTGGCAAAAGGCGTTCAAGGGTTAAATGCAAATGAAGGAAGACGGCGACAAAAAAAAAAAGGGCCAAAGACTTTTTTTTCGTGGAAAATCAAGCATTTTAGGCGACATGCTGCAGGACATGTCCTGGCGCAGACTTGAAGGTGCACTGCAGCTCAACCCTTTTAGTTGTCAAACGATTTTGATAGATCAGCATTTGTCCTGTTATGGAACCCGGAGCCGGTCCCCGTCCCGGTACTGGTCCCTGTCCTGGGCTCGTCACTTGGGACGGTTCTCTGTTAGATGCGGCTGCTCAACAAATTAATTTGCCGCCAACTTGATTTATGCTAGCTATCTCTTTCTCTCTCTCTCTCTCTCTCTCTCTCGTCTTTCCCTCTTTCTTTCCTTTCTGGTTTCTCTCGCAACTCATTTTTTTGGGAAGTTTTCCCGCATTTCACTAATGAGAAAGCTGCCTTCTAAGCGCCTTTTCGTCCACTGTCCAAACAAAGACTTCGACTTTTCTCGCATTCTTCGCTTTTGCTTTGTTTTCCCTTGTTGCACTCTTTCTTGTTGCTTTTGTTTTGGCTTGACCAGTGACGACCAAAGGCGGACACGCCTTGAGGTTGCTATTGGGATTGGGTTTTTGTTTGGGTCTGGATCTGGATCTGGGTCTGGGTCTGGGTCTGGGTTTATGATTTATGCATTGCATTTTGCTTTTCATATCGCATCAAATCAAAATGTCAAAACAATCTGCTCGCAACGGTTCAAAGGGGTTGACCGCCAGTTAATTTTCGACTAACAGATACCCTGTATTCAGCCTGAGGCCAACCTATTAATTAGCTTTTGTTTATTATATTTAATAATATTTAATATATGTTAGTGCTTGGAATTAGTTTTAAATTAATTGCGGAATAAATTAAATTGAAATTTAATTTATATTCAGGTTATAAAATACCCACAAGCCCATTTTTGTATACCCAATCCATAAAGATCCTTTGATCTATGCATTCTGTAATAATAATTAATAAATATATATTCAATTTGATTAAAGTCAGTTATTTGAAAATGAGATGAAGCGCGTTAATCAGAACAGATCAACACAGATCAACACAGATCAACACTGCTGCCAATGTTGAAAAAGACGTCAGCTTTTTGAGATACCCGTTTTACACATTTTACAGGGCATTACAAAATGGAAAGCTGACCAAAAGAAAAGCGCGTGCCGCGTGGCATTTAGAAAAACAAAGAAATATTTGCTACCCGTAAAAATACTAAACGAGTGGACGGACAGACGGACAAGCAAACAGTCGGTCAATTGTGCAACCCTTTTCCAGTTTATGGTTGGCAGTTGGCAGTTGGTCAGCAGCAGCGGAAAATGTGCGTTGGGTAAGCGTGAAAAATGAGAAAAACATTAAAATCGACGCATTTGATGAGGGTCGATCAGATGTCATCATAAAAGCGGCAAGTGGCAACTAACGGAGGCACAGCCACAAACAGAAACAGAGACGGAGACGGAGACGGAGGCATTGGCATAGGCATAGGCAACTGCTTAGCATATGAGGCATCTGCTAAACAGGTTGATCCCTTGTTCGATCTGTGATCATCCTGGCAGCCACGCGCCATTTATGTAAATGCCAGCGGGGGAGCACAAGCACCTGCGGAATGGATGGGGATGGATCGGGCCATCATCGCGACTTCAATTTGTTAACCAATTTAGTTGCTGCAGGTGCTGAGCTGTGCTACACGAAAGTAAAAGAACATATTGAGCTGGGACAAACAATATTGGGGAAGGGTAACTAATTAAGCCCAAACTGAGATAAGCAAAGAGACAACGAGAAAATGAGAAAATGAGAAAATGAAAAATCACCGTATTAGATTGGCATGGCAAACAACCATTTGAAGCATTTGCGTTGCTGCTTTGGCCAGCAAATGTTGGAAAAGTGTCCCGCATCCAGTTCGAGGCGAGCAGCAAGAATAAGGAAACAGGAACAGGAACTCGGGCAGGAACAGGGCAGGCAATTAATGTGTCAGTCGCACCGAGGCGGAAAACTGGTTCGCAAACTCGGCAAACTCGAACCGAAATTTGTGCGCAACATTTGAACATTCGATGCAGACGCAAGGCGCATAGCAAATGAGCTCCTTGGGCCAGATTAGGACTGGCTGCCAGTCTCAGATATAGCCAACGTTCTAACTGAGAGAGAACTCCTTGCTCCTTGCACATATTTGTTCCCATTCATTGAGAGAAGCTTTCGCTTTCGTCTGTTTATATATCAATTGATAAAAGTCTAACCCACTGCTATATGTTATATACATATATATATATATATATTGAATATTTTTATATAGTTTAGAGCGTTTTATTTATAATTTCCACAAGGATATTCCTTAAAGGAAAACTGTTCGCCATTCAATCGGCATTTACTGAGAGCAAATGGTCACGCGTCCCATAATGGGATATAGTATTTGGATATCCTTTGTCTAAGTCTTTACGCAATACCCTTTCTTACCGATTCGTTTTGGTTTGAAACAAACAAAAAAAAACAAGACCTGCCTGCTAAGTAATCTACTCCTATACTAAAATCCTTTGGGTTTTTTTTTTGTTTTGTTTTTGTGGGATTCGTTTTACCTGTTCGGGTTAAGATGGAATACAAACCCGATCAGCGGCAGCTTTCTGTTATTTGTGACACATTTGTTCCGCCTTTCCGCACGCCGGCAAGTGTTCCAGGAGGATGGAACCCAAGCCTATTTATGACTTGCCTGTCATCCATTAGGGTTAAGGCGGCAGTTTCTGAGGCGCAGCTAATCCTCAGATCCCTTTCATTCTGCAGTCTGCAACTCATATGGATTAGCACTCAGTATATGCATTTAAATATATATGCAGAAGAGAACAGGACTAAGCATCGAAAGGACCCAATCAACAACAAATTGGAGCAATGAAAAGCTGAAGCAACGCCTGCAAAATATAAAATAAGGATTGCACCTGTTCGCACTACGTTTGACGATCGTTTATTCTGTCGCAAGGGACCTGCCACTGCCACTGCCGCTGCCACTGCCACTGCCACTGCTCGCAGACATTGTAGTTAGACTCTCCCTGCCTCCCTCGCACTCAATTGATTGCCTATCGAGTGCAGAACGATGACTCTAAACGAGAGCAGACCCGAATTTCTGGATGCACCCGCTCGACTCGTCGCTACTTAATGAAGCCGCCGACAGGTGCTGCGACATCTTGGAATAACAAAAGACAGAAGAAGAAAAAACCGAATAAAAACAGTAAAGAAGGACCTCAGCTTAAGCTAAATTCAGTTCAACTAAGTTGCACAGTGGTCGCCGAACTATCGAAGAAATAATCTCAAAGCAACTTATATCAAATTCAACAAAGTCACAATCCACTCGTAATCGAACAAAGTCTGATTGATCTGATTGATAGTAAATTAAATATTGATTACTCAATTTCAATCAGAAAATCCAAATTTGGATAGATTCATGAAAAATATCTTTACTATGACACATTTTTAAGTTAGAGTCTCAAGTAAATCGCATAAATCTTATAAATAACAACTCGACTATTCATTTGGAAAATCAATGTTTTTGCGGCACTAGTTTGTGTGTATATACATATGTATGTATGTTCAATCTAGGAATCGAGCCGGATAGAAAGTTGTATTTCGTTTGACAATCATTATCCAAGTTGGAATTCTGCAGACTGTTGTTGGAGTTGGCAAATCCGCCAGCATAATCAGCCAACCCTCAGCTGAATGTGGCTAGAAGCTGTTGGTAGTTTGCCGTTAGCTAATTAGGAGCTGCATACGCTAATTTCCAATAGTATCCTTCGTTTCGCACATGTCGTTGCCAAAAAAAAAAAAAAAAAAAAAACCATTTGTGAATCGGCAGGACAGCTGATGATGCGGGTCCAAGGTGCAATTTGATGGTGATGACTTCGCCTTCGATTCCCTGCCTCTCGATTGCCTCTGTGTAGTGTGTGTGTGTGTGTGTGTGTGCGTGTGTGTGTGTGTGTGTGTGTGTGTGTTTGAGTATCATTACATTTGTGACACACGCCCTTTTGGGAAGACTTTGTCCATTTTAATTACATTACTGTTTATGTTCCGAAATCAAAATCGTAATCGAAATCGTCGCGAGTCGGCGCGATTTATGGGCGGGTCATAAAAACTTGTGGCCCGATCGTAAAACTTCTGAAGAGATCCTTAAATTTCAATTGCAGACAACATATCTCCCATATCCTTGAGTGCTCATTCGTCTCATACAATTTTACGAGCAGTTTAAGGAATATTATTATACACAAGAAAATATCAAACGATTTTTATGCGTCCTTCCGGTGACATCATTGTGTGTAAATATTGTGGTCCAGTCGAGCTTGGCATAGGGGAAACCCAGTTTTCCGGCTGATTCATCAAAATGCAGCCCACAAATGAGCTGGGGCAGATAATCAGTCGCCATTTAGAAAGAAATATATAATTGATATGCAAGAGCAGATAACTCTGGCACTAACTGGGACTGACACACATTCATATTGATAATCGGTAACAATTATATTACAACTGTTTCGAGCTGTTTGGCGATGATTAACGATTTTACCTGGCTCGACCAGAGCTGTGGCTACAAACAAATGCAAAAATTGTTAGTAAGAAAATATTGTTGTGTGTGTGAGTGTTATTTCCGACAACCAACTACTACAAGTAATAATACCAAATTATATCTCTTTCGAATATATATTTTTTTGCTCAATAGCACCAATTTTATATGTCAGCTATATGTCACCTATGAATGGAAACGCTTTGCATCCATTTATGTATTTTGCCGCCAAGGTGATCTGTTGATCAAGATTCGTTAGTCATGCGTTGGGTTGAGGTTGACCCGTGTAAAAGTTTCGGGTCTAGTCTTATCGTATTGGGATCAGAAGACGCAGAGTAAACAACTTGAAAGCTGACAAATAGAAAATTGGTTTAAGTGCTAAGAACCGGATTCCAAATGCAGGTCACTTAATGGAAAGCAATTAGACAAACCCAAAAAAACACACAAATCCAAGCCGAAGCCCAAATGCAAACACAGAAACTGATGCAGAGGCTGATGCTGATGCTGAGGTTGAGTTAAGTGAGATCTGCAGCATTTACTTGGTAAACCACCTTTGACCCCTTTTCCCAACGCAACCAAATGATGACCGTAAGGATTTTTAATTACCCAAGGACCTTTTCTTATCCTGTAACAGATCGGCATAAATGTATCTATTAGTTTTGCATTGCGTTTGGCATTGTCAGTTTCAAAGTTTGTCGTGCAAACAACATTTACATATGGAATCGTAAAGTACAACAAAGGACAACCCTTTACATAAACTCATTTCTCTCTATCTCTCTCCCACTCTCTATCTCTCTCTCTCTCTCTCGCTCTCTCTGTGGCATTGTCTCTGTTGCACGCTTTTAAATGCAAATGCTTATCAATTGAATTGTTTGATCTTGCGGTTTAGCTAGGAAACGTGTAACCCCAGGGATCTTTAGAAGATAATCTTTTGTGGCCAGTGGGCGACTGATGCGGGTATTTTAGATCTTTATTCTAATATATCTTTTCATATTCAGGATCTTTTACTTTTAACTTTTAACACTAGATAAAATGCAGACGTATATATATATATATATATATCAAACTGTTATCAGTTATCAAACTGTTGCCAGACCTTTTATATATATATATACAAAGGTGAGGTATCTGAGTATTAATATCTAGTACATGTTAGTCAACTATAACTGGTCTGTGACCCAATAAGATCGCTTCTTGTAGATTTATTGTGCTTAATCGTAAGCAAAGAGATTCCATAGAGTAGCCAGAGTAGCCTAAAATCTTCTTAAATCGAAGGATCTTATGCTAAATAAAAAGGGCAACGGATCTCACTTTTCTCCATACATATATATATGTATATATATATAAGAGATCTTGGACTAGATTCCATACAAAGCCAAATGAGCTGAATGAAACTGCAATTTCACACGTTGCGCTCCCATTTCGGACAGAAGCAGAGCGACCCAAGGCACAAGGCACAAGGCGCAAGGCACAGGACATTCGTCAGGGGACACAGGCCAAACTCAATCAGAAAGACCAAATCTCGACAAATGACAAGGACATATTCCCACATTGGCGCGCAAAACGCCGAAACTGGCAAGGCAAGATGTCCCAAAAAGTAGACCAAAAACAACAAAGAGAGAGAGAGAGAGAGAGAGAGAGAGAGAGAGAAAAGAAGAGAAATACAAAACGAAGAAGAAAAGCGAGAATTGAGGACAAGGCACAAAAAATGCGCACACGTCACATTGATTAATCGTCTCGTCTTCTCTACGCCCCTCTACCTCTCTCTCTCTCTCTCTCTCTCTCTCTCTTACACTCTATGTCTGTCTCTTGGCCTCTCTCTCTCTCTGTCTCTCTCACGCTGTACGGAAATCTGATCCTTTGACAAATACAAATAGTTGGCAAAATAAGGTTCCATAAGAACTTATCGCGCACGTCGCTTGGGATTACTGCGCTTTCTTTGCCCCTCCCCCTTCGCCCCTTCGCCCCTCTGTCGCTTTGTCCTGCGCTAGTCCTGTTCCCGAGTGCTCCATTTATTGACAGTTGCAATTGCCAGCTTGCCACTGACATTGATTGAGTTGCCCAACGTTATCTTCTGCGCAGCTGATCTTTTTACCTTTTCTTTAGCGTGACCAGCTGCCCGGATCTGTGCAAAAAAAAAAAAAAAATGAGGTAAAAAAGGAAGTGTATATCTTTTATATATATCTATAAAATGTATTTGATTTTCTGCATAGCTGGCACAAGTAAGCAACTGCAGATCAGTCATTGAAAATCACAACTTTGTTGATTATTTGCAAATATTATAATAATGATTGTTTTTCAAGTAAATATGAATTAATTTGTATTTCTGTGTAAATAGGAAATTCGATAAGTTATGCAATTGGCAAATAAAGAAATAGTTGCAATTTACAGTTAAGGGTTTTCGCTTCATCTACCCCCTTCCAGGTCCCTTGCCACTGCTTGGGCTATTTCCGGCACTTAACCCATTTCTCGGGATCGGCAACTGGCAGCCACTTGAAGCAATTGAAGCAGACACTTGAGAACTTGCCACGCATTGCATGCCGTTGCATTGCGATTGGTGTTGCAAATGCAGTCGCGTGCCACACACAAACCCAGCCTCACACACACCCGCACACACTGAGTCGCGACGACATCTGTCCCCTGGGCTCGGTTTGTGTATTCTTACAATTCATTTTTGCTTGTCCAATTTTTGGCGCAATTGCCGCTAGGTGTGCAGCAGCAGCAGCAGCAGTGGCAGAGGCAGTCGACGCCGACGCAGCAGCGCAGGCTCTTTAAGGATGTGCGAGGAGCGTGCGTCGAGCTCTTATGTGACAAATCAGAGCAAAGCAGAGCCCGAGCAGCTGCAGCGCCAAGGGAAACTCAATTGAGCGCACAGCAACAATGGACAACAGCAACAGCAGCAGCAGTAGCCAGGAGCAGAATAAGGACACACACACACACACACACAGACACAGAACAATGGCAATGCCTGGGCATTTTACTTGAAAGGCATTTAATAAGCATTTAAGGAGAGCCAGAAGCTAACGACCCACGCATTGCCAGATCTTGCGCCCGAGCAGCTGTTTGCTCGACTATTTTTTTCTTTCTGTTTCTGTTTTTTTTTTTGTATGTTTTGTGGCCTCAACAATTTTCCATATGCATTGCATGCATATCCTTTGCATAACTTTGTTCGGGCTGGTTGCCTCCCAAAAGCTGTTGGCCTAACAAGCCGCAGAGTGCCACACATTGTACTACTTGCTTTCCAACTACAACTGTTTACACACTACAAGAAAAAATGTTGGCTTCAATTCGGATCTTTTTTTAAACACAATTTTGACTTTAAAAATTATAAATATTCAACGTCACACTTAAATCAATATGTTAATATGTTTAAAGGCTTTTGCCAAACAACAATTTCTGTTTCGTTTGGCTTCAAATAAAATTGAATAACTTTATTTTGAAAATCCGACTTTTGGCCAAGACGAAAATACAAAAAAAAAAAAACAAATGTGAATTGAAAGTTTAATTGAAAGTTTTCTCACAGATTTCTTATTTTTCAATATTTGTTTTTTAAATAGAAATTTTCTTATTGTGTATATATCTATCACTTGGTGCATTTAGCCAGCCAGCAAGCCATATCCTTAAAACCATATACCAAAACATTTGTTTCGACCAGCAGCAAATATTCAAATTTATGCAAATTGTGCAACGTTTTGTTGCATCAGCAATGTAGCAACTAGAGAAAAAGGCACCCACAGGAACTGAGAACTGAGAACTTGCCGGACTGTTGCTGCACAGGTGTCTGACAAATGGCATGTAAATGCCTGGAACAGGATATATGCTATATATGCAGAGCACACAGGATATGCAGGATATGCTCGCATTTAACTACTGGCAACAGGGTAGTTCAACGACTTTACCGTTTCCCTTTTCTATAACACCCCAACCACCTCTGTCAACCCACAGACAAATTTCATAACGCCTGCTTAAACTGCCTAATACAAATTGCTATACTCTCTCTCTCTCTCTCTCTCCCCCCCTCTCTCTCTCTCTCTCTCTCTAAACTGGCAGTTAAGATTTGAGTCATAAAATGTTTTATTAATGCATACTTACGTTGTTTTGGGAATAACCTCAGAATTCTAATCAGAAATAAAATAAATCATTTTCAATCTCAAAATGTTGGCAATTTTATTACGATAAAAAAAAATGTTTATAATTCATTAGTTAATCTTAAATTGGAATGCTGCAGTTTAAAGAAGGCAATTGAGAGCTTTTAGCAACAAATTTGCTAAATTCAAAAATTAAACAAAACTTGTCAGAATTTTCAAATTTCTCCACGTAACAAGCAACAAAGCGAAAAAAAAACAATTAAAAAAAAATTATTTACAATTATTTTGACAGCCGAAAATTAGTTGAATTCCAGTTTCTTTTTGGAGGCGCAGAAACTCATCTTACTTCTCCACAGAGATGTCGTCGTGAAAGGAGAAGCTAAGACGCCGCTTGGTTGCCGCCTCCACGAGGCAAACGCCAAATGGGCCAGCCTCCTCCCCAAAGTCGCAGTCGCTGGTGGAGTTGTGTCCGCTATCTGGGCTTATGTGGCGGGAGCGGGAGTGGGGCAGCTTCTGGGCAGAACGCGAGGCGGCTGCAAGAAGCTTCTGCGCCGACTGCCTAACGCTCGACGAGATCTTCGTGGTGATCTTCCGCTTGCGCCGCACCACACGCTGCCTGCGCAACTGCAGCTGCAGCGAACGCCTCTTCCCACTCTTTCCCCCCACTCCACATCCAGATCCAGACCCAGAGCCAGACGGAGGCTGTAGCTGTTCCTGTTGCTGTGGGGAGCGCACTTCTCGCTCCTCGTAGCCATCTGGCTGCCAGTACTCGCAGAGATCGCTGGCCGGATCGAAGGCGGGTCGATAGGTGGGCGAGTGGACGACCGTCCTTGCAGTCGAGATGAGACGCTGCTCCTGACGATGATGTTGACGCTGGCGTTGACGCAGGCGTTGGCAACTGCGAAGGGAAGGAGCAGCACCTGGTCGACTGGGAACGGGTGCCTTACGAGTGCTCTCTAGAATGGCATCGATCATCCGCTCCAAGGTGACATCGCCCATTTTAGTCGAGCTGAGCGTTGTCTGCTCAAGGAGAGCAGCAGCAGGAACAGCATCAGGAACAGGAACAGGAACAGGAAGAGGTGTAGGAAGAGGAGCAACAGCTGCTCCAACAGTTCTGGCTGGCAGCAGTGGCTTCTGTTCCAGGTAGCGTGGCTTCTCGAAATAGCTGTCCGGGATGCCCATTCCACGCAGCGCCAGCAGTGGGCCTGGAATGATGTTGTTGCTGTTCCCATCGAGTCCGTAGCTGGGCGAGAACTCCGCCTCGAAAGTGGGCAGCGTGGAGGCGTACACCGTTGTTGGCATCAACTGACTCCGGGCACGGTGCAGAGGAGCTGTTGTGGTGGGTGTGGGTGTGGGCGTGGCTGGGGTCATGATGTTGCTGAGATCCCGGAGCAGGGGGGTGCGCGGACACGAGGAGGAGGAGGAGGCGGAGTAGGAGACTGTGGAGGCAGCAGCGGGCAGCGGCGTCGAAGTCAACTGATTCTCCTTGCCCAAATTCAAAGCAGGCAGCAGAGAATTGCGCTTCTTCAGCTTGAAGCGCTGTTGCGTTAATCCAGCAGGAGTCGCCTGTGGAGTGGGGAAAGGAGTCCCAATGGAAAGGGGAATTGGAATTGGAATTGGAATTGGGGCTGCCGCATGAAAGTCATTGTAGTCGATGCCACTGCCAAGGACAGCTTGGACTGCTTTGCCCCCCTCCAGGTAGGAAGGACGCGGCTGGTTGACAGCCCACTTGAGCATGGTGGCAGCTGTTGCAAATCTGAAAGAGTAGCAAAGGATCAAGTTAGCGATGAGTACGGATGAAACTGGCTAGTTAAGAAACAGATTGCCATTGTCTGCTTGCAAAAAAAAAAAGAAAAAAAAGGATGAACAAAACTCGTTGAACTTGTAGCTGGGTTGTCCTTAGACTAGGTGAAACGAGTTTGCTGCGCATAGAATTTTCGCAAGGATTTCAAATTCGCACTCGCGCAGGCAGCTTAGCTTTTGCCGGCTGCTGGGGCAGGCAACAATTGAAAGCTGCCGACGTGCAACAAAGGCAACAGAAACGGGAAACGGCGCGCAAAAAGCAGAAAGTGCAAAAATGTAAGAAAAGCAATTTCAGAACGAGGCAATTTCCAGCTGCGTGTCTGGATTCGATGGATGTGTGTGACTCTGTGTGTGTGTGTGTGTGTGTGTGTGTGTTTTTGGGTGGTTCAAAATGGTGGCTCTGGCACACTCTACACTCTACACTCCGGCACTCGCTGGCCATTTAAATCGGGCCACTCAAGTGGCCCAAACGCGAAATGCGATGCTCCCTGAATATTTGTGCAGCACTCGAAAATGCGTGAAAGCATTTTGCGCATTTGGCCGCCTCATTTTTGCCCCGTTTTACTCTCAAGCGCACTTCACATGATGATCCTATCGAATCGAATCGAAAACGAATACGAAAACGAATACGGAAAAAAAAGAGGCCAACTCGAATCCCAATGCGGAGGAACCCACAAAAAAAAAACAGCTTTTAAAAATAATACAAAATAAACGTGACGCACGCGCACAATTTTGATGTGAATATTTGAATATGAATATGAATATGAATGCGAATATGAATGCGAAAATGTTATGTGCGATGATTTTTGAATGGGGTGTTTTATAATTAAGTTTCTCACAGAGCACTCGAGTCGAGTCGAGCCGAGCCGAGTCGAGTCGGATGCACTTTCGTGCTTCAGTCTTTGGATGGTTGGCTGAGTTTTCTTAGTCTACATTTGCACATATTTAATATTTAATGCATTTTTAATGCACTTGTCTCCTCCTAATTACCTTTTCTCTATTTTCAAGCGAAGCTTTCAATTTTTGCTTTGTTGCGTTATCCAAGCAGAGTTTTCACAACAAACACAAAAAAAAATTAACAAAAATTACAACATATAAATAAACCGAAAAGTCGAAAGTCAAAATCAAAAAATATTTATTTCGCGAAACAGAAGCAGAAGAATATGAAGAGACGAGCGGAACACGAGACCCTCTCAGAGGCGCAGACGAAATGTGACTGATGCTCGACAGGCACGTCGTGTTGCGTGCTCGGCTCTGCTCGAATCCAATAACCACCACCAAGAGAGCGGAGAGCGAGCTTATCTTCGCTCTCTTTCAATTGAATAACAACACCGTTGTATTGGCATTTCGGCTGAAGGAATTTCCGAGAGAGGGAGAGAGAGAGAGAGAGAGAGAGAGCGAGCATGTTTTAAGTAAAAGAGTAAATTGAAATCAATTCAGTTTGCACAATTATAAAATGTGCGCTGGGAGCAATAAATTAAAATATAATTCAACAATATTACTTAATAAATAATTAATAAACACTTAGACAATGTGTGAAATGACATTACTGAGAGCGTCCCGTTCCTTTTCCGTCTTTATGTGGAAAGGTGTTTTACCGAATACAAATAACATTCATATGTATTCCGATTTCTTGAGTCATTATCAATCATTCAAGAACTGATCTATTAAATTAAGTAATTAACATTGATTGAAACATTAATTTCCACAAATTCGAATTTAAAGTAGTTTATTCAATATATATTGGACTAATTATGGCAGGATTCGATTTCGGCTCTTTTAGATTCGCTTTCGGCATATATTCTGGATTAGTATCTGAATAATCATGTTGGCTTTGCCAATATCTATCTGATGAAACTTGAGAAACATCAGCCTTTCAATCTGTTAAAAAGAGTTCATATATAATTAATACGTTTCTGCTTAGTAAGCTATACAAGCCAAAGATCGGCAAGTTAGTTCTAAGCCTATATACGGATATGATATAAGTTGAGTGATGCAATGCTAAATGATGGCCCATCATTCAGATTAGTTAGAGATTCGCTAAGAAGGAGAAGGTGGTCGGGGAGACAGTAAGGCAGCAGGGAGGGAGAGAGGGAGGGAGGGAGGGAGGGAGGGGCAAGAGCAGAAGCAGGAGCGCCTAATCCCACACAGCTGTTCGGGGTTGAGGGGTCCCTGGCGCTATCGGTGTGTGATTTAAGATTAGCTGCCTTTCTTCCTCGTCCTTTGCCTGCCTTGCAAGCGTATTTTATCTTGATGTCCTTGCCATGTCCCCGTTTGTGTGTGTTGCGAGGGATAACGCCCGTTTGGGCTAAGGCAAAGAAGGCAAGGAAAATGAAAATGAAAAAAAAAAAAACAAAAACAGTAGCAAATCTGAGCGTGAAGTGTTTGCATTAAGAATTTTCCTTTTTTCGCAATTTTCAGCTATGAGAAATTGCGCAATTGTTGGGCAATTTATTAGTGGCAAAGTTAGGACGTCTGAATTGATCTTGATCCTGCTCCTCAGCCAGGCGTTGCCCAGCTATGCCCTAATTTATCTTCCCTTCACGCTGCTTCCTCTTGCTACTTCTCTCTCTCTCTCTCTCTCTCTCTCTCTCTCAGTCTCTCACTGTCTATCTGTCTTTCTCACTCGCTCTCGATCAGAGGCGTTGTAATGACCAATGCGTTAAATTGGCTTTGATTCAATGGCTGACAGGACGACAGATTATTGTTAAGATCCTTTCACTCCCGTTGCAGCTGCCCCAAGAACGCGCGCTCCCAATGACAATCATTCTTTCGTCTTATTGATTTATTTATCTGCAACTATTTTTGTTCTCTTTTCTTTTTTTGTCGATTTATTTATTGACCACTCAGCTCGCCTGCGCCTGGCAGAAAAACTGGAACAGCAGCTGGAAATTTGCTACCGAATCAGCTTGGGAACAATGCAAACATTTTGTATGTTAAAACTTAACAATTAATTAAAGTAATAATAATATAAATATTAAATATTAACTAATTTTCTTTGAGTTTTAGATTCTTTAAAATATAAACTTGTACTAAAAAAAAATAATGTCTAATAAATTATTGTTGGTATTGTTGGTGTCCAAAGCTATTGCCGGCAAATTCTAGAAGATTTCGTCAAAAAAGTATTTTTCTTTTTAAATTATGCAAATTAAATCTAAGTGGTAAATTTGCTTCACATTTATTGTGAAAACTGTTGAAAACCAGGACACCAAAGGCTCGATTAGCAGATGAAGAATCTATAAAGAATCTATAAAACTGTCTTCATATCAACCTCTATCTACTCTCATCATATCAATTCAAATCTCATCAAACTTCAGCCAGTTCTGCATGGGAAAAACACCTCGCAATAGATTAAAGGAGGAGCCACTCATTCTATGGAATGCACAAGGATATTGGCAGAAATCCATTCAAGCGGCCAGTGACAAGTGGTCCACGTGGTGGTCTTCATTCCGGAAATGCTGACAATCTGTGCTAGATGCTCATATGAAATCCTTTCAAATTGGCCAAATAAATTTTGTGTTGCGTAACAAAAACGAATAAAATATTTTGAGTACAGGGTATTTTTGGCGTACAATTTTTCCAGTGAGAGTTTTCTTAATCTATTTTAACATGCTCTCTCTCTCTATGTCTCTCTCTCTCTCTCTCTCTATGTCTCTCTCTCTGTCTTACTTAATTGCTTTCTCCTTCTCTTGTCTGAACAGCTGTCGCCTTTACTTGGTTCTCCAGTCTCGATTACTGAGGAGTTCCTCATGGCAAATCTCATAAATTTGCGCTCTAAACAAAGTTGACGTCGGCGTCAGCGTTGGCGTTGGCCACAGCGCAGCGCAGCGCAGGATGTTGCATAATTGGCAAAGACAGGAGTCCGGAATCAGAAATCAGGACTATGCCATCAGGCATCAGGCATCCATTGCCCGAGCCCTTTAACCAATAAATTGCAAAACAATTGCACAATTTTCCACAACATATTTTTTCTCAAACTCGCAGCGACAGCGACGCCAGCAGCGACAGCGGCGCTTGTCCCATAAACAATGAGCTAAATTGTACAAAGGTTCTCACTCTCTGTGTGTGTGTGTGTGTGTTGTCCTTTTCTTGGCGAAA
The DNA here is from genome assembly GCA_035041615.1 of Drosophila anomalipes. Taxonomy (NCBI): domain Eukaryota; kingdom Metazoa; phylum Arthropoda; class Insecta; order Diptera; family Drosophilidae; genus Drosophila; species Drosophila anomalipes. Next base: position 894,529 of record JAWNKZ010000254.1, on the reverse strand, counting down.
ATTCAAGGTGAAAGGAGCCACACGCTGCGAGAAAGGTAATTGAAAATTATGTTTTGTGGCGTAAGCAGCGAACGGGCAGCGGGCAAAGGAGCAAGGAGCAGCAGCTGGCAGCAGCTAAGCACACACGAAAAACACACGCACTCACACACACACACACACACACACACGAGTCCTATCCTTGCTGATATCCTTACATGCCGTTATCGGATAAGCAAACGAACTTGCAGTTGCAGTCCTACCAACTGCATATCCTGACCAACTAACTCCTTTGACAAACAAAAAAAAACACTTATTGCAATGTATTCCACATGGGAACACAGAGATTCAGCACACAAAATTTCTCAATTAATTTATTTTCATTAAGAATCGGGTACAACAAACATATGTTCTATATTGCAATCCTTGGTTTTTTTTTTCGTAGCCGCAATTAACAAAATATTTTAATTAATTATGTTATATTATTTTCAATATGAATTATGAATTTCAACAATTTTGAACTTTTAAAGTTATATGCTGGTTTATTTGACTAATTCTCAATTCTATTCTATTGGATAACTCTTTTAGAATTTGTAATGCCCAAAACATGCATATATCCCACAATTTGACAGATAGCGTCACCAGACTTGGAAGCTAACCAGCAAGTTAGCCTCCTTCAAAGAAATGCATTTACATATTTAGACCACGCCCGCAATTTAGGGGCTACAGTTGCCAAACTTGGAAGATAATTTACTAAAAAAAAAACGCATCCAACATTTTTGTTTCACCTAGTCTAGTGTAACTTTTGTATAAATTTTAATAGATTTTTCATCGCATCATTTTGAATGGGTCCTTTCGCATTCCCCTCCCCTCCCCTCCCTTCCCTTCCACTCCTTCCTCCCATCAACGGCATATTTTATGTTGTATTTGTCCAGTCACTGATTGAATTGAACCAGCGCGCTCACATTCAATGAATGCCTCTGTTTCAGTTTGATTGAATTGAAAGAAACACTGTTGCCGTTGTTTATCTCTCACTCTCGCTCTCTCCCAGCGCTCTCTCGCACCCCGACTGCGTAACTGTCTCAGCGTCTGCGCGCGCTCGCTCTGCGTCAACGCAACACGTTTCATGTGCTTTTCGTTCTCAGTGCAGTGGCCAGCGGCAGAGAGCTGAGGCATTGACGTGACGACTGCAGCCAGAGCCAAGTCAGTACACAAACACAAGCCGGTCGGAGTGCACGTTCTCGCTTCGCTTCGCTTCGCTACGAAACCGAAACCGAAACCGAAATTGAATTTGAATACTAATTCCATCTCAAAAAAAAATTATTTCTTTATTTTTTTACTGGTGCAAACTTGAAAAATCTGTGTGCCTATTCTTGTGAAAAAGGTAATTAAAAGTGCATTGAAAATGGATGCCAAGCCAAAGTTAATTCGAAAAGCTCAGCAAAGTATGAATCAACTGTTCGAATCACACTCACACTCACATATATTCACTCATATTCACATTCATCTCGTGGAATTCGTAATGCATTTTGCATTCCTCCCTTGAGCTTTAATATGCATATCATATTTGCATATCATAAATATTTTCCAGTTTTGCAGTTTTGTTTTTTTTTTATTTGAATTTTTATTCAAGTTCAAATTATTCAGCGGGGGTTCCCAAGGGTAACTACGTACAAGGAATTTAATTGCCCGCTAAAGGAGTTTTGCGAAAAGTGCCTGCAGCGTCTTTTTTGATTTCATTTTTGCTGCCTCATTTAACACTAAATACACAAATATGGGTAGCTAAAAATTGGGACTGGCAAAAAATGTAAATTGCAGAAATTTAACTTGAAATCAAGAATTCGAACGGTGTATTTTGTACCACTGTATTTATAGATATATGCATATAATTCCTTGGCGAAAAGCGCGCCAAAAACTCACCCGACAACTTGGCGAATTGCGAATTGCGAAGGAGGCGCAAGCAAAGCCAAAAAGCTACTCAAAATATATATAGAACCACGCCAGAAGAATGCCACACACACGCACACACACACACACACACACACTCACGCACACACACACACACACACACACATTTTCAGCGATATTGCAAGCTAGAATACTAACCGAACCACTTTGTTTCCTCCCGCACTTGCAGACACCAACAAAATCAGCAGCAAAAACAGCAGGAGAAGAAGCAGCATCATCTGAAGATGCTCAAGTGGGCTGTCAACCAGCCGCGTCCTTCCTACCTGGAGGGGGGCAAAGCAGTCCAAGCTGTCCTTGGCAGTGGCATCGACTACAATGACTTTCATGCGGCAGCCCCAATTCCAATTCCACTTCCCCTTTCCATTGGGACTCCTTTCCCCACTCCACAGGCGACTCCTGCTGGATTAACGCAACAGCGCTTCAAGCTGAAGAAGCGCAATTCTCTGCTGCCTGCTTTGAATTTGGGCAAGGAGAATCAGTTGACTTCGACGCCGCTGCCCGCTGCTGCCTCCACAGTCTCCTATTCCGCCTCCTCCTCGTGCCCTCGCACCCCCCTGCTCCGGGATCTCAGCAACATCATGACCCCAGCCACGCCCACACCAACCCCCACCACAACAGCTCCTCTGCACCGTGCCCGGAGTCAGTTGATGCCAACAACGGTCTATGCCTCCACGCTGCCCACTTTCGAGGCGGAGTTCTCGCCCAGCTACGGACTCGATGGGAACAGCAACAACATCATTCCAGGCCCACTGCTGGCGCTGCGTGGAATGGGCATCCCGGACAGCTATTTCGAGAAGCCACGCTACCTGGAACAGAAGCCACTGCTGCCAGTCAGAACTGTTGGAGCAGCTGTTGCTCCTCTTCCTACACCTCTTCCTGTTCCTGTTCCTGATGCTGTTCCTGATGCTGTTCCTGCTGCTGCTGTCCTTGAGCAGACAACGCTCAGCTCGACTAAAATGGGCGATGTCACCTTGGAGCGGATGATCGATGCCATTCTAGAGAGCACTCGTAAGGCACCCGTTCCCAGTCGACCAGGTGCTGCTCCTTCCCTTCGCAGTTGCCAACGCCTGCGTCAACGCCAGCGTCAACATCATCGTCAGGAGCAGCGTCTCATCTCGACTGCAAGGACGGTCGTCCACTCGCCCACCTATCGACCCGCCTTCGATCCGGCCAGCGATCTCTGCGAGTACTGGCAGCCAGATGGCTACGAGGAGCGAGAAGTGCGCTCCCCACAGCAACAGGAACAGGCACAGCTACAGCCTCCGTCTGGGTCTGGATGTGGAGTGGGGGGAAAGAGTGGGAAGAGGCGTTCGCTGCAGCTGCAGTTGCGCAGGCAGCGTGTGGTGCGGCGCAAGCGGAAGATCACCACGAAGATCTCGTCGAGCGTTAGGCAGTCGGCGCAGAAGCTTCTTGCAGCCGCCTCGCGTTCTGCCCAGAAGCTGCCCCACTCCCGCTCCCGCCACATAAGCCCTGATAGCGGACACAACTCCACCAGCGACTGCGAGCTGGAGGAGGAGCTGGGCTTAAAAGCAGGAGCGGGTCTGGAACTGGTACTTGGTGGGGAGGAGTTGGAGGCTGCTTGTAAGCTGGATGCAATCTGGATGCAGCCGGAGGCGAGAGACGCGACGAAGCGGCGTTTGAGCTTCTCGCTAAACGATGACAGCTGATGAAATTACTGAATATTATTTAGAAACAATTTTTTTTTATTAAATTAAGACTTTTTTTTTGTGGTATATGTAAAGAATAAACGATTTAATGGCGGAAATTATAATCTTATTGTTGTTATTTCTTATTTATTTTTAATGAGCGGCTCTCGTCGGCATTCCCACAGTCGAAAGAAAGAAGCCACAAACGCGTCTAAAGTCCAAACACTGGACGCAACCAGCTTAATGCCAAAGACCACTTGAGATCCAACGAAGCGTGGCGCATGGTCTTCAAGTGTTCAGCTCTTCAAGTTCCCGGGAAGTTGAAGGAAGTGAACAACAAACCAACAAACCAAAAAATAACACACGTTGCAAGTGTTTCCCACAGCGCCTGCTTAATGGGCGTTTTTATGCTTTGATAGCTACCAAGGAATGGTTATAAAAAGACAAAGACAGAGATAGACAGAGAGAGAGAGAGAGAGAAGAAGAGCAGGCTATAGACAGGACACTGAGTTAATTGTAAGCAGTAATTATGTGGGCAACAGCAACAATTGTTGCTACCAACTCACTTCATTTGCCTAAGAACAATAAAATTTGGCTAACTTGGAAACCAATTAAATTACATAACGACGGGAGTCAATTTTGTATATATATATATATATGTATGAAAAACAATCAGTCGGTTTTTCATACATATATATCCTTTCAATGCTATATGATATAGTAGTCCAATGTTGATATTTTATTTTTTTGCGTAGCTGGAGTTAGTTTGGTGTATATAACTTGGATAAATCGCTATATGATCAACTGACTTGACTATATCGACTTGGCTAGTGACGATAATCAAGAATATGTATATGCATATAGTATTGTGTTGCAAAGTTCAAATTAAGAATGACTTATATTGCTGTCATAAATTAGTTACTTTTTAAAACAATCAATTTCCCATAAAGTTAATTAACAGCAGAAGTTGATAAATTAAATGAATTTAGGATCTACTATTCAGTCATAAAATGTCCTTACCGCGACTTAAACTATACAACTATCCTGTTCAGAGATCCTTATGCACATTGTTTGTATTCCTGATTAATTTTACATTTCAAATGAAGACACTTGATTTCAATTCTCTCCTGCCATGCTGAGAACGACTATAATCGAGCCCAACTCAACGGAAGTTTGTAATTGATTTCAAGCAAAGTAGAAGCTGGGAACCCGATTAAAATCCAGTTCTAATTAGTAGATAATCTTTAGTCTAATCTACTTTAAGGTGAGCAAATCCCGCTGAGCTGGGCATTTTCTCAAGTTTCCCACAGTTTACAAATTGCAACATTTCACAGGACTACATTTCCTACAATCCCCTTCAAGTGGAAGTTGGTTGTGGCAACAACATTGCGCTGGCTGACCAGGGCTCATTAGCTGGTCAAGTTCTGCAACACATCGGGCCAAATATCGGTGTTCGATTGTAACGATCATTAAGCTCAGCGTTAAATGAGCTGTCATAACAATTGGGACGAAACCAAGAGTTATGCAAATTCATCGATGGCAGCTATTCCAACCCTTGACAGGGACAGTCGCTGTGGCCAGTCATCGCCTTAATCTGCCGGTCAGCAGCGAGTTGGCCAGCTAAGTTAACACTTTTTGCAGGGCCCATTCTAGATATTGTTGTCGATCTGTTGCCCACTTCCCAGACTTCCCAGGCTCGTCTGCCCAGCGGAGCGTAAAACTTTTCCAACTAGCGTCTAAGAAGCAGACAGAGTAGGACTAGGAGTAGGGGGAGGGGTGAGGGGAGAGGGGTATGTGTTGTGTCCTTATGCGGCTTGACAGACGACAACATAATGTAAATAGCGCTTACGATGTGATATGTCTGGACATCGATGGACGTCACCATTATTCATATTGCATGCTTTGCAGCCATAAGGTCCCTCCACACCCGAATCCTTACCCCGGCGCGGTCAAAGCAAGGTCAAGCAGACATCACATCGAAATCAAAGTAGAGCATTTATTTGCCCTGTATTTTCCTCCAAGTACACTGAGCGAAAAAAAAAACAAAATGAGCCCGGTAAGTTTGTATTGATATATTTTTTATTTTTAATTTCTCATTTTTAACTTAAGATTTGATATGCAATTAAATAATTGGAAATTGCAGCTTCGCTAGACTCTTAAGATTTGTATGCTGTTATATTATTGTTATATTTATAGACTATGAAGAATAATCCAAGAACACTCATTGCCGAAAATGGAACATAAAAATAGTTTACAGCGTAGGCCTGTCAAACCCTTTTCTCTACTTCCGGAACAAAAAGGAACTGATCTAAGGGGCTGACCAGCGGACCAGCGGACCAGCAGACAACGGATAGCGGGCAATTCTAAGAGCCTAGGGTCTAGCGCCTAACCTGGGCCAGTAAAATCAGTGAAACTTGACAAAGGTTGCCCCGTCGCGCGTCCATCATCGTTTTTTATGAGCTCACCTCTCTCTCCTTGATGCGTGCAACAACTTTTGCTTTCTGTTCTACTTGTTTTTTTTTTATTATTTTGTTTTGGTCAGTTGCACATTATTATCTGGCTCTATAATGATGCGCCATTGTTCCTGTCATTGTCCATGTCCATGTCGGCGTCTGTAAGTGCATCTGTTTCGGTCTCTATTTGCCCGGGGCATGTCTACTTCTACTTAGACTTGCCGTCTCATTTAACATGCAGCTCTTTAATATTATTTTGATTGTAGCTGAAATGGATTCGGTTGCCGCCACAGTTCAGCTCGACAGCTTTGTGGGAATCGCCATAAAAAGTTTTGCCATACAAATAAAAAGGTTTTTAATGTTGTAGAGCTGGGGGCACAATAGATCTAGTAGATCGCTCGCAGTGCAGGCATCCCAATTATAATAATAATATTAATGTTGTCGAGCTAACACACATTAAGATATAAGCTATAAGGAATTCCTCATTTCAAATATGACAATAAAAATTAAGGATTCTAAAGATTCTCTATATCGAGAAGCATTTGACGTAAATCGAAATGCCCCAAAATGTATCTATTAATTTACAGTCCATTCGACACCCAACTAAAAGGTACAAAGTGCACTTACAAAGCAATTCATTTGGCAAACCAATTCCAATCTATTCCATCCACTCAGTCCATGAAATGCCCCTATAATTCCAAGTTAATAGAGTGTGACTATTATTATTATCTGTGCTAACACAATGGCACACACGATGATCTCTTATTCTCGTTTTCCAAAGGCGCAGATTCATTGAAAACCCATTCAATGGCTCAAATCTTGTAAAGTGGAAAAGTGGCACTGAAATAGTGGAAGTGGAAGTGGAATTGGAAAGCGGGCACACTTTTGGTTCTAATTGCGATTTAAACGCTCCTGTCGAGTGGCGAATATTGTCAAATTGAAACACAGCACAACTACGCACACACACACACACACACACACACACACACACACACACACACACGCACACACACGCACACACACACACACAGACACAGAGCACCCGCTTAATATTTCGTTTGGAGTGACAAAAGTCGATTGAAAAACACTCTTTGCGTTTAACGCACACCTTTCGACCCGCACTTTTCTCTCCCCTCTCCTCTCCCTCACCCTCTCCTCACTCCCTCTCCCTGTCTCGCTCTCTCTGCGCTTGCTTTCTTTTAGCCAGTTGGCAGGTTTGGCCTACTGGTTGCCGCCTGGTCCATGGGGTACGCCCGCTTGAGAGCGCTGGCCGCGCACGCGTGCCGTGCCTATCGTCGCTCGAGGATCGATGGTCGGCGGAGAAATGCGAAGGGATGGAGTGGACGGGTAGGTTGGAGGGGGGAAGGGGGAGGGGAAAAACAGTTGCAAAAATGGGCGAAACAATGGACGCTGATCGAGGCGGGTATGTGGACAGACAGAGGGGAGCGAGCGGGCGTTTGTCCTGCATATCCTGTCACGAAGTCGCCGTGCAAATGTCCAAACATGTGCAAAAAAAAAAAAACAAACCAAAAAGAGATGAGAGCGTTGCGACTGTGCCATACTCTGTTTCCAGTGTAAAAACAACTGGCGCGTCAAAGTTGTCAGTCACTGAATGCATTTGAATTGAAAAGTAATTTATAAACAATTATTGAGAAACTAACAAGAATAAAAACAAGGATCAACCACTTTTGCAAGATATAATAATGATAATAATAAAAATCGTATGTAATCATTATTTTTCGACTTTAAAAGTTACAATTTAGTATAGTAATATTATTTGAGTGAAGGTAAGTATTTATAACAACTAGTAAATCAAACTAGGCTCAAATCAAATTCCGTGTTCAGCTCAAAGATTGACGTTGCTGAAAACGAATATGCTTCTTAGCTCAGTGTCGAACACAGTAGAACAAGGACTGCCAAGCACACGCAGACGGCAGGCGACAGACAGTTGAACAGTTCAACAGTTCAACAGTTGCACGTCAAGTTAGATTGGCATATCCTGCGGGTCGCCTGCCACCTAGCCACGTATGCATGCCCATTAGACGTAGGCGCTAAATATGCATGTCCCAATCTCTTGGGCTCGCTCTCTTTCCTTGGCCAGGACTTTGTGCAAGGCTCTAACCAGCCGTATCCTTCGCAAGGAACAACAATTAACAATACTCACCTGTTGTTGGTCGCCGTGCAACGTCCTTTGAGGCGTGCCATCATATATATATATATATATATATATATATATATACATACATATGTATAACATGTTATTTTGTTGCCAAACCATTCATCAGACCCAATTTTGGACAGCAGGTGTACAGATCACTCGACCACTCGCTCAGCGACCACTCAATTCATTCTATTCCCATACCAAAAATTGAGCACAATTTTAATACAAGCTGAATTTTCACTTCAAAAACGAATACAGATCTGATCAGAGGACAGATATAACCAGATATGTGACATATATAGAAGCCATTAAGCAATTATCAATTATCAATTCTTATTATCAATTATAAGATTTGTTGCATTTTCTTCAAATTCCTTTAAAGAAAGTGTGTGGAACATTCTTCAAATATTATCGAACTAAGACAATAGCTCAAAGATAGCTAAAAGATAGCTTTATTTTCGGTTAATTCTATATACAACTTAAGCGCATAGGAAAAACACCTGAGCTGAACCGAAAAGATGCATCTTCAATTGCTATGATATGGCAAGTGATTGAACGGTTTCCCAGGACCTATGATAAATGATGATCAAAATATCGAAAAGTAACTGTATCTCTCTCAAGGACATAAATATTCATGCGAACTGAATTCGCATCTGCATTTATGTATATATATATATATATATATATATCATCATGCATCATCGAGCTGCCATAATTGCTGAGATACCTTTCGCCCGACACCGAGCCCAAAGATAGCCAAGAAGTAAAGATAGGGAGAGACAGAGAGAGAGCGAGAGAGACAGAGAGAGAGCGAGAGAGAGAGAGAGAGATGTTAACAAAAATATCGACATTGACACGCATATCATTAATGCAAATCAGGTTTTCTTTTTGCATTTTTTCGCCTTTGCCGTGCTACACTTTTTTGCACTACCCTTAACTGTCATGTCACTGAAAATATTATTATAACAATTGCAAAACTGACGGCGTCGCGATCAAAGAGACGCCCAAGCGAGATGGAAAACCACTCAGACTGTGTGTGAGAGAGAGAGAGAGAGAGAGAAAGAGAGAGAGAGAGAGAAAGAGTGTGTGAGATGTGTGCAGATCATAGTTTATTGGATATTGGGTTCGGGGTGCATCTTTGTCTGGTTCATTAAGTGCGGCTCACTTGACAAAGGCCGAAAACCCCTTCGATAGGATTTGCGGCAGAGTCGTGAGAGAAAAGAAAACAGTTTAACCCCCTCACCGCTCACCGCTCACTGCTCACTGCTCATCACTCACCCCTCACCCCTCAACTCTCACCCCTGCTGCCCCATTGTGCGCTTGAAGTGCGCAAAAATTTAAATGAGATCGTTGCAAGATGAGTGCAAAGCTGAGACGCGCTCCGCTTATCATCTTTCTTCTTTTTTTTATTCAACTGCGCTCGGATTAGATTTGAATCATTTGCAATTTTCCGCATTTGCGCTAATGAAGAAGAAAAAGTTGCACGTCGCACGTTGCCCGCTGCACGTTGCCAAACGCCTTGCAAGAAAGGGTTACAAATGAAAATCCAAAAGGATAATTAAACACCCTTCTATACTTATAACACATACATATATTGAATTGTGCAATATTGGTAGGAACTAGTGCAATTTGTTTTAAATATATATATATATATATAAAGCTAACCGTTTTATTAAAGATAGTAGGATAGTAGGAAAAGATGCAGCATCCCAGGGATGCATGCAATGAGCTCCAAAGACAACCCAACAAAGATTCTAGCATTCGAGCAGGATTCATGGGGTTCACTGAGGAGCTATAGGCTTAGAAGGGAGCACCATAGGGGTAGTAGGTCGCATTGCAGATATCCCAATTGTAATAATAATAAAAACAAAAATAAAATTGTTGTCAAGATCAGCAATTGCGAAAAAAAATCTGTAGCTATTTTTACTCGAATTTTCTTCGATAAGGATACGAAGAAAATAAGGAATTGTGAATTGATTTGGGAAAGATATTTACAATGCACGTTCATAATAACACAAGCCATCCATTCATCCGTCCGTCGGCAAGTCTGTCTGCCTGTAAGTGAAGTGGCATGGTTTGCTCGACAGTCCGGGCCATAAATGTGTATTTAGAGGGAGAGGGTTGCAGGTAGCGTGTGTTACGCTTGGCCGATCGCCATATGCGATGCCAAAAGCCGACACAACAGGCCTGACTAAGCCAGTCTTTGAACTACTATTTTGCATAGACTCTCAAGCCTGGGTCTGGGCCTGGGCCTAAGTCTGAGTCAGAGCCTGACAGCTGTTGGCGAAAGCTATGCAAAAAAAACACACACACCGGCGACAGACAGAGACAGAGAGAGAGAGAGAGAGAGAGAGAGAGAGTCCTGTCGGGCTGTCGCCTCGGTAATTGAAGTTGAAAGGGCAACAAGCATCAAGAGGGGAGTCCTCGCGGGGCGACAGCCAAAAATCAAATATCATATATCAACTTACATATCAAAACAAGATGGGAAAAACAAAAACAGTGCCAGCAACAGCAACAGCAACAGCAACAGCAATAGAAACCGAAACCGAACTAAAACCCAGCCAGTTATCATTACCATATTTCTGGAAACATTTCCATTTGCATCTTTGCCATTACATGGGCTCACACCTTTCGCGCGCCAAAGGACATCGTGGCGAGGAGCGAGGAGGGGCAACTTCGACTGGCAGACTGGCAGGCTGGCAGCTGTTATAGTCACCCCAGAGCCACAGACTCCGAGTCCGACTCCGTCTCCGTCTTCGACACACAGACTGAGTACCCCTGAAGACGTCTGCATGCAAATGTCATTTATGCAAATTTCCCAGGACATATGATCGTTTTTTTTTCTTTTCTCCTTTGGCATTATGAATTATTGAACTATTGGCAGTCTAAGCAAATATAAATTGAGCAATAAATTCTTGGTAAAAGGGTTTCGGGTCGGGCGTTAGAATCAATTCTAGGCGCGCCTCCTTTTTATTTATAATTTTTTTCTTCTTTTTTTTCTTTTAGTCGCACCCCAAAACGCTGTCAATCTTGCATAGTCTCCATGTGGAAGCAGCGACATCGATACGCGTGAGGTTTTTTCGAGTCTTTGTTGTTGTTGTTGCTTTTGTTGCTGTTGTTGTTGCTTTTGTTTTGGTTGTTGCATTTCTTATTGTAGTGTAATTTTGTAATTCTCCTTATGGCTGGCACTTAAGAATGAACATGTGACATGACACAGTCAAAAAACGCAGCAGCAGCTCGGATGCAATTATGCGATAAGGCCGATAAGGTAAAAAAAGAAACAACAACAAGAATAAAGTAGCGATATGGTCAAGCCAAAAGGCTAAACGGAGTGGGGTAGGAGGAGTGAAGGGGAAGCGGCGGGGGGGGTGGGGGTAATTAGATGAGTTAGTCGCCCGTTTGATGTGAACCAAAATTGAGGTGCAACTTGGTAAATGCGCACGTGGCCACAAGCCGCAGCTGGCAGTAGTAGTAAAGAGGACCCTAAATAGAGACATCTACTTGCATTCAGAATAAAAACTCATTTCAATATTCTTAATTCAATAAACTCTCTCTCTCTCTCTCTCGCTCTTTCTCGGTCTCTGTTTTTCTCTCTTTCTCTGTCTCTCTCTCTCTCTCTTTCTTTCATTCTGTCTATTTACATTAGTCTTGGCTATAATAAACATGAATCGCTATCATTAAAACTAAATAGCCCCGTTTTCGAGGGAACGTAATCCAAACCATTTCGTACATCTAAGATAAGATTTAATATAAAAACAAAGATAACACATTTTTAATTATTAGTATATATATATTTCGTTTGCCAAATAGAACTATTTTTTTTGTAGAAATCACTTACAAAAAATTGATTCAAAATTCAGTAGTGTCTGTCGTGTCAAATCGGGATGGCAAGTTGTGCGCTCCAATTATATATTCTCAGCAGAGTTCGAGCGAGTGGTGAGTATTATTATATGGCCTAGATGTTCAAGATAATAATCCAATCTCCAATCCAATCCAATCCAGTATAATCTAGAGAAATATATTCGCTGTTCAAATTAGGGTGTCGATAATTCGTTCATATCAAAATTGACAAAAACTTAAGATAAATAATGGTCATCTCATATGACAAGGTTTTTTTTTTTAGCTAGATAACGCTTGGATTGCTTTGTAAATACACAGTTTTTTATAAGGTGCAAGTTTAGGATTATTTATATTTATATTTCTATTTTTATTTATTATTCTTATTCAGATGAGAGTTGAGCAAGAAAATGCAGATCTCAGTTTACAATTTCTCTTAGTTGCTTATGACAGTTTTGCGTTGGATCAGAGAACGGATACTGTAACGTAAGTCTATATAGACAATGCCTGCATTAGGGGCAGCTAAGCCAACTACAATTGCATCTAATCTTTGTCCACATCTATACATCTATATATGTATGCAAAATATATATGCACCCGCACAGCTGGCTGGTTAGTTAAAGGAAATGGTAAGGAAAGGATTTGCGACACCTTTTTGAGGCACCTTTTGCACCCAACTCAAGATTGTCGCAAGATTGTCGCAAGATTGTCGCAAACTGCGGCAAAACGAAAGCAAATGAGCTAAGCCAAATGAGTTTCTAGTTTCAAAAATTAAAATACGCACAGATTAACACCGAGAGATATGAATGATATTGAATGAGTGCATGAATAGATTGAATGAACGCATGCAAAATACTTGCTTTGTCCTCAATGAATATGCCACACGCACAGGCAGACAGTCGGACGGACAGTCGAACAGATCGTTTCGGCTGTGGTGCTAATGAGCAGGTAGCTCGGATCGTAAATCAATTGTGACCCACAACACACACAATTGGGTGTAGTTAATCCTTGCAACACTCAATTACTGCTGGCCACACCTCTATCGCAACTATCATAGCATGACACAGAGCGTCCGACTGCTGCCGCGTGTCCTGGCTGCACTGGATAGATGACTGCCAGACCTGGCTGCTGCACATTGTACGCCTGCAACGGCATTGGAGCGTCCGTCTAACTGCACTTGCTGCATTTGCTGCTGTGGCACTGCCTGTGCTTGTTGCGCCTTTTCCATCTGCCTCGTGTGCCATTACCTCGTCGATCGGGCAAACTTGGTTTTTACATTATTTTTAAGCGTAATACTTGCATAAGAAGATGATGAAAATGTTGCCAGAGTTTTTAGTTGAAATGAAGATGGAATGAACTGTCAATCAATAATTTTTGCAACTGGCAGCAACAAACATTGCCAGCATTGCCAGCCCACAAAAAGCTTTCTTCCCATTGTATTTGATTTCCAATTGTAACGCAGAGTTGCAACTCTGAATATGTATATATGTATGTATGTATGTATGTATGTATGTATGTGTATATGTATATATGTATGTGTGTATTTATGTATGTATGTATGTGTGTATTTATGTATTTATATATATATGTGTATATGTGCATTGTGTTTTTGGGTCAGCGATGAGCTAGATAAATACTTATTCGGTACGGTCAGGACAGGGCAGGGGCAGGGGCCAGGACCTAATCTGCGAACTGCAACAACAACAACAACAACAAAACACCGAAGAAAACGTTTAGCGGCATTTGCATATTTAATTGTCAAGAAAAAACGTTGAGCATTTTTCTGTAAAGAAAACCAAAGAAAAACAAAGCAAATCAAATGTTCACCCAAAATGGGCTTTTCACCGTGAAAATGTGCGCGTAATTTGTTATTCTCATTCCATGCCCGAAGGGGGTTAGGGGTTAGGGGCGTGGCTGCGGGGGTTGGGGTAGCAACGTTGAACTATTCAATTGTTGTTGTTATTGTTGTTGTTGCTGCTGCTGTTTAAAACTAACGACAATCGTGCAACCCGACCGCAAAGGCCATTGGCCAGGCGAATTAAAAAAAAAGAAAGAACGAAGCAAGGCAACAAAGCAACAAATAGAAAGAAAGAAAAGAAACACGTAAGAATGCTCTCGTCAAGAGAGAGAGAGAGAGAGAGAGAGAGAGATAGAGAGGGAGCTCGACCAGGAGATACCCTTCATTAAATCGGTTATATTGGCAGCATTTTGGGTAAAAAAATGAATGTTTCTTGACCTGATCTTAATGAAATTTTTAAGACTGCCTTAAAAATTGTGGCTTTTATTTCTAACGATAAAATAAACTTAAAGTCTCTTGATCTTGATAAAGAACTTATATGCTTATATACTACATATTGTGCTTGCTTCTGCCTGTTACATACTTTATCACAGTGCCAATATACCCATTTTGAATGGAATGGGTTCAGGGCATAAAAAGAGGGTTCAAATGCAAATGCAAATGATGCGAAGGCATTCCTTCACATTCCCAAACGGGTCGACACACATCACAGTTTGGTGGAAGGAAGTTTGTCAAACGGTTGACAGCCACACAGCCGATCAGGTTCCATCCCGATCCCGATCCCTCTGCCAATCCCGAAATTGATGCATGGCTGCAATTAAATTTGAATAAAATGTTAAGTTTATGGAGTACGCGTATTACCATTACCTGGCAAATGGCTGCCTGTCTCTCTGTCTGTCTGTCAGCCTGGCTGTCTGTCTGGCGTCTTAACCCTTTATCTTCTAGCCGACCCCACTCTACCAACTCCGTCTCTGACATTTACCCAAAGTTGTGTAATTGATTAGCCCGCGGCATCATCAGCAAATTTTAAGCTCTCATCTCATCTACTCGCTAAACTACATCCCTGCTGATTTATGCCAGGTAAGCTAACTATCGAGTTTTACAATATAATAAGACGGCAGAGTTGGTTCCCCTTTTAGTAAATGTATTCAAATGTAGACCCGTTCAGAGCATAATTATAATTGTATCACAAAAACTTAAAGCGCATTAACGATGACATCTCCCAAGGCCAACAAATCTCACAAAAAAAAAGAAAAATATGAAAATCGGGCTACTATATCATATAGCTTTGACGGGAACAATTGGTCGGTCACTTCCTACTTCTTGTATATTATGTATTTTCATCATCGTCATCGTCGTCCCACAACTTGTGTGTCCTGTTTAAAACGTTACAATTTGCCACAGGTCCATTTGATCGAGCTCACTCGACTATAGCATTCTTACTTTTATATTTTGCTTCTTTTTTTTAATTGCTGAAAGCATTCAATCCATTCCCATTTCAAATGTGTTCCCATAATTGCCAGTAACTGGATGATGCATTGAAATTTGTGCGGTTTTCAGTTTTTGCCAGGCTTCGGAAGTGTATATATGTATGTATATATATATATATTTATGTGTGTGTGTGTGCTTATTTGCAGAGCAAATAAGGAGAGCAACCCTTTGCCCTATGCACATCTGTAGGTAGTATAGTAAAGTATAGTGGGTATAGGTAGAAACTTTGCCCTCGGCTCGATGCTTGTCAGCTGATTTGAAACGTATTAACCCATGACCGCTTTAGCCATTGTTTATTGCCTAATTTGCGGTTCAATTTTTGATTTCGCCACAATATGATTTCATTTCCGAATACACAATTCTTGCATTACTTGGACAGATTGAGATTTATGAGTGTGTGTGTGTGTGTGTGTGCGTGTGTGTGTGTGTGCATGTGTGTGTTTGCCAATAAATCTTTAAAAAGTGTGCGAAACTTTTTGGCGCGCTGGAAAACAACAACAGCAACAACAACAACAAGAAGAAGGAGAAGAAGAGGAGAACGTGAGATGGCATTATAATCGACGCGAGCGTAAATATGTTTTTCTGTGCATTCCGCAGAGCACCGTTAACTACGATTGCACGTACGTATTTATGTAAGTATGCATGTATGTATGTGTGTGTGTGTATATGTATGTATGCACTTGCAGACATGCAAAACTTTTTAAAGGCAAATTTGCCAATAAAACAAGAATATATTTAACGACTAGGTTCAGGTTATATCGTAGCGAGCCCACTCAAAGTATAAAAACAGAGCTGGAGACAATGAAAGGCATCCAGATGAGAGACGTGCGAACAGAGGGGCATGCAACGCTTAAGGGAATTAGTCAAGGGTCAGACTGACATGCATACAAGTACATATACATATATATATATGTATATATATATAGTACTATATGGCAGACATTTATCGCTAGTCGCTGATCTGCTAATGACGTCAGTGCAGAAAATCAATTAAATAACCAAAAACTCAAAACAAAATGAAAAAAACCTAAAATGTTTACATGTAATGACCGACCGCCCAACAATTGACTGAAGCAGCGAGGCACCTCAACCTGAACCTCAAACTGAACCTGAACCCTTGAGCAGCAACCCCTCCAAGCATCTAAAGGTCACTCGCAGAATGTTAATGGTAAGCTGTCAAAAGTGCAGCAATAGATGCATATCGACAATTGCACCACCACCAGCACCACCACCATAAGCACCGCCATCAACCACCGACCCACGCGTCCAACACATTAACACAAACCCATTTGGCTGACGGGGGAAGGGGGTTGGGGGCGTTGCTGCTGTTTTCATGTCGATCTTAACTTTATGACACATGAAAATTTGTTTTTTTTCCCTTTGCTTATTGCATATGTTGGCATCGGGTTAATTTCCAATTGTAGTCGTTTTTTAGTTGTTGTTGTAAGTTTTACGATTCAAACATTCGTTGCACGTTGACAGTTTTTCATTAGGTGCACATTTGTGGCATGTTTACCAGCCTCTTTTTTATTCAATTCCTTTTGTGTCTTTAATGGGATAAAAGATTGAAATCTAGTTAATAACAAAGCCATTAAATCAAATTGAACTATATACTTACCTCATACCTTAATATTAGTATAATAATACATATTATATAATAATATAATATGCGTTGAACAATTTATGAGATCAAATAAAGCATATTTTACTTTAAAAAAATATATATATTTTATACAAACTAAACTACAAAAACAATATTGCATACTTTCTTAGAGCATTTTATTATTGTTTCTTATTGGAAATCTAATTAGTTTTACAAACTAAGCAAAATTAAAACTATAATTTAAACAAATTAGATATCGAAATTTAGGAAATCGAATATAACTTAAAACGAAAAATGCACACCAAAAGTGTCCAGCAATCAGCAGCCAGCAGCTTGAATACCCCTGCTAATGATTGCATTGGGTGCAATGGTTGAGGCGCGGTCAATTGGTAATTGGTAATTGGATTAGATGAGGCACCACCCCATTTGACCCGCTGCACACCACACCACACCACACCGCACACCGCACCGCACCGCGAACCCGGGTCACAGATCTATGTGAGCTAATCAAGAAAGTTCCCAAATGGAACCCTTTTTGTTTTTCTATTTTTTTTTTTTTTGGTTTTTGTCCAACTGATGCTGCCCGAAAGAAAAGAGCGGAAATTAATATTAAGAAAACATTGCATTGCAGGACGAGGAGCAATGAGAGAAACACAACTCCTGAGGTTGTCCATCAAACCGAAGAAGCCGAGCGAACAAAGCCCGCGGGCAACGTTTGCCCCTTTTGCCCCTTTTGCCCCTTTTCCCCCTTTTGCCACTTGCCCAGCGCCGACCCGTTTCAATGTCCCATAACGAAGCTTGATTTTTATTACATGTCAGCTATTTAAATGCACATGAGCAAACACCAAAAAAAAAAAAAAAAACAATTTTAGAAAATGAAAACTCAGCATTTTAAAGGTTTACATGTGGTGTGACCCTTTACACTTGGGCTTAATTGTGTTGTGGACGGACTGATCCCATCTGCTGTTAGCCATCAGCCCGATTATATTTATTTTATATGCAACTTTATTGAACATCATTTAAGTAAATATAAAAACAAAATTAAGTAACAAACAACAACGTTGTGAATAAAATCAAGGGTCAAAAACAATGCCACTATATATTTATATAGTATTTAAAAAATATAGCACTAATAATAATATAAAAAGAGAAGAGATGATCTTATGCATAACATTTATATATTCAACTCAATTCTCAATTGCTCAATTCGAATTAAAGTCAGGTTTAGTTGCAAGATTCAGCAGGATCCACATCCGATCTGACAATAAGTACAATTTTCAATGGTTAACCATTGAACACATTTCGTGCTCCCATTTTGGCAGCCTGGGAATGTTGTGGGCTGAATGAGAATCAATTCATTAATCATGCATGTGATAGATACATGTGTGTCACAGGATGTGACAGGATGTGACTGTGCACAAGCGATAGCTGTTGTGACCAGCCAGCGCATCCTGTGTATCCTGTAAAAAGATTGAATAAAAGTGCAAATGGAATGCGTAACAAATTGCGCAGGAGCTGCAACTGCAACTACAACTGCAACTGTGCAGCTGGCAGCAGAGCGACAGAGAGGCGACCGCAAGTTCGCGCCCATGTCGCGGCTCTGATAATCCTTTAACTGCAACGGCATCAACAACAAGAACAACAACAAACAACAAACAAACAACAAACAACAGCGTGCGAAACTGACCTCTTCATTATGGCATGTCGACGACGGCGACGAGGACAATCTTTTGTGGGTCAGGATCAACGTTTCTGGCGGTTCACTGAACTGGAAAATTATGCAACGCTCGCTCGCTCGACGACGATCATTAAGATTTGCCTTCGATTGTCCTGTGGATGGATGATGGCAGCAGGAGCAGCAACAGCAGCAGACCCGGTTACGCAACTGACCCCTGTTTTTAGCAAAACAGGGCGGATTCTATAGCTTCTGCCTGCCTGCCTTGTTTTTATTGCTTTCGTGTCGGACAATTGATTTTGTGACATCAATTTTGGTGTAAACAGCTTTGGTCAGCTTTCCGAATTGAGTTGCACGCTGCACGCTTGACGCTGCCCGAGAAGCGACCATTATTTGATATCTGCAGGACAATCAGAGCAAAGAGTAATTCCTGACAATAGCTATAAATAAATACATATGTGAAATTTATCATCATGACATTTTATGCAATGACTTTATAAGAGTTTTGACATGTTTCAACTTGCAACTGTTCGAGTCGCAGCTATTCCATCTTCATTTGTATACCAAGCGCCAGACAAAGACTTTTGCAGCAGATTCTGAAAAGGTTGCGATCCTCAGCAGTGGAAAATGTTATCCATGTAGGAGCTGGGGTTGTTGGAGGAGCTATAGGCTAAGAAGGGGTCACAATAGATCTAGTAGGTCGCAGTGCAGGTATCCCAATTATAATGATAATCAATACTGATAAACAGTAAGATAAGTAAACATTAGATGCGATTGCTTTAAAGTTATTAAAAAAACTAAAATTAAATTCCTTAAGTTTATCACAAATCCCATCGCCGGAACACATTAGATGACGTCACAACTGACAAACTGACAACTGACCTGCCACAATGCATTTTATTATTTAGTTTAATGACGCATTTAGAAAGTCGCAGATAAAGATTAATTCTGTTCAACTTTTGTTGTTGTTGTTTTATTGATGATGATGATGATGATGATGATGATGATGATGGTGATGGTGGTGATGATGGTGATGATGATGGTGACGTCGCTGGCTGCGTCGACAGCTGTTCTTTGGGTGTTATTTGTGCTGCGATTTTGCCACTTTTCTATTGTTATCCCTGTCCGTCTGCCGCCTTCGCTCGTTTCTTGTTTCTCATCTTCGAGTTGTTGTTGTTGTTTTTTTTGTCTTTCCAGCGTTTTGGCATGTGCCGTTTGCGTGTATTTGTGTGTGCAGTTTGCAGCAGCTGCCGTTGCGTATTGTTGCGCCTTCCTTTTACCGTATATTTTTCTTTTTCTGTAAATGTGCCAATTAAAACGATGCAAAAATCAAAATCAGCTGTGCAGCATCGCCCACACACACACACACACGCAATATATATACATATATATATATGTGACTGCCAAATATTTCACTGCTGCTTCTATTCCCGTTTCTACAAATATGCAAACGCAAAGCATAACTTGAGAGAGAAATCGCAAGCGCATCGTTGCCAGATTGCTTTATTGAGAGAATAACACGGACCAATCAGAATAAGATCAATTACAGCACATACACACACACACAAAGCTGTGCAAGAACAGTGAAACAATTGTTTAGTATGGAAAATGAATTCTCTGATTACACACATAAAATTGTTGGGCTGCCGAAAAAAAAGGGGTTCTCCAATTTGAATGCCTGCCTCCTCCCACTCCTTTGTGTTCCCCCTGGGAATACTGACGCCACCTCATTGCTCAACAAAAATACATATTTGCAGTGGAATTTTCACTTAAGCCAAAGAGCCAAACAGCCAGCAGCAGCAGCAGCAGCAATGAATGGGAATCCAAACATTCGAAAACCGATCGCAACCCTTAGTGGAAAATTTATTTAAGCAACTGTGCAAATAGCCGCTGTCATAATACGGGGGTAGGGGTAGTCATTTTATTTATTTTTTATATATTTTCCAACTTTTTTCACTTCTTTCTCTATAAAAAAAAAACTAAGCTGCCAATCAAAATAGAAACACGCACAAAAATAAAACTCAATGGGACGGCTTTTGTTATTAAGGCCAGTTAAGGCACCTGAATGAGATGGGATCTGGCCTGGGTCTGGTCCTGATGCACCCCCCGCATGGCAACAAGCTGACTTTGTTAAATTGTGCATTTGGCAACATCGTTTTGTAATCCCTTTTATTTTATTTTATTTAATTGTGGAATTTCGCGCTTTACTGCCTCAAATAGAATTTTCCAAATCATTGCACATCCATAAAAACTTTCATTTAATGAATTTAAGTTATTTTTTGTAAAGTACATGTTAAACTTAAAAATGATCTGTACGTGCATTTTCGATATAATTCTAGAAGTTATATTTTCTGAAGGCCAACTAAGATCAATTGAGGATATTACTCATCTTTTATTATTTTGTGGGCAGTTTGAAAAAAAAAAAACAATTCCAGACCGATTCTAGAATATTACATACACATACATTTTATAGCAATTCCATGAGAATAATAAATAATATTCGAAAGCTTGCTGGTCTCGGATCTCGACACCCACGTCCAAATAGTACTTTCCACGTTTGTTGCGGCTCTCAGCAGTTGTCTTGTTCTCCATTACATCCATTCTCTACATTTACATTTGTCAAATTGGAACTGTAAATGCATGATATATATGTATGTAAGTATATCGGAGAAAAAGCGACAACCAAAATATAAATCTGCACCTGCAGTAACAACTAAATGGTCATATTTTTTTATTTGTATTTGTATTTTCTGTTTGGTTTTGCTCTGAAAAAGAACAAAAAAGAAAAGAAACACTTCGAACGCATTATAGATTATCGGCACGCTCTTTATTTTCCCCACACATTCAAATTCAACGCAGATGACCTTTATTCCATTTTTGAATCGAAAGAAAGGCGCGCCATTATGAAATCTATCGATAAATGATAACATGAATGCGCATGATAAAATGTTATCGACAACACTGCCAAAATGGGGTGACCAGTCAACATTTGCTTTTCTATCAACGTATTTTTGTGCTTCCATTTTGCCCTTTGTAGTCAGGGCAATTCAATAAGTCCAAAATTATGTTATTCAAGAGTCGTTTTTAAAAATTGAACAAAACATTTATTTTTTTTAAATTGCTGTGTTTTCACACATCCACAGAAACGGCCACATTACGCTGGAAGCAGTGAACTTTTTGTAACGCTGCGAGAAACTGGCGCGAAATTGCAAGTGTAAATAAATAATTATATTCAGAAGCAGCAGCATTTGAACCATGAACTATGAACTATGAATTATTACGACAATTGCGAATGTTTTAGTATGTGTGTGCGCGTGTGTGTAATTGTGTGTTATATAAAAGGCGCATATAACTTTGATAACAGCTGATAAACAACAACAAATACGGAAATGCCAAAGCTCACACAGACACGCACACACACACACAGACAATCATTGAAGGTTATCAATTATCAATTCGAGACATGATTGCAAATTGTAATTTCATGCCACATTTCAATTGATTGTGCATTTGACTAAACCTCATTCTCAATTCATCATTATAATCAAAATGTTGGTTTTTGTTTTTGTTTTTGGTTGAATGTAGCTAGTCCAAGTTGCAAGGTTGCAAAGTTGCCACGAGTTGCTTGCAGCGGACAGGCAGCTTCATCGTCATCGTCACCTGGTCAAATTGTGCAACTGGAATTTAATGTCGTCAGTCGCATTGCTGTGCCGCCGCAGTAATTGTTTGTCAAACGCGCTCAATTCATGCCGCAAACTATCCGTTCCTGCAACAACAACAACCAAACCAGCAGCATCAAGGCAACTTACTAAATTTGTTGCCTGGTCGCAGCGGCATTATTCTCGCAGCTTTTTGGGGTAAGTCAATCAAATCAAGTTAAATCAAGCTTAACTGCAAAGTCAAACACTTGTTGCATGTTGCATGCTTTCACACAGCTATAAGAACATGGACTCGCCGCCGGATGTCTTTCGTGGTGTGGTGGATCGCTTCCAAGGCGTTACAGTGGACTGCAAGGACCAGGCTGTGCAGATTGCTGACAAAACACAATTCCGGCAAATGTTGCAGAGTAAATATTACATAATATAATCGTCTTATATATGTATATATATGCATGAAATATATATATATATTTATATATACATATATATATCTTTTGTTTTTGTTTTTTTAGAATCTTTGGATTTTTGGCGAGCGAACAATAATCGTGCGATATGGTTTCGCGTGTACAGGGATCAGTCCGAATGGGTGCCCATATTGACGGAGGCGGGCTTCGACTTCCATCATGCCAGGGTGGGCGTTGTCACCATGTATCTGTGGCTGCCCACACACGAGGAGAGCAACTTGCCCAGCTATGCGCACACGCTGCTGGGCGTTGGCGGTCTGGTGATCAACGATCGGAACGAGGTGTTGGTTGTCTCCGACAAGTATGCGATAGCGAAGAACATTTGCAAGCTGCCCGGTGGCTATGTGGAGCCGGGCGAGAATTTCATCGATTCGGCGGTGCGCGAGGTGTTCGAGGAGACGGGCATACGTACCGAGTTTCGTTCGATGGTCTGTTTGCGGCATTCGCATGGCGGCAATTTCGGTTGCTCCGACATCTACATAGTCATTGGCCTGAAGCCCCTGAATCTGGACATCAAGCGGTGCGAGCGGGAAATAGAGTCCGCCTGTTGGATGCCACTGGCGGAGTATTTGGACAATCCGCTGGTGCTCGAGGGAAGTCGCAGTTTTGTGCGCACATATTTGGACTATCAGAAGCGTGGCCTGGACTTCACCTGCCACAACCTGGTGCACCAGGTGCTCAAAAAGGAGTATCAATTGTATTACGTTGATCCCCAGAAGGATGATAAGCAGCCGGTGCCAAAACTGTAGTGCAATTGCTTAGTTTAAATTTGTACAAACATTTTTAGTTCAAATTCAGTCAATATCGATAAGTAATGCCATTTATCGATAACTATGTTTTTATCCCTAACTTAATTTTGTCTTCCATTAATTTGTAGTTGCTTGTTGGCAAAGTAATTGGCTAGGAACCACACATTTATCGATAAGACATTTTTTTACTATTTTTAGAGCTGGTCGCTGAATAGAACAAATAAATGTTTAGTGATAAATGTAATTGGATGCAAAGTTTTGGATTTCATTTGCCAAATGCAGTAAAGGATGAGCCGAATGTCGATCAATCGATATACGAAATCGTATATCGATAACAATATTTGGTGCTCATTAACGTACATAATCATTATTCTGAAATCGAACCTGTTGAATATTGACTTTGTCAATCGTCGATAGTTAATGCCACTTATCGATTTTAAAAGAAATATTCTATTTGGTTGTCATTAATTCACAATTAAAATGAGGTGTACAACTAGAAATGTGTAACTATTATAGGCCCGCTATTTCTGAGAGCGGCCAAATGCGACAGATGACCCTACTGCGTATGAGACCGAGAGGTATGGGCCCATAATATCGTGAATCGGAACTGTTGCCCTTATTATCACCCTCGATCCAAACGCATCCGTGCGGCACATAGTCCGTGACCATAGACATTTCACTTGGCTGCTTTGACGCTTGTGATTCGGCCTCAATTGGATGCGGCTTGAGTGTCGTTATCTTCTCGCCGGATACGGCCACAATACGCTTGCAAATATACTGGCTGGCATTAACAGGCGAAACGGCAATAATTATATCGCCCGACTTATATTTGCGCCAGTATTTCGATAGGCGTTCCGTCAGCAGCACATTGTCCGAAAAGAGCGTTGGCTCCATGGACGGACCATTGCACTGCAAAATCAAATCAAATCAACCAACAAAAAAAAAGAAGGTAAACAAATCGTTCGCTTACCAGAACAAAGTCGCCCACATACTCAAAGGTACAGTGGGTTATACAAGCGTAGGCGATTGTATACCGTGCCAGGGTGCGCAATCGCGATAGTACTGTGTAGCCCATTCCTGTCCTACTCGAACGGGAACTGGAACACTGTTTATTTAATAGCTGCGGCTTTGTGGCTGCGCTGCCAAGGTGTATGCATTTTAAAAAACCAAAACAAAAATGGTATCAAATTAATGGCCAAGCGTATTTGGAGAGCAGTCGTCTTACCAGGGCTACACAGCACTCTGCGTCAGCTGTGCGTTAACCAGGGCTGCAATCGCGCTTGTTTAATGAGAACTGCTATTGCATCGGTTAGGCGCTAAATTCAAACTAATTTTTACGGATGAAATAACTTTCACTTCAATTTGGATTTGCACACAAAAACAATTTATTTCTCTTGTTCACCACTAACAAACTGTTGATTTTTTGTTCTTTTGTTCATTTTTTTTTGTATTTTATAACGATATTGACTAATATCGCCCTGCATTTCGACTATTTCGATAATGCTGCTACAGATTTTAAACATCAATATTCATTTTGTTAGTTTCTTCACTTGCAGGTCGCGCCTTGTAATAAGTTGTTGTAGGTACCAATTGTTGCTACGGCTTATGTTAAATATACATACAGGATTAGTTTGGTTATTTGAAGAATTTCATTTAAAATGGATAACATCGATTCAAAAACCATTTAAAAGACTTTTGCAAACATGCAAATAGCTTATATATAATATATATGTGGATACAAATGTGTATGTGTGTAAGCGTCACAAAATTTAAAAATTAACTTTAACTTAGGCAAATAAATATGTATACAAATATAATGCTTGAATCACCCACGACTTCAAATTTTAATTGTAAAACTAAAAATACGAAATAAAGTCAACAAATAGCTTTAGAGCATACTAATATTAACTAAAATTCGACTATCATTAGTTGTTGTTTTGTTTTTGTTTTACGTTTTGTTTTGTTTTAGTTATTATTATTTGGAATCAAGAGTTTTTCTTCGTACTTTTTGTTGTTTCATTTTTGTTTTGGAGTCACCTCTGGCCAGCCTACTCCAGCTTCTTGCCAGCGACAACAGGCTCAGCGCCTTGGCGTTTCTCCTGGCGCTCACGCACATCGACAGCAGCCAAATCGCTGCCAGCCACATAGGCATGCATTACAGAGATCAATGCCTTGAGCACCGCAAATGGAGCGGTGAGGAAGGCCAATATTTTGAACAACGAGGCGCCGAATACTGCAAATAAAGATGCGATTTAGAAAGCCATAATAAATCTCTAAATACCATGTAGAACACATTGCAATTTGTTAGTGGCGGCATAACGTACTCAAGGGTCCATAGGTGAAATGCAAGAGATACAGGCAAACGTAGAACAGCTCATTCACGCAGCACATAAAGGTCAGCACATCCTTCTGATAGTAGATGCGCATCACGAAATTATCATTCACCTTATGCGATACGCGTCCAACCACAACGCTCCTACAATTTTGAATTAACCATAAATATATATCATGTGCTACAAGTAGCAGGTAACAGCTTACGTTTGCATGTAGAGCCAGTGACAGGCGACATCAATAGCGATCGACAACTGGAACCAGAACATGTAGCTTGGATAGAAATAGGCCAGGGTAACCAGCAGACCCGCCGTGCCGCACCGATCCGTCAACTGATCCAACATGGCACCAAAACGTGTGCCTGCAATCAGATGAACAAATTACAATAGACACACATATACACACATCATTTTTACAATCAGTAGGGCCTCAAAGTCATAACACAAACTGGATGTGTGTAATAACTAATGTAAAAAATAAATTAATTTCAGAAAAGAAAACGCTTCAAAGAACGATCTTCTAAGTACGAGTCTATCTATCTATCTATCTATCTGTCTATCTATCTATCTATTGAAAACTTAAGAGTTCTTAGACTTTGAAATTATGGAAATGACCAATGGACTGGCTACATTGTAGGTGTGTGTGCTGTTTTGGAATGCGATAAAAGTATGTAAATTATGGTATCTGGTAATCGTAATATACACATTTCAGACACGTATGTGAACAAAGTACGCAAGCACATCTACATACATGGATAGGATCTATGTACTTTTGTGTAAATAAAAAGAGACGGCACAGTTTGCCGGCTAAGTGAGTCATTGATGATTTGACGATTGACGTGTGCCAAACGGCGGCAATGATGATCATGATGATGTTCAATGGAAATGTGAAATGGTAAATGCGGAATGAGACGTACTCTGGTTGAAGGCCCGGGCGGCATGTCCATCGACTGCGTCCAGTAATGCACTGATTATATAACACCAACCGGCGATCACGTAGTTCGTTGACATAAACCAGAAAGCAATAAGGGCCAAGACGATGCGTGCATAACCTGCAAAATGGAAATAATTCATATACACATCAGTAATTCATACACACAAGCCAACAACATCAACATCAACAAATGCAATTCCAATCGATAAAGTGTGTATGTATTTACATCCGCACACATAGATGGCGCTGCTGCGGGTGACATTGTCATAAAGTTTGGGGGTTGTTAGTAGTGGGGAGCAGAACATTTTGCATTTGACAGGTTGCAGCGCCACCTAATTCAATTAAGCTCACACAAAAAAAAAACAAAAACAACATTGGTATGTATACACATTGTTGCTGGTACTATGTATTGCACTGTGGACCTATATGCAAAATATTTTGGTTATGATCATACACAAGCCGCCAAAAAATATAGTTCTTTTGGCAATAGTCTTATCTAAACAAGTTTAGCACTTATTATATTTTTAAGGTTTTTAAAGTTACATTTATTTTAATTTTGTATTAATTTTCTCAAATCAAACAAATTGGCTTGTTGTCAATCGATTTTGCCTCACTATATCCGACGGCACAATTGTTTATTAAGCGAAATTTACCAATCAGATTCGGCACAAAAATGAAAACGTTATCGTGCTCGGCAATGGCCATTTTATATACAGTTCTTGTCAATGATTAAGATAGAATACTTTTTATTTAACTAAATGCGTTGCGGCGAGTTTATTGGTAATAACTGAACTGCATAGTGCTGGCTAACGTCGAAAAGCAAGGCACAGTAAAATAATCAGGTAACACCAAATAATTGCCAATATTAATTACGCTGAACATACACTTTAAGCTCTATATAAATGGAATGTGTATTTACATTGGACAACTAAATGATAGTAGTACGTTTATTATATAGAATTTTAGTTTGAAAATACAACAGGCTGTGACGTGATATACGTCAAAACTACCTGTGCATGGCGCTATCTACATTTATCTACTTGGCGTTGTCCAACACTCACAAAGCTGTTGCTGTTTTTTGTTTTGACAAATTCAACCATACCTTTAACTATTTATAATGTATAGCACTTAAATATCATGGATAGGCGACGCAGCACCGGCACCGGCAGTGGACAGCCGGCAGAGCAGCAGCAGCAACAACAGGTCGAGCAATATCCCAAGAACTGTATTGAGCAATATTTACGTACGTCAACAAAAATTAAGAAAATTGAACGTGTCGTTTTCTTCAAGTAAGTTTTGGCTGCTTCCTCTGTTTATCAACATAATTTAGTGTAATTCCTCACTATCTTTGTCGTCACCATCCCAACAGACGCTTTGCGCCCAATGTGGCAGACGTGCAGGCGGATTTCCAGCGTCTGGCATACAGCTTTGAGGAATCGGGAATCATGCAATACGCAGCCATGTGCCACATTGGCTATGCCAAATGTGAATCGTTTGGCGGGTCTGCGCAACGGGAGGCCGAAGCGTATGTGCGCGCTGCACGCGACTTTTTGCTGGCTCACAACGAGTCGGCGCTGCTGCACTTGCGTACCGGCCCCAACAGCTTCCGGGAGGGCGCATTGCATTGTTACAATCGGGCCGCGGAGCGTGTCGCTGATAGCGGTGTCTTCAAGGCGGCTGTGCTGCGCGAGCTGAAGCAATTGCAGCGCCAGATGGATCGGACCAGCAGCTTTGCGTCGCCCACACATCGAATCAACGATCTGGAGATGAGCGCCGAGATGAGCATGCAGCGAAAGGATTATCGCGACGCGCTGCTGCAACTGGACGACATTGTGGATAATATTTATGAACGACGGGTGCCGCTGATGTACGGCGATCTGTTGCGCCGCGTTGAGGTAATGCGCTTGCTGCTCCTGCTGCATCTCAATCTGCCGCCCTCGCGTCAATCGCCCGCACATATAAAGCTTATCGAGTACTACTATTCGCTGGCCCAGTTCGAGTCACCGCTAGCGACACCATGTGTGGACTACAATCAGGAGCCGGTGGAAAGACCAGGCGCGTTTGTTCCGCTCCAGCAACAGGATGCGCTCGCCGAGATCATCTGCGCCTGGGTGGAGCGCAAAATGTGCGATCTAAAACATTTGCTCCGAGATTTTGGCGCCGAGAATAGCTCGATTAGCCAGCAAGAGCGCCATCTACTAAAAACAATTTATTCCGATCTGTCGAAGATTTACTAGAGCACTCTCATATAAGACAAGCTGTATAATATAGCATACTAAGTTATCGCTTAAGTGTAGCCAAGGCTATCACTTAACCTTTCAACGTGCCTACACGATGCAACTTGCACTCAAAAGCGAACTATAGAAATAGAAATGAAAATAAATATATATATATATAATTATTAATATCTATAATTAATAAAATTCTGTTTAAAATCGGCTTACCTATTGTGCGTTCTAATTTTCTATATTTCGAATTGAAAAAGTATTTATAAAAAATAGTTACACCTTAAGTGAATATATCAAAACTGTAATAAATTTTAAAATAATTTCGGATTTAGAAATACTTTTCTTTACTGTGCATGCTCCGATTTATCTAGATAAAAACACATTTGCATCGCTTTATCTATTTTTATTAGTTCCAATTGTTATTTTTTGTGGCTTTCTTTATTTCGCATGTATTGTATATGTACGTAATTTATTTTTTTTCTTCAAACAATTTGTTAAATACATATAATCCTAAATTGTTTTGTTTTCGGTATATGGTTCCTTTTGTTATATATATTTATATATATATATATATTCGCTTGAGCCTATTAAACGTATCGTTTCGTTTTTGTTTCGTTTAATTTTATTTTATATGGTGTATATAAAAAAAATTCTTGCTGCATTTTTATCTAGCACAACATAGATTTTCCAATTGTTTATAACCTATAAAATCAGTTATTATTTCATTTTGTATATGTTTTTATTTAGAATTTCTAAGCAACTTCTGTCTCGGTCTAACCCAAGCTTGTTGTAGCGGGGTTCAAAGGGTGCAGGCAGTAGCAGTATAGTTTACTGGTCTTGCAGTGTTAATATATAATTATATATATATAGATGTACATATATATATTCACTATATTTTGTTTATGTTTTTATATAGTTCAGAGTGTTAAATCAAAAATTTTATTTGAAAATAAAATTATATATTATTTATAAAAATAAATAATAATAATAATTTATAAAAAAAAAATGCAAAAGCCACGTTTTCTGCATTTTGTACACAATATATAGATGTGATTCATGCATGAGTGTGTGTATATATGTGTGTATGTGTGTGTGTGTGAGAGAGAGTGTGTTAAACAAAATGTCGAAAATGTGGCTTAAGCTTAAGATCACAAGCTGTTTTATAGTAGTTGTTGTTGGTTGTTGGTTTTGTCTCACATTTTATTAATTTTAAATCGA
Source organism: Drosophila anomalipes (assembly GCA_035041615.1). Taxonomy (NCBI): domain Eukaryota; kingdom Metazoa; phylum Arthropoda; class Insecta; order Diptera; family Drosophilidae; genus Drosophila; species Drosophila anomalipes. The sequence continues at coordinate 864,339 of JAWNKZ010000254.1, read as the reverse complement.
CACAGAAAATGAAAAAAATTCACCTATAAATTTGTTGTTTGTTTATGTTGAATGCATATGGATGTGTGTGTGTGTGTATGTGTGTGTGTACAGTTTTTGTTTTTATTGTTGTTGTTAATATCTAGTTCAGATGACTTGACTATAGCGTAGTGTAAAATCAAAACTAATTTCACATAGCGTTACACACCGCGCCTCTATTGAAGAAAGAGCGAGGAGCACAAGAAGTATAAGATGGAAAGAGAGAGAGAGAGGGGATCAACCTTTGTCTGTATATTGTGTGTATGTGAGTGCAAATGTAGGTGTATGTGCGTGTATTGTGTGTGTATGTGGGTGTGTGTGTGTATTGTGCTTTGTATAATCCATCATATCTATTTATTTGTTTGCCGCCTTGGCCTTCTTCTCATTGTCGGTGTGAATTTTGTTCTTCAAGTGATCCTTGTAGTCCAAAATGCCGCCCTTCCATTTGGTCACCGTCTCCTTCTCGCACACCCAAATCTCCTCGGCCACCTGTCGACAAACAACAGAAAAATAATTAATAACAAATCTCCAAAAGAAATGAGACGAAACACAAACGAAATTTAAATTCATTTAAATTTACCTGATTGATGAGACGGAAATCGTGACTAACTAGCACCATGCCTCCATCAAAATCATTGATGGCATCCGCCAAAGCATCGATGGTCTCCATGTCCAAGTGATTGGTCGGCTCGTCGAGTAGCAACAGGTGCGGCACCTGCCAGGCCAGCCAGGCAAAGACGACGCGACAACGCTGACCATCCGACAGCTGTCGAATGGGGCAAACCTGCTGACGGCCAGTGAGGCCGTAGCGTCCAATGATCTTGCGCATCTCCTCCTTTTCCTTGACATCGGGAAATGCGCGCATCATGTACTCGAGCGGGCTGGCATCCAGATCGAGCAGCTCATGTAGATGCTGATGATAGCGCGCGATGCGCAGATGCGAATTCTTGCGAATCATGCCGGATGTAGGCACCAGATCGCCATAGAGCAGCTTCAGCAGCGTCGACTTGCCAGCTCCGTTGGGACCCACCAGTGCCAGGCGCGTGTCCAGATCAATGCCAAACTCTAGGTTCTTATAGATCCATGGCGTTTCATCGCTGTACCGAAAGTTCACATTCTATCCGTAAGAAATTCAAATTCAAATTAGTATAAAATTAAATTAAATCAATCAATTTGACGACTCACCTGAACCATGATGACTGGCGGCGGCACCTTGCCGCACGAGGGGAAGTAAAAATTGAGCACCTTGTCGTCGGTGACCTTTTCAGTGAGGCCCTGGGCAACCATTTTGGCCAGCGTTTTCTCCTTGGACTGAGCCTGGCGGGCGAGCTTGGCGGAACCGTGACCGAATCGGGCAATATAGTTCTTCATGTGCGATATCTGATCCTGCTCCCAGTTGTATTGTTTCATTTGGTTCTCCAGCAGTTCCATGCGGGTGCGCACAAATGCCTCATAGTTGCCCGTGTAGTACTTGAGATGCTTGCCGGTCAAATGAATGATGTTCGTGCAGACGCCGTTGAGGAAGTCCTGCGAGTGTGAAATAAGCACCAGAATGCGCTTGTACGTCTTCAGCTCCTCCTCCAGCCACACGCACGCATCCAGATCCAAATGATTTGTCGGCTCGTCCAGCAGCAGCAGATGCGGCTTCACAAATAGAGCGCGTGCCAACGCGATTCGCATGCGCCAACCACCTAAGCGAAATAATACCAGCAATTAGTAAAGATGCAAACCAGTTGGCAATGTCATGTAGCACGTGACTCACCCGAGAAGTCTTTGGCCTGCTTCTGTTGCATGGCCTTGTCAAAGCCAAGACCGTGAAGAATGCGAGCGGCCTTGACCTCGGCCAGATCGGCGGACATGTCATCGAGTCGCTCATAGATATCGATTAGCTGCTCCTGGGCATCGTCCTCCTCGCTCATGGCCAGCTCCTCGGCGAGCTTTTCGAGCTTGATGCGCTCCTCATCGACCTCCATGACGCACTGAAGCGCACTCTTCGTGCTCGCTGGTATCTCGCGCGTCAAATGGAATATATCAATGTGTGGCGGAATGGGTACCTCCCGACCACCAAGCACAGCCAGCAGCGATGATTTGCCACAGCCATTGAGACCAATTAGGCCATAGCGACGACCGCAATTCAGCTCGAGCATTGTGTCCTGCAGCAGCTCAGAGCCAAAGAACGTAATTGAGAAGGTGGCAATTTTCACATCACGCGATCTTGGATGGACAGCCAATGAGCCGGTGCAGGAGCGCGCCTCTGAATTGATCCGTGCCTCCTCCTCCAGTTTGGCGCACAGTTTCTCCTCTTCGGTCAGTTCGCGATCCACACCGTTCACGCCATTTGACTTCTTCGTGGACGGTATCTGTTGGATCTTCTTGTTGCGCGCATCCTTTTTGCGTTGTGCATCGCGTTTCTTAGCGTCCGATGGCATTTTTTTTTATTATTTTCGTTTTGCTCTTTTAAGTCGAATTTACGTTACAATACTTTTGTTGTGTTTCCCAGAGAAATGTGTGTGTTTTTTGTTTTGCCTAAAAATATATATAAATTTATTTCCTGTATGTGCCTAAAACTGTGTGCGTGTGAGTGTGTGTATGAGCTGAAAATGACAGTAAAAGAAAATCACTTAAAATAACATAATTATTAACGTTTAATACTTCAAATAAATGTACTAAGAAATTGGTCTCTTTATGCAAAAATGATTATTTGACACAATCTAACTTGAATTTGCTCCAAATCTTAATTAAGTTAGACCAATACTATGCTAGGTTGAAATTAACTATCTCGATGGATTAAAATAAATGAAAGTAGCCAACGGCAAAACGCGTGGAGGAGAGGGGAATAAGAGGCCACAGCTAAAACGCTGATCAGCAATAAAAACGCACATTTTTGCGGGGATTGTGCTGTGCGTGATTTCATGTCCAGTTTCAAATAATATTGAATAAACAGAAAGCATGTAAAATTGGGTGCAGAAAACATGCTGCAAACGAACATGATGTAAACGAAGGAAGAACAGAGAGGGAGCACGCTGTTTTGGTGACAGTAGATGGCGCCACCAATGTGTGTTAGAGAAACAACTGCTCCAGCAGAACGCCAATTTCTGAAACGAAGACAAAGTGACGCGTTACGATTTTTCATACGTATTAACAATTTGCGACGTCAACTGATGCTTTTCTCTTTTTGTTCTCTGCTAGCTGTTGCTGAGCCACATTTCGCCTTCGTTAGCGCATTTTTATGAATCACACCGACGCGCGTTTGCTCATTGAGATTTGCACAAAGGAATTTCGCTGCAGCTGATAGGTGATGCAGGAGGAGCAGAAGTGTAATAAGTGACAAGGAAAGGGGGTGAAATTGCAACACACACATACACAAAAATATAGGCGCTAGACAACACTTTAACACTTGACTGACTGACGGTTACAGCACACACGCGCACTCACACATATGCAGAAAGACATCTGTGCATATAACATACCTAGGTATGCGTGTGCACATTATTGAATTTTCCACGGATGATTACTAGCATTAAGTCTCACCTTTAAGTTGCTGATATTAACAAAAAAAGAGCGTGTCACGTAGAAGAATTGAAACCAATTTGCATTTGTTGGGTTGTTAATGCTGGTCCGGGCTTCTGAGGGGGCTGCTGCTAGACGGGCTGCTGCTTTACAACGGAACAGGAACACACCGAACACACACACACCAACAGCAGCTGCAAAAAGTGCTGCTACTTTTCTGCCTTTTACCGTTTTGTCCGCCGCACACGTGTTACGAAATAATCGAAAGCAGGCAATCGATGTGTGAGTCTAAATATCGATATATATTAATATATATTTTATTGTGTTATTTTAATATATTTCAATCAAGCCTAATTATTAATAATTAAAGTAAATAGACTTTGATAATTTGTTCGGCTTCATAAGCGTTGAGTTTTATGCTCCAAAAATATATTTTTCGCTGTCTTACACATCGGTATTAACAATATCGAAGCTAAAAATTTAAGTACATAAAAATTATTGATATGACGGTGACAGCATTCGCTTTAAATAGAAGTGCCTGAACTGCGCATGTATATTTTTTTAAAGTTCCTAAATATATTTGCTTTTATTTAAATCTTAAAATGCCGGAAAAATAGGCATGCCGCTTCTTCAACATTTTTCATTCACAATGAAACGTGGCAATGAAAACAAGATTCACCTATCGTTGTGGTTTTCGTCAATCGTTTTGCAACACTTAATTGTAATTTCAAAATGGTGCACATTGCTTAGGCCGTACAATTGGCTGTTGTGTACATTTCGTTCTTGAGCTATTCGCCTGGTCTGAGTGTCAAAAATAGTTTTGATTCAATTAATGCACTATTGGGTGTGTTGTTAAAATATACATCAACTATACATAATGCTGGAAACAAAGAGCATTGCTGCATTGGCATACAATGAGACGCCGCGCAAACGCAAAAGGGAAACTGGAATTGGAACTGGCTGCGCTCCTCAGCCACCCTTAACAAACGAAGAGGCAGCTGCTGCTGTTGCAACTACTGCGTCATGCTTCACTAACGCTGCATTCAGTTCAACGCCAAAGAAACTGATCGGGCGTCGTCGCATTCCCAAGGCGAATGAGAATCTAAATCCATTTGGAGCACATACTGGACTGGAAATCAAATCCATTGCTGAACTGGCGACAGTGCAGCAGCAGAAACAACAGCTGCCAACACCACCACCAGCACAACCACTTAATCCGTTCGAGGTAGTGCGCCATGCCTCCAAAAAAAAGAAGCGCGAGCACGCTTGCTTCGAGAATCCAGGCCTAAATCTTGAACTACCCGAGCGCCAGTTTAATCCATACGAGGTGAGTTTGAGAATTTGTGCTTATGTGTATATGATTGTATATTTATGTCAATTGACTGATATTTATTATGCTGCAGGTGGTACGTTGCGTGGCCACGCCCACTAAGTGTTTTGTTAACGAGGCGCTCAATTTACGCGGCAGCGATGCACCTGCATCCCTGAATCCCTTTGAGATCCATCGACAGAGCGAGATCTCAGCAGCAGCTAGCAATCCAGCGGGCGTAGCTAATCCCGCCCTCGCCGAGGACCCACTGCCAACCACACTAAAAATTGGGCTACCATTTACGCCCACGGTGGGTTGTCGCATCGATTTCAATGGCATGTCGCTGGGCCAGTTGACACCCAGCAAATTGCTGGCCGAAAAGCTGGTCTTCTCGCCGGTACCGCCGCTGCCGCCTCCAGTGGCTACCAAACGCTCGCTGGGCGCCATCAGTGAGGAGAGCAGCAGCATGGATATTGGCAAGGAGCTGGACCGCTATCAGCTGGAACTGGAGAACAGCATCAATGAGGCAAAGCTGCGCAAAAATGGCGTTGTGCTGGAGACAACACAAACGGAGCTGGAAGTAGTGATTGATCAAAAGCAGATGCAATCCAGCGAGCAGTTAGAACGGCGCATTGTATGCACTACTACGCGCAGTCGCACGCTAACCGAGATTATAGAGGCGCCAGAAGAAACAGAACTGGAGGAGCATCCTCAAGAGCCAGTGCACCAGCCGGAGGCCAAGCTAGCCGAGTTGGAGCTTGAAAGTGGCGATGTGGCCTATGCCTCAGAATCGGAGCCAGAGGAGCCAGAAGAGGAGCTGGACTTTAAGGCGCCCGCACGCTTTGTGCGCTCCTATCGCCCAGCAGTCGCTACAATTGCAGTTACTCAATCCAATCCCATTGCTGGTAGCAAGGAATCTCTGCACTCGATTGCCTCCAGTAAATCAGCGAAGTCCGCAGAGCTGAGAGCCAGCAGTTCTGGTCATGGCGTTAGGAACATGATACGGAAATCCATTCGCAAGCTAATGCATCCCATGCAACAACAGCAGCATTCTCAGGCGGCGGAGAAGACCACATCACAAGAGGAGCCAGCAAGCCAACAACACGGCAGCAGCAACCTTATCAGCAGCATACGGCACAGTTTGCGTCGCCGTCCGCAGAAGCTGCAGCCGGAGGAGTACACCCAAGCAGACATATCTATTGTGGATAGTAGCGAGCGGACGATGAAGCTACGCTCCAGCATTCCACAAACCGATTACATGCGCATTGAGCAGCTGACCAACGAGAAGAAGCACACGCTGCGCAACAGCATCCGACGCTCCACACGCGAAGTACTGCGTCATGTGTTCCACAAGAACCAGGATGCCTATGCAACGGCAACGGCCAAGTGAGCCCCTCACATATCACACAACCCCTTCACTACTCACACTACAAGTTCTTTAGCACCCAAAGATTGTCTACAAAGCACCATCCAACCGAAGTTGGTTTTTCGTTCTTATTTTTTTGTCTCGTCTTGATCGAATTTAAGTTTTTTTTTTTGCTATTTCGTAAACATTTGCATTATGATTGATTATTATATGGGCAGCAGAGCTTAAGATATCTATATATAGTTACTTAGCGCCACACAACTGGCTATTTCTGAATTAAAGAGGTTCTTGTGTCAAGCAAAGCATATTGAAATGTACAAATCCCCGGAAATTCATATACTACATTTAAATGATATAGGTTTTTCAAAATTTTTACATTTAATTTTTTGAACTTTTGCCTGATATGATTTAAATCGGCAGACATATCGTATACAAAAATGATATATTCTATTGTTGGAACTTTATACTTACATTTGAAACTAATTCTAAAGATTTGACCAGATATCGGACGAACCTTAGAGACATAAGATAATATTACTTGAATTTTGAATGCACCTTTAGTTAAGTTTTACAAATGTTTTGCACGTTTATTTATACATTTTTGTATGTGTATTCAATAACTATACATTTGTTTATTTTTTTCATTACATAAATGTTATGTACGCAATTATTCTATGCGATGTTTACTTAAATGTGGGCTTATTAGATATGTATTTGGGTATTTCATTATTTCATTTTCAGCTACACAACTCTTATATTTTAGGACGCTACCTTTTGCAATGAACTACCAAAAAAAAAAAAAAAAAAGAAAAGGAGAATCAAGTTCTCTAGAATTTGGAAAACCATCAATCAATATACTAATTAGAAATTTTGGACAGATAGTTTCGTAAAATATTCAAGTATATAAATTTTTGCATTTCTACTTTTGTGAAATATTTATTAAATTGAACACAATTAATTTTTTGTATGTATGCACAATTCTATAGGATTTTTTACCTATCTAAAGCCAATATAATAAAGCATGTATACAAATATATGTATGTCTTCAGCATATCGGTTCAGCAAAAAAAAAGTTATATTTCACTATGGCAAGACAAAATCCATTAGCCTATTTAGACTTAAATTCCAAAAATTAAAATTAGCTTAGTAAAGATCTTTGAAAAGTATAAATAAATAAGATATTTTTGGGATTTCTAATTGAGGGCAAGCAGCGAAAAATATCTTTTAAGATAGTAAATTATTCCTAAAAAACACTTATTTTGTTAATTTTTAAGGCGATTTTGAAAGGTGTAAAAAAAAATGTTCCGAGGGAGTTCTCCTCTTGGGTAAGTTGCCTTGGGGCCTACTTGTAAACGGTCTGTAGAAGCGGCCGTCGGCGCTGATCGATCGGCTTGTAGGCGTGCTGATAGACACTGGCCAGGCGCCAGTGTTCCGGATAGCCGCCCTGTCCAGCGCCGCCGCCCTGGCTGCGAAATGGCGGCACCAACGTATCGATGTCATAGTTCTTCTTGGCATATGGCGGTCGGGGTCGGGGCACGACGAGAACGCGACCAGCGCCGCCCATGCCACAATCACCAGAGATGCCCACAAAGTCGCCGGATGCATTCAATTTGGGCATGCCGGCGCGAAAGGCAGCTTTGCTCCCCAGACAGTGTCCATGCCCATGTTCATGCCCATGTCCATGCCCGTGTCCATGCCCGTGTCCATGCCCATGGCCATGGGCTGAAGGGCAGCATTTGGGCGCTGGCGCCACTTTGTGGCAGAGTCGTCTAGCCGGACGCCGGAGCAGTTGATCTCGTTTGCAGCTGGGACCGGTGGCATGGGTGCAACCGTGTGGCGCCGCCGATTCACCGGCACAATCATTATCTGGTCCAAGATACTTTTCGCGCAGCGCCTGATACGCCTTGTCGCCCAGCAAGGGCGATGACTGATATTGTTTGGCCATGCGATTGCCAGGCAGGCCAAAAGTAACGCCACCACCGGCCCCGGAAGAGGAGCCGCCGCCCAAGGCGGGCGCACGCCGGCAATGGGAGGCGCTGGAATCGCGTGAAACGCTCCGGGCACGCGCCGCTGGTGGAGAATAGTCGCAATCGCAATTATTGTCACGATCTATTTGTCGTCCGGCAAAGTCGGACTTGCGGCGCAGAATGTCCTTGTCAAAGAAGTCCGGTTCGCCGAGGGTGCTGGTAAAGACGCCAGCAGATCGGCCCAGCTCCGCATTTGCTTGATCGTCGCGTGGTGTCTTCACGCAGGTGAAAACTGCCGGCCCGGCCGAGTCATTGGAGCCATCTATGTGCCTGGCCAGACGCGGTTCGTCGCCGGGATGCGCCGGCTTAAAGTCCCAGCCAATCGCTAGATCCATGGCGCCCATTTTCTTGCTGGGCGCGGAGCCAATGCCCCGAAAATGATCGCCGCCAAATGCCTTGGGCAGGACACCGCTGCCGGTCTTGGGCCGATAGACACGCATCTTGGTGCAGTGGGTGGGGCCGGCATTGTGGGTCTTCACACCGACGCCCGTCGCAATCGGATCTATTTCGAGAGCGAGTCCGCCATGACCGCCACTTATCTGTGCCTTGCGATACGCCAGATCAGCGACACAATCCGGCAGCGGCTGATGATCGAGATTGTCCTGATGCATACGCTTGGCCAGTTCAAAGTTGGCATAGGCCGGCACCACCGGCGATGGGCAGCGCTCGTTGGGCTTCTCAGTGATCGAGTGCAGCGGCATTTTACGACTTTGCTCCGGATCAACGGAGCTGCCAGCTGCAGCTGCAGGCGTGCTTACAATCGGCAACGAGATGAGATCCCTGCCGGGTGAAAACTCAAATTCGGAAATGTCCAAGCTGTTGTGGCTATTGTTTAGCTGTCCCGTGTATTTCGCCTGTGCGGCAGCCAGCGCCGGAAACTGTCGTCCCGTCGCCGAGGTTACCTCACGTGCCGCCTCCGCCGTTGCCCGATATTTGTCCAACGGCTGCGTATCCGGCTCACTCAAATACAAGCGGCTCAGTGGCAAATCCCGCTGCAGGACATGCTCGGGTCGTTTCTGGTCAAGCAGCAGCTGCTGATGCGATGGCAGACGGTACTCCGGCTCGGTGAGATCTCCGGGCGTATAGCTCAAATCAGGTAGCTTGTAATTGCTGCCGTTGCTGGCGACCGCTGCTTGCGACATGGTTGATGATGTTGTTATTATCCACGATTCAGTTTCAGTTTCAGTTTTGAGTCACAATTATCACTTAATATTTTCTTCTTTTTTTTTTTTTTGGGTGATTTTGTGAGTGAAAATAATTGGATCGATGATTGATGATGGATGATTGATGATGGATGATGAATGCACATGAAAGTGTTTGTACATACTTATATACATATGTCAATTTCTGTTTGTTTTTTAACTGTGCTCAAATCGTTTTCAATTATATGTTTTGTGAGATTTGTATGCAATTTTAAAATATTTGTAATCAAAAAAAAAAAGTATTTAATTTATAAGTAAATGAAAATGCAATAAAACCGAAGCAATCTACAAATCTACAGACAAAAAACAAATATGCTGTGGCGAATCCAAATCAATTCCAATTTGATTAAATTTAATGGTTCGAAAGGGGATTTTCATATATTGCAAGAAAGTTTGAATGGTAAATCATCATTTATTGATTTGATGTCTACAGTTGCTAAAGGTGATGCTCTGAGATCGGCGAATGAACTGGATATCATCATAGACATTTAAATACCAACCAAATGCTGCGTACAGGATATCTCCTAGTCAGGCATATTCCCCATCAGAGCATCAAATGTATTCTAAAGTTTAAAGGTTGTTAAATAAATGTTTATTGAAGTGCAATTTATTGTTTCTAAAATTGGGTGAAATGTGTCAAATTATTTGGGTTTTGACTTGGATGTTGCTGGGGCGGCCTTGGTTGTTGACTTGGCGGTTGACTTGGCAGCTGCTGATGCTGCTGCTGGGACTGGAGCGGTGACCTTCGTGGGCTTGGTTTTATCGATGGGCTGGTCTTGCTGGGGCTGGTCCGGTATGAAAGTGCCGCGACGATTGTACTCAAAGGCGGTCACAGGACGCTTGCGCAGCTTCTTGCTGTATTTCGAGGAGGCCTCGCCCACACGTGGAATCTGTTTCTCATTGGGCTGCGGGTAGGGGTGGGGTTGTGGTGTGCAATCAGTGCGGGTTGCAAGGGGTGTGTCTTAAATTGTATACTATAAGCGTGACACAAAACAACACACAAAATACAACTTAACATGATATAATTGGAAAATCTGAATATATGAAATTGATATTCCACACATTATTCGACTATTTCCACAAGCTTTTTAGCTTTCAACACGATAATCGAGGCAGAATCGCGTTTCTAGAGGTCAAACCATGCTTCAGAATCTATAATTTTTGCAAATCGAATTACTTTTGATAAATAATTTTGGGAGAATAGAATTTTAAAATGAAAATCGAGTCAGAATCGCGTTTCCAACCTCAAGTATAGTATTAATTTCGAAATGAAACCAAGATTAAAACGCTCTGATTATTGTAATTCGGTTGTTTCAAGTTTTGACAGTTCCAAAAAGAGAACCAGGACAGCAAATTTTTCTCTTAAAAAAATGATTCAACTACGAGAAGACTAGTGAGTTTCTAGTGAGTGGTTTTCGTGTTCGTGTTCGTGCCCGTGTCGTGCCCGTGTCGTGTCGTGCCGTGCTCTGTACTAGTTTTGACTCACCTTTGGCAGGCACTTCGTATGCTTGCACTTCTTGTGCAGCTCGTTGATGGCCAGCATCTGTTGGAGGCCCTCACACTTGGTCTGGCAGTCGGCTGGCCGCTGCCAGGATGGATCGTCTTTTATGCCAAGTGTCTCGCGTAAGTCACAAGGATGTGGTCGCTCCCGCTGGCAGCAGCACAGATCACGAGGATACTTCCAGTATTTGTGCCGTCCGCTCAAACACTGATTGTACAAGTCAGCAAATCTGCGCGTAATCCTCAGTGGCAGATGATATGTGCCACGATATTGGCCCAAGAAGTTGCCGTCCCTGCGAGTATCAAATTCCAATCAAAAGCTACACAATTGAACTAACAATTTATTAACAATCACTTCTTGTTTTGTTTTATATTTTAAGTACACTCTAGTTCTTAAATCAGTTCTGATATCGATTGATTTCTCCGCACAAAAATGTCGAAAAACACCCCAAAGATACTCTGAATTTGAGCTCAATTTTATGCTGAATAATTACGAATGTTTATTATGATTATAACTCGGATACCTGCACTGCGACCTACTAAATCTATTGTGCCCCTAGGTGAGCCTGTAGCTGCTCCATCAACCCCAGCTTCTGCACAAATTCGAGAATCTTTGTTGGGTCGAGGGCTTCTATGTCTTTGGAGCTCATAACATGCATCCCTAGAACTCTACAATTTCTTCTAGTTAAGGCGACACACTCTGCTAGGATGTGCATTGAGGATTCTTTCTCGCTTTCACAAAACCTGCATAGTTAGCTACTATAGACACCTAGTTTAGTTAGGTGACTACTTAGTCCCCAGAAAAAACATCCCCACCCAAAAGACATCTGGCTTGTCGGAGTCCTGGTGTCACTGCCCAGCTCCGTTGTCGCCTCTGTCTGTCTTCGCTTCTAAGTTGCAGTCGCATTATTTCGAATGTAAAAATGTTGTAATAGCTTAAAGTGAAGTCAACGGGAAGAAGTCAAGATAAATATGATGATGAACTCACCGGGCTGCTGTGGCCAACAGATGTCCGTTCTTATCGGCAATGGGCTTCGAGTTCTTGTGCAGGTTGCGTGGACGGGGCGGAAAGAAGCGAGGATATTCCCAGTTACTGACGCTCTTGGCCCGAAATTCCCGTTCGTACTGCAAAATTAAAAGAGAGAGAGAGAGAGAGAGAGAGTGAGATGAAGAGAGAGAGAGAGAGAGAGAGAGAGAGAATCATTGCAGTTGCTTAAAGCTAGGTGGGTCAAGTCAGGCAGCCACCTGCTGCAATTGCAAAACTAAAACCGTTATTTATGGGCGCTAAGCAAGCCAATTGATAAAAAGCCAAACAGGACGCAAAGATAAACCGAAACGAACCGGAACCCTCCCCTTGAGTCCAACCCTCGACCATTGCACGACGATTACACGACGTAATCGTAATCTCCGCCGTGTTGCAACATGTGTAAAAAAAGCGAATTTTCTCTAATGCCACTTAATGCCTTGTTTGTGTTTGCCTTTTTAAACACAGACAGCACAGACGGCAAACAGAAACAATAATAATCATAAGCTCGAATAATACTCGACTAGAAAATATCCCTTAAATCAATTTGAAGAGAAAAACTTGAAAAATATATATATATATATATGTATCTTACAAAATGCTTGCATGAATATATTGCTTAAATATTACCAAAATATCGGGCTTAAAAATAATAGAATAATAATGTGACAATCAATAAATAACATAATTAACTGATATATATTCGTTATTGTTCCTGATTTTTTTTTTCAGCTGCAACTATTTTGTTAATGCTAGCATATTTAATAATTCATGATCAAGTATCATAATTATATCTTGACAGTACAACTATTTTAACTACAGTTTTGCCTGCTTGACACTGACTACTTGTATTTTTCCAAGGTTAATGTGTATACCCCAGCTAACGTTTTACCCTAGGGTATCAAGAGACGCACAAGCAAGCAGAAAAACCGGAACTGGCAATTGATGCCAGTCCTTGTTAAATCCTTGGCTTGCCTTCAACCATGGATCAAAGTCATGTGCAATCATTTATCAGCATGGCTTTAAGCTCAGCAGCTGTTGCTTCAGCCCCACCTCCCTCCCTCCCTAGCTCCAAAAAAAAGAAAAGGAAAAAGTTTGCTGGAGCGTTTTCTTGATCTGAAACTTCCCACGCAAACGTAATTTCAATTATATCAAATGCAAATTGTATGTTGGTAATACAATACGCAGTGGCACGCCCACAGCGCCCACGATGCTGCACGTGGCAAGTTGTCAACACTTGATGGAGTTGCGAATGATTGGAGAGCTTGATTGAGTGCGTGCGAACCAGGAGCAGCACGTATGAACAGGAACAGGAACAGGAACAGGAACTATGCAGATGATTCCGACACGCGCAACCGACCACAATGCGTGTGGCGTAGCAAGTGGTGGGAGAGGGGAGAGCATTGTTGCTGTTGTAATTAAATTTGCACGGCAATTACACAACAAGGCGTGAGTGCGAAGTGAGACGAGGAATGAAGGAAGAACGGATCAATCCCACTAGCCAGAAGTATGTGTTTGAAGTATACTTGACCGAGCGTAAAATACAAATTGATTTTAAACTCAATTAGCAACAAAACGGAAGGCGTCCAACTGTTAGCACCACAATAGGATGAACAGCACCCAGCAAACAGATAACACTACCAAACTGGCAAACACAAAACGATAGCCCATCCCCCGACACAAATGCGTTGCTAGTCCGGGCGGGCAGGCAGCTAAAGCGATGATTTTTATGTCAACCCTCTGGGGTACAATTTATCACATGCTGCCTGCAGGATTAGACAGTCAAAAAGCTACCAAGTTGCACGTGCACTCGACCAGCCTGACTAGCGGACTACTGTGACTGCTGGTCCTGCTTGTTGGTACTACTGCACTTGTGTCACTTGCCACTTGCCACTTGCGCCCCCCCCCACATCCACCTAGAGTTGGACGTTTCTCGTGTTTTGATGTTTATCGTGACTCACGACAAGCAACTTTGGGGAACGTGACAAGGACAATCATGGGAACAGCATTCAAAGGATTTTTAGACTATACTGAAGCTAATGGGTCAAAAAAGCTTAAGCACGGTGTTTTGGAAAACACGAGCTGCAAGTCCGGAAAAATACACCTTCAAGGTGAAAAGATATAAGGAAATTTGCTGATGCAATTCTTCGATTTTCATACGATGAACTATTAAATCAATTGTCGAGAATAGAATAGATAGAAATATTGTTGTTTTTTTCTGCAAATGTGAAATAAATGACAACCAACAAAATAAAATGTTAACAAGAGAAATAAATTGAATTGTCCATCTCTACACACACACACACACACACACACACACACACACACACACACAACTCACATTTACTATCGTGCGGCTCGAGAAGCAGACGAAGGGGGCGGAGATGAAGGAGGCTGAGTGGGCTACACTTAAGGTAATTTCACGCACTGCAGACGCTTAACTCCACAATTGCTGCAGCACAGTTGGAGAGTCTTTCGTTTCCAATTCCAATTCGAATTCCAATTCCATTTGCAGCAGGTTTGCGCAGTTCTCCAATCAATTTTACTGGGCGTGGGCGTGGGCGTTCTCAAAACAGCTGTCAATTTGTGCGTCTTGGCGGTGGCAGAATTGCAATTGAAATGCCATTAAATGTATACAGTTGCAATCATCGAAGGGGGATGCTTGATATCCTTGATGCCCCAGCAAAAAAGAAGATGAGAGCCAACAACAACAACAACAACAAACCGCTCAAATCCCGTTAAGACTTGGCAAGCGTTAAATTCCGTTAGAACGTTTTCTGTCGCCTTGTTTGTGGACATCGAAAAATTGTATGAAAAATAACTGTAAACGAGTTGCGTGGCAATCGGACCTGGTCGGAATACACGGTGCACCGTTACCTACCGTTACCAAGTAAATAAACTTTACTGTCGCTATTTGGCGAACTTGCTGCAGGGGAGGGAAGAGCTGAGGATAGGAGAGAAGAGGTGCCACTCCTAAGTGACAAGAACAGGCAGCAAGGGAATCGGTAAGGAAACGCAAATGGGAGCGGGAATCCAGCTAGAGCTGACTGCCGACAAAAGCGTCCAAAATGTGCAAAACTACAAAGAAACTATACAAATCACAATTAATCGCATTTTCTTTACAAAGGTTTCAATAACATCGATCAGATGGCGAATTTCTTATCTGAAAAGCGTTTTCTGCAAACCTCAAATTCGCAAAGTATTTCAGTCAATCATGAAATAATCTTACAATAAAATCGAATTAGTTTGAATCAAGAGTTGAAGAAGATTAAGATTAAATTAAGAAGGTCGACTTTGAAATCAAAAAAACAGCTATACCCCAAGTATATATTATGCCACCCTCAATCAGATCAAAAATCGTTAGCATATTAAATAATAAGTATTTGTTGTCGCCTGTTCCGTCGTGCTCTTTATTTATAGAAGTAGAGCCTGGTACTCAGAGACAGAGACAGAGACAGCGATAAGCTGAACATATAAGTTGGGCCCTGTCGCTTTTTTGACTGTTGTTCTGCTTATTCGTGGCACAGATTGGGGCCACGTTGCCATGTTAATGTTGTTCTTGTTGTTGTTCCCGTTTCTGTTGCTGTTGTGGGCGTATGCCAGATGATTACATATATTTCTATATGTGTAGGATTAAAAAGTTCCAACTTTTGGTAAACTTTTAGCAAAGTTTATAAGTGAACAATTATACGAAAAACAACTTAAATCTTATGTCATGAGAAATAAGCAACCAATTCTCCAACAGGGTATGTACAAGTCGATCACGTTATCTACGTACGCCACTCTTGAGCTAAATTTAATACTTTAGTGCCCGTACCAAGCGAATTTCGGTTACCGCCCGCTCAATAAATAATACGCATGGCGCCAAAATAGACCAAGCGTATGGCAAAGATGGCGTCTTCAATTGGGTTACATTTACAGTTAGTTACCTGCTTGACAGGTGGCAACGCTGTCCAGCTCTCTTTCTGTCTCTCTGTCTGTTTCTCTCACACACACACACACACAGCATCCATATTGTTGGAATCTAATTGCTCACCTGCATTGCACTAAAGTTGAATGACATTTCAGTTCAAAAATTTCGAATTTGGAGAGCACAAAATAGCACCGAAATCTGATAAAATAAGCGAAAACTATGACAACAGAATACAAATTTCGAAATATATATATTTTGACAACTTATCGAATTTGGAAGAATACAAAAAAACACATTCACATCACAGGCAACACCCACTTTGATCCATAATGGGGCGTGGCTTTCACTGCGCACAGCAGCCAAAGGATGTGGCATACAGTCATACCTAGAGAATAAAGCATTATGCTTATGGGGGTTGCAAGCAGTTGGGGCATGGTGTATGGGGTATGGGGTCAGAGCTGTGGGCAGCAGCTGGCGCATTGCTTGCCAACAGAAAAGCAAATGAATAAATTGCCAATGCCAGCTGAGCCACCAAGCTAACAAATAAAAGTGCTGCACTGCACATCCTACGCGACCATCAAATACCCTGTTCATTTGTACAATAAAGATGAGTAAATATTGAATCACAGCGTATACAAATATATATATATATATACCATTGTGCACAACTGAAATGAAAAAATTGCTCTAAAAATTGTGAAGATTTGCAATTAGAATGAAATATTCAAGTTTTCTAAGATCTCTCATTTGTAATAGAGAGTAAAATTTGCTTAGAATATTAATATAAAATAATTTCACTTGATTGTCTGCTTCAAGTCTTAAATGCCCCAGCTATGCATCTTCTGTTGTAGGGTATAATCTAAAGTTGTGAACAGGGAAAAGAGGAACTCATTTATGTACTGTACAATATACATGTGTAATAATTAATTTATTGTTGTTGCGCATTGGATAGACACATAAACAAATATCACGTATTAGATGCTATACAAAAAAAGACAAAAAAAAATACTATATATTAACTAGAGCTAATCTAAGACTTCTGATAGAGACTATGTGTAAATGTATATATATATATATATATATATATATACATATATATATATATTAATTGTTAGACGAAGGAAGAGTTAGAAACATGGCGCCTGGCAACTGGCTGCAGCTGGAGGCGTTGGCGGCGTCTCAGGGTGTCTCCAGCACATGATTCAGATACGCTATGTAACAGATGGCTAGCTTGAGTATCTCGATCTTGGATAGCTTCTTGTCCGGCGGCAGTGTCGGCAGCAACTTCCTCAGCTCCGCAAAGGACACATTGAACGCCTCAACGCGAACCCGTTCGCGTGTCGCGTGCGCCGTGCGATATTTGAGCGTGGCACGGCGACGCCGGCGACGCTCCTCCCGCGACAGACCCACCAACTCGGAGGGATCCAGATGTGCAACGGGCACGGTGCGGCGACGTGGTGCCGGCGTCGGTGGCGGCGGTGGTGCCGGCTGAGCGGCCGTCTCGCAGGCGATGCGCGCCTGAAAGCGCTGATCAATGTCCAAAGTGGTGCTGGCCGCATAATCATCGCCGCCAGAATGCTGCCCATGTCCATGGCCATTCGATAGCGCATTGTTCGCGGCAGCCAACTCATCGTCCTGGTCCATATAGTAGCGACTCAGTGAGATGCTCTGCGGCGGCGCCGGTGCCAAATGCGTCATATCGTATACCATGTTGAGCTGATCCTGCACCTGATCCACTTGCTCTGACTGCGCTGCACACTGTTAATTATATAAGAAATATCAAAGTCTTATAAACATTTTTGATTAATACTGAGCTTCAGTTCTGACAAAGTTGTGGCTGCTTAAAGTCTTTACCCATCCCCAAATGCAATCACTCAAGAAAGAGTTTTCCGGTGAACATCTTGTTTCGAAATGTAACTGCAGAATTAAACTAGATGCCAAACCATGTTTAATAAAGCAATGCTTTGTAAATTGATTTAGTTTTCACAAAATTATAGCTGTGGAAAGTTTTGATTCGTCTTCAAATCGGTTTTCTAAATTTAAATGTAGTTATTATAGAGACCAAACCGTATGTACAACAATTCCTGAAGATGTCATCCCCTCATCCCACATCCCACCGTTCCACGCCCCTCCACCTAACCGCAAATTAAGCAAACTGCGCGAATTTTAGATGCATTATTTATGGTTTTCGGTGAGTTGGGCATTAAAGGGTGCACGGCTGGCAACCCCTCGATTGACGCGACCCCTTTTCTATACAACCCACTTTTCACGTTGGTCACGTGTCCTGTTTGCCTTTCCTATTATGCGTTTTCATTTGTTTTTATTGTGCTTAGTGTATTTATTGTTTTTGTTCTCATTTATTCGCAACATATTTTCTCACCTACACAAATAACTGAACAATCGTCACGTTTGTATTTATTTTGGCCCGCGGGAGTTGAGCATTCGAACCCTTATGTGATTTGCGGTTTAATGGGGCTATTCTTCACAAAAAAACTCACACAACTTGCACTAAAATCAAAGTGTTCTTTGAAAATGGATGCACGCTATCATTTTTTAAGTCTTGGATCGTAACAATTGTATGGATTGCGATTCATCAGATATAAGGCCTACGCACACTTGAAATAACTTTAAAAAAAATGTATATATGTATTTTTATATATAAAATCAATTCGTTAATTCACTTGGACTGCTTACAAGAATCGCAATCAGACGATTTCCTGGTTTTTATAACGGTAAATGAAGTCCTGCACGCTCAAAACTTTGCCGCCGAACTGAATTGATGTGAGGATGTTGCAGCATCATTTATAGAGCAAAGGATTTGCAACCCTTGTGCGGATGGCATGAGAGCAGCCAATGGCAGCGAACATCCTCGCTGTGAAAAGCCAATCAAAACAACAAAATGGCGTCGAGCATTGTGATATTGTGATAGTAGTTCCGCCCACAACACAAGGCTGCCATCTGGTAATCGAGAATATTGTAATATTGTTCCATAAGCATAAACTCTCGTAAAGTACAAATAATAAGCAAATCTTAATTATTTCTTTAAGATCAGTTCATTTCTTTAAGATCAGCTCACTAACAGATTTGCTGGTAAACATAAGCCAGAGTGATTATATAAAATAATTTAAATAACCGTTGTTTTTGTTAAGTTAAGCATATGAAATATGTTTTTTTTCGGGCTTTCGAAAACATTATCGGTAATTAATCTATCGATAGGCTTTAAAATCAGCAGCAGTGTGAATGGCAAAACTGCTTTGCAGCCCTGGCACGCTTTCATAACCAATCAGCTGCTCGTCTCGCTGCTGCCACTGTTTTCAATTATTTGTGTTAATATTTCTGAAATAAAATGAACTCGTTTAGGTTATTGACGCCACTACAGCTAAGCCTGACAGTGGCACGCACCTATGGCAAACACAATAAGAAGTTCTTGTACAAAGATGGCAAGAAATACGAGGGTATTATATACTATCCCAGGTGAGTGTTGAACCGGCATACAAAAAAAAATTGACTAAAGAAAGCACAAGCTTATAGAACGCCCGATCATCAAGATCCGCCCGTAGATCCCGCCAAGCTGTTTCGAGTGCAGCGTATTAAACCCGTCAAAGGTAATCCATTCTGGGAGAAACGCATACTTAAGGATCTGGGGCTGGATGGCAAACAGAGCGACTTTGCCGTCGTCAAAAACATACCGGAAAACAATGCACGTCTGTGGAAAATAAAGCATCTAATTAAAGTAACGCCCGTCACGTTTCCCTATGGCGAGCCCACGGCCAATGATATCAAGCACACGATACTCAAGGAGAACGGCGAGTGCCTGGTGACAAAGGACATCGGACCTGTAAAAATGCGCGACGCCGCACGCGATGCATTTGACCAGCAGGCCAAGCGCATGGACACCGAGCTCCTGCGAAAGGACTCGCGACTTAAGTGGCTGAATCCATGGTAAAACTAGAATTCATTTAAGTTTTATTGTATAAAAACACATTGTTCGTTAATTCACACATATATATTGATTGATTGATGATTGTATATATAATCAACAAATCGAAAGCAAGTACAGCTACCATTACGTGCGAGGCTCGTTGGCGACAATAGCAACCTTTTTTTCAATAGTCTTACAACCGGATGTTGCAAACAAACTGTGCTTGGGATCATAATTAACAGCGCTATTAACAACATTGTTTACAGCATCGGGTGGTGGATCAATATGCCATCGATTAAATTCTGCCTTCACACACTGCACAACATGTGCTTTTTCGAGCGCCAGAAATGGTATATAATGATCAATGACATGCGCCTCGATCATATGTGTCTTATGTAGTCCGCCATGCATATTGTAGGCAGACTTGGTGAGCATCTCCTCAAAGTCGGAGAGTCGTGTGTCCTCGCGCCGTGTGCCCTTTTTCATTAGATCGGCCAGATGATCTGAAATCCGTATACCCGCTGTGTTGGACAGAAATATGAAAATGGCTTTGGTATGGTCAGCGTCCCCCACATGGCCCGCGTAATCCACCAAAGATGTCAGCGTATCAAAGACGCCAATCGGCATTTTGTCTACCTCATCGAATATGAACAGTGAACGTGGACAATCCTGTATGCTCTCACGAACCTCTCGATTTATGCGCTCCTTGTACTCATTTAAGCGGGCGGGATGCGCGAAATCCGCTCGACCCAAATACTTGTGAACGAATTTGCTTTTGGTACCTGCCAGGAAAAGCGCTTCCGCTATTTGATCGGCAACAAAGCTCTTGCCGGTGCCTGGCGTCCCATGGAAACTCATCACAAGCGGCTTACGAGACGGGCTGTTCGATCTGAGGTGAGCATCGAGAGCGGGAAGAACGTGTTGACTCACCATATGCTGTCCAAAGAGACTTGTAGACAGCGATTCATGTAGCTCTGTGAAATGGATTTGTCACTGGTGGTTGGCACCACAAATTAAGTCAATCACTTACTGTTCATGTCAGCCGGAATGCTTCGGTTATCACAGCACTCATAAAACCGACAATAGGTTTGACTTTTGAAATACCCAAGTCCAAGAGCCGTGCCCAAAATAGTAGCACCAATGCTTATTGGCTCTATCGATGTAACAGTTGTAGGAATAACAATACCAACAATCAAATAGAAATATAAATTTATATTGCATCTATTTGTAAAAGACATTTTGCAGCTACTTCTATTGCGATACTGGCCAAAGCTTTCGATATATCAACAAATACACCAGAAAAATGTATCGATCTTAAAAGCTGGTTTCAGATCATTTGGTTGAAATGTAAGCCTATTTTCGGACAAAACTTTAATATATAATTTGACTCCAATTATATACTAGTCATTCTGTGAATCGATAGTTGTCTGTCATCGTTACTCAATTAAAGCGATAATTCGCATGCTGAATATTCGTCCATCTCTAGTACCGGACGGTCTTCTGCGGGTGCAAAGTAAATTTGTAGAAAATATACTTTAATTAATAAGTGAATTATGACGGAGCTGCTTATAGATCCCGACATACGCGTTTGGGTATTTTTACCCATCGTGCTTATCACATTTCTGGTCGGCATAGTGCGCCATTACGTATCCATTCTGATATCGACACAGAAAAAGGCTGAGATGACCCAAATCATGGACAGGTGAACGAAGTTCATATGATAATAATGAAAATTGTATTTATTATGATTTATATTGTTTTTATATTTTGTGGTCACAGTCAAGCCATGATTCGTGCTCGATTGCTGCGAGAGAATGGTAAATATCTGAGTGCCCAGTCCTTTTCCATGCGAAAGAACTTCTTCAATAACGAGGAGACGGGCTATTTCAAGACACAGAAACGCGCTCCGGTCGCCCAAAACTCTTCGGCTATGCTGACGGACATGGTTAAGGGTAATTTTATTAATGTGCTGCCCATGGTCGTTATTGGTGGCTGGATTAATTGGATGTTCTCCGGTTTTGTGACCACCAAAGTACCATTCCCACTCACCCTGCGCTTCAAGCCAATGCTGCAGCGCGGCGTGGAGCTGGCCTCATTGGACGCCGCCTGGGTGTCGTCGGCATCATGGTATTTCCTGAACGTGTTTGGATTGCGCTCCATTTACACCCTAGTGCTGGGCGAGAATAACCATGCGGACCAGACCCAAGCACAGGCGGATGCAATGACTGGCGCCGCGATGACCATGCCGCAGGATCCCAAGGCGGCATTCAAGGCCGAATGGGAGGCACTCGAGATCACAGAATATCACAATGCGCTGAAGAACATCGATGCGGACATGATGAGCATTGCCAACGAATCGAGTGCCTCCTAGCTGTGCCCAAAGAAACGCAAACTGCAGGCCAGCAGGCAACGTGCGTTTGCAAGGTTAACCATCAGCAAAATTTAGATGCGTATTTTAACAAGCTAAACAAAATAAATCAAAACAAAATTCCGTTTCGAGTCAAGAGTCTTGCATTAAACGTACTAACTGTGTACGAAATATGCTTAAGTTGTGAATCTGCCACGCCCACGTCTATCATAGATTATCCTTTAAGATGCGGTTATCGTGTTAAGCAAATAATGTGTATAATTTATACAAACAAATAAAGTAAAGTAGAACGAAGAATATTACAATCAGATTAAAAGGAATACCCTCTTTAGATGCTGATCCGACACCAGTAATCTATTGTACCACAACTATATGCTATTTGAAGTAGAATCATTTAAAGATGTAGCTTACTTGTTCAACAACATAAAGTAAAACATACAAATAATAACTAAAACAAGTGCAATCAAATGTTCGATAAAAAAAATTAATTATT
Source organism: Drosophila anomalipes (assembly GCA_035041615.1). Classification (NCBI taxonomy): domain Eukaryota; kingdom Metazoa; phylum Arthropoda; class Insecta; order Diptera; family Drosophilidae; genus Drosophila; species Drosophila anomalipes. The sequence goes on along the minus strand of JAWNKZ010000254.1, from coordinate 841,687 downwards.
ATGCTCACTTTAAAATATCCCTTAAAAAATTGGTTTATATTCGCTAATAATTCTTATTTCCAGTATTCTCCACAAAACTTTAAAAATTAATTAATGTAATCAATTTTACTTTAATGATTACCATTAAACAGTTTTACCATTAACAGAGTTTTTAAGAATGTGGAATATGGTATATTAAAAAAATCGTTTATTAAATTATTTATCTCAATTTCTAGACCTTAATAATCCACTGAATTTGTGTTAAAATGCAAGATAATAAAGTAGAGCAAGTTAAATGATTGGTGATCAATGACGTTACTCTATGGCGGCTATCACAAGCTTTTTAGCAGTGTGTTCTACGTGTTCCTAAGAGCAGCTAAATTGAGTCGATTATTGATGGAAATGTCCTATGTGTATTTAGTTATAGATCCCATAATAGCCAGTGCTGAAACATTAAATCATAAATGAAGAAAATTCGAAAGAAGTAAAGAAGTTCGAGGCGGGAATGTTTTGTTACTGTGACTGCACAATTTTCCATAATATGAAACATAATTAGTGCAGGTATTTTAATTTTTAATTTATGCAGTGCATAATAGAGCCCAACTATCGTATAGTCAATATGCAATTTCGATCATTCAATGTTAATCGCATTTATATCGATAAATTCAAGAAATTGGCAAGCGTCGTCGTTGTGACTTGTATGCGCACCAAATTTCTTTTCAAATTTCAAGTTAGAAAACCGTTCGGAAGCTACAATGGCCGGAACGCAAGTGCTGCTGGAGACCTATCAGGGGCAAGGCAATAATAATGCCACCAACATTGAAGCTACAAAGGCAGCAATCAAAAAAATGCTGGTACGCATCGAACGCTTTCAAATGCGCGTACGCAAGCACATAGATGAGAACTATGCCGATTTTATGCCCAATCACACATCGCCGGACATTTTTCTGGAGAAGTCGAGTACATTTGGTGACGAGATTAGCGATCTGCTTGCCACTGTTGGCAACGAGGGCCTTTCCGTATTAAGTGATGCCAGCGTTGAGCTGGCAGCGTTGAGTCGCGATCTGCGCGAGAAATTGCTCGGTTTGCGTGTTAGCGAGCACATACTGAAGCTGGACGATCTGTTCCAGTGCGTCGAGGAGGCCAAGGCGACCAAGGATTGTCTGGTGGTGCTTGATCTGATGGGCAGGCTGCGCAGCCTGATCTACGGCGAGGGTACAAGCGATGACATCTCGCCAGATGTGGAGCGCATCTTTCAGTCGCTGGAGTGCTACGAGTCCATCAAGGTGAAGTACCACGTGCAGGCGCACTTGTTGCAACAGAATCTGCAGGAGCGCTTCGATCGTCTCGTCAAATTGAGCTGCAAATCATTTCCCACATCCAAGTGTGTGACGCTGTTGATCAGCAAAGACGAGGCATTGCTGCAGGACATTGTGATTGCGCTCTTCCAGGAGCGCTACAATCCCAACAACCTGTGCGCCTTTCTGCTAGAGAACTGCATCGAGCCGCTAATCCAGAAGCCTGTCTCTGTCGAGTACAACGAGAATGCCAAGGATGGTAGCCACATACAGTTAACGCTTTCCTACTCCATCAAGGAGCCGGACACATCGTCGCTACTGCGTCCCAGCTATAAGGACGTGTTTGAGCACTTCCGCCTGCTGCTGCAGACGCTGGGCGGCATCAATAGCAGTCTGAATGGCACACAGCATGTGTTCACCGTTATTGGCGATCATGTTAAAGAGCGCATGCTGCAGCTGCTCCTCGATGAATGCCTCATACCGGCGGTGCCGGAGACTATGGATGAGTATAACAGCTCCACACTATGCGAAGATGTTGCCCAATTTGAGCATCAGCTAGCCGACACGTTTCTCATCAATCCCGAGCTGGACACAACGCTGAGCGAGTTTACCAAGCAATTCGACACCTACTATCGCAATCGACTTTCTGATCGTGTTCTGGCCACCGCACGTGAGATAATCCAGCGCGATCTGCAGGACATGACGCTGGTGGCCCCCAGCAATCTGGCCGCTAATGTGGCCAGTGACCCGTTACTATTCCCACGCTGCATGATATCCAAGAGTGCACAGGTAAGAGCTCCAAGAGATTATTGTATATCGAACGCTTTTTAATTGATATTTGTATTCGTCTTCCAGGATTTTGTCAAGCTAATGGAACGTGTGCTGCGCCAGCCAGATAAAGCTGCGGAGGGCACACCGGACCCACTGGGCGGCGTCATTGGGCTTCTGTTGGACGCGTACATCAATGAGGTGCCCAAAGTGCACAAGAAGCTGTTGGAGAGCATCCCACAGCAATCGGCGCTATTTTACAACAATTGCATGTACCTCACCAACTGGGTGGCCCAGCATACCAAGGACGATATCGATGGCTTCCCATCGCTGGTCAAAATACTACAATCGACAGGCAACAAGCATCTGCGCGTTCAAGTTAGCTATCAGGAGTCCATACTGATGGAAATCATGAGTGGCTTTGGTGAGCTCTTTTGTTATATTTTAATATTAAGAAACTTAATTAGAAGCTTATTTTCTTCTATTGGCTTATTCTGATTATTCTGCTTCTTGCTATATATATTTAAAGAGTTCGAGAATCCACACACGTTGGGTACGGCACCGTTGAGGCTGGTGCGTCAGTGCCTGCGGCAACTGGAGCTGCTGAAGAACGTGTGGCAGCAGGTGCTGCCGGAGAATGTGTACAACAACAGTTTCTGTGAGCTGCTCCAAGCCTTTATCAATGAGCTGGTGCAGCGCGTTTTCAAGCTGCGCGACATTTCGGCAACGATGGCCAGCGAGCTCAGCGATTTGATCGATGTGGTGCTGGAGAAGGCGCCGCTCCTCTTCCACGACAAGAACGATGTGGTGCATGTGCGCTCCTGGCTTAAGCTGCAGCAACTCAAGATCATGATGAACGCATCGCTGAAGGAGTTCAGCGAACTCTGGTGCGATGGTGCCGGCCCGCTGACGGCCAACTATCAGGCCGGCGAGATAAAGCATTTAATACGGGCACTCTTCCAGGACACGGATCGACGCGCCAAGGCCATAACGCAGATTGTCTAAATGCAGCAATAAAATTATTTTACATTTAGTCGACACTTTAATTGAAATAAACAAATACATTAAATTGATGGTGATGCTGAAGTTAAACATAAACATAAAACACAAACAAAAAAGCTCAACTCAGGTCATCTCGTGCCGGGCCTGCAATATGAGCGGGCGCAGCTGGTCCACGAGCAGCCGATGATCGTGTCCATGGGTGACACTCAATATGCGCTGCGCTTCCTGCAGATGATGCACGGCCAGCTTGTAGTTGCGCTCGTACAGCTGAATCTTGCCCAGCTTCATGTGCAGCAAACCAACCAGCGGATTCCATGCGCCATGGTATTTGCCAAAGCCCGGCAACAGTTGCTGTCCAAATGCCAGTGCATCCGTCCATTTGCCCACATTAATGGCGGCCTCAAATGCCGCATCGAGTGTCTTCACATGCCACACATTCAGCGGATGCAGTACGCCTCGCTGCTTCTCCAAACACACATTGCACACATCCAAATCTGCAACCGGTAAAAAAATAAATGAATGAAAATGTTGGATAAATGACAAAATAGAGCTTTTAGGGGATCACTCACAGGCCACCTCCTTCATGTTGTCCAGGCTGCTCTGTGTGAACGTCATAATATCATTGTAAGCGTCACGAAGTTGGGGCGTTACGGTGGCATCGCATTGCTGGCACTTGGCCAGCTCAATGTTGACGCTAGCATCGCAGCTAGCGTTCGGGCAGACTGCGGCGGTCATTTCGTGCATCTCCTGGGGATCAATGCACTTGCTGCACCCGCACAAAAAATAATAATGCTCCCTGAGATCGGCACGCCGCTGCTGCGGCGTATTGAGCAGATCGATGTAGCTAATGTAGATCTTTGACCAGTCCAAGCATGGCAAATCCTCAATGACATGTATATGCAGCTCGTTACCCTCAAAGGTGGCAACCGCATTCGGCTGGCAACTGTGATCCGTTATGGATACGCCCAAATAAATGGCAGTCGCTATTGAGTTCATCTCCGCATCCAGTATATTGAAGCCGTTCGTAATGAGCTGCAATTGTGAAATTGAGCAGGTCAGGTGGCAACTATATATTTATATATTGTCACAATTTACACAGCTGGCTGCAGCTGCTAGTTGGGGCAGCCTCTGGCAGCGTGCCCAACAGGCAGGCAAACGAGCAGCCAGCATTAATCTGTGCCAAAAACATATACATTCATCTTCTTTGCGTTACAAAGTGCATTTGTTCTGATTTACAAGGACTTGGGGAATTCCCCCGATGCTAGGCATTGCTGGCTAAGATTGACGATATACAGATTTATGTATATAAATATATAATATATATATATATATATATATATAAATATATTAACTGAGACTTGGCTTGACTGAGTGGAACTAAGGAGCGTATAAGTCCACGTTCTCTCACAAAAAGTGCCAACTTCGCTATTTGCCACTTACACGGCCATAAATGCTCATCAGTTCGGTAATGTTGGGCACTATGCTGCTGCTGCCCCTGTTGCTGTCGCTCATCATGTCCGTTAGCACGGCGTGCAACGATTCTAAATGCTCCCGTCGCTTCGGGTCGCTCTTAATCTCCGCATAGTCTGCAATTGATTCTTATTTATGGATATAAATATATATATATATATATGTTACTCACGCGACATTAGATCGCGAAACTTGCGTGAGCCATGCTCTGTGTAGTAACCGCGCTCCAGATCTCCGCCGTGCTCCAGACGCAAGATGAGCCGGCAGAGCATGCGGGCTGCATCGGGCACAATTCGCGGCTGGACGCGCTTGAGGAAGGGACACTCGTGCTTGTGCAGCGTCCACGCCTGTTGCTGACAGGTGCGATTGCAATAGGACACATAACGGCAATTCGAGCACTTGCGCACCTTCTGCACCCTGCAACACAGCGTCCAACATATTCATATACTACACATTGACCTTAATAGCCAGCCCAATGCTACTTACGCCTCCAGACAATTGTCGCAGCGCTCCAAACGATACTGCGACTTGAGAACGTAGGCGAAGGGTTTCTCGGTGAGAATGCGCGTGCCACGCCTTATTTTGAGACATTCTTTGGATTCTTTAGTGGTTGAGGATGTGGGCGATGATTCCATTCCGACCACTGCTTGGAGCATAATGAAAGCGCACAAACAAGCATAACACACCTGCCAATCAACTTAGAAATATTATTGCATTTTCATATATTTCAAATTTAAATGTTTTTGCGGCATCTATTTCTATATTTAGCACGCGGCACACAAATAAACAAGATTCAATTTACGCAAGCAAAACATACATAAATAACACTAGCCAATTTGGTCGCACTCAGTGCTACCCTATCTCGAAACACAACTGTCAAAACATGAGTGCATCTCTTCCATCTGAGTACATTTAGCAAATTAATCTATTCGAGTTATTATTCGTGCTATCTGCACAAATATTTAAATATACTTACATATCACATATGCTCATAACAAAAAAAAAAAAAAAAGAACAAATTAAATACAAAATTAGTAGTATTCCGGCATAAAAAATGAACTGAAAAAAGGTGGGAAAAAATAGATTTCTGTGTAAAAAAAGCAAGATACATGTAAATATTTTCTTTAGTCGACGCCGGAGCGCGCCATGATTGTTGCTTCTCCACACTGGTAACGCTGAGAGAGCGCCTCTCAAATTCGTCAGCACACTCGTGACGTCACATGCCACTGCTTGCGTTTTGTACGTAAGCCAGCTATTGTTATTTTCTTGTGTTTAAATTCATAGGTTTCAAAATTTAAATAAAGGTGGCAACGCTGTCTTGTCCGTAAATAAAGGATGTGGCACAAGGAGCTCGAAATCGTTTTGGGAGCTCTGACAAAGCTTTTTATTTTTGTTTTATTTTACATAGTTTAGGAATCCTTTATTTAGCTCTAATACCAGGTTTCCCCAAGTCCGGAATTATCAAACAAACAAAAAATGATTAAAAGCGTTTTACAATGTACTATTTTATTTAAACACACCCACACACTATGTGATCTAATTGGTCTGCGGCTTGGACCATTCAACGCTGAGGATCAAGTGGTCGTAGCCGTGACCATTTAGTATTTCGATGGCCGCGGCCGCATCCTTGCGCTGTTTGAAGTGAACGTAGGCGAAGCCCTTGCAGAGACCGGTGTTCTTATCGCGGGCCAGGTACATTTTGCTCTGAGGACCAATCTTTTTCACCAGCTCCTCTAGATCGACCTCGGTCATCGACTCGGATAAGTTGGAGATACGGATAGCGGCGGTGTCGTCGCGTCCACGCAAACCCAACCCACCCTTTTGGCTGTCCTTGAGGAAGGGCGGCACATATTTACCGGACTTGGGCGCATCGACGGCCGCGGAGGCAGCGGCAGCGGCCTTTTTCTCCATAAGATTCGTATCCATGGCGGTGCCTTTGTATGGACAATTAACCGACCAATGTTCGCCGTTGCAAATACGACACTTGGCAATGTTCTTTGTGGGATCCAGCAGCGGATCATTGGCCTTCTCGTCCTCCTTGGAGTTGAGAAACTGCATGATTATCTCCTCAGATACCATTGTTGTCTGCGAATTGGGGCCGGGCTTGTCATTTTTGGATTCACCAAACTTGGACCAGGTGCGGCGCTTGGCAACGGTTTTTGGCACCACCTGTTTGGATATTTTGTACGTTCGCACCACTTTCGTTTTCTTATCGTCCTTGTTGTACTTGTATTCGGTAACATATTTGTGGCCGTTCTCAACCGCTTCCGTTGTTGGTGGCAGGCCGCCGTAGTCCAGCTCCACCTCATCGGCCCAACTGGATTTGATTGTTTCAACGCCAGGCATCTGGAATTGATAAATGTAAACTGATATATTGTTTTGCAGCTGCAAAAGATCTTCGTTCGCGTTTATTAACCTTTACTTGTTGAGCAAATTAACAACGAAACTTTAATACACAATTTCGCCACGAGTTTGCAGATTGCCTCCGCAGCACGAAAAGAGTCAGTTGGAGATGAGAGTTGATAGTCGATAGGTGTCTATCGCACTGCAACGATATTGATTGCCATGCCACCAGTAAAAATGACCAAAAAGTCCGATATAAACAATGGTAATATATTTACTGTATTATATATATATATATATATTATTTGGAGTTGACTTGCATATGAGCAGTAGACTTGGCATATTGCAGACTTTGCAGTTTATAATATGAGAGTTCTAAGTATTTAAATTGGCTTCATTCACTAAAACCAGTATTTTTCAGCATATATATTGTATAGTTTACAAATATCGATATATCGTTGTATCGATATAATATCAATTTGCCAACTCTCATCCCTAAGTTATAAATTCTTCCGACTAGAAAACATTACCTATTCACATGCATAAAATCATAATAAAAGCGCAGCCAAAGTAAATCTGCGTACTTACTTAATTATTAGACAGTCGACTACGTACAGGAAATACCAGCGCCAAAAAGTAAGTGGATGGCCAAATAATACATTGTGTCCAACGGGTTAACCGTAACCGTAAAAGTTAAAACACAAAAAAAAAAGAAATACATTTTTAAGCAAACGACGACACACCAAAACGCTGCCGCTAATTAATTAAACAAGTGGGTGAGTCGCTAACCGAACAACTTGGTAAATAAATCATGACTTAAATCGTACATTTTTCAATTCCAATTGCACAAATGCATTAATACTCGGAACAGTAAACGCAATGAGCAGTCAAGGGCATCACAAGATGCACGGATGTGGCGGCGGCAGCCTGGCAACACTGGCAAGCGTCAAAAGCAATACAGACTCCCCCACGGAATACACAGACGAAATCGATCTGGGCGATCGCTTCTCAGCGGACATAGCCCGCCTCTGCATGAACGATCGCTATGCGGATGTTGAGTTCATTGTCGAAGAGCAACGTTTGCCAGCACATCGCGCCATCCTCGCCGCACGCAGCGAATACTTTCGAGCGTTACTCTACGGCGGTATGTCGGAGGCAACACAACGGCAAATATCTTTAGAAGTGCCACTGGATCCGTTTAAGGTGCTATTGCGCTACATCTACTCGGGCACCCTCTCGCTGGCCACGTTGGATGAGGACGCCGTCATCGGTGTCTTGGGCATGGCCAATCAATACGGCTTTCAGGACCTCGAAATGGCCATTTCCAAATATTTGCGTCAGTATCTGGCATTAAATAATGTCTGCATGATACTGGACGCAGCACGTCTTTACAATCTCGATGAGCTAACGCAAGTGTGCCTCATGTTCATGGACCGCAATGCAGCGGATCTCCTACAGCATGATACCTTTAAGATGCTCTCAAGGGTAAGAGTTTTTGCGCGTAGAGAGTGGAGGCTACATTAATAATATTAAAATACGCCATTCGTTTAGGAATCATTGGAGGAAGTGCTGCGCCGTGATTGCTTCTTTGCGCCAGAGGTGCAAATCTTTTTGGCTGTGTGGAAATGGAGTCGCTATAATCCTGATGTTGATATCAAAACCGTTGTCTCCTTTGTCCGACTGCCGCTGATGAATCTCGAACATCTGCTGCAAGTGGTGCGCCCATCCGGCATCCTCGAACCGGACAAAATTCTTGACGCCATCGACGAGCGGAGCACATCGAAAACGCTGCCATATCGTGCAGCTCTCTGGCCGGAGGAGAATGTGGCCACCGCCAAGTATTCATCGCGTTGCATTCAAGGCGAATGCCGCTCCTCACTGTTGGATGGGGATGTTACCTCGTATGACATGGAGCACGGCTACACGCGCCACTGCATCACGGACAGCAATGATGCCGGCATTGTGATCGAACTGGGCACCATGTGCATGATCAACCATCTGCGCATGCTGCTCTGGGATCGCGATAGTCGCGCTTACTCCTACTTCGTGGAGGTCTCTGGCAATCAACAGCACTGGGAGCGTGTCATTGACTACAGTGAATACCATTGCCGCTCCTGGCAATATCTGTACTTTGAGGCACGCCCAGTGCGCTTCATACGCCTCGTGGGCACCCAGAACACGGTCAATCGGGTGAGTTAACAGAATAACATAAACATATATATATATATATATATATATGTATGTAACAAATCAAAATGATTCTTGATCCAGGTGTTTCATGTGGTCGGACTAGAGGCCATGCATACATCAAAGATGCCAACGATAATTGATGGATTTGTCGCGCCCAAAGCGAACGTGGCCACCACTGAGATGAGCGCAATGGTTACTGATGGCGTCAGTCGCACACGGAATGCATTGATTAATGGCGATCATGCGCACTATGACTGGGACTCGGGTTATACCTGCCATCAGCTCGGCAGCGGTGAGATTGTTGTGCGTCTGGGCCAGCCGTACTATGTCGGCTCGATGCGTCTGCTCTTGTGGGACTGTGACGATCGCACCTACAGCTTCTACATTGAGACCTCAACGAATCGCAAAAACTGGCAAATGGTGGTTGACAAGCGCAATGAGAAAGCGCGCTCCTGGCAGAACTTTCACTTTTCCCCGCGCCCCATTGTCTTCATACGCATTGTGGGCACGAGGAATACGGCAAATGAGGTATGTAGACATATATGTGTGTGGGATATGCATATCCAAGCGATTCTCAATTCTGAATGTGTTGCATTGCAGATATTTCACTGTGTTCATCTCGAGTGCCCCACGCAGGACAAGAACTACCTCAAGAAGGTCGCTGAACAGCTGAAGGAGCGCAATCGTATCCAATCGCAGGAGGAAGCGCAGGAGGAGCAGATGGTCAAAGAGGACGATGACATTGCGTCCACATCGCGTGCAGCAGCTGCACTCTCCTTAGCTGAGGTCGTTTTTCCAGCAGCCAGCTCCAGCAGCCCTCCGCGCTGGTCACTCAATTCAATTGCGCCGCCCAACACCGACGCTGATGCTGATGCGGACGTGATGCCGCTAGAGAAACCGGGTACGCCCACAGCTGGTTCAGCTTCCACAACGCCTTCGACAACACCAACGCCAACCAGATCGCCTGCGCCGTCCGCCGAGACATTGTCAACACCTCCATCACCTCTGCGACAGCGTGATAAGCAGCGGGAGCGGGAGGTGGTCAACGAACTGGCGGCGCTGCTGGACCTAAATATTGAGGCGGAGAAGCCGTTGCCGCATCCCGCTGAAGGCTAAAATGTGCACCTTAAAAATCAAAAACATTTCTTGCACTCGAACTTTTTTTATACATGTATATGTCGCAACTCGAAATACTCCTGTGGTCAAATGCGCTGCTACTTAAATTTGTAGATGCAAACACGATACGGCAATACTTTGAAATATGTATGTATTTGTTGTTTGCCAATCAGCGTAATTAACTTATAAGCAATATCTTTATTTCTACTTTTACTTATATAATAATCAAAATGCTCGGATATCATGTCCAGCTGCCCAGCCGAGAACGAAGCAAATCGCATCAATCGAATCCCAATGTCACGTGTCCTTATCAATGTTTGTACAAATATTTAAATATCTTTAATTAACCGGTCATAACTTTAAGATTTTGTTGATGCTGTTCTGTTGATACGCTGTGCATTGCATATTGCGTTCAAATCCAAAATGTTTGCCACTTGTTTAACCCGTAAAGTTAATTTACTAATACACACACACACATCTTTGTTACATGTAATACACTTAATAAATTGATAATATGCATGATAAACGTGTTTATTTAGTCAGTAGAAAATATAAATATATATTTAATTTCAAAGTAACTGTCATTCTGCTCAGACAGCATCGATAATTCAAAAGCGATGCATCGATTTTCAATGGACGAAATATCACACCAGCTTTCGATATATGTCATATGTAAAGTATCGATAAGTATAGTTAAAAATTTATTGGCATTTAGGCGTCTTTAGGCTTGAAAATTGAACATTGTTTCTGTTGTGCACATGAGTGATATGCTGCCATCATTGCCATTCCCCATGCATCCCAAAATGCATGAGGATCCGACGTTGGTATTTTCGGCCAAAGAGGACGAGGAGGAGCGACGACACATACGGAAAGTGCAGAATGCTTTTCAGTACTACAGGTGGGTACTGCATAGCAGTTGTAAACAAAACGGTAATAATGCAACCACACGAGAGTGCTTATTACTCCCGACTCTTTTCCCCCTGCATTCCCCCCTTCCGTCAGAAGCACATACACACACAAACATGTGCTGCGAATAAATGAACGCACGTACAGTGTGCCAAAAGTATTTGGGCACCGCAAAAATTCATATTTTCTCCATTCTTTTGCAAAAAATAAGTACATTATTATTGACTAATTTTTTTCTCTTATTTTTCTACTATTAATTGGACTTCGTGAATTTCGTAACTTCATTTAAACAATTATGATATTTTAAAATATAATACGACGATATCAAATGCTGTTATTTTTTAAATAATGACTTTTATGCACAAATTACCTTGCACAGACAATTTCTAACAGAATAAAAATAAATCGCTAATTTCTAACGGGATCTGTGGAAAGGGAATTGCAAAATCGTAAACAGCGATTGTCCAAACACTTTCTTGACATACTGTATGTGCATGCATGCGCTTGTCCAACAGCTGATAACGAAAATCAATTTAGGCGGCATGCGTATGCATGTGCCTCTGTGTGTGTATATATGTATATGTATATATATATATATATATATGTGTGTGTGAGTGTGTATTTAGGACACTCGCTCTAATCTTAAAACTACATCTGTTTCAATATACTCCACAGACGGTATGCATATCTGAGGGTGAACAAGACAGAAGATTATCTGAATAGTTTGGCTGCGGACGATCAGCGTCTCCTGTCCAAATACCGTTCGCATTTGGATAACGTGCGCAACTGCATCGACTGCAATCAGGCTGTGATTCGAGAGATTTTGCGGGATCGTCTTCTCTATCCAACGGGAGATAATGGCACAGACGCCAGCGATGCCAGCCAGCTGGACGAGGCGCCCGATCATGTTCGACATGGTGACATGGATCAAGTGAGTAAGAGGGAGAGAGAGAGAGAGAGAGAGTGACAGCAAGCAACAGTGCAACTATTCCCATCTCTCTCTCTCTCTCTCTCTCTCTCTTACATCTACATGCGCTAGTTTTATTTATTTTTTTTAATTGCAATTCAATTCCCATATTTGAGGATTATTTATTTATCATCTTGTCCAAAGTCAGTCAAATCTATTTTGAGATTAATATTTTCGTCTGGCTTCAACAAATGAACAACTTTAAAAGAAAAGAAAAATAAGACGAATATCCATAAACCATAAAAATATTTCTATCTCAGACTAATTTTCTTGTTGATGGTCAAGATGATGATGATGTTGCTGATGATGTTGTTGAACCTCTCAAAATTTTAAAGGCTCAATCGACACTGAAGCTGATAGCGCGCGACTGGAGCTCTGAATGCGCCGTGGAGCGTGAGCAATCCTACAAGCCCATCATCGACAGCATCGAGGAGTATTACAAGCCGACTGATTAGTAAGTAATCCACACTATATATATAGATATATATACATGTATATAGCATTTAACACGCAACCTTTGCAGCAAACTGAACGAGATTAAGATTCTGGTGCCCGGCGCTGGTCTGGGCAGGCTCACCTATGAGCTCGCTTGTCGCGGCTATGCCTGCGAGGGCAATGAGTTCTCCTACTTCATGCTGATCGCATCAAATTTTGTGCTCAACCTGTGCGACTACGAGGACAAGCATGTCTTGTATCCCTGGGTGCATCAGTATGTCAACAATATGCGTCGCGCCGATCAGGTGGCACCCGTACGCTTCCCAGACGTTTGCCCCGTTAAATATCCGCCCAAGGGCAACATTGAGATGGCAGCGGGTGACTTTCTCGAGGTGTACAAAACGCCGGATGCCTACAATTGTGTCGCCACCTGCTTCTTCATCGACTGCGCCAACAATGTGATCGACTTTATACGCACCATTTACAAGTGAGTAGCAACAACCCTCAACAACCCTGGCCCAAAAAGCGCAAAATGCAAACTGTCTCTCTTTGCAGAATTCTAGTGCCTGGTGGGATTTGGGTGAATCTCGGACCGCTTCTGTACCACTACAGCGACATCAGCGGGCAGAACAGCATTGAGCCGACGTACGAGGATCTGGTCATCATTATGGAGAGCATCGGCTTTGACATAATCAGCACACGCACCGGCATCAGCACCAAATATGCACAGAATCCGCTATCGATGAAGCAGAGCAAATACAGAAGCCTCTTCTGGGTCTGCCGCAAGCCGCCAAACAACTTCGATCAGAAACAGCAGCAGCAGCAGCAGCAACAACAGCAACAGGAGCCACCAGATTTGATAGTACACCAAAGCAACAACGATGTCAATCTTGATGTTGATGTTGATTTTGAGACTGAACGCGAACCAAAGCAAACGTGATATCAAACATAACCAAACAAAGAGTACACCTCGATCTAGACACACTAGACACTAGACACCCACTAGACACCACACCCACCCGCTCATTATATACATAATCACTATATATATTTATATATACATATAAAACAACGATTTTCAAATGGAGGACAAACATAGATTGTTGTCCTCAGTTTATTCACAAATAGCCTTTGACCTAAATTTAAGCCTTTCTCTTCGAATTGCATTAAACGCATTTTCCAAAATGGTTCTCCTTGAATTGATCCAAAATTGAAAAAAATTGTACAAATTGTAATTTGAATTTGGAAAGAAGGAATTGAATTGAAATCAATAAACACCAAAGGAAGCACACAGCTAGGCAGTGTCACTTTACATACCCTGTAAAAAGTTGTGCAACAAAGATCGGTTCGATCAGGCCGACTCTCCGTAAGTCGATCAAGAATATATACATTTCTATATATATATATATATATATCAGATAATCTCATCTATAGCTGTCCCACTCTAATCCATGACGCTGCCGCTCAGCAGGCGTCGTTGCGCCAGTTGGGATCGCAGCTTGGCAGCTTGGAACGCAACTCGAGATGACTCAGCTTATTCTCGGCATAGATCTGCTCAAAGTGATGGCTGGCCGCGTTGCATTTGCCGGCCGTCTCCGCGAGCATGTCGAACCAGTGCATCTCGCTGAAATCGTTACTGTTCTGCTGCTGGCACATCGCCAGTCGCACTGTGCCGTGGACGCGCTCACGGAACTGACGCACCAGCTCCGCCAGATTGGGATGATGCGCTGTGGCCGCATTGCTGCTCAGTTGGGGCAGCAGCAGTGTGTTAATTGTACGCGCCTCGCCCCGTCCCCGATAGATGGGCAGATTGGTGCCCGAATACAGCAGCTCCAGCTGCCTGTCCAGGCGCTCGCGATGAATGGGCTCAAAGTGTTGGCGCTGGGCGCGCGTCCGCACAAACAGCACTTGGGGCAGATAGTCGAGCACATGAATCTTGCTGGGGTTGCGCGGGCGGAGACGCAACGCGGCATGGAGGAGACGCAATTGCTCCAGATTGATGTCATCGATGGCCAGCAGCAGGATGTGACAGACGCTGAGCAGCTGCATCATGCTGGACAGCGTATGCAGATCCAAGTGATCCGATTCCTTGGCGGTGCCGTGGTCAGCCAGCATCGGTGCCGAGTCCAGCAGCACATATCGCTCCCGTGTGATGAAAAACTGGAGGCAATCGGTGCGTGGACGCAGCACGTTCTTGGCAACGGCGGACGCAGAACTAGAGCTGGCTGCCTGCTGCGGCTTGGATCGATGCCTGATGGGGAATATGCATTCGTTCGCATCGGGCGCAAACAGATGCTGATAGTAATCGTAGTCGCTTGAACGTTCCTGAGCCAACAGATTGAGCAGCGTCGATTTGCCCACGCTCTGCGCTCCGAGCACACCGATGACGGTGAAGTCTGTGTTGGTCTTGTGGAACAGTTTACGCGCATTCGCATTCAATAGCGGCGTTGGTCGCGTCATGCGCGGCGGCACCAACTGGGCATCCTGCATGCCTCCAGTCGATGTGCTACCATTTGCCTTCTCCTTGCTGGCTGAGCTTAGTGCCGGACATACACTGGATGAGGATGCGTTTGCGGATGTGGTTGCATTTGAAGCAGTATTGCTGGTCGTAGTAGTTGTAGGTGTAGCAGCAGGAGTAGAAATAGTTGTGTTCGTAGTCGTCGGCGTTGTCGTGGTCGTAGCAGCTGTAGTTGTTGCCACGCTGGAGCTGAAGCCCGTGGTACGTTCGGAGCTGTTGCGCTGCTGGGCTGGCAACTCGCTGCGATTGATGATGATCGTTTTGAAGGATGTGGTCAGCTCGGTGTTGCTGCCGCTGCTGCTGCTGCCGGTATTCGCATCGAGCTCCTTTTTCAGCAATATCTTTGGCTGCACGCACGTCACAACCGGTGAGCGCAAATTCTCGCGCCGTGCAATTGTTACGGGCGTCGACGCTGATGGACCTGGACGCCCTTCATCCTATGCATATTCATAGTTTAAACCTTGATATCGACTCCATATATATACACATACTGTGTGTATGTATGTGTGCGAACTCACCCGCTTTTTGTTGCGGAAACGCCTGCGGCTCTCCGCCATGGTGCAAATGGTACGATGATGCAGTGAAGCAATGGAATTTGGACCAGGTCAAGCTGGGCTGTGAATTGTGCGGCAATTGTTTTCCTTTACATTTTTACAGCGTTGAGCAACACTGTCACAGTACATATTTGTCGTGCCGATAGTATCGATACCCGATAGATAATATCGGTGGCATTCAGCACATGCACAAATTGGGGAAACACTTTGCAATCCAAGACAGTTTCCTGGACAGATTCAAATGCCAATTGTGATAATTACTGGCCTACCGGCAAGCGGCAAATCCACTCGAGCCCGCCAGCTGCACGACTACTTGGCGGGCAAAGGCAAAAGGGTGCACCTAATAAGCGAGAACGAGGCGGTGCCCAAAGCGCTCTTCGAGAAGAACGCCTTCTTCAACAACTCACAAAGCGAGAAGGTTGTGCGCAGCGATCTCAAATCGGAGGCATCGCGACACCTCAACAAAGACGATGTCGTCATCCTCGATGCGGGCAATTATATCAAAGGTGCAATTATATCACACACATTGTTGTTGTTGCACATGGCACATATTGTGATCCACATCCATTTTAGGGTTTCGCTATGAGCTGCACTGCATGACCAAGGCGGCGAGGACAACACAATGCACACTTTTTACTTGCATACCGCTGGAGCAGGCCTGGACATTCAACATAGAACGCAACGAGCCGGATAAATTGGATGAGCAAGCGAATCAACCGGATCGACGGCCAAACAACTCAAATGTGCCGTATACCCGTGAAATATTCGATGCGCTGTGCATGCGCTACGAGGAGCCACAGAGCAGCAGTCGCTGGGATAATCCATTGGTTGTGGCACTGCCCGAGGATGCCATCGACTTGGAGGCCATCTACAAATCGCTATATGAGACGCAACCATTGCCGCCCAATCAGAGCACACAAAACGTATGTATATATATATATATATATATATATATATTCACTTTACTGAATTCGATTTTTGTCATTATTGTTGTCTATTTTAGCCGCCTTTGAGCGCCACAAACTACCTGTATGAGCTGGACATTATTATGCAGGAGATCATTAAGGAAATACTGGGTGCAGCGAAAATTGGGGCATTTGGTCAGCTGCGCGTTAGGGGAAGCACCGTCAAAGTCAAGGTGACCACATCGATGAATGCAATGCAGCTGAATCGCTTGCGGCAAAAATTCATCACGAGCACGTGTCGGGCGAGCCAGACGACGCCGGCACCTCTGGCGCAGGTGCCGCAGTTATTTGTTCAGTTCATCAATGCCAATACAGTGGGTTGTTAGTCTGCAAACAGCAGAAAATAAATTCTAAATAAAAGAAACTCAATTTTCAAATATAGAATTTTGTGGCGCGCGGTTGCCATATGATGGTTCCTTTTATCAGGAACAGTACCATTTCGAGTCGAAATTGATGCAGGCAACGGAAAATGATTTTAAGTGCAGCTAAATTTAAGCGCTAAAGAACAAAAACCTCTGCCAGCACAAATTCATTTTTGGCCAACGCAACTTAAGTACATTAACCGATCTTTCAATGCTTAATAGCTAATTTTAAAAACATAACATGGCCATTTCGAGTTTAATAGTAACATTTAGTGTCGCAGATAGATAACAGAGGGATAACATAACAGTGCTGAAATAATGAAAACTGTGGTTGAAGTACTATCGATAAGATCGTACCTCACACGATCGAATATATTTTCGATATTGTTAATGCTGCCGTCGATGGGCTACCATCGCTACAGTGGGATAACAGTTCATATTTGTAACATTCATTATTGAGAGCGGACGTGTTTTTGCCTGCTGCACAAAAACTAAGGTGCAAAACGTGCCAGGATATATTGCAACTCGTATTTAAGTTAGTTTTTGTGCTCAGCAGCAAAGTAAGCCAAAAGTGTGATTGTGTTGTGATTAAACAAATTTTTTTTTTTTATTAAATTTAATTTGATTTTATATGCGATCGACAATTGATCAAGAGTAGGCGGCGACAAATTTGTTATTGAAACATTTAAGAAAAAAAAGAAAAAACAGCAATTTCAATTGCCAATTGCTTTAAATTATTTATTTCATTTTTGTTTTGTTTTTTGTTGGCTCTGCCAGCCAATATACTGCAATTGAATAGTGTGTGTGGAGTGCGCGGGAATTTTGAAGCGTGATTCTGCCGTGAACGTTTCTTCCTAGCTAATCATAAATATCGTATTTTTCAAATAGGCGCGCACAAATTCGAGTCGACTAAGGACCGAACTGCGCAGACTGTGTGCAAAATAAGCCAAAGAGGACACAACATATAATTACAAAAAAAAAAAAGCAAGACAAAAAGCAGAATAAAAATAAAAAAGAAATTAGAAATAAAAATGATGAAGAAGAATCCACGACAATAACAAAGTCTGCCTTTGACTGACTGCCTGCGTTTGTTCTGCTTGCGCAGCACAAAATTACACACAAACACTAACAGAGACAGACATGTGATTTGAGCTGAAATACGACCACCACTGGAAGGCACACACAACGACACACACACGAACATAGAACGTACACAATCGCAGTTGCGCCGTGTGAGTAAAGAACACGAAAGAACGACGAGACGACGACAAGCTTATCTGTTGCCGCTGAGAACGAAAACGAAGACGACAAAAGCAAAGCAAACACCAACAACAACAATAATAATAACGATCGCCTGTTTTGAAACACAGAAAAAAAACCAACCACTACATACAAATAAAAAGGGACAAGGCAGACGCGTTAAATTTTAAGTCATTCTTGCTCGCTCTCGCTCTCGCTCCTACGCCTATTTTATGTTTGACACATGTGCGTGAAAATCCTTTTTTGAGAGCCGAGCCGAGCCGAGTCGGCTTGCATTCGAACGCAATCGTAGCACATACACACACACACACACAGGCACGCACATGCACATGCGCACACACAAACACAGACACACACGAGAAATGCACGTGTAGCTGTATTTGTGTATGTTTTGCTTTTTTTTTTTTTTTTTTTTTTTTTGCCTTCTCCGCGAGTCTCAATTCAATTCGGAGTGGAATTCTTTCTAACGCTGTCGTTGTTTTTCTCGTTTCTCTTCCTCTTCTAGCTTGTTGATTGAAATGCAACACGCGCAGCGCAATAATAAAATCAACATCAAAAACGAACTACAATTTAACTAGCAAATATCAAAAATTTCAAGAAGCCATAACAAACGTTCAACTAGTGCAAATACAAATAAAACACAAATTACATATTTAAAATACAAATTCTAAAACAAATTCAACAGTCAGCAAAAGATTTAATAAAACAACAAAAAAAAAACACCAAACGTCCAGCAAATATTAATAATAACAACAACAAAGATAAAGAGTTTTTTGTTGTTTTTTGCGCTGTCCAGTGAAATACGAGAGTGGAGAGAGGCGAGTGCAGTACGGAGCAGAAAGAAGAACGAACAACAAAAGCAACCAAAATGTCTGCGACAATTGTTCAAAAATCATCAGCAACTGCAAATATCGTCGGCGGCGGCAATTCACACTATTTCGAGTGCGATGACATATTCCAGGCGGTGGTAAGTCTACAAAAAAGTCTACACTCAGGATAAATAAAAAATAAACTAAAAAAAAAATAGTACAATGTGCATTTTGTCAAAATTTCTTTTTATTAGTCTCGTTCAGTTGATTCACAATTATATTTTGGTTGAAAAACACTCACAAGTCTTACGAGCTGAACAAAAACAAATAATCGAAGAATAATAATAATAAATAACAACCAACTGATAAGGCAGTTGTTGTTGTTGTTGATAAGTGGGCAGGTGGCAAGAGCGTCCTGTCTTTCGTTCATTTAGTATTACCAGCTGTAACTGACTGTAAAAAACTGTTTGCATTGGTCGTCATCATTAAAATGCATACATATATAAATATATATATATGAGAGAAAAAAGCTCATGATCATCTACACATATTTAAGTGTCTGCTGCTGCTGCGACGACTGCGTCAGCGTCTCCGTCAACAGAAGCAGCAGTAACAGCTGTTGTTGTTGTTGATCGACAACAAATTCGATTAAGTCAGTAAGTTCCGGGTTTGGATTTTCGTTTAGTTTTTTTTTTTTTTTTGCCTTTTGCTTTTATTGTTTGGAGAGGCTGAGTTAAGCTGAGCTGAGCCGAGCAAAAGAGCTTCAAGTTTAAAGTTATTGCCGTGACTCGATTGCGGTTACGTGCAAAGTTGTTGCCATTAACGCGGCAAATTGGTGGTAGGCGAATTGGAAGGGGGCTCACTGCTTCTTTAAAGTAGATTTTGTTTTCGCGTAAGACAACAACAACTAGAACAGCAACACAGAGCTGAGTGCAATGCCGGACGGGTCAAGTAGAACCAACTATGTACAATGAGCGACAATAAACGGCACACACACACGCACACACATACACACACGCACACACACTTACACACACGCACACACATCCACACACACACACACAAACACATACACACACACAAACACATACACACACACACACACAAACACACACACACACACACACACATACACACACACAAACACATACGCGCACACACACACCGGCGGACACATTTGTAACAGGTTGATGTCCGATAAAATTTGCAAAGCTTTTGTTTTTTGTGCGTTTGTTTTTGATTTTGTCGTGTGTTGTGTTTTTCTGTTTGATTGCCTGAACTTTGCTTGGCTTGTTATCGATTGTTATTGAATGGCTGCAAACCGATTATTGCAATGCAATGGAAAATATTTGGTTTTCATAATTGCAATCGCCTGTCATTACGCAGCACTTTTTTTCTCCTCTCTTTTATTTTGACAACTGCAACTGTTACAACGGCAGCAGCAGCAGTAGGCAAGGCAATAGCAACAAATTGCCGCTGAAAGCGAAAGGGCGCATATATATATACATATATATATATATATATACGTATATGTATTAATATATATGTGTAATACACACACAAGCATAACTGAAACTGAAACTGCTGCAACAAGCGAACGATCAGCGCTTGTTGCTTGTTGCTTTTGTTTCTTGCGGTCGCTGCTTTTGTTTTGCGCAGGCGACAAGTTTGTCCGTAACAATATCGCAATGCAAAAACACGTTTCGTATGTATTTAATTTTTCTTCTTTTTTATCATCATTTCTGCTACTGCTGCTGTGCATGTCCCATGTGCTTTTTTTTTTTTTTTTCGTGCTCGCAAAATGCGTTCACTTTTTTATTTGCTGTCAGGTGGATGAAGCTGCTGCTGTTTGTTGCTCAGCTGAAATTCACTTTTTCGCATAACTTTTGATTTCGTCGTCGTCTCGTAGTTGCTGCTGCTGTTGATGTTGTTGTTGCTGTTTCGTTACTTTTATTATGAAATTTAAATGTACAGTTTTTGTTGTTGTTGTGTGCTTGCTTGGTTAGTTAGCTTGCTGTTGTTGCTGCTGCTGACTTTTGGTTGCGTCCAAAAACAAAATGCTTAGTTTCTTATATCAAATCCTCATAGCTTCATAATCAAATTTCGTTTATATATATATATATATATATATATATATATATATATATATATATGTATGTATATATATATGTATGCACATATACTTGAGTTAAACAGCGGACTGCGAGGCCAAAGGGACAGCGGCACTTTTTCTTACTTACGAACAAACCAGCGACCACTTTTTACGAATATAATTCCATTTCCTGCCAAGGCGATAACAACGCCGTCGTCGCCGCTGCATTGTAGACATGCACACAAACATATGCATATGCATATGCATGTATAAATGCATACACACATATGTATGTGTATGTGTGCGCATGTCCCGACGTCGCGTCATCGCCATTGCTGTGACTCCGACTGCGACTGCCACTACCTACCTACCTAAGAAGAAGCAGCAGTCGCAGACGCAGCAACAACAACATAAGAGGAAGGAGAAGGGGAATTGCGTTAGCTCCTCTCGCCTGGAACTTCAATTCATTTCGATGCGATACGATTGAACACAATTCGATTAATATGCAATCCAAGCCTTCGTTCGCAGGTCAACTCGTATGTTTGTGTGTGTGATGGAGTTGCGTGCACCCACACACATGCAGATCGACAGATACAGCAACATGTTGCCAAAGCAAGCAGCCGAATGTGCAAGCTTTTATTTTATTTTGTGTATTTATATATATATTGTTTTGTTTTTTTGTTGCTGTTTTCTGTTTTAATAATGCAATTTAACAAAAATACAAAATACATATGCATATAAATTATTTGCGTGCCAGTTACTGACGATTGCTGCTGCTGTAGCTTATTATTATTATTATCGTTGAGTTGTAAAACAAGAAATAAAAAAAATATATAATAATAATAAAAAAAAATAAACGAACGGGCAAACGAGCTGAGCGAAATAAATAAATAAATATGTATGAGTTGTGTTGTTATGCATGTGTGTCTGTGTGTGTACGTGTGTATGTGTGTATCAATACCGTGAACGTCTCTACGTCTGTCTGTCTGTCAGCCGTTGAGTGTGTGCACTCGTGCGATGTCGTCGCTCATCGTTCGCTATCTCCCACACCAACAACAACAACAACATCAGCGTCAACCGCTATGTATGAGCCCCACTTGCCCTCTCGCTTGCACTTACTAGCTCTCACGATCTTGACTGCGACGCGCTTATTGAGCGAGGAGTCAAGCAATCGCCTCCTCTCCTCTCCTGCTGGCCTGCCTGCTTGCCTGCCTGCCATCCACTTCATATTCTATTGTCATTGCCTGGCGCAGTTGTTGTTGTTGTAAT
Source organism: Drosophila anomalipes (assembly GCA_035041615.1). Classification (NCBI taxonomy): domain Eukaryota; kingdom Metazoa; phylum Arthropoda; class Insecta; order Diptera; family Drosophilidae; genus Drosophila; species Drosophila anomalipes. The sequence continues at coordinate 819,384 of JAWNKZ010000254.1, read as the reverse complement.
CTTAAAATTGTCTTCATATGCGCTTTATGTTGCTGTTGTTGCTGTTTGCTGCTGCTACTGCTGCTGCTGCCTTGCTAATGGCCGCTCAATTGAGTGCCAAAGTACGTACATATGTATGTGTGCATGTGCGTATGTGTGTGCGTGTCTCTGTTATATTTCTTGCGGTGGGGTCGACGCGGCTCGTTGGGCGCCTTCAGGGACAGAGGCAGAGGCAGAGACGGATACGGAGAGAAATAGAGCTACTGATAGAGATAGCAATAATAACAGCAATAGTAACAATAGCAATAACTACGATAAATTATCGAAATCTTTAACCTAAATGTTAACTTACAAAATACATTTTCAAGCACTAAAGTAGCGACTATTCCAAATAAACAACTGTTTATTGTATTTATATATGCATGGAAATAAGTATAAATGTGTGCGTCTATGTGAGTGTGTGTGTGTGTGTGTGTGTGTGTGTGTGTGTGCGCGAGTGTGTTTGTAGTCAACACACCGTTATCACTGTGTTGAAATGCAGGGGGTTAGAGGTTAACTACAGATTGATTACTTTGACAACAAATTTCATTTAATCTCGAGCTAAACACAGCAAATACATTGAGATACATATGCCTGCCCGTGCTTATACCTGACTACGCCCATGATTAAATTAAAAACGGTTTAAATTTGACGGCTTTAATGAATCTTGTTCTCTTCGCATTGGACCTATGAAATTGACCCAACCGCAAATTAATCAAGCTAAATTCAACTATTTAGTAAATGCTCAAATCACAAATAAATTTCAGCAAATAAAGCTAATAATTCAATGAATTACTAGTTAGAAGTATGTTTTTTGGTCACCCTTCATTATTCAAAACCTCAAAAATATATTGTATTATATGTAATAGTACAGATTATATACATTTGCATATGATGAAGTTTCGAATGACGCAACTTAAGTTGTGGGGAAGGGGGGGTGTTTAAATGTGACATGAGTGTTGACCCTGTTTGTATTTTAGTCTTATTTTCAATTCATATTTTCTGTGCAGGGGGTTTTTCCGCTGCAATTATTATTACAGAATTTATTATGATTGTTATTGGTATTTGTTTTTATTATTTATATATTTTTTTTGTGGATGAAATTTTGTTAGGCAAATGTTTACGCTTATTTCGTTATTTTAATGCGGGCTCTTGAAAACAGTGATAAGCGGGCACGTTAAGACTTAGGGAGAGAGAGAGTGGGGGCGGGCAGTGGAGTGGACGACAGCTCGAAATTCCCGCAACGCAGAAGGCAACGTTAATTTGTATTATTTATCATTTTATTTTTGCTTGCAACATCACTTTTTTTTTTCCTTTTCCTTTTTCTCCTCATTCCAAAACCCCAAAAAAAATATATATATATATAAAAAATTCAAGAAAAACAAAGACATAAACGAAATGAAGAAGTAGAAAACAACAACAGCTAAAAATTCAATCGCCATCGATTTCGAGTTCGAATGCGAATCGAATCTATTATATAATGAAGTTGCTGCCGACTGCGCAGACGTCGACGGCAGCAGCGACTTTTGCGGTCGCCGTTTATTTCGTAGATTTCCATTCACATTCACTGTCGCTTTTTGATTACTTACTGTTGTTTTTGTTGTTGTTGTTGTTGTCGTCGGCTGATTCGCTTTTCTGCGGGCAGGCCATCGTCGTCTGCTCTTTCAACTGGTTTTACAGGACGACAACAACAACAAACGGTTGCATTTGCCTGTGCTCGGAGAGCAACACACAGATCGCATTTGTGAGAGAGAGTGAGAGAGTGCGTGCACGCATTTGCTGCTTGTTGTTATCGTTGTTGTTGTTGCTGCGTTCTAAACGGCCTGCTTGTAACTGTAAGCCACCCCCCCCAACCTTCACCTCACACGCATACATTCATACATACGCAGCCCGCGCGTCTCCCTCTTGTCTTGCGACCACGTGTTCAGCATATTCCCAACATGTTGGCCCCGACTTCAACTCTGCTGAGTCTGTCTGTGTGTGTTTGCCTGCTGCCCCTTCCCTTTCCTTGCCTTCCCTTTCCTTGCCTGCCTGCCTGCCTGCATAGCCTGTTTAGCACTGTGTTACTTTGTTGCTGTTGTTATTTTTATTTTTATTATACTGCTTTGGCTTAGCTGTTGTTTGCCTTGTGAGTTTTTGGTTGAGGGTTATCAAATTGCCGATATATATTGGCGCAGGCAACAGGCAAGGAGCTGTGGAGTAGTTAGCCTACAAGGGGAAGGATGAGAAGGAGGAGGAACAGCACGAAACAGAGTCCAAAACGTACATGAGAAATACAAACAAACCAAAACGACCACTTTGTGTGCCTACGTGTGTGTGTGTCTGTGTGTGTGTTTTCAGGCAGCCAACCTAATCTACCCCTACCCCTAAATTTACTTCACCTCCCCCTACCCAATAATAGGTTATCAAGTGCACCTTATTTGATTCCGGAAAACATAATTTATATATTTATTAGCATGCATAATTATATATTCTTTATTTTATTTATATTTTTAACTGCATGATAAATACTGTAAAAAGTTCTTAACAGATCAACATTTTGATGTTATAAATTATTTTGTTTAAGATTCTATGGATTCGATTTGAAATTAATCTCTTGAAATTGTTGAGCATCATTTTGATTTGAATATTTGCTGAAAAATGTCAAATTGAAGAATTTGAATGTAATTCCAGCTGTAGTTGTAGCTACCATTACCAGTTCTATCGTTCTTATTTTTGATAAGAGAATTCGTATGCATCTTATATGTTTCACCTAAAAATATATATATATAAAATATACGGACAATATATATATATATATATATACGGACAAAATTTATGATCTCGGTTCTTTGGTGCCATTCTTTGCTATACTGTTGCTGCTGCTGCTTCTTCTTCTACTCGCTCGCTCGCTCGCTCACTGTTCAGTTTTCAGTTTCGCTTATCGCGCGCCCGAAAGCAACAAGAAAAAAAGAAAGAAAAAAAATACAGAAAAAAAGATTATTATTATATGAACTAACTAACCCAATAAGTATTCTTATCTAATTAAATCACACACACACATTAAGTCAGCGAGAGAGAGAGAGAGAGAGGCAAACTGTGCCTGTGTGTGTGTCAAACAAAAAAGTGTCAGCAAGGGGTCTCGGAGCTGCCAGATAGCAGCAAATAAAGCGGAGTAGGATCAGCAGGCGGCGGAGGGGAAGTGGCAGGGGTTGCTGCTAGAGCTGTCACAGCAATAAAAAAACAACAACATGTGCACATGTTTTGTTCTTTTTTTTCGTATGTGCTTCATTACTTTTTCTTGTAATGCATTTGCTTGCTTGAGTTTGGAGTGCACCCTGATCAGCCATATACATCTATACATATGTATATACGTATACATTCTGGAACATTAACGAAACGTCAAAAGTGTTTGTTCTTCTGCTTGCTGTTATTGTTGTTGTTGCTGTTTACTGATAAGCGCTAAGAACTTTGATATAGAGCAGCAAAAGAGAACAAGAATAACAACAACCGCAAGAAGCACATCAACAAGTGGTTGCGTCTGGCGCACACATGACAGGAGTGAAAAGGTGCCGGATCGGCGGATAGAGAGAGAGAGAGAGAGAGAGAGAGAGAGCAAGTGAGTAAGTGTGTGCGTGAGTGAGCAAAGAGCGTATCAGAAAGAGCATGTGTAAGGGATATTGTAATGGCACTCAAGCATGAAAGCTTTGCTTCAAGAAGCAGAGAGGGAGAGAGAAGCAGAAACAGCATGGGTGGGAGGACGTTATTTTTGAAACTACATTATTGCATTTAATTGGCTTGTAACTCAAAACACTTTATGCGAACCAAAAAGCTTAATTATCAACTGAGATAAAAAGCATAGAGAGGGGGAGAGAGAAGATAGAGAGAGATCCAAGTTTTAAGAATCCAAACGGGAATAACGGCAATAAGAACAACCCGACAATGAAATTTAAGTCGATGTCGATGACGATAATATATTAATGTCGTAAATTCGTCGAGTTGAAAATACACAATACATATAAATATGTAGTCTATGACTGTATGACTGTATGCGCATAAGTAAATATGTACACATACACATACAAAATATGTAAGTGCGTCGAGAGTGAGGAACGCCGATAAGGTTTGACACTCTGCCACAGCGCGCTGATAGCCAGCGGGTAACCACAACAGCATTATTATTATTGTTGTGAAGGGGAACGGGAAAGAGGGACAAATGGAGTAGTATTGTCTGCCATTGGTGGTGGTGAGTGGTGAGGGAAAATCAAAGCAGCAAATGAACATGCATCTGTTAATCGATAGTCGATAAAAGCACCAAAGATGGCAAGTTATGTAGATCAGCTGTAGACTACACATATTATGTATGTCAGCTTATCAGTTTGGCAATATGCATACATACATACTGTACAGTTGTGTGTGTGTTTATTTTGAAAGCAAAACAGAGAAATGCTGTTGCTGCTGTTTACTACTTTTATCATCTTAAGTTTCTGCTACTAGTAGGTGGGGGGAGGGGGGAATTGCTGTTCTACATGCGATTAAAGAGATTGTCAGAAAAGAACACAATGTTGGTTTTATCTCTATAATGTAGCAACGTACGAACATATGTACAAATGATTTTGTAGATCATTTCAGTAGAGAGCAGATAACAGATAACAGATGCAAATAATATATTAAGAACGGAAACACAATTCCACACGACCTTACTGGTATTTGCTTAAAAATTTGTTAAAAAGACAGACAGATTGTTGTTGTTCATGATGTGTATCATATTTCCTGTATTGATTAGCAGATCTGGGCTTGAACAATTATAACTACATATGAATGTCGAAGGCTATGAAATAAGGCATTAATTCAAAAAAGAATGTTCTTTATATCGGGTGTGCACTGTGACATATCGTATCGAATCGCGACAGTAGTTTCTGCTCGAGATTGATTAATACAATTTCGGCATTAACATCCCATTTGAAATGCAACTATCCTAAATACATAAATACATACAAACACACACATACACGCACACACAAACACACACGCATTAGCCTAACGAAATTGACATCTCTCCATAACATTTCCATACTTGTACAGCCTTCTCTATTACACTATGTACATGTATATGTGTATATATATACATGTGTGTGTGTGTGTGTGTCCCCATTTTGCGTGCCCTTTTCTCTTATTTGTTGTTTCCTATGCGTCTCTCTCTCACTTATTATCTGGCACGCAACTTGCAATTTCGATTACAACTTTAAATCGGAAACTGCAATCGATTGCACAACATTTCAATGTAATCGCGCTTGCGTGTCGTGTGTAGAGTGGAGAGTGGGAGAGAAATTTGTACGAATCATGCTTGGTTTGGTTAGCTTTTTTTTAGCCTACAGTTGTTTTAATTGTCTTCGGGTTTTCGGTTTTGCTATTTTGCTTAGCAAACAACAATTGCAACATTTTTTTCTTTCTTTATTTTTTTTTTTTTACATTTGCTCGTAGAGGGCAAATCCAAATGGTAAAATGCGAAAACTGCGCACACGCAACAGCAGCAGCAAAACAGCAACAAATGTGCGCCCTGCATTGCGACAGCAGCATGGTTGTTGTAAGCAGCAAGAAGAAGAAACAACAGCAGAATAAACAGCAACAACAAAAACAGCAGCAGCGAGATATTATTTAATTTATTATATATGAATGGAAACCCTTCGACTTTGTGGCGGATTCGCTTTTTGTTTTTATTTCGTTTATTTTTTTCTTTTTCTGCTTTTTTTGATTTTTTATTTGTTAGTCGCTTTTGTTGGGTTTTTTAATGGTTGTTGTGCTCCGAATTTAGCAAGGCCAAGTTGTTGTTGCTGCTTAATGTTTGTGAAGTTTTCTTTTATTGTATTTTATTATGTGTGCGGTGCTGTGTTATTATTATGTATTGTGTGTATTTCGTGTATGTATGTATGCGTGTGTGTGTGTGTCTGTCTGTCTGTCTGCCTGCTGGAGCCGGTTCGAACAACGACTTCGAAAGAGGAAGCCAAGCTAAGCGTCGACATCGACGTCGACGTCAACGTCAACGATTGGCAATGAAACAAAACTGGCACGACGCGGCGTCAGCTGCGACGTCAGCAGCGACGCATGCGTCGGCGCGTCATTGCTTAACGATTGCGTCTCGCTTGCGCATGCGCTGCCTTTACGCCTGCCATCGCCTTACCTTCTCGCTTGTGCATGTATGTGTGTATGGGTGTATGTGTATGTATGTGTGTGTGTCTGCTTGCGCTTACCAAATATTAACAACGGACGCACAATGAAAACGACACGAAAATGTGAAATGCTTAAATCGACCTAGACCTCAATCGATGCTTGGGCCAAGTTGGTCGCCCTACCTAGCCCCCCCCCCCCCCCCCCCCCCATCCTCTACCCCTCGCCCTTTCCCCCACCCTTCTGATTTGCTGTTTCTGTAATTTGTTGCGTCGAGTTGAGTTGAGTTGAGTCCAAGCCTTTGGCAACATTATGTAAATAATAACGTGGTAATTGTTGCTTGGCTGGTTTTTCTGATTTTTAGCTGGGGATTTTACATTTGACGAAACCCGGCAGCGACAAAAGTTGCAGACGTCATTGCAAAATATATATATATATATATATATATATATATACAACTGCGCTCAATATAATAGTAGTGCTTACATGTTTTCAAAAATTTTAAATTGTATTTAAAAACACGCAATCAATAATGAACATAAGTAAACATTAAAAGTTGGCATAGCTATACAATTTATTAACAAATCAAATTAAACTACATAAATTGATTACTTTTATATATTTATTTTTACTAAATTAGTACTTAAATTTATCATTATAATTGTAGTTGAGTAATAGTGCAGTTGTAACAGCTCTCCCTTTCTAAAAAAAAACTAGATATTTTACAACGTTTATTTAGTATTTTGGAAATAATTGTATTTTCTGAGAAGCACCACTGCTATTATTATCTTGACCACAACTGTATATACATTTATGTGCAATAGATTACAGTTACATCCAAAAGATACTCTCATTCTCGCTCTCAATCTCTCTCTCCCTCTCCCCCCCCCTCTCGTCTCCTCTTCTCTTCTTCTCACTGCCGTTGAATTTGTTTGTGTTTTTGCTTGGATATGCATTTGCTTTTAATTGATTCGCTGCTTTTCTAATCGATCCTGTGCACGAAGTACGAAACACGATGCAAGAGGCCCGAGGCACGATGCACGTACGTTGACAAACCTCACGTTGCATTGTGTGCTTTATCAGCTCGAGCTGAGTTGCTTTTGAATTGTGTGTGTCTGTGTGTGTGTGTGTGTGTGTGTGAATGAGTGCATTGATTACAGTTGACAGCTGGATGACAGGAGAAACAGTAACAACAACAACAACAACAACAGTAACAGTTAGAATCATGCGATTGGGGGTTCTTGACGTTTGTCGATTGAGTTAACAACGTTGCCCACTCCTATTTGTTCCCACTAACCTCCCCCAACCCCCCCCACCCCCTAGCCCGTACTTTTTTTTGGTTCTACTTTTTTTGGAGGAAGCAGAAACATGCATGCACGCATTAGGCTGCTTTACTTCAGTCGTCGTCTGACTAGGCGCTCTCCATGTGTTAATTACCAAGTCAAATTCGCCTTATGACAATTAAAACGATTGACTTGTGTGTTGTGGCAGAGTGCGAAGGGGGGGGGGGGGGGGGGGGGTATAGTGTAGAGTTCTCCTCACAATTGTATCGATAACTTGAAAGTCAATTGCCAGTTTAGTTGAAGGCAGGTTATCGATTGACGACTGCACTCAACTTTGATTGAATTGATGATAAAGCAATCGATTTCAACTTTGTTACAATCAGCTTAATTCATTAATTGGTATGATATGATATGTGATTTAGGTATTTCCACATTCATTTCGATTATTAGCCGCAAAAATTTGTCGCTTCTGCTTCTGCTGCGGCGCCTGTTGCTGTTTTTTTCCAGGCCAGGCCAGGCTGGGCTTCCAGTTTTGACAAATACTCGTAACTAATTGTTAATTTTATTCATTCCCTCTCCAATCTAGCTTGAAATGGATGTACATAACTCTATATATATACATATATATATATATTTAGATGTAGATATCGAGATATATACATGCATATATAAGCTCCCCCAAACACTCCCCCTTTTCCCTGAAAACCACAAAAACTTTGTTACCTGTTCGTGCAGTTTGTTGTTGTTCTTGTTGTTGTTTTTGCTTTGGCATTATAAATAACACCTATAATAACTATGTATTCATTTTCAATTCGCGTATATGTAGTAAATGTACACATACATACACACATGCACACATACATACATATAGACGACTCCCCCAGACGCCCCCAAACCTACCTGTTCCGAAGCTTTGTGCTTCAATCTGTGTGAGCAGAATAAAGAGCGACTCTGTCTCCCTCTCTCACTCTCTGTCTCTCTCTCTCTCTCTCTCTCTCTCTCTCTCTAGCTCAGTCACTCATTCACTCCTACTCTTTCTCTCCCTCTGCCACTGCTACAGAGCAAGTGTGTGTGTGTGTGTGTGTGTATTGGTGTTAGCTCATCGAGGTTATGGATATTGCGTTGTCGTCGTCGTGGTTGTTGTTGTTGTAGTTATTGTTGTTGGCTTTATAAACCAGTTAGTCAAGCAGTCTTCAGCATCACACAGACACACATGCACATAAATAAATATATATGTATATATATATATATATATATATATATATATATATATGTGTGTGTGTGTGTGTGTGTGTGTGTGTGCGCGAACGTGTTTACGAGACAACAGCAGCCAAGTCAAGCCGAGCCAAGCCAGGCCAAGCCAACGTTAACCCAACAACAGCAATAGCAACAACAACAACAGCAGCAACAGCAACAAAAATCTTACCTAACAGCGCCTAATACATACTTATTTACATAAATACACGCATACATTCAAATTAACATACATATATGTATTGTAATAATATGTTTGATTTTTATGCTTGATGATGAGAAAATATTTACATATGTATATATGTGTATATGCATAAAATGTCAAATTAAGAGTTGATTTGCCAAATCCAAATCCAACCGGAACTAGCAAAGCACTTGCCCCGCTCTCTCTCTCTTTCTCTCTCGAAACAAATGGCAAAAGGCGTCAAGAATCAAGACAAAATCGTAAGAGCAGCTTCAACAGCAGCGCATGCATAATGGGAACAGACAACAGCAACATGTGTACAAGGAAAATGTTGCCAACATCGTTCAACTAAAGAAAAAGACGAGGAAGCCGAAGCAGAAGCAGAAGTGTAGAAGAAGCAGCAACACGCAAAAGCCAGACTGCTAAGAAAAGTAAACTTATTTTCATTTTCAAATGAAAGGGAAATTCTCACCTAGATGAAAGACGGCACACACACACACACATGCATAGAAACTTGTAGTCTCTTGGTTAACCATAAATACATAAAAATACTCACACACATGCACACGACGTCTGCGTATATAGCGCAAAAAGCAAAAGCAAAAAAAAGAAAGAAAAAAAAAGCCACACACACAGACATAACAAGAGTTTTGCATCGGCTTCAGTCGACGTTGGCGTCGCTGCTCTGATCTATTTGTCTCTGTTTTCATGTACGGCGGGAGTGTCACTCGCCCCGCACCCCCTCTCCCTCCTTATTGCTGAATTGGGCACAGGGTATACCGGGTATCGGGCTGTACTCCTGTTTATCTTGTCTTTATATATATATATACAGATATGTATATGTATATTTATATATATATATATATATATATATATATATATATATATATACAGCGATGAATGCGCGGCCAACTTGAAGTTGTTTTGAACACGTTTAAGTGTTGCGTCGTCTTCGTCGTCGTCGTCTCTTTTCCCCCTGTCTACCACAGTGGTGATTGCCTTGCCTGCCTGCCTGCCTGCCTGTGTGTGTTTGTGTGTGTAGTAGTGGTACTTTATGCAAGCAAAGCTTAAGCGGCAGGCAATGATGCCGTAAGCGCAAAGTTGGTCATAACAATCGTAAAAGTTTGCCAACTTGTTGCGCAGACTAGTTGCGTCTGAGCGTTGCCAGACTGCCGACAAATATCAGCTGAGCTCGACGACCGACGGGTTCCCTTTGCAAAATTGAGTAAAAATTAAGACAAAAACAAATGTGCATAGAATTATTATCTAGTGGGGAAATAGAAAAGACGAATGACGAATGAAGTTCAGATATTGGAATAAGTGTGCGAGAGTTCCGTTCCAAATTTCGATAAATCGCCAAGTGTGAAGCTACTCAAAGCACTTGAAACCGACTCGGCAAATTCACTTGATACAATGAAAATGAACAAATTTTCATATTTATTTATTTACATCAAGCATGAATCAGTCCAACCGATAAGCAACTAGCAGATAGCTCATTGCAACGATAGTCAAATGAATCACTCAAGCATTATTTAAAGAATACACGTTATGATTATTGATTAAATTGAGCAGAAATAGAGTTGCCATTTGTGAATTTTAAAAATTAAAAAAAAAATTAAATTTATTGTTTAAATTATAGAGTTGTAAATAAAATTTGTAATGCATTCATGCATAAATACATAATTAGCGCTGATTAGTCAAACATATTTCAAGTATTCGCTTGGAAAGTCAGTCTGGCAACGCTGTGCGCACAGCCGCCGGCCGCGCACGCGTCTCTTTTCGCTGTGTGTGCGTGTGTGTGTGGAAGTGCGTGTTAACTGCCAACCAGTTTGGCTTGTTGTTGCCTTTTTTTTATTTTTATTTTTTTTTTATCCAAACGGCTGCTGGGCCCCAAAAATAAAATGTTTTTGTTTTTGGCCGCGACGGTGACTTCGTCTGCAGCTTCGCTTTGCGGCCTGTTTCGTTTGCTGTGTGCCTGTGTTTGGTGTTGTGCTGTGTGTGTGGTGTGTGTTTTGTGTGTTGTTGGCTTGAACTTGAGCTCTATACATATGTAATTGCTCTTGTTGTTGTTCTTCTTCTTCTTCTTCTTGCTATTAGTTGCCTGCGCCACTCTCTCTTTCTCTTTCTCTCGCACTCTTTCTGGAAGTCTACGTGCTTGTGTGTGTGTGTGTGTGTGTATGTGTGTGTTGGTTGGTTGGTTGGTTGGTTGGTTTGTTCGCTGTTGGTTGCATAACGTGTTACAGCATCGCACTAAATTGAACAGCAACAACACTAACAATAATAATACAGAAAGAAAGAAAAAACCGAAACTGATGACGACACACGCAAAGTCGGACTCGAGTGGGCTGCTTGTGTGAGAGAGAGAAAGAGAGAGAGAGAGAGACAGAGAGAAGAGATGTGGGGAGGGGTGGGAGGCATGCCGGATTGAGCAGCTGTGTGTGGCTGCGATCTTTGGACGCTGGCAGCGCAGCCGCAGTTGACGTTATGTCCGTGTGCGTTGTTGTTGTTGTATGTGATATTTGTATTGGTTAATGGCTGGAAAATTACATATATTTATAAAAATAGCATTTGGCTTTTATTTGTTATGTTTTTGTTGGTTTTTTTTTTGCAATATCATTACCATTACAAGTGACGGCTGATAGACCCAAAATTAATTTCTAACGACTGCACTGCCGACGTCAACGTCAACGTCAATGCTAGACAAGTTGCGCAGCAGCGGCAGCAGCAGCAGCAACAACAACAACAACGACGACGATTGAAAATTGAGTGAGCGCCTTTTGCTTTTGCTCTTTACTCTTTACTTATAGGTCAAGTTAAAAGTAAAAGTATTTTGTGTGCGTGTGTGTGTGTGTGTGTATGTGAGTGTGGCGCCTATTTGAGCGCGTCTCTTTTCTGCTGCTCTGCTTCTGCTCCTTTGCACATTTGTCGTTGTGATTGTTGTTGGTTTTGTTTTGTTGTTCCGAAATGTGCTCGGCCTTTCGTTGCCTGTATGCGTGTGTGTGTGTGTGTGTGAAAGAGAGTGGGAGAGACGGTGGCAGCAGCGAATATGCGAAAGCTGGGTTAAAAATTAATTGTTTGCTTTTTTGCTTGGCTTTATTGCAGGTTGTCAGTGATATGCAGCAGCAGCAGCCAGCGGATCACATCCTGGACGCCAACATGGAGCAGCACCCAAACGAAAAGGATCTCCATCAGCAGCAGCAGCAACTCCTGCATCAGCAATTGCAGCATCACCGCTTGCACGGACCGCTAACGCGCACAATCTCACAGCCAGCGCAGCGGCAAGTGAATCAACACCAACATCAGCATCAACAACACCAACAGCAATTGCATCAACAACAACAACAACAACAGCAGCCGCAAGTGCCTTCGCTGGTGACCATCATTGAGAATCTGAGCAACATAACGCTGCATCGCAAGCTGGAGCGGACACAGTCGGAGCCGCTGCCACCGCAGCAGCCAATGAATACATCACGGTAAGTCTAAAGCCCAAAGCTTCTCCAAAGCTCAAATTTTAAAAAAGAGAGAGCGAGAACAGTTAGCCTGCCAGGTGATCCTCGATGACTAGGCAGGCAACAAGCGCGCCTGCGAGAGCATTAAGCTTTAAGCTCATCAAGTATCAATAAATACTCCATAGATGGCGTTGTATCAATCTCATCTAGGAACAAATTGAGTTTGTCGGAAATGTTAATGCCCAGATTTGCGCAAGACGCAACTGGTGCAATATAATAATCCTGCTATAACATGCCATTCTCTCTCTCTCTCTTTAAACACTGAAACTGATGTGTTAATTCTCTGCCTCTCCTCGACACAGTTACAAGACGGAATTGTGCCGTCCGTATGAGGAGGCCGGCGAGTGCAAATACGGGGAAAAGTGTCAATTCGCCCATGGCTATCACGAGTTGCGCAACTTGCAGCGCCATCCCAAGTACAAGACCGAATACTGTCGCACCTTCCACAGCGTTGGCTTCTGTCCCTATGGTCCTCGTTGCCATTTTGTGCACAATGCGGACGAGGCCCGTGCGCAGCAGCAGCAGCAGCAGCAGCAACAACAACAACAACAACAGCAGGCAGCAGCACAAGCCAACAAAACGTTCTCAAAGCCCACGCAGCTAACCAGCACAAACAACAACAGCAACAACAACAATAATAACAACAACAACAACAATATGAATCAATACTTTTTGCCATTGAGTCCGCCGCTGAGCATGAGCACTGGTTCCGATCGTGAATCGCCGACTGGTTCGCTCTCGCTTTCGCCGACGAATTCGTTGACAAATTTTCCTTTTCACGATGCAACGGCCTATTTAAATATGCCCAACAACAATAGCAGCAACAACAACAATAACAGCACGGTTAATTCTGGCCAAATCAATTCGAGTGGCGGCTCCTCATCGGCCTCCTCCACCTCGTCTGCCTGTGGGCTGGCGCCTGCCACGCCCCCCGACAGCCCAAATGCTCCCATATCGCCGGTGCATACCCCACCGCCCTATGAGAGCAACAACAACAACAACAACAGCTGCAGCAAGCAGTTGGTGCAGAAGAGTGCCAGTTCGCCACTGCAACACCAGCAGCAGCAGCAACTGAATGAGGAGGCGCCACGATTGCCCGTCTTCAATCGACTCAGCTCGTCGACAACAGCAGCAGCAACAACAACAACAGTAGCAGCAGCAGCAGCAGCAAAAGCAGCGGCAGCCACAATTCTAATGCAAAAATCTCAGACAACAACAATTAATCATCGCTACAACATTAACATTCCCCAGGAGAATTTCTTGTAAACCCCCCCCCCCCCCCCCCTCTCCCCACACCATCTCTCACTCTCGTAACAAGATCTTTGGCATTCACACAATATATATATATATATATATATGTATACATATATATCTATATATATTTTCCATTTTATTTTATATACCAAAAGCAAAAAAAAACAAAAACAACAAAAAAAAAACTGGACAATTGAAATTTCTGGACTGTACATTCAATATACCCTATATACATACATTGAAGGGATCCAATGCTCACCAAAACGTTACACTAAAACTATAAAAGCGTTGCTGCATTTATCGATAACTTATCGATGGCACTTTCCCAACACCCCTCCATATGCACTTGTCGCTTTTGTTTAATATTTATATACAACAACAAATTCTAAGCTTAGTAGAAGCCTTAAAAAAGTCAGACCTATATGCTATATATATATAATCGATCTATTTAAATATATATAGAGTTCGGTAGCATGTCTTCCAATGCATACAAACAAAAAAAAAAAAAACAAAAACAAAAAAAATTAAAAAAAAGGAAAAGAAGAACTTTAATTTATTACTACATTTTATGTAATAAACAAATGTTGTGTATATATTTTGAGTTGATTTTTGATAAAAGTCTAGCGATAGCGATAACGATACCGATAACGTTACGAATGATATATATGATATGATATGATATACCTCTAAAGTTGATGTTAAAACAACACCAACAACAATAACAACAAACAGCAAAAGTAAACACAACAACAACAACAAAATTTTATGAAATTATTATTATGGTTTTTTTTTTAATAATTATAATTACTTAATTGTTTGAATTCCTGCTGATTTAAAAAAAGAAAGACAGAAAGAGCTAAAACATAATTTATTTTCATATATGCATACAACAACAATTACTGTTAATAATTTATGAAACCGACACACACATACACACACAAACACACACACACACGAACACATACAGACACACACACAAACACATTTTTTGACCATTGATAATTTTATTTAATATGCTATATATTCATATTCATATTCATATACATATATCTGTATATGGTACGAATATATAATAATAATAATAATAATAATAATAATATCGTTTATTATATGCAAACATATACATACATATGTGTATATATATTTTTATAATTTATTTAAACGTACGTTTCTATATATTATATTTTTTTCTTCGGGGTGCAGTTATTAATTCGTAGTCTTATACAAACAATATTTATATACAAATATTTACATATTTACAATATTATATAATGTAATAAAACAACAACTATTTAAACTATTTATAATGGCAAAGTAAAACGATTATCGATTACGATAAATGATAAATGATCGCACACCAAACATGGGAGAAAAAAACAGTGTGCGAAATGTGTTCAATGTCGTCGATTTGCATTTGCCTTTTACTTATTGTTCTTAGAAAAAGGAAAGCACAAAACAAACTGAGTACAGTGTTAATAAATAATAATAATAATATAATTAAGAGTTTTGCATATGCATGAGAAAATGTTTAAGCCTTAAACAAACTATGTTACGCGCTATCTTAAAGCAATCAATTAATTAATTAATTAAATTATTATTACCTTTCTGTAAACATTTTTACGAGTTGCCTTTAAACATTAGCTGTACACATACACATACACCCACACACACACACACACACATATATATATACATATATATAAATTTGAATTACAAATCTGTTAAATTAGTTTATATAAAAAATATCAAACGCAAAACACAAACTACAACAAATCGAAAGAAACGCAAAACTCTACAACTAATTCAAATATTAAATCCCTAATTTATTATTGTTTTTTTTTTTAATGTTTTTTTTTAATGTTTTTTTTTTTTTAATATTTATGTCAAATTAATGAAGATGACGAATTACTAAGTTAGAAAACATCTTGAAAATGGGGGTTAATTCTCAAAGTGCCTTAAACAATAATTTTATACAGAAAAAAATTAAAAATTAAACACAAATAAAACAAAAAAGAAAAGAAAAGGAAAGGAAATGCACATGTATAGATTAAGTAAGAAAACAACAAAAAAAAAAACGGAAAAAACAAAACGAAACGAAAAGGAAAGAAAGAAAAAAGTGCATGCAGCATATTTATTATTTATTATATTATTTTCTTATTATTATTTTTTATAATTATACTATATATATTTTTTGGTGTGTATTTAAATATGAAAAAGGTTACCTTTACATTCTATCTCTTATCTCTTATTTACTGCTACACACACACACACATACACACACACACACATACACACACACACACATACACACACACACACACACACACACACACACACACACATACACACACACACACATACACACACACACATACACACACACACACACATACACACACACACACACACACACACACACACACATACACAGACACACACACACACACACACACACACACACACACACACATACATACACGCACAAACACACACACATACATGCACACACACATACATACATACACGCATACATACATACATACATACACACACGCATACATTTTATACACCGTATATACATATATATGCAAATATTTCAATTTAATTTTAAACATTATTTAAGTTCGCGCTTTGGTTCTAAAAAAAAAACAAAAACAAACACAAAAAAAAAATCAACAAAAAAAAATCAGCTCTTCCCTTTGAAACGAAATGAAGCGAACTTTAAACAAAAAAAAAAAACAAAAGCAAATCTGTGGCCTTTCAAAATAAGTGCAAAATCTAAAACGACGTCTTCCCACAACGTGATCGATAGCGGACATATCGATGGTAAACTCAAGTTTCGTCAGCTAATAAATCGATTAATCAGATGCCAGTTCTTTTTTTTTTTTAAATTTATACATATTTTCGTTTTTCATTTGATAAATTATGTTATTATTTTGTACACAATTCACAACATACATGCCTATATTTAAATACACTTTCCATGTACAAACAATACAAAAAAAAACAACGAAAAGGACAAAAATGTAAGAAGAATTCGTATCAACAAATACATTTTACTGTACTATGAATTTTGCTCATGTTGCAAACAGTTATGCTTCCATTAAACACTAATTATATGCGTGCGTATTCTTATTTAGTTAATTAAATACATTTGTGAAGAAACAACAATTTAGTTTATGGCGAATCTTAAGTTGATTAGCATTTAAAATAAAAACGTTACAAAAATAAAAAAAAAAAAACAAAAACTTGTTTGCATTTCAGCGGGGATCTGATTAGGTGTAGGTCGGTTCTCAACATTTGACGCGTTGCATACTTTTGTGTATGCTCGGCATACACAGTGAAAATTTCCGTTGCATACCTTGAGGCTGCCTGTAAGACAACCTTTCTGTTGCAGCCCAAAGATGGCGCCACTCTGTTTGCGGTTGTGAGAAATCTATAACTAGTAAGCAGTGCTATAACGCGGCTATATTCTGATGTATTACAAAAGCATATACATTTTTGAGGCCGCATTCAAGATTTTCTGGATTCGTCGTAACTTGTCTATTTGAAGGTCTATCCGGATGTCCCGCAGAGCTGAATAAAGCAATGCAATGGACGAAAGTTCTTTAAACAGCGGAAATATCGGATTTTTTTTATTTAAAAACTGAAAATTGATCATAGCTCGACCTATCACTACGGATGTGTGAAATGATTTGGTTTGAACAGGGCTACTGACTGGAAAAGCACATCCGCATCGTTAGTCTAGTTTTCCAGAAAATAAGAATTTTGTAATTTCTACTCATTTCGTTCGGCGTGAAAGTGAAATCTTAACAAGTGTTTTAGTACCATACGAATGGGTTTTAGACAGTTTTCTTAACTTAACTTTTGTCGTAAATGTGCCATTTTTGCAGTATCCCTTTCAGCGTGCGTGGGCCATGCACAGTTTCTCAAACTGCACAGGAGATGGCGCCACTTTATGTTTTCCTGTAGCAATAATTGCATTCTTGGTCAAAGTAAAATAAGTATATTAACAATTGTTAAGTTGACTTTGAAAGCGAAAAATGTACAATCTCTCTAAATTAAATTATATATACAAGACGAACATTAATTGTTTTTTATAAAAACAAACATAATCGTTTATTTTGAGTACTTTATTAGAACTGATTCTTGTGGAGTGTCCCACGGTGCAGTGTCCTCTGATGGAATATGTCATATACCGTTGAATGCATCTTGGCCCCGATCATTGGTTTGAGTGCAAGGGTTGAGCTGAATGCATTAGCGTTTTGTAATAACTGGTCTTAACTTATGTATATGTATGCAGCTTGGCAACTTGGCAACTAGGCAACTAGTTTGTTTGCCTAAAAAGAAAATCTGAAATTAAAATGTCTTGCTTTCTGCTATTATCTATAGGTATTAGCTACTATATAATTAGGTATGCGTATTATGGTTATTTACTGCATACATATAAGTATGAGCTAGAATCCCCCCTAGACCCCAATCCTCTAACTATCTACTTACTAACCAATTTCACAATGCTTCTTGACTTTGGCATCGGGTTTGGCTTTTGCTCTTCTTCCCTTATTCCATTTTAGATATGTACGCGTGACACGATTTAATGTGATGCATTATCAATTAATTTACTAATCTTTATTATTTAATTTATTTATTTAATATCAACTAAAACATTTAAAATTCATTTAAATAAAACAACTAATAAGTATTTTTTGTAAACAAATAATTGTATGTTTTTGTGCTCCGTGCTTCGTTTCTAGTCGTGTCGTGCCGTGTCGTGTCGTGTTGATAAAAATAGACACTTGGCGCATCTCTAAGAACTTGTGCTGTGGATTTGCCGTTGACTTAAACGTTTTTTAGTGACGCTCGAGTTATTGTTGCTAGTGGTTGCTACTTATTGTTGTTATTGTAATTGTTATTGTTATAGTTGTCATACTATTTATTTACTGTTGTTTTAGGGCTTGTTGTTATTGCTGTTTTTGTTGTTGTGGTGTGGTGACAGTAACTTCTTTTGCGGCGTTTTCTAAACCAACCACCTGTGGCTTACCTTTGGCCCAGCCCCGTGAGGAGGGGGGATTTACGTCAATGGCGAAAGTCAAAAGGTGTCCGCCCCTCTCCCTCCCCACAAACCTTCGCTGCGGCAGTAATTTTAACAGTAGAATGAATGTGTAGAAAGTGAAAGATCTTCTTTACGTAAATACTAGCTCAAAAACAAGACAAGTACAAACCTGTATCTTAATCCTCAATCCGCACCAAGTGGCCCACTTCGAAGGCAACAAGTCTCATTTCAAATTTAGGTCGCGTTCATGGGATGCGTATGAAGAGAGCCAAGAACCAATAGCCAAGAATGCAATGCGGCAAATGCGGCAAGCAGTGCACAATTCGAATTAAGTGTTGCATTTGCGCAGCGAAAAACAAGTCCGAGTGCTGTAGTCGAGTGAGCTCGACTGCGATATACCCTGCACTCAGCTGTTAAATATATTTATCATAGTTTTATTCGCAAATTTGAACTTAAAAACAATTGCATACCCAAATGTGAGCAACTCTGCAGGTGTAAGTAAAAAAAAACTGAACTGGCTTGCAACAGGGGCATGCATACACAAACACACACATACATACTTAAATAGCGGGGCTCTGCAGAATACACACACAAGAACATATTGAGGCTAGCGTCGATTATCATGCCATCCCTTTCTCACACATGCAAACGCATATTTATGCATACAGAAATGAGACCAATATGAGAATACATTTTCAACTATAACTTGGGTGTTTCGAATGGGATCTTGATTAAATTTGCCCAATTTATCAATAATATGTCAGCGAGTATTGTGTATCAATAAGAGGCGTCTGCCTTATTGCTATCATGAATCGAAATGTATCGATATATCGATATCGAGAAACTTCACCTGTGCTGGATAAACGAAAACTTCTATGCTAAATTTGAAGTTTCTAGGTCTTATAGTCCTATAGTATACTTTACGGGGTGCGGAGAAGCTACCTTCTGCCTTCACAAAACCATTATACCCATTTGCAATAAATATATCGAATAAATCTATCGAGTCTGTGGTAATTTAAAAGCATATGCAGATCAACTTGGATAACAGATAAAGTTGAACAGTTGAAAGTTTTTACTGCGACGTCAACATAAAATGAACTGACTAAATTATATATAACGCTTTTCAGATATCCTTACATGTCCCCTGTTGAAGGAGGATTGTCACGAGGCTCGATTCGGCTGCTGGATTCTCTTTTCATTTTAAGTAGCATACAAAATATTGACTGAGGTATTAGATGTTTAGACAGATGTATGTATTTATGGAATGCCATAATCAAAACTGAAAAACAGGAAGTGCAAAACAGCGAAGTCATTTAATAGATGGTAACGCCTCAATTTATGCACGAATAGCTTCATGCACAAGATTTAAAGCTTTCTCATTTCACAGGTGGACTTTCTGTTGGCGTGTTGATAATTTGGCACCTGTCAAAGAAAAACACATGCGAATTTAGCTGTATTATCATCAGTACTACTCAATATCAAATACTCAACCATATTTTATCAACGTTTTCGCAATATCTATTTATAATCTTATATAATCTACTATATAATAAAAGAGGAGTGGTAATAATAACTAAAAAAAAAACAGAAGAAAATTAATAGAAATGCTGATCTTAATGATATTCAGTGCTCGATGTGCTAAAAAATGCATTGAGAATTTGAATATTTAACAGAACTTTTGAAACACATGTAGACCTGAATGTTAATATGCTAATGTTATGTTAATGTTATAAGTTATGTTATGTTATATGTTAATGCACTTAGAGATACTCCGTTCACAAGGATATAATGCTCGAATTATAATATTAGTTTTGAACGAAAATTGTATTTCCATAGATAAATGCAGTATTCTTTTCAAGTCAAGTTTTAATTGAAAAATATAGACTGGGAATTGTGAATATAAGCTGCGACTGCCGATGAGTAAAGTGAGGCAATAAGACTTTTGCACCACTGTGCAACAGTGTCATCGTTGATTGTCATCTGCGATTAGATCGACAATTTGCAATGCTTCGATGATTTGTCAACAACAATGAGACAGCCAGAACATTGGAGATCGCTCCACATGGAGATGGAGAAGGAGACAGAGGAGGCGATGGAGGCGGCGGTACGAATACCGCTTACAACTTTTAACTCGTGCCGAGGTAGTACACTGGGAAAAAAGATCGCTATGAAATGCAAAAAATCAGCATTCGTTGCCTCTCTTTTTTTATTTTTAAAAAGTTTTTGCATTTCTACTTTTAGAAATATATATTACATACACATATCCTTGTAGACCGTAGTTAATCGGCTGACATTTAAGTCCGACAAGTTTATACCGAAATTCCTTTAAAACTGAGCAAAAATCGGGCTATATCGACTCGACTAGTGATGCTGATTAAGAGGATACTATATACTTTATGGACTTGAAGACGTCTCGTCTCCTTCAATGCAATATTATAATACCAAAAAATTGAAAAAGAGCAAATGAACAACTAGTTTATAGAAAACAAATTTCTTAAAATTAGAAACTGTCGATAATTCTAAAAAGGTGGTACAAAAAATCAAGATATTTTTTGAGGATTATTTTCTAAGAAATTTTTAAGAAATTGTATTTTCTAGACTAGACAACTAGTTGCGCATTTTGCATTCTGAGTGTAATAATACTTAAGAGATGAAGTAGCAGCAACGAGCGACATCTTCACTCAAACGTTACGGGCAAAAGTCAAGCAGCCGAAACTCGCCACTATTGGGGGAGACTATTTGGGCTCTGAGTTTCTCCTGCTTTGCTCTGTCTGACTATCTAACTCTCTGTCTGTCTGTCTGTCTGTTTGTCTGTCTGTCGGTGGATTTGCTGGCTTCTTGATGGGCCCGATGTTGTTTTCATTTGTTAGCCAGACGCGTAGTGAAACGGTCGCGTTAATTCCAAGAATCCAAGAATCGAGTTTTGTTTCTATATATATACATATATATATATATATATATGTGTTTGTATATATATATACGTATGTGTATATGTATGTATATATATGTATTTAAATATATTTACATATGCCTACGTTTCACATAGTTGTAAATCTGCTAATGCTGCGCCTGCTGCTGGCCAGTCTGTCGGGTCTGTCGGGTCTGTCGCGTTTGCCGGGTGTGCCATTGCCAAGCATTATGGCCTATGACTTTGGCTATCATCCCAGCGCCGAGGAGTTTGACAGTCTGCTGCGTGAGACACGCAGCTGGACACGCGACCAGCTGGCGAACGGGCGTCGTCGTGGGGACTTCTTTGTGCCCCGCTATAGCTATAGAGAGCCGGCGAATCCTCAATCCGAGTTGAACTTTCAGCTATTTGACAATGATGACATTGGAGAGGATCAGCAACAAGATCAGCAAGAGCAGCAACCATATCTCTATGAATTTCCCCAGATGGAGCCTTCGCAGCAGGTGCAATCGAATCTTATTATGATTAATGATAATCCAGCAGCAGCTGCAGCAACAACAACAATAACAGCAGCAACAGCAGCTGAAGCAACAGCAGCTGAAGCAACAGCAACAACAAACAGCAACAGTTTGCCCATATTCTTTACAAATCCGGCAACTGGCATTGTTTATGCCATCAGCGAGGTGGGTCGCCACACAAAGTCGCCTGGCAATGGCAACGATAGCAATGCCATTGAGATTTATGTGACCAAGGCGCAATATGATGCCGATCTGCTGGCATTGCAACAACGCTACGAGCAACAGTGTGCCCCGATTCAAACCCAATCGCAATCGGTGCTGTCAACGCCCAGTTTGAAGCGTCCCGTTTCGAGTACAGCACGTCCGCAGATCATTCGCTTACAGCGTCCTAAGCAACCACAAGAAACAACATCAGCGACATCAGCGAGCGGCAACAACAAGTTGATCCACCGGCCGCCACCCATAATGGTGGTCAGCGGCAATGCGTCCAGCATAAGCGATCAATTGTTCAAGTTGCCAACGATCAAGAAGACCCCAATCCGGACCAGAACGACGACCACGTCCAGGCCCAAGCGCAAGCGTAAGAAAAAGCCGAAGAAGCCAAAGACGCCAAAGCGACAACCTGGCAACAAGTTGCCGGCAACAACAACAACAACAACAACGGCAACAGGTCCACGAATTGTGCTGGGCAAGCGAACGACAACCCAACGACCAACGACGATGACGACAACAACAACAATAACTGGGCAACACCAACTGGCCACGCAGCTGGAGAAGCCGCACATGCCACAGCCAACAACAGTTGCAGTGGCTGCTGCCAACGGCAACATATTCAGCGACCAGCCTTTTGTCGTTTCCCATGGCTACATTGAGTTGCCAGCGGTGCATCAACGACGACGACGAAGACGCTCTGTGGAGTCGGCCAGAAGGTTGGTGGAGTCTGTGGGCGCCAGACCCATCAGCAGTGGTCGGCCAAGAGGCGGTGGTAGGCGGCGGAGCACCAGCAGCAGCAGCGGCAAAAGCACAAGCAAGCGGATAGGTTCAACGGTGACGGTGCCACCTGCTCCCGGCACTGGTGGCAGTGGTTATCGTGCACCACATGCCGTGCATCTGCTCCATCGCCAGCATAATGGCAGCGATGAGGCTCGGGAAGTGGGTCGCAGGCACAGCTCCGAATCTTTGGGTTTTGATCTAATCGATTTTATAACTGGTGATGATGATGATGATGGTGATGATGGTGATTATGATGGTAACGGTGATCTGGTGAAGATTAAAACTGCGCTGAAGAAGAAGAAGAAGAGGAAGGAGCAGCAAAAGGAGAGCAGCGAGACGCAATCGGGCGTTGGGCAGGAGAACAGCAGCTCAGCGGAGGAGAGTGCAGATTTTGGTGCAATGGAGGAGTTGCCAATGGGCAACAATACCACAAATACCACAGACGTGATGGAGACGCAGTCGAATAAGGTTAAGCAGCCGACGGAGGCGGAATCAGTGGAATCGCTGGAATCACAGGAAACGCAATCAAGCAGCAAGAATAGCATAAGCAAAAAGCGCATCAGACGACGACCAGGTGGCGATGAGTACTACGACGATGATGAGGAGGATGATGATGGGGAGGATATGGATTCCGATTCCTATTCGGATACGGGCATTGGCAGCTTCTTTCGCATGATCTTCTATCCGGTGCAGGTGGCGATGGCGCGCATCTTTGATGGCTTCGCGGGCCAGTCGGATGACGATGTGGCGCCCACAACGCAACCCAAATATCCCAGCTATACACTCTATCACAGTAACAATGCACTGGCCGACGAGGATGATGATTCCGATGGGGATGCGGATGAGGATGATGAGAGTGGCTCGCTGAGCGGCTGGCTTAGCTCCTGGTTTGGGGTGCGGCGACGCACCAAAAAGATTGGTAGCACCACAACGATGCCAGCGACACTGCCAATGCCAGCACCGCAACAGGCAACCAAGGAGCCAGCCGGCTGGCTGGAGTCCTGGTTCGGATTTGGCAAGACAACAACAACTGAATCATCCAGCGAAGAAACCGACTATGACAGTAAGTAGATGATACAAATCAAATATTCTTTTTAAGGAAGTTGCTCTACAAATTTTCCAATCATGAAATTGGACAAACTTTAAACTACTCTGAGAATTTTAAAAGGCATAGCTGCCATATAAATGAAATGTCCTCTTGTTTTCCAAGATATCCCAAATAAGCTCCACAGTTGCAAAAGTTATTACTTTATACACACTTTTTACTATCCGAAGAAAAGAAAAATCTTTTTCTATCTTTTAAATTGCTGCATTTATTGCAATCGGTAATCGATTTTTCTCGATATTGAGAGTTAACGATAAAATGGGATCAACTCGATAAGCTTAGAATGTACGGCAACTTGTATGCCAAAATTGAAGTATCTAGCTCTTCAAGTCTCTAAGAAAGATGTTATCGACTTGATCCTGATCATGAATCTATATATGTATATATATATATATATATATACAGACCTACACTAGGTTAGGTTAAAACGGTTGTCAGCCCGACAACCTTGATATCTTCCTTATCCGTAAGGAGTGGTAATATAGTTCCTTTCTAGCTTTGAGCCATCTGTGAAGAAGGTCACGTCTGACGGTGGTCCGGGAGTACCATGGGTCCATTTCTCCCTTGGGGGGAAGTATGTGCTGAAGGGTGTTTCTAGTTGGTTTAATGGCACCTACACTAAGTTGATTGGTCATATTTCGGGTACCTTTCGAACCCACCTCATTGCTCAGCTTAAAGGGCAAAAGACAAGTTAAATATTTTTGTAGATACAACTACGTGTACTACTTATAATAATGAATTGTTCCAACTGTAGCTGGTCTGTGTAGAATCCAGAATAGATCAATTGCCAATTAGAGTTCCCAATACTCTCGACTGGAAGTCGTTTCACGCTTTCTACACACTCAGAGCACCAACTACTGGCTACAGTTGCGGTCCAAATAATAGTTGTAGTGCTGCTTCTCAAAGCATTTCATAAAAAATGTGACTCATTTTATGGTGATCAAATCGAGACTTCTTCAAAATCTTCAATATGAAGAAAAATTCAATTGGGCAAATCAAAAGATGTTTGGGTTTCTCATCTGGGAATGTTTCCAATAACAATTATTTTCCAAATACTAAACGTAGTTAAATATATAATCAGCCATCATATCTAGTTTTTAGAAAGGGAAATCTGAGAAAACTTCACTTTTATGCCACCACTATTAGTATGATAAATTTAAATAATAATTTAATGCAAATAAATATAAAATACATATAAGAATAATAAATTTAAGAACTTACATTTTTGTGGTAAATTAATTTGATTACTTTCATAATTTCGGAACTATATTTTAAGTATTTTGTTTTGCTTAACATTTTCCAAAACATATGTGTGAACTATTATTATTTTAGCCAAAGATTCAAGATCTACTCACTCTCTACTCTCTCCCTCTCTCTCTCTCTCTCTCTCTCTCTCTGTCTCTCTCTCCCTCTCTCTCTCTCTCTCTTGCAGAGTGGTTTGCTGGCTGGTTTGATACGACGGCCAAGCCGAAGGCGCGTCGTAAAAAAACGACGACAACGACGACAACGACGACAACACTACCGACGCCGCAGGTGCCCATTTTGACGATTGTGGATCCGTTGCGTAATCCACAAAACTGGATTGGTATATTGGCGCATCACATTGTGAATGCAACGAGTAATGGTGGCACCTCAAGCACAACCAGCAATCCGCTGCTGCAGGCCCTTGTGACGCGTGTGACCAGCCAAACAACGACACCAACAGCAGAAACGGCAACAACAACAGCGGCACACCGGGATGGGATACCACGAAGGATTAGCTACGATAAGTATCAGATCTGGCGACTGAAGCCACAGGACGAGCCCCAGCTACGAGCACTCGAACAGTTTAAGAAGGGCGAGGATGGCAACAAGCTGCAGTGGCTGAAAGGACCTAGCCTAAGGTACGTCCTACCAAACTCTCTCCATGTCACAATTTGTTTGGTATTTGCTTTAATCTTTGTTGTTAATCATAATTGACAATTGTTTAATGTTTACGTAACTAATAGGGGACTCACCGATGTGCTCGTGCCGCCAAAGATGCTGGTTGACTTTCAGGGCACGCTCGATTTTGAGAAAATAACGCACGAAGTGCTCATCTTTGACGTGGGCAAGGCGATCGCGTATGAGCGCAACAAGGGCGACTATCTGTATCAGAGGCCCACGGTCACGAGGAGACCCACTAAACAGCCGGTGGCAGCACCGACGATGACCTGGAACAAGTACTACGATCACGATGACATACTCAAGTATCTGGAGACGATGCGTATGCGGCATACACAGCTCGTGGAGCTGATACACATTGGTCGCTCCTACGAGGGTCGTCCGCTGATTATCGTCAAGATCGAGTCCAAGCAGATGGCTGCGGCGGCCACAGCCGCTGCTGCAGCCAGCCACAAGCGTCTCAAGCACAAGCGTCGTTCCGGACGCGCCAATGCTGTGTTCATTGAGGCCGGTGCCCAGGGTATGGCCTGGATTGGACCCGCCTCGGCCACATGGATGATCAGCGAACTGTTGCGATTGATGCGCACAAACAGTGAGTAGAAACCACCAACAAGTGAGAACGTTGCCCGACTGCCACATACGCTGCTACCCAACAGAGCACAAAATGGGTGTAGCCAAGAAATACCCATCTTTGATCAAGGCTCGAGCCTTAATCAATAATATACTCTGAATACCCTCTTCTGTATCAGAGTACAAAAATTGCCAGCAATATTTTATCCTCATCTGTTTCAATTTGTGGTATTTAGCATTGTCTCGATATGCATATTTTTTACAGTGTAAACTATATAAATTTGAAAGTAGATTCAACAACAAATCAGACTAGAAAATGGGTTCTTTTTTGATTTGTACTTTAATATAATTGTTTGCAGTTGATATCAAAATTTGATACGTATCAAAATAATGGCCTTTGATTTTATGATCGACAAATGAAGCGGTTGACAAAGCCGCTCAACCAGATGATCCACGTTGGTGGCTGTTTCATTTCCGTGAGAAGCGCACTGCGGCGTGAGTTATTGAAGATCTTGCGACCCTGACAATCCGAATATCTACGAGCTCCTCTCGACTTGCCCTTGTTGGATTGTTGTTGTAGTTTTTTGCCCAGCACTGGCAGCATTGCTTTTATTTTGGCAAAGATGCTCGGTTTGATTTGATTGGCACTGGCCGATTTGTTTGGCTGGTTGCACTTGGTCCAGCTGGAGATTGGGGAGACGCCACCGTGTCGCGTGGACAGCGAAATGGCGGACGCAAGGATTAGCAGGGCAAGCACAATACCAATGGCCATGTGCACACTGCGATCGGCATGGATCAGGCTGATCAACAGCTGGACTAGATGATAGCCCAGCGTTAGCCAGAATGCGATCGTGCAGACGGCAAAGAAGCTGCAAATTTTCAAAAATCAAAAATTTAATAATAATATAAATACACAAAAATCCAATATAGGAATTCTACTCAATAGAAAAGAATATCCTGGAAATTAGACATATATATATATATATATATATATATAAATTGTAGAATTTCACTTTCTGAATAAGTGTAATGAGCGAGTGCAATGAGTACTTACACCAGTATGCCCAGCACCTCCAGGAGGCAGTTGATGAACATATTAATGTACTCGTTGTTGCAAACTCGAATTCCGACAGTGTCGCTGCCACTTTCGCTGGCCACTTTCTTCTTGCAGACGGGGAAGCATTCGGAGTCGATGCCGCAACGTCTGTCGCACGCTGAATGCTTGCTGCACATGCCACCGTTGGCGGCATTGAGTAGACCCGTGTTGCCCCTCAGGTGAACGAGCAGGCCAAGCGTGTCCCTACCAAAATCCGTACCCATCAAGCCACCATAGTCCTGGCTCTGGAGGCAACCGCTTCTCAGCGAACGCGACTCGGACTCATCCCGTTTGCTTAAATTACACAAGCTCGATTTGCGGGCGTAGCTTGCAGTGCCGAAGGAAATGCCGCCACTGTGTTCCACTCCCGATTCCATTCCTGGGCATATTCCAGAGATCATTCCTGTAGCCATTCCTGGTCCCATTCCTGGTCCCATTCCTGGTCCCATTCCTGGTCCCATTCCTGGTCCCATTCTCGGACCTCTGCCTGGACCCATTCCTGGTGGTATTCCTGCCACGGCAGAGCATTGACATTTTTCGGACTTTTTGTCTGGTCGCCAATTCGATCCCGTTGCCGGTCCCTGTCCCGGTCCCTGTCCCGGTCCCGGTCCCTGTCCCGGTCCCGGTCCCTTGTCAGCGTATCCATTATAGTTGTCCATGGGCCGACCAATTTGCGCCCCATTAATGCGTTTGCCGCAGATGCCCGAATTGCTATCGGCAATTGATTGATTCCGAACATTTCTCAGATCACGTGCCCGATCCTGGCACTTCTTGCATGGACATGGCATTGGTGCGGGACGCGTTGCCATGCTCGGGCTCATCATCGCTGGTCCAGGCTTTGCGGCCATGCACTGGCACTTGGCCGTCGACATTGCTCGCAGCTCGCAGCACAGATTTCACGTGTTATTTTTTGTTGTCCAGAATATTATTGTACACAATTTTGACCTGAAAACAGCAGCGACAAATTTAGGAATTTAAATTGTAGTCGTGTGTTTTTTTGAGCTCATCCAAATACATACTCGATTGGAGACGATTTCTACACATTAACAACAGCATATACCAATTACCGGATATTCATCAAGTATTCCGGATACAGTGATTTGGAAATCAACCTCATTCAATAGATGGTTTTTTCAGTCTTAAAGTTTGAGAAAAGAAATAAATTAAGGTTTTCTTTTTTTTTTAATAATTTTGTATACTCTGATACCGTCGGTATTCAGAGTATATTGGTACTTTGCAATGTCCTTAAGGCAAGCGCCTTGAAACTTTGAACAAAAACTGGTCAAAATTGGGGTGCTACGTCCACTTAAAGGCTAGGATATGGATAACATCGATAATTGCAATCCCGCACACTTCCGCAATTTGTAGAGCCACCAAATTTGAAAAGTATGTTGGTAGTAACATCCTTCAACAGGCGGAGATTAGATTACTAGAAACCTCCTTCAAACATGGGTTTTTATTGGCTACACACAGTAGCTTTTTTTCAGATGGTATTACTTATTGGTAGCAGAGTCTTATCGACTGCAACGATCTCACTTGTTTCAATTTTATTGTTTTACAGAGACCGATGAGGAACACGAGATTATACGGAACACGACGTGGTACATAATGCCCGTGCTAAATCCGGATGGATACGCGTTTAGTCATGAGTACGATCGCTTCTGGAAGAAGTCACGTTCGCAGCATGTGGCAAAGGCGCCAGCAGGATTGTTGGGCTCGGCGATGACGTGGCTGCAACAGAAGCGACCCAGTGACAAGATCTGCCATGGCGTCGATCTGGATCGCAATTGGCTATATCAATGGGGCAAGCGGGGCAGCTCCAAGGCGCCCTGCAACGAATTCTACGCCGGTCCATCGCCCTTCTCGGAGCCCGAAACGAAAGCGGTATCCGATTTTCTCATGGATTATCGCACACAGATCAAGGTGAAGTAAAATCCACGAATCCATCTATTATTATTATTATCATTATTATTATTATTATTATTATTATTATTATTATTATTATTATTATTATTATTATTATTATTATTATCATTATTATTATTATTATTATTATTATTATTATTATTATTATTATTATTATTATTAATGGACTATAGACCGATGAGTATCCTAAGACCTGGTCTGGTGTCTTTTCCCAGCTCAGTTATTGTTCTGGTTATGATCCGGAACTAATACCAAGGCACGATTCTCGTTTTGCAGATGTACATTTCGTTGCAGGCTTATGGCCAGGTGGTATCCTATCCGGTCAAAGCCAATTCTACGTTCAACACGGAGCGCATGGATGATTTTCTGGACGTGGCCATGGTGGGCAGCGATGTGCTGCGCAAGAAGGGCAGCAAAACTCGCTACAAGGTCGACTCCTCCAATGACCTGATTGAGCAGCGTTCAGGTATGTTCACACCACAATCATGTCCAATATCAATCTAAATCTCAAACTCCATCTCTTGCTGCATTTCTGGCCAGGCTGTTCGGATGCGTTTGCCGCATATGAGATTGGGATACCATTCAGCTTTACGCTCCAGCTGGCGGACAATGGTGTCCATGGCTACCTATTACCCAGCGGCGCCATTGAGGCAACAGCGCGGGATGCCTTCGATATAATTAGCGGCATGCTGGACTACATCTGAGTCACGCTGGTGTGGTGCACATGTAAATACCTGTATACACATAAAATATACAATATACAAAATACACATACAGTTGCGGTCAAGATAATAGTATGTGTGCTCAATTTAAAAACTTTGACTTTTGTTGTTAATCATTTTATAGCTATGCCATCATTAATTGTTTACTTATCTTCTGTAATGATTGTATTGCTTGACTTCAGATAAATTTTTTTTTTTTTGTTACATTTTCCGAAAGACAAATTATTCTGACCGCAGCTGTATATGTATCTATATCTCCAACTAACGTGAGTTCCTTTCTCAACTGCTTTCTCGATTGCATCCACATCCGCAAAACTATGATATATGATATATATTTAATATTTTTTTTATTTTTTTTTTTTATATTATAATCGTATATTTATAAATGTGAACTTAGTGAATAAAAATGCCTAATTTTAAACGTAAACACTGCAGTTGCAGTCGAATTCAGTTGCACACCCATTTACGTGGGCAGCTTGATCCAGAAAGCGAAGCGCTTGCATCGGTCGCATCACAGAAAACATTTGACCCGAAGCCAATGAGACGCACCTTGGCGCACTTAGCACCCGAGGCGCTAATCAGACACCTCGCCCCTAAACATTTCATCGTCCAGCGCAACTCCAAGCAAGTCACCCTTGGATATCAACTCAAAGTTACACGTCTGCATATGTGGCATCTCGTGTGCTGCGTTGTAGATTAGGCGCCCCAAGCCAGCCATATCGGCCACTTCCATCTCAGATGAGATCCTCCTCCTCGATGTGGGTCACCCAACACGCGAATAACTCATTTTCTGGTGGCTTTAACAACTCTTGCCACCCCAAGCTCAATTTGCGCATCTGGTTTGGATTTGGAGCAATTGGAGCAGCAGCAGCATCCACTTTCCTAGTTGCGTTAATTCTAACAGCAGCCGGCATCGATTTCAAGGACTATACCGAAATAGGTAGTGACGTTATTTTGCAAACATTGCAGACATTGTTGCAATAAAATTCTTCGCAACGCTGGTACACCAATTTCGTTGGAATGCCGCATAATGTGCACTTCTTTTCATTATCTTAATAGCAAACATTAGAATTCTTCAGAATGCGCAACAGAAAAAATATAGCTAGTTTATGGTAACGATGTATTTTAGACGTACAACATTTGCAACTTTTGCTCTGTTTAAAGGCACGTTATTGCATTTAGTAAATGTCGTATCTGGTCACACTTGCTGCCTATCGGCAAACGCCGATATATCGCTACAAATCGAGTCACATGCAACCGTGCTCATATGTGAATGTATTAAGATTTGTGCATTGCTGCATTAAATACCGAAGAAAACAAATGAAATAAAATGGATCAACCGGACGCTGAGCCGACACGTAAGTGAATACAGTTAATAATCGTTTTTCGTTTGCAACAATTAAATACACTTCACAGTGTCCGCATCGCAAGTGATGCGCCAATTTGTTCAATACATCAGCGAGGATCGAATACGCAGGGAACTGGCTGATGAATGCATTCTCACCCTGATTGGACGCACCGTCAAAGGTGCCGCAGCCGTAACGCATTTTCTAACGGGTCGCTACAAGCATGTCGGCTTTGTCGATGCACATCCCTGCGATGCTGCTCGAGTCTCGCTGCTCAAGGATCGTTATGCGCGCAGCTTTGAAGTGCTCCGACGCCGCCAAAGGGAAACGAAACCAAATATTCAATTACCACACACATTGCGTCTTCGTGCCGAAAGTATTAATGATGATCCTACTGCTACTGCTGCTGATGCTGATGCTAATGATGATGATAATAATGCTGTACAATCATCGATAATGCGTGTGGGCGCCGAAAGCGTTGATCAAGTTAACGTTGATGTTAGCTACTCCGAGCAGTTGACGACACCTCCGCGTGTCCGAACGCATTTGCATTACATTGAATCCGTTGGCGTAATTGAGCCATGTCATCAGGCAGACGATGGCGGTGGTTTCGATCAATCAACCGATGCAATTGAGGTGACCCTGACGCTCGGCTATCAACATTGCAGTGGTGAGGGGAGCGCCGAAATTTGCCTGATTGTCTACAAGAAGTTTAGGCCAACAGCACGGACAACACCAACGGGTCATCTGAGGAGTCAGTCGCGAATGCGCACCACTCTCACGCACAATGTGCATACGGACGATGAGGGCGATGTGGTGCCGGCACCTCGATCTGTACGTCGCACACTCTTCACCAGCGCCGACAGCGACGATCCCGATGATGATATTGGAATTGTATCGCTTCGCTCACAAACGCCCCGTAAGCGATACCATAAAAGTGATCCGGATGTGAAATCCAAGCGACTCAACTTAATTGGCGGCATGCGCTTCTAATCTAAACAATCGAATCACCCAAAACAACACTAAACTCATTATTATCTTAGTACATATACACAGTACAAGTGGTGCCCATATTGGGCAGATCTCTACTTGCGAAGACTGATTGTACTTATTGTATATATATATTTATATACTTTATTACTATTAAATTTTATGTACAAATATATATTTTTTTAATTTGAAATCAACTTAGACACACACACACACATAATTAAATTGTATTCCTATTATACAATTAGTACGTATTCCATAACATTTTAAATATGTTATTTGTCAGCTAAGTAGAGTGGTTTAATTATTTAACAATATTATTATTACTATTGAGCACAGCAGTTTTTAGTATTTAGTACTCATATTTATTGTAATAATAAACGTCATTTGTGTACATTGCATTGCATTCAATTGTTAGCAGTTGCATTTGTTGTTTTTGGCTTAAATAAAATACAAATAATATTCAAAACAAATACACATTTTACTCAAGGAAATCAAATGAAACTAGTTTAATTAATAATTTTCAACCGATTGTTGTGGTGGTTTAGTAGGCAGCTTTGGCTGTCTTTGTAACGTCAAACTGAAAAATATGTATGTATACTCGTGGCATAAGCAATCATTATCTTTAAATTAATATTTAACACAAATTTTATGAATTGCA
Organism: Drosophila anomalipes; assembly: GCA_035041615.1. Classification (NCBI taxonomy): domain Eukaryota; kingdom Metazoa; phylum Arthropoda; class Insecta; order Diptera; family Drosophilidae; genus Drosophila; species Drosophila anomalipes. Next base: position 785,924 of record JAWNKZ010000254.1, on the reverse strand, counting down.
GTTCATCCTGTTTCAATTTTATAATTTAAATCGAATCTCGTTCTTGTTACTTAACATCACATGCAGATCAGACAGCTTTTGTCTAGCATGTTAACTCACGACACTAAGCAGACAATACTGCTTATCTGCTTAGTACTGTTACGTATGCTTCGCAACTGCTTCGTCCCTGTTATACATAACATCACTAGCAAATCATACATCTTTTGTCTATTGTGATGTTATGTTAACCTCGGTATTTATATATATTTCTGCTGGGTCAAAAGAAATGATTAATTAATTTTCTCAACGACCAATGCAGATCCCACTACCATGCAAAAATTCTAGTCCACTTTCTCTTTTGCTGGGGAAATCTCAGAGCTTAATATAGAAATTTGCCGGAGATATTCATCAAACTGATATCGAGTAAATTCCGATCTTCGACCACATGTTGTGCAGCACTGTTTGCGGTAAGAACAGCTGATTGTTACGCAAGCGTCGCAACAGGTTAAACGGGTCGAAATTATACAAATTCGTTGTCATCCGATTCAATTGGTATTCCAGTCATCCCAGTTATCTAAAAGACAGAGCCATGTTGCAAGCCACCCGACGGGAATTGTGTGCTCAGGCACGTCGCTTCAGCTCAAAAATGAGCAGCGATGTTGTTGTTGTGGCCGCAGCTCGAACACCAATTGGCAGTTTCCAGAGCCAACTGGCTCCACTGACCGCCACCCAGCTGGGTGCCACGGCCATTGAGGCGGCCATCGAGCGGGCGGGCATTGGCAAGACGGATGTGAATGAGGTGATCATGGGCAATGTGGTCTCAGCCGGCCTGGGACAGGCGCCCGCCCGTCAGGCGGCCATCTTTGCGGGTTTGCCGACAAACGTCTGCTGCACCACGGTTAACAAGGTGTGCTCGTCTGGCATGAAGGCTGTGATGTTGGGCGCCCAGTCGGTGATGCTAGGCCAGGCCGATGTTGTCGTCGCCGGCGGCATGGAGTCCATGTCGAATGTGCCATTCTATTTGAAACGTGGCGTCACACCGTATGGCGGGATCAATATGATCGATGGCATCGTACACGACGGCCTGTGGGATGTGTACAACAAGGTGCACATGGGCAACTGTGCCGAGAATACAGCCAAGAAGATGCAGGTCAGCCGCCAGGAGCAGGATGCCTTTGCCATCGAATCGTACAAACGTTCAGCGAAAGCCTGGAGCGATAAGATCTTCGATCCGGAGATAGCATCGGTCAAGATTCAGTTGAAACGCAAACCGGAGGTGCTCGTTGCCGAGGATGAGGAATACAAGCGGGTGAATTTCGATAAGTTTGGCAAACTGGCGACGGTGTTCCAGCGTGAGAATGGCACAGTCACCGCTGGCAATGCATCCACACTAAACGATGGCGGCGCCGCTGTCGTCCTCATGAGCGCCGATGCCGCACAGCGTGCGGGTCTGAAGCCCTTGGCACGGATTGTCGCCTTTCAGGATGCGGAAACGGATCCCATAGATTTTCCAATTGCACCCGCATTCGCTGTGCCCAAGCTGCTGGAGCGGGCTGGTGTCCGCAAGGAGGATGTCGCCATGTGGGAGATCAATGAGGCATTCTCACTGGTTGTGCTCGCCAACATACGCAAAATGGACCTTGATCCGGCCAAGGTGAATGTTCATGGCGGCGCCGTTTCCATCGGCCATCCGATCGGTATGTCCGGCGCCCGACTCGTCACCCATTTGGCACATGCCCTGCAAGCGGGTCAACTTGGATGTGCATCCATTTGCAATGGAGGCGGTGGCGCCTCCTCCATTCTCATCCAAAAGCTATAAATCCCTTAAGCAACAACAACAAAAATCTTTGAAGCCAGCATTGCATTTACATAAAACATATGAAATTCGAATCGATTATATCACTGCAATCGATTCATTTTTATTGACTACTATTAAGCATTTCAATCGGAAATGTGTTGTATTTTTTTTTATAGCATTTAATTGAAAATTTTGAGTATGCATAATAAAATTATGAATGAGAAGCACATGTGACTTATATTTAATATTATTAGTTTAATTAAGAGAGAGAGTGAAAGATTGTGTATTTTCTGCTGGCGGTTATGAAACATAAATGCAAGTTATTAACATTCGTTGCATTCATGTGCACAATTCAAATTCGATATGCACTTAAAACCCTGTTATCGCAGCGTAAACAATAAAATGTAGTCTTCCTTTGTTTCTTTGTAGCATTGTAGTTGAAAATGTTTGCTATAAGAACAAATTTTAATTGAGAGACTGTATTTTCTGGCAGTTGCTGCTATCGATTAACGATAACATAAATGCAATTTTGTTAACATTCTGTTGCATTGCTATAAGCGATTACAATTCGATACAATAAAAAACATTAATTGTGTTGTCGCCAGCGCGCAGATATGAGCTCGCCAAGAAAGAGAAGCGTCGCCAGGAAGTAGAGGCCAGCCATGATGATGTAGATGGCCCACAGATCCGGTTGCCGCAGCCGTTTATCCTGATAGGGGAGCAGCATGCTGCGAAAATAACGCTCGCTGCTCATTTGACCTGCCCAGTAGTTGAGCAGGCCCACCGATCGTATTGCGATGATTAGCTCGTCCAGACGCTGCACCAGATGCGAATGCTTCTGCAGATAGATGGCCAGCTGCTGCTCGACAAAGCTCTGCGGCAGCACATAATACGCGCCACGACGACGCGAATGTTGCACAGCATGCAGAAGCGTCTGCTGTGACAGGATGCCAAAGATGCGTCGTGACGATGACGATGATTCAAATTCTTGTAAAAATCGCAGCACATCCTGTTCTCGCTCACTGCTAATGATGATGATGCCATCTGCAGCTGCTTCTACTCCATCTTCACCTGTTATTCTTCCCTGCAGATCGTGCGCCGTTATGCGATTCATGGCAGCCACATAGTCGCCCTCCATTAGCTCGTGCAGCGTGCGCGGCAATCGCTGATGGACATGGTGGCGCAGCATATAAAAGAACAGCGCCATATACATGGCACGCAGCAGCTGTGTGCCGCACAGCCAATTGATGGAGAGCATTCGCTGTGCCGCACTCCGCATGCCCGCATTCCCCAACACCGGCTGTCCCCAAGCGATGGCCAGCACTGAGAGCAGATCGCTTGTTCGTTCCGTGTGCTCCAGGCGCAACCATAACATCGCAAAGCCGGTGGCCAGCAGGCTGAGGAGAACGCCTAGCCAGGCGAACCCTTGGAAGGGGAATCCCAATAGTTGCAGACTCGTCAAATTGTGGGCATTCAGTGGCAGGCAGCCGACCAAGTGGCTCGAGTAGTGTGGAAAGACCGCTGTCAAATTGACAGAATGCTCCACACGCTTTCTCATATACCCAATGGCCAGGTGGGCGCGCTGCTCCTCGAGCTGTAAAATACAAATAGAAATAATAATTCGTTTTATATCAATTTGAAATCCTTTTTTTCTTATTCCTCACCAGCTGCAGAATTTGCTGCTCCGTGCTGTCATTCTGGATGAGATGCATGCTGAAATTCATGCGCCTAGCCAGCTCCTGCAGCAGTCGTTGCTCCAGCATAACAAACGGTACAATTGGCCGCAGCAGTATCTGCAGCGGACATCCGTGCAGATTGTGCAGCTTGGCTGGAAAGTAAGTGTTCTTCTCCCAGGCGATGTCCACAAATCGATTGATCTGCTGGACGGGAATGGCGCCACAATGTGTGGCCGCATATGGAAAATAGGTGTGCAACAGAATTTCGCCAGCAGCTGACTGCGTCATCACGTTGCAGTTGAGCAGCTGATGGCGCCAACAGTACTCGAATATGCCCCGCATCTCCACCTGGATGAGCGCGTCCCGCTGCTGCAGAAATATAAAATAATACTCGCTGCCATCGAGTTGCGATGTATACGTATGGATTTCAATGTCCCTGATCGAACGAAGCCACCCACCAAAAAAAAAATACAGTAAATAAAAACAGCTCGTCAATCAAAATCAATTATTACACACAGCAAGGCTTGCAGCGAATCGACGAGCAGCAGATTGTGTAAACGTGGACCGGGAATGCGACGGGATTGGTTATTGTGATCGTGATAAATCAATTGAAGGATCATGTTGTCGACGCTCTCGTAGAGCAACTGCATTATCTGGCGATAAAAGTTCCATGGACTGCGCCGGCGACATGAGATGATCAGCATAAAGGATGGCGCCATCCGCTGATAGAAATCGACAATGAAAACGCGCAGCGCACTTGCCACAAACTGATTCAATGCCAGCGATTGGGTTTGGGAGCCACGATATGCCATCGACTCGAACTGCAGCAGGCAACTGATGTTCATCATTCCAAGGAGTACTTGTGAGTGATTGCTGCTCCGATCTGGTCAAAAGCTGTACGTTGACTGTGACCTTAACTGGACTAACCGGACTTAGTGGCCAGCGGCCAGGAGTTCTCACATTCAATGCAAGGAGCCTAATCAATCAATTGATAAACTAATGAGGCTTCTTGCTCCTTGGCCACTCATCCAAAAACAAACAATAACCAAAAATCAAAACCAAAAAGAAGAATAATTCTAGACGAGTTCGTCCAAACTCCAACAACATTGAGCTTATATTTTATATTTTAGTATAAGTTAAATAAATAATTAAATAATACACATATGTATATCCGCATATTCATATACACATAGAAAAAAATAACATCATATTTTTGGTATTGTCTAATTGTTAAAAACATGTTTTCTTACATTTAGAAATTATAGCTATAAACAAGTAAAAGTCGTTTTCCTGAGTGTATGCTCATTATGCCTAATTAAGGCACTAAATCAACAAAAAACTTTTTGTCAGCTGGAAGTAGACAGGCTGTAAGATATATATATATATTGGCCGACAATTGGGTTCCACTTGACGAAGACTGGAGCAAGGACCTTGACTTGACTGGCAGAATCTCTCTCGAAAAACTTGAAATCGATTTGTGTAAACTCCAGCAAGCCACCAAATTTAATCTAGAAACCATAAAAAAAAAACAGACACGTTAAAAGAAAAACAGATAATAATTAAGTACATTGAAGGATTGCAATCGCACATGACCAGGAAGTTGATAGATGAGGAGAGCATGGAGAGAGCAGGATGGTCATTTAATTGCCGGCCAACTGAGTGGTATCAGGAGCTGCATATTGGATTTACTGAGCGAGATTTGGAGTGGCGAATAAGTACATTTTGGCATAGCAAGAAATGCAAACGCACACACATTTTAAGTATATAATATAATAACAATAATATATATCTTTTTCTTTTTGATTTAACAGTTGCCAAAGCTTCAAGCAGGTATCGATACTTATCGTATTGTTTCTTGGTATCTCTTGAGTGATATTTTTTGGAGCTGCTTTCGGACATATCGATATATCGATATTTGTTGTGCACATCCCTAGCTGGCGCAACTCAAGACCAATAGCAACTGAAAAGAAAAACGCTGAGTTTTGGAGACAAATCAAACGGCGGTGAACAGGCGCGGACGGTAAACGCAAAGCACAGGCATCAACAACAATTGATTTAAAACGCCAAAGCAATTCTGTGTGTGTTTTAAGCCTAAGACGCGCGTAGTACAACGTTCTTGTTCGCCATAAAAACGCTTCGGCAACCAAAACAACCCTCGCGTCGCACAATCGAAAAACATTTGTTTCTGTTCAGCACCAACAGAAGCGGTGTTTCTATTCTTTTTTTTTTCTTCCACAAAATCAAATTTAACCGTTGTTTGGTGTGTTTTGCGCGTAAATAAGTTGAAAGTGGACAAGAAAATTGCAATCAAAAAACGTAAGTGCATTTTGCTGGTGCAACGGTGAAATGGTGTGGAAAGAGCGTAAAGTTGTATTTAAATATGCCGTTGTACTATTTTCTAGCTGTACATTGTGTGTGCGTGTGTGAGTGTGTGCGTTACGTCTCTGCTTACCGCTTGCATGCATGTAAATGTATGGGTGTGTGTGTTGATCGTATATGCAGCTGGCCGCTCTTTCTATCTCTATCTCTAACAGTGCGTGCGCTTGTTTGTGTGTGCCTGAGTGCACAATAAGAAAACAACAACAACAGCAGCAGCAGCGGCAAAAACGGTTAAGCGCAATAACTGCAAATTATTCGTTCAAATATTTAGTCAACAGCAATATCGGCTTTGTCTATTGTGACTGAATCCGAATCCTTGACATTATTACGATATCCGTTACGCCTTTGCTAAGAGGGTGTCTGTGTGTGTGTATTTCTATCGATTACTCGCTGGCTGCTGCTCCTATTCTGCTCCTCTCACTCGCACTCGCAAACACTTTCTGGCTGTTTTTTTGTCGACCAAAAATGGGGTGACCAAATAATATATTTTTTTTTTTTGTGTTGCCTTTCGTTTTTGCTGTTGTCATTGCACATGTAAATTTAGTTGTTGTTGTTGCTGCTGTTATCATTTTCCCACACACATAATCGCATTTTTTGGTTCTGTGCTCGCCTGCTGATAAGAGTCATAACCACAAGCGGAGACGGATGAGGTGTGTGCGTTTGATTAAAACTGGCCCCCTTCTTCGTCTCTTTTCTCGTTTGGTTTATATTTATAGCCGTCAAAGTTCAAGTGCAGTACGTGTCTATTTATCGCTCTGTGGGAGCTCCAAGCAGGCCGTAGGCAGCTGTTTGTGTTATGTGCCCCAGTTGGTGGTGGCTCCATTTACAGTTAGTCAGTCGTCAGTATGTGGAGTCTGGCGCGCCACATTATCTCAGCGTCTATAAATGTACGAGGAGTGGCAGCGACTTTACCCCTTGATGATGACCTTCGCCTTAAAAAAGGAAAAAATATAAATACCCCAAGCGACAACAAAACAAAACAAAAAAGTCAACAGCGCAGAATATTGAAGCAGCAACAGAAGATAACATTGAACATTGAAGAATTGAACACAGCAGCCGCAAACGTTTTCTAAATTTCGATTACTGCCAGCTACGAAAATATTAAAGATAGATACTAAGATAAGTTCATGTTGTTTTGAATTTGAATTATTAGTTTATTCAAAATTAGAATATTGTTTCATTGATCAACTGTACATAAGAAACGCAGATTTTGTTAACCTAAACGTACTTTCATATTGAACAAACAGACATCATTACTTATTCAGCTTATTACCTAGTCGAACTATCTCGACTACATAATTTGAATAGTTCCAAAGATCAATATAGATATATCGATCAATATCGATATCGTATGCTACGTTCAGTGTTGCATATTAAGTTGTAGATGATATTATAGTTTTACATGTGGCCTGTCACAACTAGAGCATTCCAACTTGTTGTTAACCCAATAGTTCCCTTAAAATAGTTTTCGAGCTAGAGTCATCGAATTTAAGAAAGTCTCTTAATGATTGAAACAATGGGCCATCCCCCACTCCCCACTCCAGCATCAATCGGTGTTGACACTCTTAAAGGGTTATGCCTGTTCTCACCTGTTTTAAAAAATGGCTGCCTTTGTAGCTAGGTTTTACCAAAGAAATTTTGGTATTTTTAGCACATGCGCATATAATACAATATAATGCTGAACAATCTTCTTAGTAAAAATATGCGGGTTCCTAAAAAGTGCACAAAAAAAATCAAATACAAAAAAATTTATTCATTGATTTTGGAACACTAATTTTATATGGAACATTAAAAAATGTTTTTTCTTCTTAAATGTGCGATTCTGCGGGCGCCAATATATTAGTACATATATTATCGACTTAATCGATTGATTGAAAATCCCTTGTAAAGAACACAACCCCAAATACCCAAATATATATTTTAATTATTCATATATATTATATGTATATATTAATGTAGTATAAAGTTAAATGGGCTATGAAATGCTTTAACTTGAAATTGAGCAAACAGTGCAAAAGCTTTGGTAATGCAACCTGTGCTTTCAATCATACAGCGACCAGTACCTCTTCCTCTTCTGCACACCCACCCCCTCAGAGACAGACACACTTGTTGCTTATCGAGCCACATAGTTGGGCGCGACATGTTCAAACAGGCAAAGGCGAAAACGCCTTTCCTGCACTGGGCAACAAAATATGACCTAGAATTCTGGGAACAACATTTTTTCCGAATATTTCCAAATAAAATGGTTATCTTATCTATTTGGTAAAATCAGCATATCAAACCGAATCGCATTGTGATTTTGGTTGCGGTTCCGGTTCTGGTTCTGGTTTTGAGTTTGAGTCTCGATTAATGTCAAGTTAAAGTAAAGTAAAAATATGATTTAATTTTTGCTCACTGTATATGCCAGAAAAGCTATTAAGAATAGTTTTTTTCTGAGTGTAGAGTGAATTGACGTTTGAGTCATTGTTCTTTTGTTTTGTTTGAATTTGTGGGTTGCCCGCATTGTTTGTTTATGTTTTATGTACGATAAGCGCCTTATCAGTGAGCTGGAGGCTCAAAACGCGTCTTACGAGTTGCTTGGCTGCCAGCCTAACGATATATAGATATAACAATGTGTGTCTGTGTGTGTGACAGGTAGAATAGGGCAGGTACATCACTCACACACTCACACACACACACACATCGAGTTAAATGTCAAAATTTTCAAGTCAGTCAGTTGTTGTTTGCCTACGTTGCCAGTTGGTTGTTTAATAATACTGTTGTTCGTATATATTTTACTACGTATACAAAATTAAAAAAATAATTAAATAAAACCCAAAAAAATTGTCTACAAAACTTAAAAGCACTCCATCTTTCTCTCAAACTCTCTCTATCGCGTGTGTGTGTGTTGCATAAGTGTACTGCAACGCGGAAGTCTTTTCAAAAGCTGAATCACATTTCACGCTGCACTGGGTACGTATACACGACCCTTTCACGCCCCCTAGAAGCCGCCCTTTTTGTTTGTATACCTTGTTCTGTTTTTGGCAGAGGGTATTTGCATTTTGTTATGTTATGTCGAAATAATAGTAGTGCACACATACGTTTTGGAAAATAATCGCTTGAATACCATTAAAAAATTATGATTAATTTGTTTTTGAAGCATAAGCAATAACTATTGAAGAAATTAAAAAGCAATAAATATTGAAGAAATTAAACATCAAAACAAAAAACGAAATAAATGAGTTTGGATTTGTCCGACCACATAAGTGAGCTTATACATTTAATAATTTTTTTTGTTTTATTGTTTAGAAAATACCAAAACTGAAGTCTGAAATGTTTAAAATGAACGTTGTACAAAAATGGGTATTTGCTAGATTCGATCACTATGTTTTGTTACATCTAAATCGTGTAAGCAAGTTGCAAGAAGGGTATCTAGACTTCGGTGTGCTTTGAATAGCTGGACTTGTACTTGTTCCAACCCACCACAGCTTCAGTCAACAAGCAACAGTTAACGCCCTTTTAGCTAATTGCCAGCAAACACGATACAATTGCTGGCCGATTCCCTCAAAATGCAACTCGTGCCACAAAACAAAAAAGCAGCCAAGTTGTCTTTTGGCTTAAAGCCTGCTCAAAAGCAGCTTCTATTTTAATAGGCATCTTTTCAGTATGCGCGTCGCATACACTGCGAATAACATTCGAATAACATGACAGGCGTTACAAATGGACAGACGGACAGACGTTGTATCTCTCTCTATCTCTATCTCTCTCTCTCATACACACACTAATATAGCTCGTCTTGTTTTGTGTTATCTATGTGATTGATACGCCCACCAGAACATTGGCAACTGATTAGCCATGCCAGACCAGCATATAAGCGCCAAAAGTATCACTCTCTTTCCCCCACTCCTGTGATCCCCCTTTGGCGTCCAATTTGGCCGTGTCGAGTTGAAGCCGAGAACCACGTTATGTGCACCATGCTGGCTAAGGAAGACGTTGATTAATGAGCTGGCTTGCAAACTGTCGACCACAAAAATAAATTACAATTTTATTCAAATTTTTGCCTAGAAAATAAAAAAAAAACAAACGCTGCAAGCTTAGATAGAGATACTCTGCTGCAAACAGTCTGGCAGATTTATGTTTGTTATATTTATTTATACTTATATTTATATTTATATTTATATTTATATTTATATTTATATTTATATTTATATTTATATTTATATTTATATTTATATTTATATTTATATTTATATTTATATTTATATTTATATTTATATTTATATTTATATTTATATTTATATTTATATTTATATTTATATTTATATTTATATTTATATTTATATTTATATTTATATTTATATTTATATTTATATTTATATTTATATTTATATTTATATTTATATTTATATTTATATTTATATTTATATTTATATTTATATTTATATTTATATTTATATTTATATTTATATTTATATTTATATTTATATTTATATTTATATTTATATTTATATTTATATTTATATTTATATTTATATTTATTCAGTTCTATTGGTCGTCAAACTTAAGCAATTCAGCATATGTTTGTATTTTACAGGGTATTTGTAGAATACATAAACAACAGGATAAGAAGAACAAGAGCAACACATTTAAATCAATTCCAAATAAAACTCTAATTCTTAATTCTCTTCCCTCCGTTCTTTTTGTTTGCAGCACACGCTTATATAGCATATAACTAATAGATCTAAAACAATTGTATATATATATATATTTTGTACGACCAACTCGATACAAGAAGAAGAAAAAGAAGCAGCAGGAGCAGCTGAATAAGAAGAAGACATTTCTTGCACTCGTTAGTTACCAATTTTTGATGTTTTTAAATTTGTATTGTTATTGTTAATACTGTTTAAAAGATACAAGAACAAAACCAAAAAAAAAAAAAACAAACAACAAAACGGATCCACCAAAAAATCATTCACAATGTTCTGTCCGGAGTTTGAGAAGCGCATCTTAAAGCTCTACAGTCCGGTGTCAAGGAATCTATTCGATAATCTGGAATCGTCAACGACACCAACATCGCTGGATCGTTTTATACCCTGCAGGTGAGTGAACTTTCCAAATCTCTCTCTCTCTCGCCCTCTGTCTTACTCTCTCTCTCCGTACTACCACCCTCCCCTGCCCTACCATCTCTTTGCTGCTTGCCCGTTATTTATGCTACGTCATCTGTTCCGCTTGCGAGCGCGTGCAGCAAAAATAATGAAAATAAATATGGGGCCGACTTTCCGATACCCTGTAGACAAGCAAAATATGCATAAGTTTAGCCAACAAAACCGAGTTGTTTATCGATTTTGTCACAAATTTTTTGATGGGGAAGGGGTTATCGAAAAATCGGAAATATTTATTAGTTATCTTATCGGTCTGTATCGAATTTTTAAGATTGCAGTACCGTTGAGAGTTAATGAGAAATACTTGTTATCTGCGATTGGAAATCAAAATTAATCGTTTGCGAGAAAACGTGGGTAGTTTTACAAAAGATATATATATGTATATTAATTTTTTATATGCGTATGTTATGCAATACTTAATGTTACAAAGACTATCCCTTGGAATATCCATAATGCGCAGTGCCCAACCTCTTATTAATATCACTAATATTAATATGCACACGTTGATTATACCCGCTTCTGCAGGGTATTAAAAACAAGAACAAAAGAAAAGGTAAACAAGAAATGAAGACAACAACAACAACAAAAACAACAAACCACAAACAGTAGTTTTTCCTTAGCAACGAAAATTTGCCGCCTGGCTGCGCCTCGTTAAGCTAACGGGAACCGCAGACACCCCAGTCCCCCTTTATTAAGCTCCCCTCCACTCCCACTTTTTTCACTACTTGCCTTTCTTCCGCAGTTGACTGCTAATGAGATTCTGGGTGAAAACCAGTTGAGCCTAGCACCAAAACTCACACAAATACACACACATATATATATATATATCTGGTATTCTCTAATTACAACGATCTGCGAAAACATTTCCGCATCTTTCCATTCACCTTGATTTAGTGTAGCTCCATATTTCATTTACAAAACAATTCAGATCAAATACAGCGTTGCCATTTTAGCATTTGTAAATGTTCAATTTTGATCGATTTTATAGCCAAAAATTATCTTGTGAGTCATCAGAAATTATAGTAAATGCTCATTCTAGATTTTAGACTATGTTTTATTTTTCGTGATTTAACTGCTAACAGCTGTTTTTGCTGTTATCAGTTGCTTTTGCTATGAACAGCTGCCTTTGCTGCCACACTCTTTTGTTAACAGCTGCTGCTGCCTTTTCTTGGCTTTTGTCTGCAACTGGCTGTACTATTATCAATTGTTTCCACCTCCAATGTGGCAATGTGTCACCTTCTGTCTGCCTGTCTGCCTGCTAATTAAATTGTCGTTCTGCCCTTCTCCTCCCTGCCTCCCAGACACCTACCTTACCTTGCCTGCCCGTTTTGATTTATTGTAGGTGGAAGTAAGTAAGTGCTTGAAATGCGTTTGCCCCCAGATAAGCACTGAAATTAAAAAGGAGGCAGGAAAAGGAGGGACCGCATGGATTGTGGGGGAAGTTGAGTCGTCGAATCGACGCAGGTTGCATGCATAAATAGATTTGCGTTGCAATTGAATTGGCCCTCTTCAATTCTCCCCCACCACACGCCGCCTTGCTTCATCTAACCCGTGTCGGTGGGGAGGTTAAAATTCTCTCACACTTGGCCACACAACATTCATTTTCATGGCGAATTTGCCAAGTTAGCAAATTGTGAATTTGCCAATTTTTTGTTTCTTTTGTTTTTTGCGCAAATTTTTTGCAAATATGGCATTCAATATTTTTTTGCACGTTGCACACGTTTTTTATGTTTTATGAGCAAAAATAATAACAATTGCCAGCCAGCCAGTCCCCCCCTCCATTGTGTTTGCATTACGTGGGGAGTCAGGTAACGAGGAAACAAGAGAGGGTTGGGTGGGGGGAGACACAGACACGAAGGGTGTTAAGAGTCATTGGGGTCCCCTTCGCGCCAGACACACAATTGAATTTGAACGCGTTTGCATAAATTTATTTTTCGCAATCATTGTTATTGTTGTTGTTGATCATATAAATAATTTATATTTTGGCAAACTTCTTTGCCATGCTTTGTTGTGCCTAGGTTGCAAAAATAAACAACAAAAAATTTGAAGAAGCCATGAGGAAAATAAGTTTATGACTGTGCTCGACTAGAAGTTACTATAAACCGACATAGACAGTCTCCCTGTGGTAGCTGGGAATGGCATATAGATAAGATATAGCATTTTAGTCCGACAAACTTCGGCAAACAAAAAAAAATGTTTGTCAATTTTCAAATACAATTCTGTTCCACATTGGGTGTATCTACACACAGAAGAATGCATTTGCGATCCCATAAAGTATATATATTCTTGTTCAGACTCACCAACCGAGTCCGACGTGGTCGTGTTCTCAGATCTCGGCGATACTTCGAATTTTGAGTGTAAGTTTCCGTATATCATACGCATTAATTTTATCGGTAATTTTGCCCGATTTGCGGTTTTCGATAGCAATCAAATCCGAACATTTTTAAATATATATCTATATATTTACCTTGATATTATGTTGATTATCTGTAAGAAGTTCACCAAGATAATTTGAGAAATATCAAAGAAAATCGTATTTTCACGACATAATATACTTAAAATACTTGTGTTCAGAGAATGTCGACTAGAGCCATCTTACTTATTTTGCATCTTATTGATGTTATCTATGATATTGTGGGTAAATTGGAATTTTTTAATTAAAGGTACTCATTTATATGAGCTGAATATGACCGCTTTGGGGCCGTACTTCAATTGCAGGACATAACGCATAGTCAGACATAGCATATATGAACGAAAAAAAGGTTCGCTTTTCCGCATTTCTCTTTTCATTCATACATTAATGGCATAATATTAACATATATAAATAAAACTCTGTATATATCTAATCTCTCTCTCTCTCTCTCTTTCGTGCAGGGCATACAACAATTGGCAGACGAACTTTGCGTCCATTAACAAGTCGAATGATAACTCGCCGCAGACGAGCAAGAAGCAGAGGGATTGTGGGGAAACGGCACGCGATAGTTTGGCCTATTCGTGCCTGCTCAAAAACGAGCTGCTCGGCTCCGCGATTGACGATGTGAAGACCGCCGGCGAGGAGCGCAACGAGAATTCATATACGCCGGCTGCCAAGCGCAGCCTCTTCAAATATCAATCACCCACCAAGCAGGTAAGCTTAACTAACTAACACACTTTATATATATTTATATATGAATATATATGTTGATTTATATATCTCTGACCAGATATACTTTTTGTGTATATTGCACTAATTGAATTTGCAGTCGAGTCTTTGTGTGAAGCATTTAATTGGCTTCTTTCAAAAACGCTATCAGTCAGTGCGTCTCAAGAGTGCGTCCCCAGAGTTGAATGCACCACAACAACATCTTTCTCCCTCTCTCTCTCTCTCTCATTCTCTATCAGTAGCTGTTGTCTGTTGTCTGTCTAGCCTGGGATAAGTTGTGCTGTTGTTCTTGTTGTTGTTCTGTTATCGACAAAAGTAATCAACTAAACAATATGAAGAGCGGAATTTTGGTTCAGGCTCCAGCATATATAGCAATTTGTCAAAATCTAAACGAATTTTATGTTCCGTTTCCACATGCCATTCTAAAGAGTAAGTTGTCCTTTACAACAATTCCATTAGCAATTAAGCATTTCTTGGTAGCTTGATTTTTTTCTTTGTTAAAAGCAAGTGAGAACATTGCATTCGGAAATACTATGATACTACCACCTACTGTGAATAATTCGTTGTATACCTCTTATTTGTTTGTCCGAGGTAATCAAGTTTTAAGGCTTAAAAGTTAATTTTTATTAGGAATTAGCTTCAAACTCATTCTCAGTAAACAAAATCTACGAATTGTTGCAGTCATATTTTTTGGTGTTATTTTCATCATTAAAAATTGTGTTTGTTGCACCATCCAGTTTAGTTCCATAAAATACACACATTAATTTTGTCAGGCCCAAAGGCAACTAAAGAAATATAATCACCAAAGCTAAAGCCAAAACTAAATCAATTTTTGGTAATGCCGACCATTGTACCTCAAAGTATATCATCATCGATCATATATATATATGTATATATATATATACAGTATGTGTATGTTCATAGATATATATGTATGTATATGTATCTATCTATTCATCTATATATCAGTCTAACTATCTATCTAACTATTTGTCTGTCTGTCTGTTTGTCTCTCTATTAATCTGTGGCCAACCGGTTATTTATTGAGAAAACTGTTTAGTCAGGTGTGGAGATGATGGGGGTTACGTACATATATATATATATATATATATATATATATACCCCCACCCCCCTCCCTCCCTCCCTCTCTGCCTCTCTCTCTTTCTGCTTACAGACCGGATCGGTTCAGCTCGATTTGGGGTTAACACACTTTGATTTGTCCGCTGCTGTTTGTTGTTGCTGCTGTTTCTATTGCTATTGTTGTCGTTGTTGTTGGTACAGCCGGTTCTTAGTTGATTTGTTCAAGTGTTTGGACCGTGCTTGGACGCTTACATTTTGTTCTGTTTTCACCATCAGTTTTTTGTCAGCTATTTCAATTCAACTGTTGCCACTTGCCACCTTGTCGGTGCTGCTGAAGCGGCAACCTGGCAACTTTTTTTTATACTCTGGCTGAGAGTATTCAAATAAATTCGTGAAACATCCATAAATAATAATGCTGTAATACTGTAATAAAGAATATGAACATTCGAATTAATCTTTACATGTAAATCAGAATCCAAAAGCTGCCACGAAATGCTTCTAATGAATGCGTTGACTCTTTTTTTTTATATACAAATTGCTTACCTAACAATATATAAAAGCAAACTCTTGCTTCACATTTCGACAAGCTAATTATTAATAACTGACTTCTCTATCATAAAGCTGCCACAGAGTTATGAAATCAAAATGTAAGCAGATGGACTCCATTCACAGTTGTTTTTCTAAATTTTTTGGTGTGTGTTTGTGGGGGGTACGTTTTTTCATATCATCATCATCAACATGGTCATAAGTTTACGTTGACTGACATATTTGTGCGCTTATCAGATTTATGTTGCCTCAATTGCTGCGCGGACAGCCGCACGTCTCCGAGTCCGAGTCCAAGACCGCTTTTGCTTTGACTAATTTTTGACAGTTGACACGTTGCCACAACAGCAATAAGAAAATCAACAACAACAACAACTAACAGAAACGAAAAGAACAAAGCCTTCAAGTTGCTTTGCTCGTCTGAGATTGAAACTGAAAAATTGCGTTTGCCTCCAACAACTATTTTGACTACTACTTCAGTGGGCTAAAGCGACACTTGAGTCAATAAGAGTGAATAAAAGCGGTCAGAGTATGAACAATAAGCAGATCGTGACTGAAGAACCAGTACAAGAAGAGTGACAGAGGAGATGAGAGAAGTGGAAAAGGTAGTTGTTGGTAAAGGGGTATTTATATAGTTATATTTTTTGCCCGGCGGCAGCAGCAACAATTCCATTAACATTAACATTATTTTTGGCCATATTCATTTCTGGCAGCACAACTCACATTTGTTTTTTGTTTTTGATTAATGGGCTCAGGTTGGTCTTTTGCTACCCTTTCCGAAGAAGAATAAGTCGGGGTATTCACATTTTGTCACAAAATGTGAAACGAATGATGATGAATCAACCAACATTCAATACACTATGAAGATAGGCACAGCACCTATAAAAATATGTTTGCAACGTTCATAAAATTTAATAAGCAAGTGAATAAGCAAGAGTACTGTAGTCGAGAGTGATCGATTGGAAGATACCCTGCCACATCTTAGATATTCAAAACAATAACAGAAATTAAATATACGATACACCAATCTTAATGAAATTTGTGATGAGAATAATTTGTAGCTATTGCTAGGTTTAATCGATGCTTATCGATATTCTCACTTAAGGGAAAAGTAATCGATTATCGCAATGCAAGAGTATTTAAACTTCTTCGATACGCCCACAAATAGCTTCGTACTTCTTGTATTCTTTTCGTTCTTTTATTGTTTTGCGCTCGGTTTGAAAAAAAGGTGTAGGGGGGGGGGGGGGGGGGGGGTAGTGCTGAGGGGAGGAGGGGTGTGGTTGTTTTGGGCAATTCATATGGAAATTGTCGCCTCAATCGGTGGGCATTCATCTACAGCACGGCCACACAATTAACACACAATTGTGGACACACCCCGCTACCTGCTGCCAAAACTCTGATCTCTCTGGCCAAGAGTTGGTTGTGGGGGGGGGGGGGGGGGGGGTTTATTTGGTCATAGCAAATAGCAAGTCATAAAATATAATTCAATTATGTGCGGTCGCAATGTGTAGCTGCCATAAATAATGGGCAATCCATTTAGCAGCCACACGACCAACAACTCTAAAATACACACAGGAGCACAACTTCGCCAGTGGACCCTCCCCCTCCGCCTTACATACCTGCCTCCCCTGACCATTTGTTAGTAATATACAGAAGATATGTATATGCCTGAGTTTCTTAATAAACTAATTCGGTTCCTCCCACACCATCTGTAAAAATCAAAAACTTTCAAATATGGTTTATTGATAGATTGTTCTATTCTTTGCTGGTTTTTAATTTGCCAAAACAAGATGGTTTTGATGCGATAATTAAACTGTAGAAAATTGCAAATTGTTTATTAATTATGCAACTTTTTTTAGCTTTTAGATATGATCACTTTTTATATGTATGTATATTGCTATACCTATACCTTCCTTAGTTTTCCGAAATATAATTTAAAATATATATTTATAATATAGCTCTCCAATTTACCATCGTGTTATTCAAATTGATTGCAATTTCTTAATATTTATTTTAACACTTATGCATTGTTTTAATGGTGTTGTGGTTTTCCTAATCTTACCCAACATACACACACACACCTATACTCAAAAGTTACTGAGCCGTCTCCAATTAAACATAAAAATAAAATAAAAAATAATATTCCATCACTCTGTGTCTTTTGCACCTGTTGCCAGTTTTGGCCACCTGCAAACAAGCATTCGAAAAGCCATAATATAATTCTATAAATTGTTAAAAGGTCTCTCTTCCTTGGACTAGAGACTATCACTTGTGGACTGTGCTTGTGTTTTATATATGTGTGTATTTATATTTATGATTATTATTAATTTATGCAACAGACATTTGCATTAGCATTAAATTAAGCTGAAGCTTAACGCCGATGACTGGGAGCTCCAAAAGCCACTTGGCCACTTCTTGGCCAACTTGGCTAATTTAGTGATTCAGCTGTGGCTGCTAACGTTTGCGACAGGTTCACACTCAATACACAGAGAGAAAACAGCAGAGCAGAGCAAACGATTCAGATTGCGATTCTACTTCGAGTTTAGTTTAGTTTACGAAAAGTGTGCACAAACCGTACTTGAGCGATCGTTAATAAAGTATATGAGTTCTTGATCACTTACATATAAATATATATATATTTTGGTATTATTAAAAGTTTTTTAAACATTGATTTGACACTTCTGCTCATTTTCGATTAAAACCCAATTGTTGGCAGCATCAGCAATAAACCATTAATTTGTTTAAATTGGTTGCTGTTATTTGAATTTGGCGCTTAATGTTAGTTGATTACATTGCATTAACATTTGCAGACTATGTTAAATGCACTTAAACTGCAGCCACCAGCTCTCTCTCTCTCTCTCTCTCTCTTTGTCAAACATTCGTATCATATCGTGTCACGCTAGCCTTTTAGATCGTGTCGATTTTGTATTGTTGATAAAGAAAGAAAAGCCGATAATATTTATGAGAAGGAACAGACTTTGAATACTCAACCATCTTATGCTAAATTTTTTCTGTCAGTGTGTCATTTAAATCACATTCACATTTAGCTTGACGTTCCCATAGTCATTCGCCTTTCCCATTAACATGATCATTAACATTTTCACCACCCCCTCCTCTGCTGCTCTTATGAGTGTTGAGCATTCTACTTATTTTTCTCCAGCTGCTGTGGTTGGCTGTTTGTTTATTTAATTTATAAGATGCCTTGCTAAAGCGCCGCCCACAAAAAAAACACTTCAAGCTACAACAACAAATGCCGGCCGGTAACTTTACCAATGACCATTTCATTCCCCACTTCCACTCTTCCTCCACTTTCATTGCATTGGTCGCCATTTTGATGGAGATCTTCGAAAAATAAACTAAAATCGGAGAATAGAGTGCAGATGTGTGAGGAAGAGAAAGAGAGAGAGAGAGAAAGAAAGGAATAGCTGTAAGGGGGTGGAGTTTAGCAGAGCTTACTGCACTAGCACATACCCTATAGATATCATATATTTATGATCCTTACGATTAAACTTGCGATGGAATGCCTAATAATATTACAATGTTCATATACGGCGAGGAAACCAGCTAACTTTTGATACTTATAAGACTGACTTTGTATTGTTAAATAAAAGAATAGAATATGTCATTTTAGCTGACTGCATCAGTTTTATTAAATAAACAGGATATATACGACAAGAACAATGACAACGACTGTTGTTGACCGTTGTCGAATGACCAAATGGCAACAACCACAACAAGCGCGAGTACAACATAAAAACAAGAAGATGAAGAAGCAGAAAAGTGTTAGCCATAAAAAAGAAGAAGAGCGCGAGAAAGATTTACACTGTTGGCTGTTTCACAATTGAATTTCTAATAGGCTGGCACAAACACACACACACGCACACACATACAACACACACACTGATAGGCCCTGGAACAGGCACTTGGCATCGAAAAGCATTTAAATTTAATGGCAGTTGCTTGTACGCTTTATGGGATCCACGGACCAAATCGGGCTCTTCTATAAGTGTGTGTACATTTATATATATATATATATATATATATATATATGTATACATAGCCGGACTTTCAGCTATTTGAAACTGCTTCACTGCCGTGTGCACGGTATTCTCAGAAAGTAATAACAACATCAAACAAACAAGACTATTTCCGGCAAAAATAAAAAATGCCCTGTAAAGTTTTTGATGTTGTGGTGGAATGTTGTTCTGTAAACGCTATTGCCCACAGCAATAGCTGATCAATTCAGATATGGATTTATCCATAATACTCTATATAAATTTTGATTCCGGCTATGGGCTAAACACCCGTCAAACACAAAAACTGTAACTTAAAAGTGAACTGATAGCTGAACAGACACACGTCTCAATGCTGGTTACAGGGTATCCCAGCGCAAAAATGCGTCCAAAGCAGAGCCATATAAAAATGTGTGTTCGTTCATGTTTTTGTCGCTGGCCACTGGCAGCATTAAGGGCATACCTAACCCCCTCTCCACTCCCCCCTCCTCTCACACAGGCAGGCAGACAGAGAGAGAGAGATAGAGACAGAAAGAGAGAGAGAGAAATTGCGAGTGTCGAGTGTCTTAGCTGGTAATGTCATTAAGACTCGACTGGAACTGGAACTGAAACTGAACTCTTAGCTCATAGCGTGCCACGCACTCGGAATTATTCTTTCCCCTTCCTTCTTCCGTTGCGGTCCCCTCTGCCTCCCCGTCGCTTGGTAATTGAATTAAATTTTTAATTTGCTTTATACGCATTAAGAGCGAGAGACCCAAAACGAAATTCCGCTTAAGCGTCAAGTGGTCTGACCTCCCCCACCCAGTTAGCAGCCCAAAACTTGCATATCTGCTCATAGAGTACACAGTACAGTGGGAAACCACAACCAACCCAACCCAATCCAAAGCCAACCCATTGGACTTTCCTGCGTTCTTATCTCATGCAAACAATCGAAATCATTTTGATGTTTGCATTTCTCATGGGGAGAGGTGGGTTGGTTGGTTGGTTGGTTGTGGGGTTATCTCTGTGTGCTTTGACCATGCAATACTCCAGCTATGACGCATACACAAAAATGTGATCAAGCATTTGTCCACAAGTGAGAGAAAGTAAATTCTTGCCAACTAAAATTCAATTTCTCAACTCTAATCTGAAGCTAAACCAACGCTAAATTAATATCGGACAGAAACTGATGCAAATCTAAATATAGACATTTATATTCGATTGTACGTAGATCAACAATAGAAGAATCAATGCAAATATAGATACAGATACATAAGGGAAATAAAATGTAAATAAATATTACACTTAGAAAATCGCCCTGAAATTAAATTCATTTTTGAATAATTTCTAAATATAAGAATACAAATTATACAACAAATTAGAAAGACTTGCCCTAAATCAACAGTATCAAAATTATAGAGTTTCCCTGGTTCTTGGAAATAAACTTTCTGAATAATATGGTGAGTTACCCTTGGCGACAACAGTAGGGCGAATTTCTTAAATTCATTTCGATTTTTTCTGAGTGTAGATTGGAAGTAGATCAACGATTGATACAGATACAGAGATACAGAAATAAAATTTAAATAGTTGTCACTCCAGATTTGCAATAGCAGCTATTGAATATTGCCAATAGCAGTAGCAAAGCACGCACTGCAAACACATCAAACACATTGTTCACAATACGCATTTTAAATGCCGCATTGCGCAAGCTAATCAACCCCTCCCCCCTCTCCCTGCCCTTCCAGCTAACCTTGCAGAGCAGGGGAGCAATCTACGCATACGCTTAACACACTTCTTCCGCACGCATTTTCTATGCACAAGAAAAAATAACTGAAAAAAGAAACAGAAACACAAAATGCGTGCCAAATGCATGGCAAGGAGTATGGGGGATGAGCGGAGTAGTGTGGCAGATCAAATGTGAATGGTTGTGTTGCGGTCGCTGCTTTTAGCACGCTGGCGTTAATTGTATGTCGGGCTAAGTACGCGGCGAGCAAACAAATTGAAATCGCAATCGAAATTGAAGTTGAAACTGTGTTTGACTAATAGAGAAACAGATGCGAAAAAGAGAGAGATTTACCTAAGCAATTTGACGCTTAGCTGCAACTGAAACAATTGGCCCAATAACTAATTGTTAACTGTTTGCTCTAACAACCAGCTAAATGGCTCTGGTGCAGCTATAATCAGAGACGATTTAAGTGGGTTATTGGCAACAGCAGCAGCAATAAACCATTAATTTGTTTAAATTGTCTGCTGTTATTTTAATTTAGCGCTTAATGTTACTATGTTACTATGACTATGTTAAATGCACTTGAAACTGTAGCCGCCAGCGTTAACAGTGCTTTCTCTCTCTCTCTGTCTCGCTGTGGCAAACATTACATTTGCAGAGTATGTTAAGTGCACTTAAACTGCAGCCGATATCATTAACAATGATATCAATGATAACAATGATATTAGTTGCGCATTGTATATATAAATAAATAATGTACATCGTCTTCCACATCTTGCAGGACTACAATGGGGAATGTCCGTATTCGTTGTCGCCGGTGAGTGCCAAGAGCCAAAAACTGTTGCGATCGCCGCGGAAGGCGACACGCAAGATATCGAGGATACCGTTTAAGGTATTGGATGCGCCCGAGCTGCAGGATGATTTCTATTTGAATTTGGTCGATTGGTCATCACAGAATGTGCTCGCCGTTGGCCTCGGCAGCTGTGTCTATCTGTGGAGCGCCTGCACCAGTCAGGTAAGCCCACATCAAGTGTGAATTTCATTTAATCATCTAATCAATTGATAACAACTAATAATAGGTAACCCGGCTTTGCGATCTCAGTCCAGATTCGAATACAGTGACATCTGTGTCGTGGAACGAGCGTGGCAACACAGTGGCCGTCGGCACCCATCATGGTTATGTGACCGTTTGGGACGTGGCAGCCAACAAGCAGGTGAGTAGCGGGTGTGGCATCCACTGAGCAAACTAATTTGAATCGCTGCCGTTTCTTTTCATTATTATGTGGCAGATCAACAAACTGAATGGTCACTCGGCGCGCGTGGGCGCCTTGGCCTGGAATAGTGATATCCTGTCGAGTGGGTCACGCGATCGTTGGATAATACAGCGGGACACGCGAACGCCACAGCTGCAATCGGAGCGACGATTGGCCGGCCATCGGCAGGAGGTGTGCGGTCTGAAATGGTCGCCGGACAATCAGTATTTGGCCAGTGGCGGCAACGATAATCGCCTCTATGTGTGGAATCAGCACTCTGTCAATCCGGTGCAATCCTATACGGAGCATATGGCCGCCGTTAAGGCAATCGCCTGGTCACCGCATCATCACGGCCTGTTGGCGAGTGGTGGCGGCACCGCCGATCGTTGCATCCGCTTCTGGAATACGCTGACGGGCCAGCCCATGCAGTGCGTGGACACCGGTTCGCAGGTGTGCAATCTGGCCTGGTCCAAGCACTCATCGGAGCTGGTCTCCACGCACGGCTACTCGCAGAACCAAATACTCGTGTGGAAATATCCATCGTTAACGCAGGTGGCCAAGCTAACCGGTCATTCGTATCGTGTCCTCTATTTGGCCCTCAGTCCCGATGGCGAGGCGATTGTCACCGGTGCCGGCGATGAGACGTTGCGCTTCTGGAATGTGTTCAGCAAGGCGCGCAGTCAAAAGGAGAACAAGTCAGTGCTGAATCTCTTTGCGAACATCAGATAGACATCAGATAGGCGTGTAAAGCAAAGGAGCAATGAGCAGCAGGGATGGACACCAAAACCAAACCACAGCCACCCATATACCCAAATGCCCAAATCCGTTGACTGAGCAAGGCGCCAAAGGCAAAGCAATTCAAAAACCAACCAACCAACCATTTAATCAATCATCAAACCTGGCTGGCTGGGGGGGACGAGGGAGGGGCGTTGGGGGGTTCAAGCAAGCGTGTGTTTAATTTACATTTAATTATTTACTAAATCCATTCACATATTTAGGTCAACAAACTCTCAAAAACAAAAAATAACTACTTTCTTGTGTGTTGGAAAGTGCAAGAAAGAAAGAAAGAAAAAAAAAAACAAACAAGTACAGCCAAATTTCAGTTACTACAGCGCAACCATTAAACATAAATACCAAGCCTTTAACTTAGTCAAAACCCCACCCCTATCTAAAGGGAGTAATCTACTCCCCGGATACTTTACTACTGATAAGCCCAAAAATGAGAAAAGCAACAATAAATATTGTATATGTTTAAGTAGCATAGTGATTATTTAGCCGCTTCTCATTGAATCATTTGAAACAATGATCATCTAATTGTAAATCTAATCCAAGAACCAGAACTGAAAAACAACGGTTTTAGTTAAGCAACAGTTTCCTACATTTAACTGCAAATTCTATTCATATATATATATATATATATATAGGTATTTGTATATATATATATCCATATATATGCATATATATATATATGTTATAGGAAAAAAATTTTATTTGTTGTATACTAAAACTAAATAACTTAAAAGCTTATATTTTTCTGCATAGCTTTTAAGGCCGCCTATTTTTTTTTTGCAATTGCAATATAAAATATGTTTTTTTTTTTTTTGTAATAGAAATACACAGGCAACACATGTATATTTAATAAATTTATACAATTTGAAAAGAAACAGCGGTTTTTTGGCTTCGATAAATGTTAGCGAACTTAGCTATCGATTTCAGATTTTGGCAAATATTAGTAACATCCTTGAAGGATCTCGAAATGACATTTTGGAGGTCACTGGTAAAAGATTTAACATTCAAGGATTTTAAGGAGAGAACAAATTTTACAAAAAAAGTTGCAGAATGTGAGAAAAATCGTATTCTTGGATAATCCCACAATGATTGAATGCAAATCGATGGAGAGTTTCTGGAGATTCTAACGAGAAATCTGTAAATTGGCCGAATTGGAGTTTTGCATTTTATCCAATGGATGCGCATAAAAGTATGCCTCGATTTAGTTTAGCTTGAGAAGCTGCTAGCGAAGACACAAATATCGGATAGTCACTAAGTTTCTTTGTTGGTAGCTTGGACACACACCGCACGAACTTGGGAAGCAGAAAAGCGAACTGGTCACACTGTTTTGCGAAAGCTAATCGCGCTTTTTCCCATGTAAATGCAATTAAAAGCGCGCCCCATCTTCGCATTCTTTTTTACGCTTTCGTATGCTGCAGCTTCCGAGGGACGCAACGCCCCCGTCAGCGCACAGCCCCCCACCCCCACCCCCGCCTAGGCAATTTCTGCGGTTGCTGTTGCTGCTACTGCTAGTGTGTGTGTGTGTGTGTGTGTGCCTGCGTTGATGTGTCTGTCGTTGTTGTTGTTGCTGCTGCTATCGACGGTTGCTTTTCAATTTATTTTTTTGGCCAAGTCTCAAGTTTAACAGCGCTTAGCGCGCCAGAATCAAGTTCAGTCGCGCCGCAAACGCGTTGCGGAAATGTTTTGTTGTGAGCAACGACGGCAACAAACGCTGCAAACGGCACGTCCTGGCTGCTCTTAAGCGCCGCTAACTTAAAAACAAAAATTTAAAAAAGAAACACGAAAAAAACGATATTAAAAATTAAGAAAAAGGATTCATTGGCAAAAAAAAAAGTCACGCACAGGTAAAACGGTCAAACGGGCGAAACGGTTTGCGCTTAACGGGTTGCCGGGATTTCAAACCTATTTTTTCTACATTTTTTTTCTGGTGTGTGTAAGCCTGGCACGTGGTCTTGGCTGCTTTGTTGTTCTTATTATTGTTATTGTTGTTTTTGTTGCGGTGGCTGTCTTTTGAAGGTCATTACGCACAAGGAGTGAAGGCCACAGCTGGCCAAGCGCGACAAAAGCAGATGGGCAAAGAGGGGGACAGAGAGGGGGCGAACGCAAATGTCAAGAGGTGATGGCGGCAGCCTTGAGCTTTGGCTTTGCAAAGGACCGCGAGTGTGGGAGCGAGAGAGAAAGAGTAGAGGCTGCAAGTGCAAAAAGTTGCGGACCGAAAAAAAGCAAAAAACAAACAAAAAACAATAATGTTAAAGTGCAAAATAAAAATAAGCGCAAATAAAATGTGAAACAAATTAAACGCATCAGTTTCAGATGTGTTTCTAATTTACTAAATCCATTTTTAGTCTTGGCTTTTTTAAAATAATATATTTAAGACTGTAAGAGAATCACAATACAATTTGCGATATTTTGGAACAAGTAAAATTAAAAGTAATATTGAAAATTCAATTTGCGCTGTGTTGTGTACTCATATCCCAGAAAATATTTATATTTCACTTGATTTTTATGAGCTTTTTATATAGCTTCTTCAGTTTGAAAGGTTTTTTAACATATCCATTTTTTTGAAATTGGGAAATGTCCGATTACTTCAACAAAATCTTTTAAATCTCTCAGTAGAAACCATGTATATTTAAAATATATATTTATATAAATCAATAAGAGATCCTTTATGAATCGTCAAGTATATTAATTCGTGATCCAATAAAATTTTCAGCTAGAATTAAGAACTATTTTACAGGGGGTCGGTTCTGGTTCTGGTTCTGAATTTCGGCTTCGATTTGATTCAAGAAATGTCCAATTTCGATTACGGCTCGGTTTCTCTAATTTTAAGTAAACCGTTCCTAACCCAAGTTTTGTTTGCCAGAATTGCGAAAACTTCGATTCGAGGTCGTTTGCACTTTATTTTATTACGTCTTCTTTTTTTTATGTGTTGAAGTCAACTTGGGTAGAACTATTTGTGGACATTTATGTTGTGGATACAAGAAAGCAAATATTAGATGTTAATATTAAATATTTGTGTGTCTCCGATAAGCTTGGCCTTCAGTACTCTGCCACATGACTGACATGGGAAGCAACCATCCAACCCACACACCCATTACCACCCTCCCCCCTCCCCCCCCAACACACACACACACATTTTCACACCTCGTCTTGGCTGCGAAATTTGCTCAGCGATTAGCGGACGGCTCCCGCGTTTGGCCCCCAAAAACAATGGCCCAAAGTTTTGAGAGTTGAGACTTGGCCAAAATGGCTTCTGGTTAACACGCTAGTTAGCTTCTTGTTAGCCCTTTTTCTCTTTTTTGCCGCCAACAATTAGCAAAGCAATGAAATTGAAATTGAAATCGAAATTGAAAAGCTGAATGCCCATGACAAGTCTGCACAAACAGGCGGCAACTGTGGCCGGCTTTTGTTTTTGGTTTTTGGTATTTGGTCTTTTTTTTTTTTTGGTTTTCGGTTATCATAACCTTCACCTGGCAACCCAGACACAGACAGCAGACACCAGATACGTTCAATGACCGCCACTGTCATTCATTGCCACCTGTCCAACTGTCCAAGTGTCCGACCGTCCCCACCTGTCCATCCACAGAGAGCGCTCTCTGTTATAGTTATAGTTATAGTTATAGTTATAGCTATAGTTATAGTTTCTTTTATCTTTGAGCCAATTGCCTCTTTCTAGCCTTCTTTCCATTTCATCTGTTTGCGATCAGACAAATCTGCCTTTCCCAAGTATTCAATGCTTAACATCTCAGAAATAAAGCCAGCTTTAGTTTTTTCTGGGCAGACCTGTTGCTCTTCAACTTGACCCCATTGTGCACAGAGAGGGAGAGGATTCAATTCTGGTTTTTTTGTTTTTTTTTTTTGCAAGGATTTTTACTCAGCTTGGCTTGAGTTGTGGTTTCGACGTCGTTTGTCACGTTTGTTGTGGCCTTTGGCAAGGTGATTAAGTTAACTTTGTTAACTTTAAGAAGGGCTGCAGTAACTGACGAGAAGTGTGAGGAGGGAGAGTGGGGGGGGGGGGGGGGGTTACTGCAATTACACGTTCAAAGTTAACAACTTGGCTTGGAATGAATTGAATTGAATGTGTTGTCGGACAAGTCTTGAGGCAGTCATTTTCACAGCATGCTAGATTTGGAGTAGTTTTGGAGTGGAGCAGTGCAGTGGGGCTAGTTAACTTCTTTGGTCTTTATATTATTAGGCTTTACACATTTTAAATGATATTTCGCTGCTATATTCCTGATCAGTCAGAATTCATTTTACATTTTTGGAAAATGAGATAAGCTAAGATGAAAACTCAATCTGATCTTATTTGATAGAAACTTTTATTCATCTGTAGTCGCAATATATATCAACTATAATTTATCTATATTCTACACACACACACATATATATATATATGTATATATATATATATATATATATATATCGATATTTAAAATGAATACACAAAATTTTCTATTTCTTATGACTTTGTATTTAATGTATTTGAATAATGTTGTTTTTTTTACTTTTTAAGCTTCAATTTTATATATTCTAAGCCTTAAGATTAAGCAGCTCGTATTATGAGTTTTATAGGGTGTTGTCGCTTCGCCTTGGCGCAGAAATCGCTTTTCATACACGATGTTTTATTATGTTTTCGGTTTTCTGTATTTTTTTTTTTTTTTTTGGTTTATAAAGTGCCTCAGAATCCAATGTTGAAGCTGACAGCTCAAAATGCAGCGGGAGCTAAAATAATAATGTATCCAAGCAACAACAACAACAACAATAACAAAAACCAGTTACATTGAGATGTGTGGGGCAGGGGCATGTCCGGAAAGGGAAGACATTAACTTTAGCTACAGCTACAGCTATAGCTACAGTCGCAGTTTCAAGTTTAAAGTTTCAATTTTAAGTCTCAGTTTCAGTTTCAGTTTCAGTTTTGGTTAAGGAGCAACAGTAGCTTGTAATTTGCAGCTTGTGGATGTGGCTCTATGATTGATGATCCAAGTGATACGCCCATCCTCACCCTACCCCCCCTCTTCCTCCTCCTCCTCCTCCTCCTCCTCCTCCTCCTCCTCCTCCTCCTCCTCCTCCTCCTCCTCCTCCTCCTCCTCCTCTTTAGCCACAACGACCTTTAACAACCCACCCTCCCCTCTCCACCCAATCCCCCTCCATCCATCAACCCCCTTGAGCATTCGCTGCTTAAGCATTTTATTTTTAATTGCAGACTGAACAAGTTTATTGAGTTGGCTAACAGTAGCTCACAGCTCGAGTGGGCCATAAAGCCCACGTTATGGCCCGGAGCATGACCCGACGCTAACAACCACTCCTACCTCCACCCTCCTCCCTCCCACTTGAGAGAGTCTGCTTGACGAAAAGAGCAAAAGAGTTGAGCTTAAGCCACACGTACAGGGTAGCTTCTAGTGCGGGCACTCATCTTCTGAATACCCTGTTTTTTTGTTGTTGTTTTTTTGGGGTTTATTTTTTTTTATCGGATGTTGAACTGTTGCCTGTCAATAAAAAAGCTAAAGAGATCTACAAAACACACACAGTTGAGTGCTGTGCTTTAATAGATGGCTTGCCTCGTGGGGGGTGGGGTTAAGGTGTTTAACGGTAAGGGGGGTATACGTAGATTTATGTATAACTTATATATTTAGATCACCGCGGTCATTGTACTTGACGCAGTCACAGCCAAAGTCAAAGTCAAAAAGTCAAAGCGATCGCTAAACAAATCAAACTTTGATTTTGTTTTCGTTTTCTTGCGGTTGCTTCGAAGCAGCGGAAGAAGAAGACGAAGAAGCAGAAGAAGCATGAGAGACAAACAAAATGCTATGTTAAAGGCAGCTAGAGGGGTTAGGTGGGGGAGGGGTGAAGAGGAGCGAAGGGGGAGAGAAAGGGAAAGGGAATCTGGTCGTCGACGTCAGCGTCTAGCCCAAGAGCTCTTGGACCGCAGCATACAATTTATGCCATGAATTTCAAAAGCATTGACATTGAAAATAATGCGAATGATCGTAGAGAGAGTAAAACGAATACAGATCAATAGATGAACAGCAGATGAAACAATAACAACACAAGCAACAACAACAAAATCGCCAAATTGAATCGGAATGCAAAATAGATCGCAAAATGTTTTTTTCTTCTTCTGTTTTGTTTTTTTTTTTTTATTGAAATTTATTTTGGTATACAGCTAAGCAGACAATATATATAAATACATAATGCATATAGGATATTTAGGCCGACAATCGTGTCACATATCTAGCTCACTATAGATTGAGCTGAAGATTCCACAAAAAAAAAAAACAACAGCTAATAAAGAGCGATAATAGCTATATCTTGCCACAGAAAAGCTTATAGAACAGACAGAAATCGAGCTACATATCCAGATAGCAAAGCGAGTGATTTCATAGCAGGCAGCTAGGATCGGGCAGAGTTGCCAGACTGTGCATAAGATGTCGTCCAGCAGACTCAGTCGAAGAATTTTAGTCGAGCAGTCAGCAGCTGAGCCGTTAATTTATTAGATATTTGATATATTACAATACTTAAATATCAAATACTATTATCAAGATATTCAATAAAAATATCAACATTCATTCAACAGTCTATTTAGCTGAAGTTGTAGATTAAACTATAAAATAAATAGCTTAAGCTTTATGATTTTAACGAGCTGAGAATTTAATTAGATTGAAATATTCCAGCAGAGCTGGAGATTGAAACTGTCATCAGTTGACTTTAGTAATGTTTTTCGGATATATATAGATCTACAGAAAATACGTATTTGCAGCAGTTTCCATCAAAACCTAAATAATTTAAGCAAAATATCGAAATTGCGATCGGGATCAGTTGTCACTTGTCTTGTTTAGTTCCATTTGACAAGTTCCGAATTAAGATTGATCGTTGTTTTCTCTCTCTCTCTATCTGTCTTTCTCTCTGTATATCTCTCTCCCTCTCTGTGGGTCTGTCTGTCTGTCGCCCACCACATCTTGAGCTACAGACAACAGGCAATTGTTCGACGATCGCCGATTGCGGGGGCATTCTACACAGTGGAAAATAGTCAAGTAAAATCCCAATTTTGATAATCTACTTAGATTAAAAAAAAAAAATAAATGTCAATGATTCAATATTGGGTTTCCAACGAATATTAAATAATTCACATTTAATTCGGGTACTCTGTCATTACCACAAATCCAAAGTACCTAATTCGATCTTCACATTTTTCTCGCTGTGCTTGGCAAGTGTCTTTTGTGACACCTAAATAATATGCTTAATATACTCAATAAGCAGCTGTCTGAAAATGTCATCATTAATTATTGTGTCGCGACGCGAACTGTAGCAAGTTTACGCCTTGGAATTCAATGTCCCTTCCACTCCAAAAACAAAAAAAAACTTAAAAAAAAAAATACTGAGAGAACTGTCGGCTTTAAAAGACTTGCACTTTTCAATATCGTATCGCAATTGTTTACCAACAACATATAAAAAATTGATTAGTGCTCATTCAATAAACAAACAAAAAAATGCCAAAGTCGCACATTCGAAAATATAAGTGAAAAATAACTCAGAAATAACTCGTAACAAGCATGACTGCACTCGAAATACTCTGCGTTTCTAACAGCCTGCGAATACACGGCATTTATAGTCATCACAATCTACAAATAAAAACAACAAATCACCAAGAATTGCAGCAAAAAAAAAAAAACAATATACTTAACAGAAATCAGGTTTTTATATAGATCAGCAGCTAAGAACTGGAAACATTAAATTCGAAATATAAGTTCTCGTTTACCACCAAGCAGATGAAGTTTATTGCGTTTTATTAACAACTTATAACCCAAAATGTATATTCATTTTGAATATTGAGTCGATTTCTCTCGACTAAATGGTCATGGGCATGTGACAAACGCGTTGTTCAGTTTATAATACCCGACTCGTTGAGGGGAGGGCATACGAAAACTGTTAGCTTGTTAAATATTGGTGACTGCTGTCCCTAGCTGTTTATTGACATTTATAGTAGCGGAGTGGGCGTGGCAAATTCGAGGCGAGGCGCAGAGATTGTGGCCAAATTGTGGCCTTGACCTTTTGCCTTTCGCATTTGTCATTTTGCAGAGCGCACAAATTTGTTGGCCGCATCACAATTGCTAACACGCGAATCTGTACACTTTTTGGCGCATCATATACCGCTTACATCCCCCCCCTCCCCATCCACTCCCCACACACTGCCTCTCCCTTCCACCAGCACCACCACCCCTTTTAAGGTTGAGCCCACGCCTTACAATGGGACTTGCCTTAAAGCAGCATCAAATTAATAATTAAGTTTCCGTTTTGTTTGAGGCTTGTCCAATTGTTGTCTTTTGTTTTTCTTTGCAAAACGTATTTCTTAGTTTTTTTCTTATTTTCTTGTGTTTTAGTTTTTTGTTTTTTTTTTTCACTCTTTCATTAATTTTGTTTTGATCGCGACGTTCCTCGTGCACAGTGGGACCAACCAATAGCACCTCTCTCTCGCATCTAGCTTTGTCAGTATACTCACATTTTTCGCATGCCTTCGACACAGTGTGTCGCCAACTGTGCTCGGCCTGAGGTCAAATGCAAAAATTCAAGATGCGGGTGATGAAGAAGAAGATGATGAACAAGAAGAAGAAGAAGATGATGATGAAGATGATGATGAAGATCATTCAACGTTCAGCGTTCAGCATCTAATTAGCGGTGCAAATGATGGCCCACATTTCGCAGTCGTTTGCCAGTCCTTCAATTTGCAGAGCTAATCTCAATGATACACTGTACATAATACTATTCTTACTAGCAGACTCAAAAAAGACTGCTCCACACTCAGAAAAAAACAAATCGACCCGATTTTTATAAAGGTACGCCAAGGGTAACGCACTTTATTATTTAGATGATATATTTCCAAAAACGTCCTTTTCTTAATTTCAGGGTACTTTTTCTAAGACTTAGAAAATAATATTCTAATATTCGGCGTGTTTTCTGATATGTGTATAAGAAACTCTACAACTCATTTTTTTGGCTTATAGTATTTTAAGTTCCCACATATACAGATTTTAGATTTAGAGCAAGTCTTTCTAATTTTTATAAAAATAAGAAAAACTTTGTAGTTTTCAGGCCAATTGGTTGCTGAGTGTAGTTGAGAGTGATCGAGTAGGTAGGCAATATATTGTCAAGAGATATTATATACATATAGACCTGGTGATAAAGATACATATATCTTAAAAATTTTGAATTTTATTGGGATCGATAATCGGTGCTTATCGATATTGGGGATTCAGTAGAAGCTAAGAACTTATATTTAAAATTCTTATTATCTCTGAGATGTTGATAATGAATATATATCCGTTATGGGGCCGGAGATGCTTCCATCTGCCTGTTACACACTCTTAGACAACTTCAACATCTTGCATGGGTTCAGAAGGAAATCAAATAATTCGATTAATTTTCCAAATAAAAACTATGAGTTATTTCAAACAGATGTTTTTCACTTTGTTGTTCTGTAGGAATCGCGATGGAGCCGCTGGCGTTGCCGTTGAGGACGCTGCTGGTGGCACTGTTGTTGTTAAGTTGGCAACTGAAACCAAGTGCCGGCTCCGCAGTGCTCATCTCGGACATGACGATGACGATGATGGTGGAGCTGTCTTCCCGACATCCCTTCTGCAAGATGCACACAGATCGGTGAGTGCGAACGAAGTGCACTTGGTGTTGAGACAGTGAATCCTTGAGTGCATCCTTGCTTCCATATGACAGGGGCGACATTCAGCGGATGCTGTTGCAGTCGGATCCGCGTCGGATACGGCAAGTGCCACGCGAATCAGTTGTCGAGCTGGAGGAGGTGTGTCGCAGACAGGGCTCCTACGGACATGAGTTTCGCGGTGGACTGGGCTTCATCTATCCGGGCACAAAGTGGTGCGGTCCGGGTACAGCAGCCAACAGCTACGACGATCTGGGGCCACATGTGCGAGAGGATCGCTGTTGTCGCGAGCACGACATGTGTCCCG
The DNA here is from genome assembly GCA_035041615.1 of Drosophila anomalipes. Taxonomy (NCBI): domain Eukaryota; kingdom Metazoa; phylum Arthropoda; class Insecta; order Diptera; family Drosophilidae; genus Drosophila; species Drosophila anomalipes. Next base: position 752,452 of record JAWNKZ010000254.1, on the reverse strand, counting down.
ATGTTCTCAACGTGGGCGATTGTAGGCGTGGCCTGTGCAATCGAGGCACCTTCACACGCTCCCATTGCGATTGTGATGCGAGATTCCGGCGATGTTTGCAAGCAGCGAATACGGAGACGGCGAACACGTTGGGCGCCATTTTCTATAATGTGGTGCAGGTGACGTGCTTCCAGGAGCGCAGCCCTTGCTCTGCGCACCAGAGGTTCGAAGATTATTTCTATCGGAGCACACAATGTCCTGCCGAATACCGTCAGGCTGATCTCTATGTGCCGCCGCATGTCGATAATCTATTAGCCAAGATCCTTGATCATGGCCATTTGCAGGGTCGCGCCCTGATCACGGCTCCCCATCCCCTACCCCGCTTTGGTGTCAAGCTGGCCAGCGTCGGCCTGGCGGCAGTCAATATACTGCGTGAGGTTGTCCAGCGTCCGCGCCTCCTCTGGGACAGCCTCCATGCCCCAGTCAGTCGCGACTTGCCGCCAGGACGACCGCCGCCGCCATCGCGCCAAAGAGGATACCACTACGAGAGACCGGGCAGGCCGCGAACCCATTACAATTATGGCTATGGCTATGACTATGGCTACGGCTGGAGCTGAGTTTTGACAGTATAACGAGCAGCTGTAGAATGAGATGGTCGAGCATGCATACACATACATATATACATACACATATCATATACACATGCATATATAGTCATATACATATATCCAGTCCAAAGCATGTCTCTCTCTCTTTCTCTCTCTCTCTCTTCTGTGTTAAGTTTAGCATTATTTGTTGTTATCTTTTGTTTTTGCAGTAATAAATTAAGCACGTATTTTAAATGTATTTCGCCTATCCAAAAAAACATTTAAATAAGGACCGAGTCTCGTATATAAGTGTATACATACCCTTGCAGAGTGTTTTATTAACTTGTGGAACGCATTGAAGGAGACACCTCCCATCTCCGATAATATCGGATAGTCGATATATCTAGTCCGTCTCTCAATATAGAGAGAGAGAATTAATGTTTTTGCCGCAACCAGCACATTTGTCGAAATCGGATCTCTATACCATATAGCCACCACTATAGCTATCATATAGCTGTATGTCTCGATGTGAACAGGTGGATTCAGTCTGCAAGTTTATGTTCATTTTGGCTTGCCCAAAGTAGAAGTTCTTTCTTGATTTTGTTTCTAGCACGACACGATCACGAGCACGAACACGAGCACGAACCTCATTGCAATAAACACGCAGGCAACACGCATGGTAAAAAACGAGTTAATTATATTCACATGCTATCTCATAGTAGTTTAAAAATAAATATATGCCGCACAACATAGAAAATCACCCAAGAGCAGGACTAAATAAGAACTTGTTTGGAATTGTAACTACAAAATTTTATTTATGGTTTCTCAAGTCGATTTAAGTTGAAGGTGATTTTCTATATTGTCGTGTTGAGTCTGACTTTTAACCTCTCTCTCTCTCTCTATCTCTCTCTCTTACTTTCTCTGTCATTTTCACTCTCAGAGCCGGATACAATGAGACAGAGCAGGAAGCGATCTGTGCACAGTGGCAATATCAGCCGTCGGAGAAATATGTGCCTAGTCAGCCGCGCACCTCGTAGATGTCCATTAAGATGACCTGGAACGACCTGGAATGACCTGAAACAGTCCTGGAACATCCTGGAACGACCTGGAACGACAAATACAAATCTACAAGAAAAAAACACAGAACTTAGCAATAAAAATTACCAAATACAAGTACAGTAATGACTCGCAAATTGGAGCTTGTTGAATTTGTAAGAACTAATGCCCAGAAAAACGTTCTTTAGAATTTCTTTTCCTTAAGAAATTTGTGTATTGCAAGTGAAAGCTATCGCAAATTAAAATCAGTTTCCGGGAAACAAAGCGCTGTAATTTGTTTAGCGATCACTGCAGTATTAGAACCCCGTCCCAAGAGCATCCCCCATAAGCCCCATAACAGACACAAACCCACCCGCCCCATTGCCACGCCTAACAGCATCGTATTCTGGAGCGCAGAGCGCTGCTAAATGCTAAAGAAAATATATATTTTTTCATATAATATAAACATACAAGCAGACAAATACATAATACATAGGCACTACATATACATACATATATAACTATATAACTACTTATATATTTACCAACATCTGGGAGCGAATAAAACTTTCAAAATCAATTCATTCTGAATGCACCGTTTTTTTTATTGACTATGACGTATGAATTTCATCTATCTAACAGTAAAAATACAAAGAAAAATGCAAATCAAATCAATTTTGTGCAACTGGCCAAGACTGATCACACAAAAATCCAAATACTTGCAACGAGAAAATGTTAAGGATCATTAAACAATTGTTGAGGTTAACGTTATTTTTGTGAATTTAGAATTTACAAAATTTGTTTGCACCATACTCTATATCCTTTCGCCTAAGGAGATGCTTTAAAATATTAGATGCTTTCAAACAGAGCAGCACTTTTGATTTTATTAATCAGCAGAAAAGTATGCTATTAATTTTGGCGATTTTCGATAATGCAGAAAAGTATGCTGTGCTTTTATTGAACGAGCGAAATTGCTTGTCTTCCCGTATTCTATAAGCTTGAAACAACAAATTGGCCGCAAATTAAACAAAACTTAATAAACTTTCAATTTGTTTCATTCCATTTATTAAAATACATTTTGCCATCTAGTACAAAAAAAAAAATTGTTTCTAAATTAGTTTGAAAAAGTTGTAAGCATTTGTAAAACGTTAGGTATTTTGCAAGTGTCTGTTGCATATCCAAACAGTTAGTTTATTTTATGCTTTTTGTAGAAACTAAGAGCACTCGGTTGGGGGGTGGGGATTTGGTGCAATATCAGTAACAAAATGTTAGCTAGTTAGTCCTTGAACTTGCCCAAAATGATCTCCTTGTAGAAGGGCACACAGTTGAGGCGAACATTGAGACGGGCGCACAGCAGAAAGATGCCGGACAACTTGCGATGTATGGAATAGATCTCCTCGGGCGGCGGACAGAGGCGATGGGCGACCATTGTGGGCACCAGGGCAGCCAGGCGCTCCGTTGTATTCTGTTTGCCAAAATCGAAGTCGCCATCATAGCGAAATATCTCGCCCAATATCATCACAGCATCAATATGCGCCTGCTCCATCTGCTTGGTCTCGTAGCCGGTGAGGAAGCCCATCTGACGGGACATCTCCAGCACACCGTCGCGATTATTCTCTGCCGCACTGATGATCACCTGGCGATAATTGCGTATGAACTCATGCTTGTAGAAACGCGTCGATCCAAAATCGATCAGCATCAGCCGACGACTCTTCTCATCATAGAGGAAATTAGACCAGTTGGGATCCGTCTGCATACACTCGATCTCGAAGAGCTCGCGCAGACACAGCTTCAGCACAGAGGTGGCGATATTGGCGCGATGCTCATAACTGTAAGTGGGTAAAAGTGGGTTAAAGATGAAGAGTTTCAATCACAATTTGTGCAGCTTACCTGAGGCCAAAGCATTTGTCCAGTGCCACTCCGGGAACTAGCTCTGTGGTTAGTACACTGGATGTGGTCAGCTCACGGATCACCTTGGGCACATAATACTCTTTGTAGGGTGAAATCATTTCACGAAACTTTTCTGTATATTCCGCCTCTCGGTCATAGTCTACCTCCCATTGCAACTCGCGCTTGGCAACGCGCACCACATTATCGATAAAGAAGCCTTGCGGGAAGACATCCCACACCTTGAGCATGCCGACAAGGTTATCAATATCGCTCTCGATGCTCTGGGCAACGCCTGGATATTGGATCTTAATGGCTACCACCATGCCGTCCAGCAGCGTGGCCCGATGCACTTGGCCAATGGAGGCGGCCGCAAACGGTTTATCGTCGAAGCTAGTTAGACGCTGACGCCAATCGGGTCCCAATTGGACATTCATGACGCGCTCTACCTGCCAGTCGGGCATATAGTCGGCCGCCTGGCGTACACGCTCGAACGCCTTGGCCAGCTGTGGCGACACCACATTGGTGTCCTGTATGCTCAGGATCTGGCCGATCTTCAGTGCGGCACCGCGAACCTTGCACAGTGTGTCCACAATTCGTTCCGCGTTCGCTGGACTTAGCAGCGCATCACGCATATTTGTCGATCCGCCCAAGCCAAGGGCGCCCTTTGCAAGCTCGTTGACGGTGCCCAATCCCAAGCCCGCAAACAGACCACCAAACGAGGCCATCCGGCCCAGACGCGATGAAGGCACCCGACGCTGTTTCGCCACCTTGCTCAGCTCTGGTAGCGTCTCCTCAGCTTTAAATGAGAAAGCATTTTGAGATTAAATGGAAATTAACATCGAATATGCTTCTCATGCTTACCCGATGTGGTTGGTGTTGTTGTCGAAGCTTTGGAGTCTGCCATTGTCGAGCTGCCGGCAACAAAGCGCATTACATTGTCCACATACTTGGTATCCTTAGCGATGATACCAGCGCTGTCAGGAGGAGGAGGAGGAGTTGCTGGAGCTGGAGCCTTGGCTGGAGGAGCCTGCGGCTCGCTGGGCAGCTGTTTGCTTTGTGTGATGGGTGTGCGTAGGCTGACGTTGCGATTCATGTTGCGCTTGGAAAGAATCTCCTCGAATTCGGTCAGCGTTATCGATGATATATCTATGTTGGCTGCATCCGCAGCTTCCAAATGACTGCGACTGCGACTACTGCTGCCAGTTGGTGGTTCGCCGGCCGCAGTGGATGCGCCTACTCCTGGTTCAGCACCACCAGCACTCAATGGCCAAGTGATGCGCGGCAAGGCGGCTGACTTGCAATTGGATTTCGTTTCGAGTAGCTGGCATAAGCCCTTGGCCACCACGAAACCTCGCTCGCCCGTCTCCTGCACCAACTCCTGGATCTTTTTTAGCTCCTCGCTGGGATTATTGCTCGCTGTGCGCAACGCTTCAACGCTCTGACTCACATTGATGGCGAGCAGTTCGCGCACACTCGAATTGCTCCACAGATGCTTAGTCAGCGACAGATGCTCGCGACCACACGCCTCCGCAACGATTTGCAGGCCTCGCAGCACACCCAGCACCTCTTGCCCCGTGCGTGCCATCACCAGTTTGACCACTCAACCAGTTCTCTGCGAGTGGGTGACGCTCTGCTCTCAGCTGTTGTCACTGTTGTCGCTGTTGTTGGCAAATAGAGGCATAGACAACTTATGTGAGCAACTGCATTTATGCGTTGTACGTTGTGCGTTGTGCGTTTTGCTTATTGGCTCCGTTGGTACACCACTAGCTGCCCAAAATAGTATTCAGTTACGTAAACAGAAATAAATAAACTTGCACGAAATGTTGCGAAATTACAAATCAGCTGTTCGGGTCCTAAACAACTCTTCTCTCTCGCTCACATGCATATGGATCATGTGCCAGTGTTGCCCATAAGCATTTCAAGTTATAGCTGGATTTGATTTTTTTCCGAATAAGAAGCAGTGTGTGGTATATTAAATTTGATTGCTCGGCGCGAACATAATTCAATAAACTTACATAAAAGTTGCGAAACTGCACACAACTGCTGGGAAAACAGGTTCGTTAAGTTCACTGGTACACGGTTCACGGCAGTGTTGCGTAAAACTGGCAGAGTATTCAAATGCATTTCAAGCATTTTTCATTTTGGCGCCACAAGCAGTCACGCAATTTGGCAACTACATCACTTGTTCAATTGAACTAGCTCTATTGAACGCGCACATGACAATGTTTACATTTTATTTAGCACTTTGGTAATTGAGATGTGCGGCATTTTCTGTGCAATAAGCCACAATAAAGATGACGCAAATTGTCATTTGCACCAAGAGCTGGCAACACTGCTGCACAATCGTGGACCCGATGCGAATGACAAGCTGCAAATCGACAATGTGCTGCTGGCCGGCAACGTTCTGTGGCAACAGGGCGCCGTACCGCAAAAGCAGCCCATATCCGATGGCCATTTGGTGCTCCTTTTCAATGGGGACTTGTACAATTTGGATGCACAGAAGTCAGCAGACCAAGCGGACAGCGCCTGGCTATTGAAGCAGCTTGTCAAATGTAACGGCGACGATAAGCGTCTGCTGACGCTCCTGCAGCAGATGGAGGGACCCTATTGCCTCATCCTCTACAACAGGTGAATGTGATCAGATATAGTTTCTATTGACATTAATGTTAACATTAAGTTTAACAGCCGTGATAAGGTTTTATACTTTTGCCGCGATGCACTGGGCAGAAATTCGCTAATCGTGGAGAGCAGCATGGAATGCTTAAGACTGATGAGCACATCGTACCACTTGGATAAGGAGGAGGGGCAGGTGACAATGACATCGCTGGAGCTGCCGCCACTTGGCTTGTACAAGCTGCATGTAAATGAGTCGAGTAAATGTGTACTCTATCCTTGGCAGCAGCTAAACAAGGAGATGCAGCAGCAGTTGGCCAAACTGGATGCAGCCATGGATTGGTGCACGCTTCTCGAGCAATCCATCGAGCCGACTTGGCTGCTCAGCGGTGGCGAGAGCGCCGAGCAGGAGCAGAAGAGCTATGATCTCTATGACTTAGCTAAAGATGCACTGAAACTGCAGGTGGAGCTGCAGCTGGAACAACTATACAAGCAATCGTTGGAGAATGCGCCATTGCAGCAGGCATTGGGGACACTGGACAAATTGCTGCAACGGTCGGTGGCAGCACGCGTTACCCAAACGGCGCCAATTTGTCGCCATTGTGTTGGAAGAAGCGTCGCCAGCTGCTCGCATGCCAAGATCTGCATACTTTTCTCTGGCGGCATTGACTGCAGCATTTTGGCGCTGCTCGCTGATCGAAGTGTGCCACACGCAGAACCCATCGAGCTCATCAATGTGGCCTTTGAGCGGGTGGGAGGACAACAGAAGCAGCCGCAGCAGGTGGGCAACTTGTGGCAGGTGCCCGATCGCCAGACTGCGTGGCAATCCCTTGCGGAATTGCAGCGACTGTGCCCGCAGAGAAACTGGCAGCTGCTCGAGGTGAATGTGAGTCGTGAGGAACTGCATCAGCAGCTCAGCGAACACATACGTCAGCTCATCTATCCGCTGCAAACGGTGCTCGATGAGTGCCTGGGTGGCGCCTTCTGGTTTGCCGCCGCCACTCCCAACTCAACGGCCCGTGTCGCAATCCTGGGCAGCGGTGCCGACGAGCTCTTTGGCGGCTATACGCGCCATCGCAATGCGTATAGACGGGCCGTCGGTGATCAGCAAACGCGGTTGGAAGCACTGCATCACGAACTCGACATGGACTGGCAACGCATCCCGGCACGCAATCTGGCGCGAGATGATCGGTGCATTGCGGACAGCGGGAAAACGGCGCGTGCTCCATTCATTGAGGAGCACGTGGCCAGCTTTGTGCGCTCCCTGGCGCCAGAGCAGCGCTGTTGCTATGCCCTGCCCGAGGGCATTGGCGATAAGCTGCTGCTTCGCCTCTATGGCCACCGTCTCGGGCTGCGCTCTGCCGCTCTCCTCAAGAAGCGGGCCATTCAGTTCGGATCGCGCATTGCGGACAAGAAGCAGCAGGCGACTCAGCAATCCAACTATCTGCTCTTCAATGGAATCGATAGTAATAGTTAACAGAAGCAGTTATAGCTGACAATTTGTACCGTATATTTATACCCCGAACCCGTTTAAAATGGATAAAAAGAAGAAAGCATTTCCGACCCCATAAAGCATATATATATATATATATATATATATATTCTTGATCAGGATCAACAGTCTGTCTCTCTGAAACTAGAAGAGCTGGAGACTTCAAATTCGAAATATAGGGTCTCGTGTACCCCGCGTAGATCCAGTTTATTTCATTTTATCGATAACTGTCCCCGTTTTACAAACATCGATAAATACCGTTGTCCGATAGCAATAAAAGCCACTATTTTCAAGACACATTCTACTAATTTATATATAATATACATTGACATATTATTGATCAACTGATCACATTTCATCCAGATCGGATTGAAAACAAATAAGTTTTAGTCAAAAACGTATTTTCATATTGATGGAATATATCGTAGTCGTGCTCACTCGACTACAACATTCTGGCTCGTTTATATTTATATGCATTAGATGATGTTGATATCTCCGATCTCATGAAACATTTCTATATATGCATTCTTAATCAACAGCAATATCTGTTTGTGTATAGATCTTTAAAAATACAAAAACATTTTAAGCGTATTATAAATGCGTTTTTTCTCATTGGTTTATTATCATCAAATTGAATATTTTAAGCCACTTTATATACCTATTTACTATTTAGCACTATGTTTTTGCTAAACTTTAAGATGCTCTTAAAGCCATATTCCCAGCGGTTTGTTAATGAAAGAAAAGTTCAGCGAAAACATGTTGCTTTCATTTTCAATGACCTGTATGATGTTCTTATAATGTAAATTGAATTAACTATTTAACGGCAGATAACATTTTGCTAAAAGCTAACTATGAACATAGGCAAACCCTTGACATTTATCATTTCGCTCTTCGTCAGTATCAGGAATCAACATTTTATGAAGGCCAAAAACACTTCATTCAATATTGTAGCAGACAAAGCTGTCGGATATCGATCGATATCGATATCGATTCGCATATTACCTGCAGTGCTGCTTGTTATGTTACAGATGTGATTCCAGTCTCAGTTGCGGCCTGCTACAATGCATTGTTACATCAAAATGTTATCGCATATTGCTTAATATACATGCATGACATGTATGTAATTTATACTGCTGTCCGTAGATAACAGACCGCAACACAGCTGATTTTTAATATTTATCAACTTGCAGGCGGTTTCAGATGTCTGGCATAAAAAAAAAATGTGCATGTGAATATTTGCGATTCATTTGAAATTAAGCGAATAATCTAGACAATCCACAATTGTACATATTTCGCATGGTACACATATACCATATTCTGTATGTTTATGGTATGGTTAAGTACATAATGGACACTCACTCGGAGATGTCATAAAAAAATGTGTACAAAAATGAGTTATCTGTGTGAGCTAAGAAATGTGATATTTACAATAGAATTGCGCTAAAAGTGATAACATTTTCTACATTGTTCGAGATAAAGTAAAACGATTGCTATTTGCGATTGACGCGACCGGCGCGTTCCTGTGTGGGATCTGTCAGTTCCCAGGCGGGCTTGAAACTGCTGATGATGGTGCTGCTGCTGCTACTGCTGTTGTTGTTGTTGCCGTTGTGCTGCTTCAAATAGGGATTGGGCAGCGTATTCGATTTGTAGCCAATGGATGTGTAGCCCTCGGCATAGAGGCGACAATAGGGCACATTGAACATGTGTATATAATGCCAGATATCGTGATAGGTCCACTCCAACAACGGATTCAATCGAATCATATCCGGCCAGTCGCTATCCGTTTTCTACGAAACCATAACATAAAGTAAGACAGGGTGTGTGTGTGTGTGTGTGTGAGACGCGGAGTGGGATTGGGAGAGAGAAACTCACCTGCATAGACTGTAGATGCTCGCAATAGGGATCCGTGTTGCGACTGCCGACAAAGACGGCCTTAATGCGCGGCATATCCTCCGTCATGTGGGTGAGTGCCACTTTCAAAGAGTCCTTGTACTTGATCAGATTAACGTGATACAGTTGGACGCAGTGCTGCACGAACTCATCGATCTCGTGAAAGGAATCATCCGATTCGATATATAGCATGGGTATCTCACAGCTGCCGATATTGTGCTGGCGACAATAGCGCATCAGCAGATCGAGCAGAACGGTGCAATCCTTGCCGCCGTTAAAGCAAAAGATCAACTCCGTCACGCCATACAGGCGCAGTGTCTGATCGAAGAAATCGTTGGCAGTCTCCACCCGTCTCTCGATGTGGACGCGTGTCGCATCTGTAATTTCCACGGGGTGGCAACAATTATGATTGTTGGACATGCTCCGCTTGGTCACCAACCCGTTGCTGCTGCTGCTATTACTACTGCTGCTGCCGTTGCTATATATTTTATCAACAATTTGTGGCGAGTTTGTTATCGTTGCCTGTTGTGGTTTTTGTATGCAGCACTTATTCATGTTGATCTTTAGGCTGTGCACCGCCACCGACTCCGACTCCACTTCAGGTGCAAAATTTCCTGCTATCAATCAATAATATGGCAACTTTCTCCAATCTGAGTGTGTTTGTGTGTGTTGCATAGAGTGTTGCTTTTATATAACAAATTTAATAGCATAAACCACTTTTCAGATTAGCGCTATCTGCTTGGTAAATTACATCACACGTGGATCCAACGCACACACATATATGGCTAGTAATATTACCTACTCCTCTAAGAATGGGAATGTTACTGGTCTGAAATCTATCCACACGTTCCTTACTAATATACAATTAAAGTTAACATATCGAATTGTTTTACTTCGACTTTTTACTGTACAGCGCTGCTCGGAAAGCTAAAAAAAAAGTGCTCAATCAGCTGGTGCTGGCAAACTAGTTCGTGAGCTAGTCTAGTCGCATGGTCTGGCAGCGCTGTGCTATCTAATTGCGATTGATAATTTTAAATTTGAGAAAATAAATTTGATTAGTATTACAGAAATTTTTTAATAATTAAATTCAATAAAAGAAAACAATGCAATAATCACTCGAATCGAATGTATAAGGTCAACTTCTACGATCGAACTTAAATCTGGCAGCGCTGTGTCAGCAGTGCTGTAAAATGCACTTGATAAATTTGAATTCGGGTTTTGAAAAGCGTTTTTTATTTGCATTGCATTGCATGACATACTTGAATTAAACATAACAAATGTGTGCGTGTGAGTGTGTCTGTGTGTGTGTTTAACTTTAACAAAAACACTGCAATATTTGCCTTAAACAATACTAGTACATATTTAGTTGCTAGGTATAACAATAATGGGCACTGTCGGTTCTTGTTTTTTGTAATTTGTATTTCTTTGCTGTTGCTTTTTATACTTTGATACCGAAGGAATCATAGTATATTAGTTTTCTGTCCTTCTGTCCGCCTGTATGAACGTAACAACTGCTGTGTGCCCGCGTCAAAGTGTAAAAATTGGAGTGATACATCCACTAGGGTGCTAGGGGCACATATCTCCCACAATGTTAAACCTACAAATTTGGTTGGTAGGTTGTCGGGGATGTCCTTCAAAGATCGGCATATGCCACGTAACATCCTTAAAAAATCCGCAATTTTCTACCACAATTTGAAAGACAAACTTGAACGGTATTTCTTGGCTACACCCACCCTGTTCGTTGCTACCTATTATCAGCTGGCATTACTAGTGGTATCAAAGTATTTCGCAGCCGGTTACGCCCGACTGCAACGCTCTCTCTTGTTTGTATTTTGTATTTTGTTTTGCTGTTGCTTTTTGTTGCCGTTTGATTAGACTAAACATCTAGATTGTCCAGAACATTGTCGATGAGTCCCACCACCTTCTGGCGAAAGCGTCGATTTTGCTTGCCACTCATCTCTTTCAGATATGGATGTAAGCTTATTAAAAACAAATAGTCCGCATCTGGCGACGTCGGCTGTGCGGTCAGCGTCAGCGCAGGCGTTGGTGGTGCGGGTGGTGCAAAGGCAGCTGGTGGTGGTGCAGGTGTGTCCGCCGCTGGCGGCGGTGTCAGCGCATGATGATGATGATGGTGATGGGACAACATATTGTTGTTATTGTTGTTGTTGTTGCTACTGTGGAACTGCAACTGGTGGTTGCTGCCCTTGAGCCACTCGGCAACAGTCCAATCCATATTATTGCGCAACGCCGCCGCCATTGTCACTGGCAACGTCACCAGCTGCTGCTGTGCCGTAAACATTTTTTCCGGTTCCATTTTAATCGCCTGCAATCGGGGTGGCGGCGTCTCCAATCGATTCTGCTCCTGCTCCCGTTCCTGCTCCCCGGCCCGATCCAGCGTTGAGAGATGCACATCCGTTTGTGTGGTAATGCTGTCTTTGGTGTCTTCGTCGCTGCGATTATGTTGTGGCTGCGGCGGCTGCTGATGCGGTTGATGTTGCCCCATTAGACGCATGTGTCCAATGCGTGTCATTGGCGCGGTGCTCAGCGCCAGAAATGTTGCTGTCGTCGAGGTGCTCGGCTTACGCAGTACCATGCCCAAATTGGGATTGGGATGCCTGTGAGCATTAGATTCACCTTCAGCTTCGGTCTGCGGATTCGGATTCGGAGTATTCGATTGGGTATTGGCGGCGACAGCGGGCGACTGCTGCTTGTGACAGCCACGCGACTTTGTGTAGGGTATGAGAAACTGCAGATACTTCGATAGATAATATTTGCGTTTTCCCCGACCCGTCTGTGTCCGTGCCAGCTTCAAGGAGCGCAGAAAGCTGCTCCGAATTGTGCGCCAACGTTCCCTTGAGTTTCGAACTGAAAAGAATACAAAATAACCCATGAAATAAGCAAAGCCTTTGGCTATTATAAGATATTTATGGAAATACAAACGCTTTATGGAACCTTCCTATATAATCATCTACATAATCCTATAAATAAAGATATGTCTACATATATACCTCGTCCAAAGAGCTTTAACGATCTCAGCCTTATACCTCATATGTTCAAACAAGATTATGTTTTGTAAGAGGGACTGTCAATAGCTAGTCCTTTTTTATAATTATCCTACATATGTCCAAAAATACAACCAAAAATTCATTTCATGAGTTCAAAAAGAATGTCAAGAAACAATAGACAGGTTCAAATCTAGTTTTTATGCTAAGCAAATAGCTGAGAGTCGGAGGGATGCTCCTTTATTACAACAACAACTGTGAATTTGTATTCCTTTTTGTAAAATACAATAAAATCAAAAGTTTAGCCATACTAAGTAGGGTCTTATCGAGTCAAATATTACATTTGATAAATGGGGGCACGCAAAATGCTTCTTAAACTAAACTAAGCCTTCTAGTTCGAGTTGCTGCAGCAAATTCAAAGTGCTCAGCAAGCACTTTATTTTGCTTTAAATTTAATATTAATAGACAAGGCTGAACGTAATTGGAAAATGGGCCTCCCCTATGAAAACTATAAGCTATCGCAAAAAGTACACGTCATATGTAAAAAAAAAAAACAATACAAAAATTTTTATTAAAGTGCAACTAGGATTTTAACAAAAAAAAAAATAAGAAATTGAATTTCAAATGAGAAAGCTCGAAAAGTGCATAATTAATAATGTCCCAGGGGACAGTGCTGTAAAATGCAGTGGCCCCTGCTGCTGCTGCTTTGGATGTGTTAATGCTGCAACAAGTGTTGGTTAAGGCTGTACAGGGTATTTCCAACAGTGGCGCTGCAACAGTTGCTGAACTTTTTAATTACATGCAAGCAGCAATAAGCACCAAGCAACAACAACGACTAATTGCATGCAGCTATTGCTGTGACACAGTGACACACCTACACCTACACACACACACACACACACAAGCGCACACGCACGCACAGTGTGTATGTGTGTGTGTGTGCAAGTGCAAGCGAGTTGGCACGACTACAAATTGCGATTGCATTGAAAAATCACACACACACGCACAAAAAAGCTTGCATCATAGGCGCGCGCGCCAGCACACACACATACACACACACACAACAAATGAGCACGCAATTGCAATTGCAAAAAAAAAAACAATAATAACTAAACGCAAATGGCAATCTACAAGTGCAGCGGAAGGCGAAATGAAAATGTCGTTTTTTTCTGTTGCTTTCAGTTTTTTTTATGAATTGTGTGAATCTTGGCATGTTTGAAGCACCTGTATCCTTTATCTCATTGGCCACATGTTGCCAGGCGCGTTGCACCTCGTCCTTTTTGCTGTAGCCGGGATGCGTGTAGTTCCACAAGCAGGGCTGGCTTTCCACGAGCTGCACGAATTTAACATTGAAAACAGGATCATCCTTACGTGCCATTGCTTCAAAATTGCGCTTTACAACACTGTGCGGCGGCACCCGTTACGATTGGCAGCAAGGAGCACGAAACGAAAAGCGCATGTGGAGCCTTTACTTATTTTTCTTTTTTATTATTATCAAAATTTGCGCGCGCGCCCTATCTTGCTATCTCTCTCTAGCCTGCACGCACGCTCGCTTGCAGCGACGCAAACTACAATTGGCAAATGCAGCAAACGGTAAAAAAAAATATACATATATGTATATGCTAGTAGTTATTTTTTTATTTTTATTTATTTATTGTTTTTTTTTTTTTGCGAAATGGCAGCATTTACAACTTGTCGCAACGAAAGCACTAAGAAAACTGAAAACCGAACCTGAGCGCAAAGGCAAAAAAAAAGCTGACAAATAAAAGCTGCAACGTAAACAATGCCAAATGACTGCTGCCCAGAATCAACAACAAATGCAGCAAACAGCACCAGCTGCAACGTTAATGATTAAAATAAGCTTGTGTGTGCGTCTGTCGCTGTATGCACAAAAAAGCTTTAGCTTTGAGCGATGACGTCGCTGGGCGGCATTTGTTGCATACAAACTCATACACACACACGCATTTTCAAATGCATTATCTAATTGCGAAAAAGGCGCCAAAATATCAGTAGACATTTACAGCACTCAACTTAGCACTGTGGCAACGCCTGAGGCAAGTAAGTTCCGGCTCCAATGCCAGTTCCAGTTCACACAACACAACTCAGCGCATATGTAACACAATTATTTTTTTCTGTTGGTGTGCTCGACTTTGTTAATATATTTGAACAATTGAATGGCAGCCAACGTAAAAGTTATGCTTAGACACGTGAGTAATTACTAGGCAAAAAACTGGCTACCAAATATTAAAGTAAATGATTACTCTTGCAGTTCGTTCGCTCGCTGCACACACAACCGGCGCGTCTGTCCAGTTTTCGGTCGTCGCAGCCGGTGCAGCCGTTGGAAGCGTACCCGGAAGTGGAAGTGCTGCAAAATCCCCCCGAATGGAAGTATGTGGAGCGTCTGTTGCCACCGAGCACGGTACCCGAGCCGGTCGCTAAGCCGACATATCCCTCCGGCTGGCAGCCGCAAAGGGCAAACGGCGACAGCTCCAGTGGATATTTTGTGGGTCGCACAAAAAATCACATGGTGCCCGTCTATCTGCACACACGATTCCGTGGCCAGCGTCGCCTGACCGTTGTCCGACGCGTCCAGGGCGATATTTGGGCGTTGGAACGCGATCTGCGCTCGATTGTGGAGCAAGCACGCAATGGGAAACTTTGCGCGACACGAGTCAACGAACTCAGTGGCCAGATTTACATACATGGCGACTACGTCGATCTGCTCCGCGAGCACCTAAAGTCCAAGGGCTTCTAAATTAAAAAAAAAAAAAAGAAAAGAAAGAAAAACAAATGTAATACTTGTGTTTCAATAAACAATAAACGTTTAAATGTTAAGTTCTCCAAAAGTGCGCATGTATATATTTTCATATGGATTTGTGTATTTATTTACAGATCATGCAAATACGATCTGTTAAGATCTGCTATAGTTTATTAAATTTTAGGATATGTCTTAATTGAGAGTTGTAGTTTGGAAAATGATGGTTCACAAAAATATTTTTGATTATTTCAGGCCGATCTTCGGCTGCATTTTCTAAAGCAATTGCTTGATTTATTGTGATCTTACATCAAATATTGTTATATTATATTCTTTAGAGACACAAATTTGGAACATGTTCGTGTTGGTACACATATCTATACATTTACACAAATATTAATTAATTCTTCTAAACAGCTATTCAAGATCAACCATAAGCTCCATAAAGTTTTGTTTGTACGATCTTTAGACACACAATTTTGGAATATTTGATTTGAGTGCTTAAATACAATGTAACAAATTATAGATTTCTACTTATAGTTTATTATTTCACATCGCTGATAGGCTCCATAAATTACAAGATTCCTCTGTTAAAGGAAGAGCCAGTTTTTGTGATGATCATTTTGTCTCCACAATACATCCAAATATATATTGCGAGTTTGAAACATTAATATACAGAATTCGTTGGTTAATGCTTAAACTTGTTAGTGCTTTAGTTAGGAAATACATAGATACATATATGATATATGATAGATACAGATATGATGTACATAGAACATATATGATAATTGTTTAATGCGAACAATGCACAACTTATTCGATCCATATGATTGTTTTTAGCGCTAACACGATTCCCTTTCCAGGCTATTTCCAATCCATACCAATACAATACAGTAGAGTCCAGTAAATTAATCTCGAAATTATATTTATACCCTCGATTACTTAATTGGTATTACTTATTATGGACAAAACATTTATTGCGACTACGAATAATTGCTTGACATTGTTGAACATGAATTACAAACAATACAAATACAATACATATATATATATATATACATTTTAGATAAATAGGACTTACTCAAGTGAGAACTAATCGCCACTCGATCGAAACAATCGATACAAATTTGAATAGTAAGTACGAAAAATAATTGTGGCTTTATTTTTGTTTTCTTTTTAATTTTTAAATTTATGCTTCCGTGTATGTATTTGTATCTGTAGATGTATATGCATATATACAATAAATATTATGCATTTCTCGTGAGCTGTTGTTGTTTTTGTTTTTGTTGTTGACGGTGTGTATAATTTGTGTGTGTGTGAATTTATCACACATACGCACAGAAGCGTTGTTCGCTAAACGATAAAATCAACGTTCTATGTACAGTTCTATACATATATATATACATATATGGATATATGTATTTATGTATGTACAAAAATAAGTAATAAGTATAACTTAAGCAAAATCTGTGTGTGTGTGTGTGTGTTTGACCAAATCATAATGTTGGTGGTGGTGGCGTGAAACAGGAGCAAGGCGGTCCGAGGGGCGGTGGCGGTGCATTTGCTACCTTACGCTGCCATCAGGTGAGCTCCTTGTTGCGAGCATGATATGCAGCTGCAGCGGAACGCCACCGTTATCCATTCGCGCCCGCCATCATTGTTGTCGTTAGCGGCACACCGACCAAGCCACCTGCTCCTCCCCCACCTAGCTGCTGTTGCATCGTTGGCGTTGGTGGTGTTGTTGCTGCAGCAGCGGCGGCGACAGCAACATTGCCACCGGATGATCGTTTGAGTGCCTTGCGTATGATCGTCCAATCTTCCATGATGTCCTCCTCGCGTAGCATATATACAACATAGGGGCCGGTCACAGTTACGGCCTTCTTGCGTCCCGGACCGCGTACTTTACTTTGGCGCTTGTCATTGCCCCAATCGTCCCAGGAGATGTCCACATTGTGACGATCCTCCTCCAGGCGGCGTATGCGCTCCATTAGCTCCTCGCGCAGATTATCCACAGCCATTTGTTTCTCGCTCTGCGAAAGAATTGCATTCATAACAATGAATGAAGAAAGGGTAGGGGGCGGGGGAAATAGCAAACCTCAAAGTGTTGGGATGCCGCCTGCTCCTCGGATAGAGATTTGTGCTCGATATTTTGGAGGCGAAACTTGCGCAGCACATCGGCGACTTCGATACGCGTCCTGTACACCTTGTCCAGCTCCTTTTGGGGATGGACAAACTCCTCGGAGCGGCCGGAACGGACATCGGACAGCTGGCGCTCGATGAGGCTGATGCGCTCATAATAATATTGCTCGCGCAGCTGGCTAAATTGGCGCTCTAAGCTCGCTGTAGGATTGAATTAAAGTTTTGCACATTTTTGGCGCGCGTTTTTTTTTTTTAGTGTATGTATGTGTGTGTGTTTTTTGTGTTTTGCTTACCCAAATCTTCGATGTACTCGGCGCGTCGCATCTCGATTTCGGTGGCATCCATTTCGGAGGAATCATCTGAGTCGCATTCGTTGGCCTCCTCCTCCTCCTCCTCGTCGGATGTGTCGTGCGCGTGGCTCGAATTCGAGCGCTCCGACTCCGCCCCAGAGACGTCGCCTTCCGCATCCGATTCGCCATTTTTAACTGGCATTTGTTTTTGTTATTGTTATGATTCGCTTGCAAGCGTTTCGATTGTGCATAAGATGTGTCTACTATGTGTGTGTGTGTGTGTTTGTATGTGTGTGTGTGGGACACAAACAAGCAATGCGCACTCAATACTGCTTCGTATAAACAATCCGATTTATCCGATTTTCACGTCACTTTGTTGTCAGCATATATATATATTTATATACATGTGTGAAAAACTATATTGCTACGAATGTTGTTTTGTGCTGCAGCTGCAAAAAAAGTGTTGGTCGACGACGCAAGGGGCGCAAGTGCTGCCCAGCACTGTACATGTATTCTATCTCGCTCTCTCTCTCTCTCTCGCTCTCTGTATCGATATGTTAACAACACAAAATAATAAGTATCGATAGCAGGCTTTTTTTTCTTTATAGATCGATGAAAAATGTTGGACACGAAATTGCGATATATTTCGTTTGTGGAGTCGAAGAAGCGCAGATGCCAAAGAATTACCTAAAAAATACGAAAATGCCACTTGGAATTTCTAAATACAAGGAACACTCTCACACTTGTTGTTTGTTTACAAAATTTGAGTAGTTTTATTTATCATACAATTGTGTGTTGCCTTATTCTTAAATATAACATATATTTACATAATTTAAATCGTACATATAAAACAAAAATGCTACTTTGTTATTCGGGCCTCGCATTGGCTTGGGCAATCAGAAACGGCAAAAAACCAATCAATATCGCTCACTGTGACCAATCCAAAAAAATATGTATTTAATTCACTATTACAATAGCTGTTCGCAGAATTCACACAAGCTAACAGTGTAATTTCATTTTTGCTGTATCTAATCCAACCGTCAAAAATTTCGCATACACCGCTTTTTTATATGAAGCTTTTCATTATCGATAACTTTGTTTCGATCTGTAAACAGGCTATCGGGAGTTAAAATTGCACATCCCGTGAACTAAGCCATCTCTCTCTCTCTCTCTTTCTCTCGCTCTAATCTAAGCGATTCATTTGTAGCCGACCCCTTTCAAACGTTTTAAGCTGTTCTCGGGAACGGCTTTGTAATAAATTTCCCACCAAATGAATTGATTGTTTTTATTTTTCTTTTATAATTTGTGTTATTTAATAATTTCTTTTTGTGGCGGTTTAACAAACACAAGTATTTACCATTTGGTAGTTAGTTAACTTGTTTTGCCCTAAAAGTGTTCACACGTGTCCGTAACATTTAATCGATCTACTTAGTTATAAGTTTTCATACACACACTCAAGTATTACATAAATATATATATATATATATATATATATATATTTATATATATACATATATATATATATATATATTTACACATTTGTATAAATGTATGCGTAGGTACGAGGTTTTTTCTTTTCACTATTTAAGCTAAAAGTAAACAAAACAAAAAAAAAGAAATAATAATAATCGTAATAAAACAGCAAACAAACGAAAGTTAAATTATTTATAAAACAAATGCATGACAAACATTTAACAATTGAGTTTGGTTTTTTTTTTTCCAAAAAAAATTTGTTGTACATTGAATTTAATTATCTTATAATTATATGTTATTTGTTGTAAATTGTACTTGGCGCTTGTGTTTATTTAATTGTTGCCCTGAGTTAAAAACACAATTCCTACTTGAAGTTGTAGCCATATTCAAATTCCATTTGCGTTCCAAAATATACATAAATATAGATATATATCCAGTAACATTTATCCATCTATGCATAACATAACAAGGAGGAGTGGGATACATACATATCTCGCTCTCTCTCTCTCTCTCTCACACTTTTTCTCTCGTTGAGCATAAAAAACATTTAAAACATGTATGCATTAAGTTATGTAAGTAGTATATATATATGTATACATTTAGTTTAAATTGTTAAAACATAAACTTCCATATAACTTAGACCGATTTAAGTACATATACACATAGATATATGCATATATATTTTTATATATATATATATATATATATAGATTATTTTATACTAACATTAATTCTAACAGTCTTTTATCACGTTTAGTTTGAAGTTTGCCAACCAGTGTCAGCAGGTGTATATACATATACATATATATACGATATATACGATGAACACATATATATATTATATATATATATATATATATATAAACGCACTATAAATATGGTATAGTTAAATAACCTAATAATTGGGTGACTATACAATTTTAATTTAAATGAATTAACAAACATTTTGCACTTTATTTAACTACAATTACGTCCGAGGGAAAAAAAAAAAATAAACAACTGTAATTACAAAAAAAAGGAACAGAAAATAGATAGAAAAATAAAACAGCCACTGGTCGAGATCCAGGGCCCCATCCTAAAGTAGTTTTGTTGCATGCTCACTCGTTAGTTCGGTTCCAACTTACTGTATATGTCTATAAAGAGATATATATACTTATATCGATAGCATAAAGATGCTACAATGCTCATTCCAGCATTTTTTAAATTGTAAATAGTTGTTTGCCTTTCGAACATCGATCAATCCACATTAACTTCAACTTCAACTCAACATTTGCCATTTCGATACAAGTCGCTGCTCAAATTTGCTGCTGACACGTTTATCACAACGGTTGAAACCCCTCAGTTATATATATATATATATATGTATATATATATATATGTATGGTATTATTAAGTGGTACCTCCTGCTGAACCGCTGCTGCCTGCTTGTGTGTCTGCTTCCGTTTCCCTATCCGTTTTCGTTGTATTCGCCGCCTTGCTTTGCAGCTGCTCCTCAAAATCGCTCTTGATGTTGACATACTCCTTGCTCTGCTTCTGATGCTCTTCCTATAAACGAAACGAAAACATTGCTTAGATTGCCGTTCTATTTGTGTGTGTGTGTGCGTGATTGGATATGGATTTGGTTACCAACCAAGATCTCATCTATGCGCTGATTGGCATCGGGCAACTCATAGCGATTGCACTGATCCCGCAGCTGGGCAGCCACATTGACTTGCTGGTGCAGATCGCGCTGGATTTGCTCCAGTGAATTGCTCAGGACATGCTCGATCTCTTCTGTAAGGTACAAGGTTTTAACTCTCTCTCTCTCTCTCTGTATCTTTCTCTATCTCACCTGTGCTGGGCATGAAGCGTCGCTTGGCCTGTTTCACACTATCGTTATCAGTGTGGACATCATGGGATGCACTACAACGCTTGAGCATGACGGATGTCTCCGGCGTCAGCGGTCGTTGACAGTAGTCGCAATCACCGTCACCCAAGCAAGTGCAGCTATTCCGAGTGGACGATGTCGATGCTCCGCCTGCTCCTGCTGTTGCTGCTGAGGAGCAGCTGGCATTGGCGTTGGCGGAGTGGAGGCCACGTAGATGCTTGGCGGCCGTGACATTGACAACACTGACACTCTTCGATATTGATGACTTCACGGATGATGTCTCGGGCGGCACCAGCGCCAGCGGCGGCGTCTTGGAGCTGCCCAAACGTGACTGCGACGACGACGGCATGGAACCACCCTCCAAATGATACGAATGGCCACGTTGAGAATGCTGTGTATGTGATTGAGATTGAGACTGTTGATGTTGATGTGATTGCTGATTGGCATGGGTATCGTTGCTGAAGGATGTGATGCTTGCGAGTCCCTCCTCGACATCGTCATCATAGTCATCATCGGCATCATCATGGCCAACACAATGCATATCATCATCATCATCAGCTCCAGCAGCAGCAGCAGAAGCGACACCAGCAACATTGTGATCAACTAGCTCATCATTGTCAGATGGCAGCGGCAGGGCATGATGATGATCAGCAGATGAACGGAGATTATGGATTAGACGGAGTACAGCTTTCTCCAGTTGCGCTGGATGCTCCGAGGCGGGCACATCGATGGTCGATTGCGGTATCTGTGTATTGATGATAACCGAGAATTTCTTCTTCATCTCCTGCACGCGTCGCTTGCCCTCCTCGTCATCGAGCAGCGTGTTGACGCAAACAAACGAGTGCACCCGGTTCGTCTCCTTGTCAATCTCCAGATATCCCTTCGACTGCAGATAGATAATGTTGCCGTTGCGCGTGAACAGGCGATAAGTCGACTCGCCATACGAACTATTGCAGTCATACACTGAAAGATAAAAATTATAGCACTAAATGATTAAGATACTCGATATTGGAATAATTGGGATACCACTCGCTGGCACTCACTTTGACGCAGTGCAACAATCACCCAGCGGACATCGTCATTGTGCATGAAAGTGAACGGATTCAGATTGCGCACCTCATCGGTCATATAGCCGGCGACGACGCCTATCCGCTGATCGCAATCAATGATCCGGCCATCGATCAAGTGGCGGGTGCGGTACTCCAGCGTATTCGCATCGAACAAACGATTCACGATCTTTGGCGGCCGAATGATCCGCGCCAAGGCAGTCAGCACCTGAAAGTCAGCAAGTGAAATAAATGCGTCATTTCTGCATAAATTTCAATTAAAATAAGTTGTTGCCTTGGTTCGATTGAACTACTCACTTAACTGAACGAACAAACTCTGCTTTAGTTTATTTCGTTCGTTTGATTCAATCAAATAAGTCGTTAAGTTCATTCATTTAATTAAGTCCTTTAGTTCGTTCGTTATTTAAGTCAGTAGTTCCTTCATTTAAGTCATTAGCTTAGTTCGTTCGTTTAGTTCAATCATTTAAGTAAATTGCTTCCGAGTCTTGTTCCTTCGATTCTTTAAGTCTACTTATAGTTTTAATAAAATGTTAATTAAATATAAATAATTTGAAAGGATATTGAACTGATAACGAACGTTATCGTTATCGGCGATTGCAGAGAACGAACGAATGAACGAACTAAATGATCGATTCGTGCCAATAATTGAGCGACTGAACAACTCAATTTGGCATGAACCATAAAAAAAAAACGTTACTCACAATATCGTTGCCGCTAATTGTGTGCAACGGTATCGCATCGTCGCGTCCGCGCGTTCGTCGTATCAGCTGCAAACTGGAGCTGAACGTGTTTGAGCGTACGCCCCGCGGCGCCTCATCGCTGCGACGGAAGCACCCATCGATTTTGACCACCTCGTAGGCAGTCGGCTCGGAGCGGGGACCAGCGCGTGCCAAGCTGCAAGTGGAGCGAAAGAGATACAAAGAGTTGCATTGTGTATCGATGCCAAGCACTTTATATTACAATATGTATCGATATGTCTGAGCTTTGCGATATATCGATAGTAAATATCCTTTATCACTTACCGCACACGAAAGCTGCGTCTATCGTCGCGCAACTTGCGATCGATATAATCCTCCTCGGATTTACTGCGCTGTCGGGGCTCACCATCGTCGTCCGTGGGATCCGCATGGGCATCGAAGAGATTCTCAAGCTCGGTGGGGATGAGCTGTTGCTTGAGCATTTCATGGTCCTCAGGATGAGCGATCTGTAGTATGCTTTGCCCATACAAATCCGTCTGACAATGGCCCAAATGTTGTTCGATGCTCGGCGATATCAACAGTATTTGGCCATGACAGGTGAGCGTGAGAAAAAAGCTGTCCAACATTTCCATTAGAGTGTCCGTCACTTGGGGCCTCTGAAGATGCAGTGTTTTGCCAAACGCTAAAAAAAAAACACAAAAAAGCACTAGTCAATTTAAATTTGTTGAGCGGAAATTGCGATCCGAATTGATTAAATATGGATAGCTACAACTATTTAAAGTCATGCGCTTAAGAAGTGCAAGACATTTATCTTGCAGTCTGGCAGCACCGACAACAAGTTGAAATTTTTATATCGTAACGGTCTTTGTAACAGCCAAAGTGCACTTAAAATTGTGTTGCCAGATAGTGTGATAGTCAAGGAAAATTGCATGGAAATAATTTAAACTGTGAAGAGTTATCTTGTCCGTTTGTGTGCTTGTTTGCTTGTCTGTTTGTTTGTTGTAGCTTACCGTATTTAAGCCGCAGTCCGTGCGCAGCGAAACGCAGCACTGCCGTTTTGTCGACGCGTCGCGGCGACTCCGCCACATGCGGCACCATTGTCGACAGCTCCTGTATGGAGCCATTTAGTTTATCCCGACGATTTTTCTCTGCCCGGTTGCGTGCTTCGCGACCGCTAAAATGGAACACAAAGCGCAGGGATTATTATTCATTTGCAATGCACTTGTGAAAATATAAATAAAATAGTGGGTGGTTTTGAGTTGGCTTGGGGTGAGCGGTTAAAGGGGGACAGTCTGGTGGTGGTGGTGGTGCTAATGTTTTTGTTTACTCATTGCATTAAAGCGCATGACATAACAGTCTAGGAACACACACAACTAGCTAGCAAACAGCTCAATATCTGTTAATAATTATCAGCAGCTGAAATGCAGTTAGCGCGAGACAGTTGACGTTACAGCCGATCCAAGTGAAAGTCGAATATGGCGCCAAAATTCCGACAGAGCGAGAGAGAGACAGGGAGAGGGAGAGCTTAGAAGAGTATGTGTCCCTCGCTTTAAGACCCACAAGCTGTGCCTAAATATTATTGCTCCCTGCACCAAAGCTGCGCTCACTTCGCTCTCTGGCTCTTTTGCTCTCTTTGCCAGGCTGTCTGCTGATGGTGAGGTTCCCAGGGGGCGTATGACTAATTTATCCGGAAATATGAGAAACAGTTTTGTTCGATTAGCAATTTGCGGTTGCTGTTGTTGCTCGCTCTGGTGTAATTTATTTTAAAACGCAATTGCAGAAGAAAAAAATATACAGTAGAAATATTGTTAGGTTGCAAGTGCAAAAACAGCAGCAACAAAAACAACAACAACAACTAATTCAAATATATACATGCAAAAATGAGAAGGCGCAAAAACGTTGTAGCGAATTTACTTAAGTGCAGCTACTCACACTCACATACACACACACAAACACACACTGAATGTTTTCATTTACCCTTTATATTCATTGGCAAGGGGTATATATACTTGAAATGAAATAAAAATCGAGTATAAAATTGAAATGAATCGAACTGAAACCGGACCAATTCCGTTTGACAGCCTGTTGGAAAATTGATTGAATCTGTATAAATATCGACAGTGTAATTGCTTGAAAAACCATCGATAAATAATGTTAATAATACAAATAAGTTATATTTCATAACTAGTCGATTTCTCGAGTTTAATAAAATAACTGCGGAATTATCAGAATACTGATAAGAATTTCTGCATAAGGTGCGAACAAGTAATATAATTAATAATATGGTTAGCTTTATTGCAGGGTATACCATATAAATCATATATCCTCAATTTCTCATTGGGGGTGGGGGTATCGAATTCAAGTTTAAGCTTGCAAACAGCACTCAAGACACCCTGTGCCAAGTCTTGTAAATACCACAGGGTGGCAACGCTTAAATATGAAAAAGGGGCAAATGAAGTGATTATACGAGTATCGTTGAAATTCTTTAAGGGGTGAATTGGTTAAGTTGGTTGGTTGGGTGTGTTGCCCTTGAGACGTTCGCGTTGTATCCATCAAGTGGTTAGACGAGGAAGTGCAAGGTGTTCACGCCACTCGACGCGACTACTTTGTCGCTGATTACGAGTGCGGCGCCTCTGAAAACAATGCGGTACACACACACACATATATATATATATATATATATATATATATATATATATATATACATATATTGTTTGACATTTGTTTATCATGCTGCAGTTGGCCGACACAACGCTCTCTCTCTCTCTCTCTCTGTCTCTCTCTGTTCCGCCCTCTCTATCGCTGCCGGATGTATGTACATAAATACAGTCGCTCACAGCTTATTTCGCCCAGCATATGGCATAAACGAAGCTTTTGAAGGCAGAGAGATTATAAGAAAAAGATAAACACAACAGAGTAGAAAATAAATATTGAAGACATGGCAAGACATTTATAAATAACTGATAGAAAAACGAAATTAATTGAAGACCAATTGAATGTAACAGCTTATTTCGCCCAGTAAAAATAAGAATGATTTAAACTAAATTAAGTACATTGCAAATAATCTTAATATTGTTAACTTATAACTGACGAAATGTATCTAAAAATGCTTACTCTAATTGCGAATATAATAACTAAAGCATAGATATCGCAGCTAATCAATAAATATAGCTGTGGCATTCAATTGATCAATTATTTTTAGTTTATTCTTTCTTCGCTTATTTATGCTTTCTTAAATTGAAACATTAATTCACAACTCTGTGCTAGAATTCTGTTAATATCTCTGTGCATTCAAAAGTTATATACATTTCAAATATGAGCGACATTATTTGTGAGCGACTGTATTTTATATACCTGTCTCTCTCTTTCTCTCTGTCTTTCTGCTTCGGTTGCTTGTTCGATTGTTATCGTGATTGGTTGATATGTTTGTTTATTTCGCAACTTTGTAACGGTGTTATCGACGCCCGTATCAATTATCGTACTCGCAATACACACTCTCCCCCTCTCCTCTCTATCTATCTCACTCTCTCGCTCTCCGTCACTCCCCTTCTATCGAAGTGTTGCAGCAGTGACCTTGGGCGCTGTGCAGAAAGAAAGAAAACGAATGAATTGCAGTCGAACGGATTTGTTGTTGCAATGAAAATGATCGACTGCTATATACCCTGTTTTCTTCTTTTTTTTAGAGAAAGCAATTAACATAGTATGTGATTAGTAATCAGATAATCGATTATCGATTTTAAAAATAATACTATACTAAATACTAATAAATAAAATAACTAATAAATACTAAATACTATCAAAACAAAAAACAGAAAAAAATCACTTGGAGAGAGTTGAAAAGAAAAGCCGTTATTAATTGTTTCTACCAAATTTCATGATTCAAGCGTACTTCGTTTGATAATCGCTTTGATACCTCATAGTATTAAATAAATTTGATAATTCCAATTCCTTGTGGCCTATCAATGTTCCGCTCGCCCGATATACCCGATAAGAAAGCTTGTTGCTTGCTGGCTATTTATTGCTATGTAAATAAGGAAATCAATTCAGTATTCGGTATTGCGTATCGCTTGCTCTGTTTACGGTTGCTGCCAATCAAATTGCCCGTGTACCGACTTGTTTGCTCTTGTGGGTGATGGGCTGGTGGGTTCGTTGGATTTATATGTGGTCTGCGGTGGGGTGGTTGCGTTTCCACTTGTTACTTGTAGCACTCAATGTGACCGACTCAATGCACGCGTGCCATAAATCTCAACAGACGATAACAAGAGTTGAATAACAACACCAACAACAAATGCAACCCATGAGTGCACTAAATTATTATTCATGTAACTTGTTAGCTTGTGGAGAGTAGCAGGGGGGAGAGTATACAATGGTGTAGACTTTCGGGTTTGTTTAGTCAATGACCAACTGGGCCAAATTACTGTCTCGTCAAATGTGTTACGAAAATAAATATGGCAAAGTCGAAAACAACATTGATACAAATATAGCAAAATAATTGCAACGCACGCCACCCGGGAGCTGTAAGACACAGAGAGAGAGGGAGGGGGAGAGAGATAGAGGAGAGAGGTGGCAAGAGAGCGTGCAATTAGGGGTGCTGCATGTGGGTCTAGGGGCAAGCGGCTGAGGCAGCCAATCACTGTTTCGTAGACAAACAGAAAGAGCAACGGGTGGCAAGCAGCACGTAGCTTAACAATTGTGGCCAAATTGGCTGCACGGGTCACAAAGCTGAACAGCAGGGGCTTCCCACTGGCAATCGTAGGTGGCTGGTGGCTAGTGGTTGGTAGGGGGGATGTGTGTGTGTGTGTGTGGGGGGGGGGGGGGGGGGGTGATATTAAGGGTGGTTTGCTGCTGGAGGCTGTTGTGCTGCTTCCATCGCTTGTGGGTCTGTCAATTGTGCCCATTGAACAAAGGGTACGAAAATAAAATATTTCTCAGAGAGCCCTCAAATTTCGACTGAGGTTTATATATGAGGTTTTTTTTATCTATATTAATTCTGCTTTAAAAAATGAAACTACCTTTTCTGGTAAGCCATATAACATTAATCATTTTATGGATAAATTGCGCAACGATAAACATCGATTTCATTTCACTCTTGTATTGAAATGTTGATTTTATTGAAATCTATCGATAAGTATCGATTTTCGATTTGTATAGCCATAATGATTGAGATGTGTGTGTGTGTGTGTGTGTGTTTAGGCATGCATACAAATAATCGTGTAAAGGATATCTGGTAGTCGGGCTCTCTTGGTTTAACTTACCTATTGGATAGCTGGAACATTTCCATCATTGTCTCGTGCGGATGCGGATGCTGATGGTGTGGATGTGAGTGCGCATTTGGATGGTGCGAATGTGGATGCGAATGCGGATGATGATGATGGGGATGAGGATGCAAGACATGGCCTGCATGATGTTGCAGCATCCCATGCGCAAAAGGCGCACCAGTCGCTTGGACCGCATAGCCACCATAACGGTTATAGGTGTGTCCGCTTCCCGATCCCGATCCCGATCCGGATCCAGATGCCGAACCGTTGCAATACGGCGCATTCGGATACCACATATTGGGATAGAAACTGGAGGCCGATGAAGACGCTGCCGACGATGATGATGAGGACGATGGCAACGTCTGGGAATGTGTATACGCGGCTGGATGCAATCTGCCGGCACCGATTGCCGTACTGGGACCCGTACTCAGACCGCCCGTCCCCGTTGAGCCCGGCGATGGATAGCTATACTGGAAACTTGTGTTTGAGGGTGGACGCAGCATTATGTCGCTGTTGGACGGTGTCGGGGATTGATAATAGCTATTTGCGGCACTACCGCTGGCATAATCTGAATCCGTGTAGCCATCATCTAATTCGGGTTCCAGTTCCGTTTCCGCATCCGCATCCGGTTCTAGTTCTAAATCCGGTGTGCAACCAACATTCTCCCGGTCCGCAGCATCTGTGCTCCAGCCGGACGCATATTGTGACTGCGACTGCGACGGCGGATCATCAAAAAACGGAATGTCTGTTTTGAGATCTTCAGCGTCCTCCGGAATCGGAGCCGTAATCGCCGCAGCCGAATCAGATTGACCGGATTGGCTTGTCGTTCCACTCGCTCCATCCGCCGGCCGCTTCAGATAGGCATCGAGAGCGCTCATTTTGCTGTTGTTGACCGGGCCGCTGAAATCGAAAGAGCGAAAGTGATTAGAGATTCGATTTCGATATGTATTGAATTAGTAAAGACTATCAATTTGGCAAGCCTGGCCCCGAAACATTTGAATCTTTGAAGAAAATTACCAGCCAACATAATTTTCAAGTTTTTCAACTCTTGCTTTAACACTGTGGGACCTATGTGATCTTATCGATTATAGATATAATCGATTTGCACGTATCGCTAACATGGTTACACAAGTGCTTATCGATAAGACCACATAAGTCCCACAATATTAAAGCTAAACTAACCGAATTTTAAGGAAATGCACAGATCGACACATAAATTTGTTAGAAAATGTTTTAATATCAGCTTAAATAAAACCGATATTTACAAATAAAAGCGAATTGGCAAAGAATCCAAAACGACTTCAACAGCAGTAAAAATCTGATAAGATTTTAATTGGTGCAACGATTTAGTTTTAAATACCCTGTACCCACAAAATGTGTTTACGAGTGCGATAATAAAAAGTACACTGGAACAAATTTAAAAAATTAAATTTGGTCAGCATATAACAAATAACAGCAAATAGATGTACAAAAGTATTAATTAGATAATATTATATAATTGAAGACTGATTACAGGGTATTTCCAAGTGGAACTGCAGCTTGCCTAAATAATTAGTTAATTACTTTGTTGAGTCTTGCTTATCGAATACAATTTAATTTAGCTCTTAATTAATATAATTTGTTTTTGTTTGCTGCTGTTGTTGCGTGTCTTGTGGTAAATAAATTGTTCTTTTTTATTGTTTTCGACGAACAAACACGAAATATTTTTCGCCCTTGTTTACGATTCTTTATTCTTTCACGTCTGTCGCAGTTTGTTGTGAATCTATTTTCGTGACAGGTTTGAAATTCAAAATAGATTTCAAACACGACTAGTTTCGAAACTACAATATACCCTGTAGTTATAATAAATGTTTAAATAACTATAATACACATTATGGACACCATCGCTTTTTTAGAAATTCAGCTTGATTGAGATTTTTTTATATTTTTTTTTTGGACTAAAACGTTTGCGATTATGACGAGCTACCAAATGTAAAAGATGGATGGCAGCACTACGCGAGAGTTCATAGCAGGCAGCTACGAAACGTAAGCAGGGATCACTAAGAGTTCTCAGACAGTGTCGAAGCAAGTCATTATTGTGGGGTATCTGCTAGCCAGTTACGGTCGACTATAGTCGATTTTCAGATTTTATGATTAGGATCGTAAAATTCTAGAAGCCATAAATGCTTTCAAAACTTATGGTACGAGTTTTTATGTGTCATAAACATACATTTATATAAAGATCTAAATATATATATATATATATATATATATATATATATATATATATATATATATATATATATATATATATTTATATATATATATATATATTTATATATGTATATATATATATGGTAAATGAGCAAGTGACGCCTATAAATAATACTCTTTATATACACCACACACAAGTATAGCAGCAAAGCAAATAAATATATATCCAGATGATATCTTTGAACTATATTTATATTTACTTTTCACTTGCCATTTTCAATTTCTTTGTCGCCGTCTTGTTGTTTTTTCTTTATCTTTCGTTTCATTTATCGTTTTTTTTTTTATTATTTTTTTGCATTTCAGTTTGTTTTTGTTCGTTTCGTTTTTGATTTGAGATTCAAGTGTTTTTAATTGACTGATTTCTAAACAGATCGTATGCTTTATTTTAGAAGGTGAGGCGCGAGAACGGTCAATCACCCGTGGAAATATAAATTAACAAGTTACTTTTTGCTTAAATAAAAAAGTTGCTTATTCATTCTTGTATTTCTTTTTTATTGAAAAAAATTTTGAATTGACCCCTTGGCAATGAATATTGTGAATAGATTTTAGTCGCCAAACGACGAAGGAGCAGAGAGGGAGCGAGAGAGAGAGAGAGAGAGAGAGAGAGAGAGAGAGGGAGTGACAAATTGGGTACGGGTCAATCCCCTTGAGCTATCACTTGTCCAACTCTCACTCCAACTCTCTGCTGGCATACACAATTCTCGTATTGTGTCCATCAATCAATCAGTATGCAAACACAATTGAGAGAGAGAGAGAGAACTTGTGTGTGTGTGTGTGGGTG
The DNA here is from genome assembly GCA_035041615.1 of Drosophila anomalipes. Classification (NCBI taxonomy): domain Eukaryota; kingdom Metazoa; phylum Arthropoda; class Insecta; order Diptera; family Drosophilidae; genus Drosophila; species Drosophila anomalipes. Next base: position 721,383 of record JAWNKZ010000254.1, on the reverse strand, counting down.
GGTGTGTAAGCTAGAGCGCATTGTAATTTTGCATATACATAGATTCATGAACGACAATTATAATAATAATCTTCGTCAGCGTCAACGCAGACATTAAACATGAAATTGCTTTGATAAGCCGTAGAAACACTTTTTGTTTTCTTCTTCTTGTCTGTGGCAACCCCCTCAAACTCATTCTCTCACTCTCTCTTTATCTTGCTCTCTTTTTGTCTGCTGCTGCTAGATAAGTAACTGTAACCATAACGATTCAGCCCAGCGCCTCCTCACAGGTGTTGTTGCTGTTTATTTGCGGCTTAACTCAACCAGAGACGTTGCCAGACTGACAGGAGCTTTACACTCCACACACACATACACACACACACAAGACAGAGGGAGAGCATCAAATATCAAATATGTAGGTTAGGAGTCGCCGCAACAACAACTACTTAACATGGATATGAATGTATATGTACATACATACACACAAATACAGTCGAATTAGAAATACAAAATCAAAAAAGAAGAAAAAAATCAATTTCACTTACATGTTTTGCGCTGTTTCTTATACTTCTGCATGAAGTGCGAGTTGCCTTATTGTTGCTGTTGCTGAAGCTTTTGCTACTGCTGCTGCCACGGCTGCTGCGCTGCTTAGCGTTGGCTTTCGCGCTCACCGCAACACACTTTGCTCTCCTTGATTTTCTTTTGCCGCCGTCAATTTTGTTTGTTTGTTTATTTCCTTGCGCTGATGCTGCCGCTGCTGCTGCGACGCTGCAGTCAGAATTGAGCTTTGAGTTGTTTTGGTCGTTTTTTTTTAATACTCCCCTTGCTGTGTTGCGTATGTTTGTAATGCTTATGTATGTAAAAAACATAAAAAAAAAACCTATGCAAGCTTTTAATATGTGTGAAATATTTTATTTTATACACTTTCCGTTAGGAATATGCCTGCAGTAATTATTGACACTGTTGTTAAATTATTTATTATTTTTTTATATTTATTTGGTTGGTATTTTGTTGTTGCTTCGTTTGTTATTTATTTTATTTTTATGTATGCATATTTGTGTTGCTGCAGCTGCCGCTGCTTATTTTTCTTAAGTTGAGTTGGGAGTTTTGCACTGGTTGTTGTTGTTGTTTTTTCTCTTTAATTTATTGTATATTTTATTTTGTTTGTTAATATTTGTACAGCTGTTGCGGCGTAGAGGTAAATGTTGTTGTTGTTTTGTCGCACTGCTGGTGTTCATTGTTGTTACATTAACTTTTTGTGAACTCTAAGAATAAAAGAGCATTTTTTATTCGTTGTTTGCTTTATTCAACTTTTCAATTTGTTTCAAACAGACACTTTAAACGAAAATGCTTTATTATTATTATTGTTCTTGTTGTTGTTGACCACAAACATACACAAAAAAAAAACATTTTAATAGATTTTTAAGTTATTTTAAATTACACTTTCCATGTTATTTTTTTCGTTTTTAGAGTTTGTCGTCTGCTTTTAGCTCGTTTTTATGACTTTATTTACATTTTTTTTCGCATTCGATTTTGTTATTGTTGCTAATTAACAAAATACCAAAAGAAAAAAATGTTACTTTAATATATGTATAGCTAATCAATTTTTTTTTTGGTTGTCACCTGTTGCTGTTGTTGTTGAAAAGCAACAACAAAAGCCAAAAAAAAAAAAAAACACAAGCTTTGGAAACCGGTTAAAGCTGCGTCTTTGCTTGTTTCATTTAGCACCAAACAGCCACACACAGCTGAGTTTGTATATGTATGTGTGAGTGCGTATGTGTGTTGGGTGTCAGTGGAAAAAGCGCCAAAGTTCTATGCGAGAGCTTTGACTTTTGAGTTTGACTTTGAGTTCGCGATTTGCCTCATATATTTCCGTGTGTGTGCGTTTGTGTGTGCTGTTATAAAAAAAAACGCGCATAATACTAGTATAAGAGCTTAGAAGAGCATAAAGTATAACCTTGCTGTTTTTTATTGTTTTTTTTTTCTCTTCACGAAAGAAAATAAAAAAGTCGAAAAAAAAAATACTCGAGGCACGCATGGAAAATAAATGTCTACTTAATGTATTGTGGGGTTGGGGCTGTGAGGGGTTGGGTGGTTGCGGGTGGTAATTTTGGGACATAGGCAAGCACCTAATAAATGTGCGGCCTAATTTCTTGTACACATTGCGGAACAAATACGCAGAACAAAATTAATGGGAAGTAGTTGTAAAAGAAGAAGAAGCAGTAGCAACAGCAGCAACAACAGCAGCAGCACCAGCAGTAGTAGTGACAGTGACAGTGACACTGGTCTGGGTCAATCACCTGGGTCGCAGTCGCAGTCACAGTCGCAGCCATTATCGAGCAATAGCCACTCTCCCTCTCTCTCTCTCTCTCTGGCACTCTTGTGCTCTCTCGCTGTATTTGCATTACGTTCAAGTGCCGTAAAAGCGGCATCGCAATTGCTAGACGGAGACGCAGATTATCGCAAAACAACAACAACAACTACAGCAACAAGAATGAACGAAAGTTTTTTGTGAGAGCAATAAAAAAAAACAATAAATAAATTATATAATATGCGCCCGCTGCTTGTTCTCGCTTGTTCTCGTTTATTCTCGCCAGTTTGTCATTTTATCCCCTCGACACACCGCTACCCCCTCCCCCCCATTTCCCTCTCATTCAACAGCATTTGTTTACTTCTGCTCTGTTTGGAATGTGTGTGTGTTTGTGTGTGTTTGTGCTAACGGTATGACAGTTAATTACAGAGCGTACTCAAAACTGAGCCAAATAGCTGGCGTTGCCATATTACGTATACATACACACACAGACACAGCTGCTTGAATGTGTTTATCTGTGTGTGTGACGACTAGTTTATAAATAGAGCTAAAGATGTGACAATTTCTGTAGTTGATGTTGTTGTTGTTGTCGTTGAGAGCGCATGATTGAATACCAAACGTAGTCTAACTGATAAATCACGCAACTGCGTATCTTGCGAATGTTTGGTTATTGCCACATTCTGTAACACACACACACATCCTTTTGAAGAACCGTTGCTTGTTATTTATTTACCAAGTTTTGCGGTATTTTCTCTGCTTCTACACTGTTACAGAAGATGAACAAAAATATAAGAACTTTTGATGCGAGTGCAAATATTCATATATAAAATATTATATTATAATATTATATATTTATAATTAATAATTAATTCTATTGGTGATCAATTTGAAAATAAATATATGTATATATATGTATATATATAAATATATATACAATATTTATATATGTATATACAATATATATATATATCTATATATATATATATGTATATACATATATAAATATTGTATTTATATTTTTATTTTTTTTTCAATGTTACATTATAATTCAACGTGTTAAATAACAAGAGATAATAAAAATCACAATATTACGTTTCTATTTCACGATTGACCACTGTAAAACTGATACTGACTTCCGACACCCCCTCTCTCTAAATATCTCTCTCTCTCTCTCTCTCCCCCCCAAACTGTAACTATTCCTGCTCTGGTCATGTAAATGCTCTGCTGCTGCGAAATGCCTCGACCTGGCCTAACGACAAAACGTTGAGCGTCGACCGCGATGTTGACGACGACATCAGGTGGTAGCTGCTGCTACTGCTGCCAATTCACCGTCGCAAAAATAGCTTTGCACACACAAACACATACACACACACACACAGACGCGCGCACAGAGAGACGAAACTGTTAAGTATGTACACATATACGTACATATACATACTTGTGCATATTGTATGTTAGAAGTTTCTCAATTTCGCACGTCCCATCTCGATTGCTGTTACTTTTGCTGTTCTTGTTGTTGTTGCTACTGCATAAGCAGAAAGCACTGTTGTTATTATTAATTAAATACACTGCACACTCGCTTTGCAGTCCACGCTGCGTATGCGTAATCTGTTCAGTCAAAAATAAAAATTCACTTGAACACTTGTTGTTGCTGCTGCTGCTGCTTGTGCTGTTTCTCTCTCACTTGCTATCTCTCTGCTCGATCAGATTGCTGAGCAAGCTCAGTTCATTGAGTGATGCTGATAATGATTAACATTAATGCACATGTAACTAGAAAAAGCATGTTCTGGATTAACATTCGGAGAACACTTGCTGTTAAGTGCAACTCACTTGCTTATCAGAGCTTACATTACAGGTTTGTCTCTGTGTTTGTGTGTGTGGAAACGGTAAGGTAAGAAATTATGTATTGTGCTTTAAGCAGTTGCTGCTGCACTGGTATTAGTAGGCACTTGCTGTGTGTGTATGAGCTTCGCCTCTGTGTGTCTCTCTCATGTTTTGTATGCGAGACGTGAGGCGAGGCGACGCGACGCCGCAGCTGCAGCGACGGCGGCAGATGCGACGTCAGCAATAATTTTTTGTGTTGCGAGGAGACAACAAAATAATACTTATCATAAAAAACTTGAACTGTCTATGCGTTTGTGTGTGTGTCAGTTGTTTATTGTTGAATTGAGGAGAATTTTGCAACAAATACGTCAAGCTAATTGTTAGTAAAATTAATAACTTTTTAAACGTTAGCGCTGTGCGTCGCAGTCGTTCAGCTGCCGCAGTCGACGTTACTGTTAGCTATTGGCGCCGGCGTCGACGACACTTTTTGACATGCGTTCAAATTGAAAAAGAAGAAAAAACAACAAAACTAACACCAAATTAAAATCGAACGAAAATGAAATAAAATAGAAATATACGAGGCGCACACACACTCTCTCTCACACACACATACACGCACAGCGAAAAGAAAAAAATCGAAAAATAAAACCTTGAAAACGACACAACAACAACACCAACAACAGCAACAGTAATAATGAAACCGAAAAACTTTATTAGACTTTTAATGAGTGCGTTTTGTTCGTTTTTGCTGTTATTATTGCTTCCTATTGTTTTTAATCTTATGTTCCTTTGTGCTTGTTTTTGTTGTTGTTGTTGCCTGTTCTTTGATATTTTGATTGATTTGGCGGCAGATAAAACTAAATAAATATTTCAGGCAAATACAAAATGAATATGCATATATATAACAATAATTTTTGTTTTCAAAATGAAAAGGAATTCTAAAAATCGAGCCGAACGCAAATAAGCAAAAAAAAAAACAAAATGAAACTGGAAATTCATTAATATGTTAATTTTTCTTTTGGCTCACTAATACATACACACACAAAACACACACACAGGGACAGAAAAGGCGCACATGGGCACGTTCAAGCGACATGTGTACATAAATATGCATGTATTTACACACATACATACAAACACATATATTTCTTGTTGAATGTTGTTTTGTTGAACATTTGTTGCAGTCGCTCTCAAACCACAAGATGGCGGTATCCTCAGCTGTTTACACACACACACGCACACTCACAGGGAATATGCATTTTTGAACAATTGTTGCACATTTTCGATTACCGATATACCGATTGCAATTTCGATTTCGAGTTCCGAGTTCGATGCCCACATTTGAGAAGAGAGCGCGCGCGCTCGGCCACAAAAACAAAACAGCAAACGGCAAAAAAAATATTTAAAAAAATAAGAATGAAAAAAAAAATAGTTACGAAGACGAAGGCGATATGAACGGAACGCAGAAACAGAAAACAGAAACTGAATCACAACAATTGTAGCTGTAGCTGAAGCTGAAAGCGAAGCCAGCAATCGGAACAAGCGGGCGAACGGGCGAACGAGCGAGCGAGCGAGCGTACGTTCGACGTCCGAACGAACCGCTACAGAAACAGAAATTAATTATATTGAAATCACAAACTAAACTAATCAGCCCAAGCAGCAGCTCGACCGCTGCCGCGAGCGAGCTTCGACACACACACACACACACTTTCAAATAAACAGAGAGAGAGCGAGAGAGCGGAAGAGCGCGAAAGCAAAGCAAAATAAAGCACTTTGAGTGGGAGAGAGAGCACTATTAGAGTGGGCGCTGAAGCGCTGCGGAGACCTTGAAGTCGGTGCGTCAAAAGCCTTGCCTAAAAGGATAACAAGCAAAAACAGAAAGGAAAAAAGAAACTACATTCACACACACACACGCACAGTTGGCTCTGCTTTTAACGGTGGTTTATGTTAATTTTTGATGTTATGCGTGTTTCTTTATTTGTATTACAGCAACAACTACGCAGCGGCGGCAATAGGTGCTTAGGAGAGACAGAGAGAGGGAAAGAGAGCGCACTGGCTGTCGTTAAGCTTTCGATGTGAACGAAGCTACTTCTGCTGCCCGCACACACTTACACAACAACAATAAGCGCCGTGCAACAAAATATGTATATACATATATATACACATACATATATACAGATATACATATATATATATTTTAATATATTTTTTTATGTGTTTAAATTTTAATTGAAAAAAAAAAACTCAATATTTAACTGCATCGGCGATATTTACGCAAATTTCGTTTTTGTTACTTTCGCGCTTTCGGCTACAAATGAGAATTTCGCTCAAAACTGTGTCCGACGTCTTTGGACTTGGACTGCTGTCGACCGACTAGCGGCGAACGCAACAGCAACGCCAGCGACTTTAACAGTGTGTCCAGGCCGGGCCGGGCCCCAGGACGCAGAGGCGTTAAATGTCATACAGCTGAGTCCATTTTTGGCTTAAGGAGCTTTCGCTGTTGCTTTCGCTGCTATTGCTGCTGTTATTTTCATGGTCAGAGATGTTATTTGAGCGTAAGCTTTGGGTGAGCTTTGCCTGCATAGCGTATACGCAATATTTGTTGAACTTTGCTCTTTGCTCTTCACTCTCTTATACGGCGGAAGCAATGAATATACTCCAAATGTGGATGTTTTCTAATGGGAGTTCATAAAAAGCGCGCAAGCCATTTCTCGATGTGAATTAAACTTTTACACCCTCCCAAACACACACACAAAATGTCCGTTTTTACGTTATAATCAGTGTTGTCAAGTGTACAAATTGTACTTAAAACGCCACTCATAGCGTATTATTCGAAAGTATTATATGCCATTTTTATATGTAGCTACACAGAAATGCAATCGATTATTGTTTTTTTTTTTCACAATAAATGATGAAAATAACCTCAAAAGTATGCTACGCTTTTTATTATTTACATTTTCTTACTTGGCTACAGACATAGTTCATTTTCTTGATATCTTTTGATGCTCTTCTTTTTGTCGATCTTCATATTTTGTTCTAATTTGCCATTGTTGCCAGACTGGCGTTTTTTTTATATTTTGTTTTTTGGCGCCATTTCGTAACGCTTAACAGTGCTCTTACACTGTTGCTATGCATTAACATGACATGTATATCGCCAATTGTCGATTGTTGATCGATAACAAATATACATATCGAAATTCAAATTACGCACTAACCTTTAAATTGTTCTTGTGTGAATTTTGCTATGCATCGCGCAGAACATTGAGTTCCTCGGGAATGGCATAGATGCGCAACTGTTTCTCCATCATAACGTCCTGCAGATTGGCCAACTCCTGCGGCACATACGTCACCCCATCCATGTAGAGCGCCTTGTCCCAGGGACACTCATCCAATGCCATCAGCAGGCAACGTTTGCTCCGCTCAAAGCTCGTATGCTCCGTCGACAGGGTGCGCAAGTAGAGGCGCCAATAAAGCGAATTGCGACGCAAAATCGCATACTGCTCGGCCTCCAGCTGGGTGCGATGCGGATTCGTTGGCAGCAGTGTTTCAAAGATGCTCAGCAATCGATTCTGCAGCAGCTGCTGCAAATGTGAACGTGAATGCAGATGCTCGTCGAGATCAGGCTGCTGCTGCTGTTGCTGCTGCTGCTCCAGGCAGCGACAGCGTGCGGCAAGCACGAGATGCAGCAGCGCCAGTATGCCGGCACGGGTGTGCATGAGTCGCATACGCAGCTTGTACCAGGGCAGCGAGGCGAGGCTGCTCCAGCGTTGCAGCAGCGCCAGATTGCGCGGAAACTCGACGAGCGATTCCTCGAGGAAGCCAACCAGCCGCTGTGACGCTGCTTTGCCGGCTAACTGCAACAGCAGCAGCTGCAATTCACGCAGCTGCTCACGCCGATGGCAGCAGTAGGACGAGTTGGAGGTGGTGGCGTCCGAGCTCGTCTCCAGTGCAAAGCGAGGCTGTTGAAGCAGTTGCTCCAGCAACTGCTCTGCCGCCACCGTCTGCGACTCGAGATGCAGCTGCAGGCAATGCAAGCGCAACAAGAGCAACAGACGATCGGGCACAAAGTAATCCTCCAGCGGCATAGCCGTCTCCGTCTCAGTCTCCGGCTCAGCACGCAGAGCATCATCCAACAGTTGGCGACCGTGTGGCAAGCTGTTGTTTAGCAGCTGCAGCGCCTCGCTGCCACGCTGCTGCCCGATCAGCATCTCTGTGCAGATGAGCAAAGCATGCAATCGATCCACATCCACAGTTAGATCAGCATTCGCATCCCCATCCGCATCCGCATCCTGGTCTCCCTTGATCAGACGTTGAAGTGTTTGAAGAGCACTCGTTTTGTCGGCGAGCGCCTCAAAATCGAACATGGCCAGTTCGGTGAAGAAGCGAGTGACGCAACGATTGGATTGATGGATGAGCAGCTGACGCATTGCCTTCCTTGTGCTGGCCACATAGCGATCCGTCTGCTTGCCACACAGTTGCAACAGACGCAGACAGAGCCGGCGAAACCGAAACGAGAGCACTATGAAAATGCGTCGCTTGGACTCATTATCATCATCATCATCATCGAATGCATTGCTGCACTGCAGCAACAGCTGCGCCACACATCGCTGATACAGCTCAAATCCGATTGTGTGCGGCATATAGCTGGGACTAACGCACAGCTGCCGGGACAGCTCCAACACGGCCGACCAATAGACGCCATCGTGTTCCGATGGCAGCGCATAGCTCAAGCGATCCCCCAAAGAGCCGAGCAGCATTTCAATGGCGTCCGAATCACCGATTTGGGAGATGCGAGCCGCAAGGCGATCCGCCAGAGAATTGCTGCGCACCAGCGGCAATTTGGTTAGCTGCACGGTGAGCAGGAGCAAGTGCAGCGTATTCGCACGCTCCTTCAGCGGATAGATATAATGGCAAACATCCGAGCTGTAAACACAGCGCTGCGGATCAAGTTGCTCCTGCTGCTCCTGCTGTTGTGGATATGGTAAAAATTGATAGGCCTGTCGCAGTCGCTCGATGCGTGTCCAGATCTCTGGCATGGGCATGCCCGAGCGCAGCACCAGCTCCTCGTAGTCCAGCAATGGCTGCTCATCCTGGACACAGGCCGCAAAGCACACGAAATCGATGCGGGGAAAATTCAATTCCAATGCGAGGCGAAGCAGTGCAAACATTTGCTCCAAGTTCGCGGATTGACGCAGAAAGAGCACACAATTGTGATACAGTTTGAGCATCAGCTCATCCGTTTGCTGGCCCTGATCCTTGGGCCCGAGATGCATGCGTCGCATACACTGCTCGTACAGCTGCAACACATCCGGCACATTGCAGCGGGCCATTGTGCCCTGTGTGCTCATTATTAGCGCCGTCCACAGCGTGTACTCGTACGGAGTGCGTCGCAGCAGCTCCTCAATCTTTGTGGCCACCTGGAAATGGGAGAAGCAGGATGAGTATCAGATCATAGCTATTTTGCTGTCCAGGTGTTGAGGGAGCAGCACCCACCTGACTATCCGGATAGGTGGCACTCGTTGTCTCCACATATAGCTGCAGCAGTCGCTCATTGCCCGGATGATGATGATCGAGTGCCGTTTCCAGCTGATGCAACTGCTGCTCGGCAACGGCCAAGCGATTGCTCTTGGACACATTCTCACCCAGCAGCCGATGCAGCTCGAGCCAACTGTCCAATTGCTGCGGCTCGCTGCCAATCGCTATTTTCAGCTCTCGAATCCGTTCCATGCGGCTGCTGCTGGCAGTGATTGATTCGTTTGCGCTTGGTTTGGCTATCGCCTGAGATTTTTGGCTGAGCAATTTGCTGGCGTGGCGTTTGCGTTTCTTGTGCGGCTGGCTGTGCTGCCTGGGACGCTGTGCGTCTGCCAAGCGACGCATTTGGATTTTGTAGCGGGGACGAGAGAGGCGCGGCAGTGTCTGCCATTCCAGGTGCACCTTGTTCGAGGATTTGTCCACGTAGAACTCAACGTTGCTGGCAAATTCGAGTGGACGCTTGGACGCACTGCATCCCTCACTGCCAGCTTTACTTGATGCGGATTCCGATTCGGAATCAGATTCGGAAACCGATTTGGAATCCGATTCGCTGTCTGGTTGCGCATTGGCCACAGTCACAGCGACCTCATTTGGCAATTCGTAGCTGGCATTGCATTGCCATTTGGCAGACTCCGCATCGAAGGATTCGTCGGCTAAAAGAATTCCAAATTTTAATTTAAACCAATCAACAAAAACAAAGAAAACTAAATAACAAAAAATACCTGTGTCGCTCAATTGCTGCTGCTGCTGCTGCTGTTCTGTGGCATTCACAACATTCGCTTTTAGATTTGTTCCGTCGGCGCCGTATGCCGGAAAAAGCGACATTATTATTTTTATTATTTTGATTGAAACGTTTTCGACTGTTTTTAATGTTTACAAAATTGTAGCTGGCTTCGGCTTTAGCAGTCTGGCAACGCAAATCCTCTTTGGGCGTTGCCACATAGCCACATAATTAGTGAATTTTATTTGATACACGATAACTGAAAAACCTGACGCTAGCTTCTGCTGATGCCCAATCTTGGCTTTAAACGCTACTCTTATTTTGCAATAACTCTGCCAGCAACAAAAACAGGTCTAATTTTAAAATTTTCTTATAGCCTGACTATGATATTTGCGCAGCCCTCGCTGTCTATCGATAGGCCAGTTATCGATGGTTCTTAAGTGACAATGAGGCATCATTGGAACGGTGTGGTAACGCCGGCATTATTTTGTGTCGAATTCGCTTATTGCTTGTGCCGATTTTGTCGGCCACCTTTAAATTGAAATAAATTTCGCAAAATGTTTAAGAAGTACGTATAAATGAACGGCTGCACAACTAACTGATAAATACTGAAACTGAAACACCATGATATAGATTCGAAGATAAGGACAGTATCTCATCGATACAGCAGCTCAAATCATCCGTACAGAAAGGCATACGTGCCAAATTATTGGAGGCATATCCTAAACTGGAGACGCACATTGATCTGATCCTACCCAAAAAGGACTCGTATCGCATTGCCAAATGGTAAGCGTATTTGTATGCAATGCTTAACAATAATAACAATTCAACAATTTGCCACTGCAGTCACGATCACATTGAGCTGCTTTTGAATGGTGCCGGTGAGCAGGTATTTTTTCGGCATAGGGACGGACCATGGATGCCCACGTTGCGTCTGCTCCACAAGTTCCCATATTTTGTGACCATGCAGCAAGTGGACAAGGGTGCCATACGTTTCGTATTGAGCGGCGCGAATGTTATGTGCCCGGGCCTAACATCGCCGGGCGCCTGCATGACGACGTCGGAGAAGGGCACAGTGGTCGCCATCATGGCCGAGGGTAAGGAGCACGCGCTGGCCATTGGCCTCCTCACGCTATCCACAGAGGATATGTATGTATCTATATATATATATATGTGTGTATATATATATTATTGATGTGCTTTTGTTGCAGCTTAAAAGTGAATAAAGGCATCGGCATTGAGACGTATCATTTTCTCAACGATGGCCTGTGGAAATCGAAGCCCGTTAAGTAGACCAATCAACTAACTGGCAATCTGGCAATTTTGGAGCAACACTCGCCATGCAATCCTTGTCTCATCGGACGCTAAGCAGCAGGATTATTTCTTCCTATTTAATTATTACTTTTCTACTCTATTTTTGTTTTTTTTTTTTTTGTTTGCCTATCACGCCAGTTAGAACTATTTAAAAATCGAAATAAATACAAAGAAAATAACTGCATTTCAAAATGGTTATAGATGGAATGGGTGGGGTGGGGAGAGGGTGTGTGAAAGACTCACATGCGAGCTTTTGCATGCAAGCAACCACCTGTGGCGATGACCAGCGTCCAGTTAGTTTGCCAGAGCTGCCACATTGTTGTGCTACACCAAGCGTAGCCAGACAATTTGCAGCGACACTAGCTAGCATCGACAATGAAACAAATACAAATATATTCGCAAATCAGTTTTTAATCAGTTTTAATTTTAATATTTCCTGTACTTCTGGATGCTGCATATTGATTTTCCATTAATTGGGCAGCACAACAAATCAGCTGTTAATGGCATAACGGTTAACGGGGCACACAACATTATGCGCTTGAATATGACACGGTCTACGTCACAATTTCATATAGTCCCCAAACAAGTTGTACGTGAATTATATAAATTTCTGATTTTAGTATGTTCAAAAAATGGAAAATTTTACAAAATGATGATAGCAAATATGATTAAGATTATCTGACTTTGCCGTAGCATACGCGTCCAGTCAAAACGCCAGACACAAACGTTGTGACGCATGCATATTGCTCTCAAGGAGTATAGCCCATAGCCCAAGGCGACCTTACTCTTTCTCATGGCAATGAGAGAGTGCGAACTAATGCTACGTTTAAATCGCATGCGCTTTGCGCGCAAGTAACGGTTCATATGCATATGTGTGGGATCTATGTACGTGTGCATGTATTGTGCTTTACCAGCAGCAGCAAGCAGCGTAAAAAGAAATTGTTTTCAGTTTTAGTTGCTGTCAGCATTTGACTCGCAGCACGCAATTGACTAATACTGCGGCGCTCCTTCTAAGGCACGAGAAAAAAAGCAGTTAAAAAAAACTGAAGGAAACTGCGTTGAAAAACCACAAGTGGTAGACAAGAGTTGAACAATAAACGCTGCATAAAACCGCAATGGCTAAAGAAGAAGAAGAATCGCATAAGTGTAAGCAAACAAAAAATCACAAAACTGCTGTTGAAAGTGTGGCGGCGATTGTGATTTGTAGCTGTGTGTGTGTGTTTGTAGCATATGGGATGAAAAAAGGACATTCAATTTTAAAGTGCGAACGTTGCAGCAGTGCACGTATGTGTGTGTTTGTGTATGCGCCATTTTATGTAGAAAAAGTTTTTCAAGGAAAACGGATACACACTGTTTGAACTTTATGAAGGTGCAAAATGCAAGAGCAAAGTTTCTTTTCATCTGTTTTTTGTGTGTGCGTGCGACGTGTGTGCGTGTGTTTGTGTTTGTGTGTGTGCGTGTATATATGCGTTTTGTTATCGCTCGAGTGGGCGTGTGACTCATGAGACTTGCAAGTGGTCGCCAAGAGCAACAGCAATACATATGCATGCAAAAACACACACACACACACATACATAAGCATGTTGGCAATATAAACAATATGGCGAGCGAATTACAATGTGCCGTTGGAGTGCATTTCGTTACCGTTACACTTGATTATTGATTTTACTCCAATATAATTTCAGTTTTTGTTTGTTTTTTTTTTGCAGGCGCTGGCGTTAATTGAGTTGATGTTGATGACATGCAAAGGCGAAACATTCGCGCCTGCCTGAGTAACCCCACAAACAGTAACAACAAAAGCGAAAGCGTAAAAGGCAACTAACAAGAACAACAACAACAGGAATACCTAAAGCAACAGCGCCAAGTGAAACAACAGCAATCAGTCAGATCGCTAGAGTGGGAAAGAGAGAGAGAGAGAGAGAGAGAGAGACGACGACGACGACGACGAAGTGAGAAGTCGCACATGTGTGTGCGTGTGTGTGTGTGTGTGCAATATGGAAGACCTTTTTCTGCTAATTATCAAGGAGTCAACGGGCACCAAGCACAATGCGCTGCGACAAACGGCACAAATTGCTTACGGTAAATGATTGTACACGTATACGCGAGTGTGTGTGTTAGTGTGTGTAAAGTTGTGACCATAACAACAACAAACAGAACCACAACAGCCACAGCAATTAAATGGCAAAAAGGCGAAGGCAGAAAGACAATAAGGCGCGCATTGAAAACATGCAAAAACGCAATTTCCTTTTTAGCTTTTGTTGTTCATTTTACAGTTGTTGTTGCTGCTGTTGTTCTTGTTGTTGTCGTGTCCTGTTCTGTCCCCCCCTCCTTTTTTTGGTGACAATCATTGGAAATTCCTTTGTTTCTTCATCCCCGCTTTTACCTCTCTTTTTTTTTGCTATTGACCGCAGCTGCAGAAAAGTAGGCAACGGTTTTTTTTTTTGATTTCATTCACTCCATTAACAGTTATTTTGATATGTATGTGTGTTGATAATCAGTCGCCAGTGTTGCCCCATTTGTGTTTGCAGATAAACTTTATCGACAGCATGGCATGCACAGGGATCCGTCGCACGAATTGCGCTCCGTTTGCTTTACGGCCCTGCAAATGGCCTTGGACACGAAGCGGCCAAAGTTCATCACAATGGGCCTCAATGGCCTCCATGTAAGTGCAATAAAAACAAATAAAAAATAAAAAACAAAGAAAGAAAACTAACAGAAAGCAGCCAGCTATCTTTGGCATGCCAAAGATTAAATACTCTTACCTGACCGTAGCACAGTCGACTGATCACGAAAATACAATAAAAGTAAAATAGTCAACAACTTTTGACAGGTTAACGCAAGATTTAACCCAAGAGGAAAAATCAATTGAAAACGTAGCTTATTTTATGATCGGGTCAGTGTTTTTCATATTGGTTCAAGAATCTACCCTTAGAGATATATAAAGAGGGTATATTATGATAAAATGCCAAGGATATGGATCTTTGAAAAGTATGGGTCACCAAACCAAGCCGCACAAGTTAATGGAAACAAAGACCTGTACCAAAGTACTAAGAATAGTCCCATATCCTAATGGAGGCACATTCTATACAAATGCTATTATTATTTTTTTTTTTGCATTCAGAATCCTTTCGACTGCAGCACATGTATTTATATAGATTCCAAGTCTGGAACAAGTATACTCATCTATATCCTTAAGAGCCAAGCATTCAACTATTACAAAAAGGGCGGACAAGTCAATTATCGAACGGGTTCCCAGGCAATTGTGCGCCCTGCTGTATCCGCACCGGAAATTCTCAGACTGACGCCGGACAGTCACGGAATATGTGCAAATTGTGAAATGGGTTTAGCTAATTGCCAAGTGGGGGGATTGAGTGAAACCCCTGCCCCCAACGCTGCCACTATCTACCCCAATACGCCATCCATCCGTTGTCGCTTTCTCTTTCTCTCCCGGGCGCATCCATCAAAGCAATGGGAAAATGGGGAAATGCTTGAAAAAGTGAGAGCAAGGCCAAAACGAGCATTAGAAATTCCCGTCGGGCCGTTTTCAGAGTCGCTAAGCCATTTAATATTTTTAATTTGATTGAAATGCACTTCAAAAAAGGAAGAAAAAACAAAATTGCAACGAAATGAAATTAGAAAAGCATGCGAAGATTACTTTTCCATCATTTAAGTGCGAATTTGTATGAAATTTGAAAGTGCAAATAGTTTTCGTCGCTTGTTTTTTGTTTGGCGTAAATTTCACGTAAAAACTGTTTGCTGAAATGGGAAATTAAACCGGTTTTTGATCTGATTTTTAATCTGTTAATTTCGGCTAATGGTTCCGCTTTGATTCCCTGTCAAGGAATCGAAATGTCGTATTTTGGTCCTGAATTTCAATCGATTTGATTCCCTGTCAGAAATGCCGACTGACGTTTTAGGTTCTGTCTCGGAATTTCCATTGGTTAAGGAATCAGGGAAAGTTGCCAAGTAATCAGGGAATGTCGATTCTCAGGTTTGGTTCTGAACTGGAACCGGTCTGAAATTTATGCAGAACAAAGCTCGCTTCTCTGAGTGTATATAGAATATAAATTGTTCGTTGATATTGATAAAAAGAAAAGCTGACAGAAATCTTGGTTTACTTTGTCACAGCGCGTCATCAAGGATGAACGCTTCTACATTGGCCTGGAGCCGGAGGATGATTCAGTGTGGCTGCCATCGCAGCTGTTGCGGGCAACAAACGGAATACTGCCATCGACGAGCAGCGAGGACACTGTGGTGAATGTGCTGCGTCTGTTCCTGGCCATGGCCTGCTCCCCGGCCTGCACCCTTAATGGCCGGCTGCTCATCGAGATACTGTCGCGCTGCGGCGAATGTTGGGAGATGGGATCGAGGGCGATTAAGGCGGCATCACTGGCGGCCGCATCGCAGTGTTTGCGCACATTTTGCGCCTTCCTCATCGAGGAGGCCGAGGAGGTAAAGAAGACGGCACCGGCGGGCCTGATGACCCAGACACAGGCATCGGCTGTCTACAATGAGGTGATACCGGTGATGCAGTGGCTCTGCAGCCGCCTCGTCGAGCCCAACGTCAACAATGCGTCGCCGAATCGAAAATGCGAGAATCCCAGCTCACTGTATCTAACCGAATGCATATTGACGCTCAGCTCGGCGTTGCCCAGAAATGTTCATGCCAATCCACACTTCACCTCGTTCCTCTGGCAAAAGTTTTGCCCAACGCTGGCCGCTGCACTCGGCTCGCCGGGACGCATTAACTTGGACAAGAAGTTTACCTACAAGTAGGTCAAATGATTATTATTTCTCTAATTTAGAATCGATAATCTATAATCTATGCAAACATTTATTTGTTAATCCATCCACATAGGGATGCACTGCACCTGATTGAGAATGAGGCGCGTGGCTTTTTCACCGGGCCGGGCTTGGATGGGCCGCAGGCGCGTTGCGTCTATTTGACGGCGATTCAGCTGCTGCGCATTGCCGGCGCCCATGGATCGCTGCGACCGATGCTGGAGGCGCTGTTCCATCGCATGGTGCTGCTGCCGGCGCCACTCAATCGCACCGAGCCGCTGCGTTGCGTTCGCGAGATCTTCAAGTGTCCCGAGCGTCTCATCGATCTGGCCGTCATTCTCTACGTGGACAAGAACACCGCCCAGGGCTGCAGCGATGAGATGGCCCTCTTTCGACTGTGAGTACATAACTATTCCTTAATCGAATCTTAATCGACTCTCTCTCTCTCTCTCTCTCGTGGCCAGGCTGGTGGATGCAATGGAGGAGTGCGCGTATGGTGCAAGTGCCGGTAGCGCAACGGAGGCAAGTCTGCAGGCGAGCGTGGAGTGCATGGTGGCACTATTGGACAGTCTGCAGGTGTTGTGCAGCGGCGAGCTCACCGAATCGATGATCAGCGACCAGATTGTCCAGGTGGTGAATGGACGACATGAGCTGCTGAAGGATGCCGACTACTCGGGCCCGTTGACATATCAGAGCATGGCCAGATTGCCGGCACCGTATCGCGATGCGATCGTTGAGTTCCGCCAGAATGTGTTCGAGACATCGTCGGGCTCGGAGAGCGAATGTGAGCCGCCTCACGAACCGGATGCCGCATCGAATGGCTCCGGCGATACGGAGGGACCCGAAGACGATGAGCCAAGCAGCTCCAGCGATGAGACGTCACGTGTCGAGAATCGTTGGCCCTACTCGCACCTGGAGGCACCCGTCATCCCCATTCGGACGGACAGCGACAATGATCGCCAGCATGCCAGAGATTTTGCACGTGCTCTTCGATTGGATCTGGTGCCGAAACTGTTGCGCTTGCGCAGCTGCGTCGAACTGGACGAGGCAATGCAGGAGTTCGCGTCGGCCGTCTGTCAGGAGAACAGCATGAACTATTCCGATTTTGATTACAATCTGACCGCCATCAATGCGGATGGCATCTATCTGGCGATCTACTCGTCGCTGTTGCTCAGCCTGCAGCTAATGCGGACCGGTTACTATGAGCAGCAGCCGCAATCGGCCAAGGATACAATACTGGTGCCGATGTCGGAGCAACAGTTTGTCACCTCCGTACAGAATACGGGCGTGCTCGTCTATCTATCATCGCCGTGGCTCTGTGAACTGTATCAATCGGTGATCGTTTCGAATGTGCTCGAATCGATGACGCGTCAACAGCTCGATGGGAGCGGACAGCGTTGCGCCCTTGTCGATATGCTGTGCGATGCAGGCGGATTGGCCAACACCCAAATGCTATCCGAGTGGCAGCGTCTGCAGACGGCCACAGTGAAGCAGCAGCACAGCGGCGACGATGAGCAACAGCACGAGAAGCGACGCGAGGCCGCCAAGAAGCTCTCACGCCGATTGCTCACCTGCTGCTGGGACTCAATGGTCATTGTGCTCAGCTCGGGGCTGGGTGATCTCCAGAGTACCGCCTCCAACAAACTGGTCGCTCTCTCCAAGCGTACGCTGCGCGTCAAGGCCAAAACGAACAAGTCCAACGGTGAGGCGCTCTATGCCATGTGTCTCGATGGACTACATTCGGTAAGAAGGAGCGCAGCATACACATACATATATATATATATCCGTTCCTTGAACTAATCTCTCCAACATTTCAACACGCAGGCGGCCACATTGAGCAACAGCTTGAATCTGCAGCATTTGGCTGGCAAGATACTCAATTTGTTGGCCTCGAATGTGTGTCGAACGAGCGGGCCACGGATCTCGGCCAGCCAAGCCATGTCCATGGATGTCGTCCTCACCGGTGGCCTCAATTTGGGCAGCTACAGCGCTGACTGCTGGCAGAGCATTTTTGCCGTCTGCCGCCATGTCAGCCAGCTGGAGCACGAGATCTTTAGCATGCAGAATCCATCGATAGCCGCCTCGCCAGGCAGCAGTCGTCGTGACCTGGAGACGGGCGAGAAGCTCAACAGTGCGTCAGGCAACGCTCACGACAAGCTCAATCTATCCTCCATACCAATCGACGATGATGAAACGTGGTGAGCCCTGCGACATTCCACTACCCACAAATCATATGATGCCTGCGCCGTAGATAGATACTTAGATAGGAAACAAAGCACATCATAGCCAGATGACGATGCAATATCCTAGGCATCCTAGCTCCGCAAACAGAAATCCTCAAGCACTTTCCTCAGAAGGGTGCGCCTTAGATCTAACTAGGCAGCAGTGCATTTTGATGGCTCCAATCTTATAACTTATTTATTTATAT
Source organism: Drosophila anomalipes (assembly GCA_035041615.1). Lineage (NCBI taxonomy): Eukaryota > Metazoa > Arthropoda > Insecta > Diptera > Drosophilidae > Drosophila > Drosophila anomalipes. The sequence continues at coordinate 702,492 of JAWNKZ010000254.1, read as the reverse complement.
ATATAATAATATTTGACTGCCTATCAGTCTATTTGTATTCAAACGGGTTGCTCAGTTTTAAGCCTGAATTTATCTAGAATGGACAGGAGTATTTCATGAAATTGAAGTTTGAAATTGTCAAAGGAATCTTCTCCGACCTTAGAAAGTATTTATGCATACATCTATATTATTGATCAGCTTTGGCGAATATCGATGCAAATCGACACAATTTTGTTAACCTCTTGAAACAAACTGCAATCGGCAAAAGCTATAATTTTTTTTATTTTAACAGCTGGGTTTAGGGTCAGCGTCAGTGTCAGGATCTGTTGGTCGAGCATTCGCTATTCCTAATCATAGTAGTATTACAGCCAAGCAACTGAGCATTTTGTTGATCTTAATTCGCAGCGTGGATGTGTATAGCTTCCTGCAGGCGCCGATGCAGAGTCCCAATACGAACGTAACATCGATACTGAAGGTCTATTCGGGCACCAATGAGACGGTGCTGCTTAGCCAGAGCGATACATCGAAGGTGCTGTGCGCTTTGTCCCACCAGGCCGAGAATCTGTTCAGCGATGCCGCCGAGCGACTGAGTCTGCCATCCTTGTGTCAATTCCTCAAGCATCTGTGTCGAGCCTCGCGCGATCAACTCTACAAGAGCCAGGCGGCACGCAAGGGCGCCAACGTTAGTGGCAACAACAACAGCGGCGGCAGTGGCAGCAACGGCGGCGGTGGCGGCGGCGGCACCACACGCATTTGGTGGCCTAGCAAGGGCTGGAAGAAGCTGGATTCGTTGCCCATGTCCCTGCTGCTGCATCGCATCGGGGATGTTACGCTCAAGGTGTTCCGCAGTTCGCGACCCCTGCTGCACGTGCTCAAAGTCTGGGCCATAACAGGACCGCATCTGATGGATGTAAGTGCATATTCATCTTCTATGATCTGTATTTGATGAGAGCGGGGTTCTGAAAGGGTAACAACAATATGCAACAGGCAGAAGAAAGCATATAGCTTATATATTCGGGATCATTCTTGATCGCATCAATTTAGACATGAATTACATTTTAGTTCCAAGTTCAGATCAGGATTGCAATTGGAAGCGGAACTGGTTTGTCTACAGATTCAAACGGGAATCGGGAATCAGAATTGGAAAGCAAAATTTCAAATATTTGGCCGATAAGGATCGTATGTGTCTCAGCTCAAGCTGATATATAGGATAACTTATATAATCGTACAGACGGAGAGACAGACGAAAAGACAGACAGATATACAAATATACCTTATCGGGCCTTATATATATATAATCTACAAAGTACAAAGGAACACCGATTTTATTAAGCAAAAGGATATTTTGTATTTTGAAGTACTCCAGGATGTCTGTGGGTCTAGTGGGTCTAGTGGGTCTAGTCGAGCTCTCTCTCTCTCTCTCTCTCTCTCTCTCTGGACTAGAGCATGCCCAGTTTGGTTTATTTTCTTATAGTCAAGTTCAATTGAAGTTAATGTTGTTTTTGTTAATCTTTGCTTTTAGGCCGCCTGCCATCGGGATCGGATGATCTCGAAGCGGGCCATCGAGTATATACATGATATAATAACGGCCCTGCTCGTCGAGCAATCGGAATTGCCGTATTTCCACTTTAACGAGGCGCTGCTGAAACCGTTCGAGAATCTGCTGAGCATGGACACCTGCGATGTGGATGTACAGGATCAGATTGTGGCCTGTCTCTATGAGATCGTTGAGGCACATCGCACCGAAATCCGTTCCGGCTGGCGGCCACTATTTGGGACGTTACGCAACGCTCGCAGCCGTATGCTGAATATGAGCAACATCATCGATATCTTTCGCGTCTTCCTCGACTCAGACAATACGCTGGTCTTCGCCAATGCCGGGCTCGATTGCATCTTGTGTCTGCTATCTTATCTGGAGATATCCGGTGGCGGTGGTGGTGGTGGTTCAAATAACAATGCTGCGTGCAGCGATGATAACGATAATAATGCCGCATTCCGGCCCACAGATTTCCTGCACGAAACATTGCGTTTTCTCGAGCGCTGCTCGAGCATTTTGGGCTTCATGTACAGCATGCCCAAGTGCCCCAATTTCCATTCGACGTACAAGATTAAGGGCATCTCGTATACGCATATCATTGACGCCAACATACCCAGCTCGATGGAGAATTTCACGTACTTCGGCAACGATTATCTGCAGACGAAGAACGAACAGTATATGATCTCGTATCGATCGCTGCACATTGACAAGGATACGATTGTGAAGATCGATGAGATGGACAAGCCGTCGGGTGTGCTCAAGGTGTGGTTCCTTCTGCTCGATGGGCTGACCAATTCACTGATCGTCTGCCCCTATTCGCATCAGGCGCCCATTTTGCAAACGATCTTTAAACTGTTCAAGAATCTGTTAAACAGTCCTGGCATCGATTTCGGTTTCTATTGCATCAATCATCTGCTGATACCCATGATACAGGATTGGTTGCGTTACATCAATAAGACCGGCGCCAGTTGGCAGCAAAACGAGAAGAACTTCAAACACTGCTGTTGCATGACCACCGATCTGGTTGTTGAGTTCATTGAGAAATCTGTGCCGGAACAGCGGCGACTTGGTGCCAGCACCAAGACACGTCTCGCCCAGATCGTACATCCCGCCGATAATCTCCTCTATTCGAAGCTCAAGTTTGTCACCGAGCCCATGGAGCACTCGCAGCAGCAGCAACAGCAGCAACAGCACCAGCAACAGCAGCAGCAGCAACAAGGCCAGCAATATGCGGACAACAACAGCAGCAGCAGCTCGGCCAGCGATGAGCATACGAATCATCCAAGAAGCAATCACAATCCCGCCGTGAATGTGAATGTGAATCACAATCTGATTGAGTCGCCCACAAAGATATCGAGCTCGGCAACGCTGGCACTGAAGCAATTGCTCCTTGTGCTCATCGAATGTGCTGCCCAGTCACAGGAGTCGATTGCCCGGATATCGGTGTCCTGTCTCAAGCACGTCATCCTCTCGACGGGCATGCTGTTCAACGAGTCGCAATGGATGATCGCCTGCTCGGCGATCCATCGGGCCTGCACAGTGACGATTGCCCCGTTGCGTCAGCTATCGTTCGCCTTTCACGAGAAATCGAATAGCTTCTATGGGGATTGTGCCAATGTGAAGGTAGCCGCACGACGCGACAGCACCTTGGAGGAACTGGCGCGCATTTATGCGCTCGCCCAGCAGGTCTTTCTCTCCGATAATCAACGTGAACCGAATACGACAACGCCATCTGCAACTCTAACGCCAACTGGCAACGGCTGCTCCTCATCCACCTCCTCGACCGGTTCCTCATCGGCAACCGTATCCGCATCCGTTTCGGCTGCGGCAACAGCAGCGTCGTCCGCTGCTCTTGTGCCGCAATGCAAGAGCAGCTCAGCGGCCCAACTGACCGATGATCGGAGCTATTCCTTTCTGCTGTATCCACTGAACAATGGCTTCAATTCGAATCTGGATAACTTTGTCATACGCATACCGTTCAAGAATCTCGTTGTGGGTCTGCTGGCAAACCAAATGTTGCTCCAATTGGTGGCCAAATTGTTGTTGTCGCGCCTCAAATGTGTGCCGCAAGCGGTCTCCACGTGCATCTTTGACAATTATGCCTCATCGACGTCGGCACCCAGTCACGATTATGATTTGGACTTTCGCTCCAAGGAGATACTGTTGCGCTGCGTCAAACAGTATCTAATGTCCGCTCTGGAGTTTGATTCCCGTCCCGGCCTCAAGTTTCTCATGCAGAAGGTCTCGAATATTGAGTATGCCGCCAATTTGTACAAACAGATGACCTCATCGTGGATGATCTACTATATAGCGCTCGTCGATTCGCATCTAAATGATATTGTCGTCTACAATCTGGGCGCTGAAGATTTGAATTTCATATTGGAATCGTGCTCGCGTCTGAATACAACCACCGTCAAGAAGAAGGAGAACTTTGTGCGGTATCTGTTCTGTCTGCAGGATGCGTGGAATCTTGTCTGTGAACTCTATCTGAGCAATTCGACGTTGCACGACATCGACAACAATGGCAAACTGTTGCGTGGCCAGCAACAGAAGTTGCCGATGGTGGCCACCAAGTCCATGTGCTTGGCGCTCAATGGCAACAGCGAGACAACCACGGATCTATCCACCTCCGATCCGAGTTCAACGTCAACGTCGACGCCCAGCAAATCGAATCAGCAGCAGCAGCAACAGGATGATGAAAATGTAACGATGACCACATTGATCAGTGAATTTCAACCCAAATGCCGGAGCAATCCGTTCGACACAAATCGTCAGGCGGCCAAGACGGAATCGGAGTCCATATCACCGGAGATTGAGCAGCAGCGGGCGACGAGCATACTTAGGGATTCCAATTATAAGCGGGCAGCACTCGCACAATTGGTGGTCGCATCGATGGAGCTGCTCCGCTCGCTGCCCAACGAGGCCGAGGAGAATCTGAAGTTATTGATGACGCCCACCATACGGGAGGCATTCCGGCTCGTTCAGCTGCAGGGCAATGAGCTGAGGGTGAACCAGTTTTAGGCAATGCTTGTTGAGTTTTATTTTGATCTGTAGGCGCAGCTAAATTGGCCCCTACACACCCACAACACCCCTCTCTCTCTCTCTCTCTCTCTCTCTCTCTTTCGCTGTCGCCTCTGTCTCTTCCTCACTCTTTCGCTGTCTGTCTGTCTCACTCTCTCCTCCATCCTTACAATCCGAAAGCCGAGCAAATTTAACCCAACTTAAACTTAAATTTAACCAATTCTAAATTCAACTTAACTTCAATTCAACATAACCTTAATTTAAGCAAACTTAATTTCACCCTAACCTCAATTTAAAGAAACTTAAATCGAAACTGATCTCACTTGAAGCAAGGCTAAGCTTAATTGAAAGCAACAACAAGTTTAACTCTGATTAGGTTAACATAGCCCAACTTCAACCTAACCTCAATTTAACATAACCAAAAAAGAAAAAGAAACAACTAAAAACAAAAGAAAACCCAAGCAAAGCTAAATTCAACTTTTGTTCATTGTTCCTTATTTTGCAATCAGCTGTGTGGCTTTGCATAACGGTTAATCAAGGCTACGTTTTACACTGCACGCTCTCTCTCTCTCTCTCTCTCTGTCTCACACACACACGCACACACAATGTACCTCTCTAACCCCCGTTCGTCCCGCCCCCTTCGGCAGGCAAAGTCATTTCAAAGTAAAAGCTCAACATGTCAACGTAAAAAAAAACTGAAACGAGAAGAAGAAGCTAACGCAAAATTGATACAAAAAATAGTAGAACTGTAGATCAAAATGATGATGATGTTCAAGAGGAAGAACAATAAGAATAAGAAGAAGCAGCAGCAGCAACAGCAGCATCAAGCAACGTAGTCTTGTACATTGTAACTACAACTTAGCAAATACCCATTAAAAAGAAAAAAAAACGAAAAACAAGCCCAAGTCTCTCCGACACTCCCCCCTTAGACCACCTCTCCCCCGCAAAAGCAGCCCCACAGCACTTGCCCCATAAACTCCATTTTAGTCACATATATTTAGTCTTTCACTATCTCTCTCTCTCTCTGTCTTTATCTCTCTCTCTCTCTCTCTCTGCACTACCCCAATATTGCTGTAAATTTGATTCTCTTACTCAATCTTCAAATATGCTTAAGAACTTTACCAATACGTAATGTAAAATCAAAAGTAAAAAACAAAAAGACAAAGAAATATTTTATAATAGTGGAACATGTGTACCATATATATATATATATATATATATATATATATATTTATATCGTCGATCGCTATTATATGTTGTGCCTATGTAGCTAACCTAAAAAACAAGAAAATTCAATATTTTCGATGGCCTTTAAGCGTAGATCGATTCAATGCTTCATGTCAGACTATATCTAAGCGCTATATAAATAAATACATGCATACTATATATATATATATATATATATAGTTATATAAATTAGCCTATGCGCTGCTTCAAAATTTCAGTATATCATGTATATTTTCAATAACTGAAAGCTGACAAAAGTCACACATTTTATACATACATATACATAGATATGTATAGTATATATCATAATGTGCACATATGTATGTATTTCCTATAAAAAAAAAACCGTTTGAGAACAGCTCCTACATATACATATATATATCAGATTTGAGCTCAATGTTATAGACGTAAAAATGTATTATAGTTATTAATTGGCCTACAAATATTATAAATGCATAAATATAAATGTATAGAGTATATTATTAGCAACTATTATTATGCATATATTATTAATGTAAGCATAAATACATAAATATGTATACATATATATATATATACATATATATAAACCGAATGTTAACTAACATAAAATCAGTGCCGCCCATTAATCCACGATTACCACCATTAAGAATTAGTCAAACACACACACACACACACCCATTCACACACACACACACACACACACACACACACACACATGCATACCTATAAAGCTTAATGTACTTTATGCATACATCTCACATACATCACAGTTTTCGCTTGATAATTGGAATTGTAACGAGCTTCCCTGCTATCGAGTGTCCACTGTATATTTAGTATGTGATCAGTAGTCCCGCGCTGCCTTTAAACTTAGCATACACATTTTGTACCAGTGTGCGTACCTAAACATTAAAAGAAACATTTAACATTAAACATTAAACATGAAACAAACTTAACAAAACTCTCGAGACACTTTTGCACAAAATCGTCGCTTCTTCGGCTCTGTTCAAAACTTGGTCAACATTTAATAGCTTTAAACTTTGTTTACGCCCCCATCTCTAGCCACCCCCCCTAAACACATATATATATACATATATACACATATATATTAATTAAACTAAATATTAAAACACATATACAAACATGTATGCCTACTTAAAGAGCTAAAGAGTTATACACATCTCTATATATAAATATATATGAATGTACTTAAGTGTATTATAGTTGCCTCTTGGATATATATATATATATATATATACTTATATATATATATAATCTATGTTGTAAATGTAAAACCTACTTTATATATATATATGTATGAAAAAATCGAGAAAAAAAAACGAAATATGAAAAAAGTATATAAGCTACAGCGCTACAAATCTATACGTACATATTAACCGAGTACTTCATATATAGAAGACTATATATGTATATTTTTCGCTTCTTGTGTGGTACATACATAATGTACTTATCTCTCTCTTTCTCTCTCTCTCTCTCTCTCTCTCTCTCTCTCGCTCTCACTTGTATTAATAACTTGTAACTAAAAACTAATGTACTTAAGTGCGAAGAGTGTGCAATGAAAATGAGATACAATGAAATGGAGAAATGAAGAAATGTGGGGAAATGGGAAATAATGATAAAGCGAAGCTATTAAAATGCCAGCTAGTCTAGTGTGTACTGTACTACTTCAACTCTCCAAGAGTGCATTTGTAATTTGAATGAAAATACAGAATTAAACAACGCTTTCGCAACTTTACTAAAACACAACTCAGCTTTTCTTTCTGTCTTTCTTTTCTGTCTTTTGAGGGCTGATAAGTCGATATGTTAAAGGTAAGATATTATTATTATATTTATTTCAGGGTACCAAGATTAAGTCAAGTAAACAAATTATGCTTAATATACTTTTACAAATTTAGTAGATGAACCCGTGGTCCGAGGTCTAACCATTCTTTCTTGTTATACCGCAAACCCATTCAAAATGAAAGCTCTTCAAAAGTATATAATAGGCAACTCCGTAAGGTATATATATATTTTTGATCAGCATCAATAGCCTAGAGCTAGAGACCTCAAAGTAGGAATAGCCCGTATATCAGCATGAATACATACACCCCAGCCAGCGGATCGAATATAATGACATTCCGCTACGGCGTCTTGGTTCCGATACTGTATCTTTTCACAGCCTCAAGATTAATGCTGCATTTAAGATTTGTATACCCGATTATTAGTTGAAATTCACACCTCCAACTTTGTGAAACTCTGAAACGTAGCTGCATTTTTCAAGTTTGCAAGTTAAAAAAAAAGACGAATTTGCAATTTTGTGTATTTTTTTTTTTAAGTTCTTGTTTTATATGTCACTTTTCCGCGATTATTATTATTTTGCATGTATATGTATATGTATATGTATATGGTAATTAATTGTATATGTATATTAACACCTTTAATGGCTAAACTTAGATTAGTTATTACAGATAGAAGACCTTAATTACAAACTGCAGTTTGACTTTTCAACAAAAAAAAAATGCCTTAACTTGATTGCGTTTTAAATATTAACTCTTAAGTTTTGCCTTCTGATTTTGCTTTCATATTTTTTGCTTTTGTTGTTATTATTTTATTTTTATTTATTTGCTTTTGTGTTTCACTTCAACTAGCAAAAAGCTGCGCGCTGCGCTGCAGCTTTATACATAAAAAAAAAATTAAGAACTAAAAAACAAATTAAAAAAAAAAGAAAGTTAGATTTAAAATGATAAATGGGAGAGAGGCTTACGTACATAATTAATATGTATGTATGTGTGTATGTAACTAAAACATAGGCGCAATAAATAGTTAACATTTGCTTGTGGTATCATTTTATATACTACTTTAGGTGTGTGTGTGTGTGTACTTAACATAATTAAATTAATTAATATTTAAATCATTAAGAAGAAAAGTCCATATATTAAGCGTTTTCATTTCTTTTCACTATATCTTTTTTTAATGTCGATTTTTTTTTTGGGTATTTCTTGAGAGATGCAAACATATACAAAACAAAAAGATTTCTTTTTTTTTGGGTTCGCATTTCTCCGTTGCTATTTTTTTTTTTTTTTTTTTTTTTTTGGCAAATACATTCTGACTCATGTACGAGGCGGTAATTACGACTAAGGGAAAATGAAAATAACAATAATTAAAATAATAATAATAATAGTAAAGTAATAGTAAAAAGAAGCAGCAGCAGCAGCAGCAAATAACTCGCAGGTGTTGTTGTAAATGGAAGAGACGAGTTGTTGCTGTTGTTGTTGTTGTTGTTGCGATTGGTGGGTGGATCGAAATTGCTATCTTTAAAAGTTGAACTCCTCCTGCTTCTCGGAATCGCTGCGCAGATCGGTCATCAGTGGCTCGAAGCATGACTTTGGTATCATTGTGCCGACTATTTTCTCACCCTCGATCGTCTTCATGCGTATCACCTGCATCTTGCTGTTGGAGCGCGTATTCAATATATGCTCAACCCGACCCCAAACGGACAGCACCGATCCAGCGAGCACATGATACAAGCGCTGACGCAGACCCACCTGCAAAACAAGAATGTATTCAATGAATATATGAATATATATGTGTATATTTATATATATATATACCTCGCAATCATTGCCCAGACTGACGTTGCGACAGTTGCCATTCCAGTAGGCATGGGAGCAGGTGTGCACCGAGGCATCGTACTGTTCGGTCCAATGCGGTTCGGCATCGGTGAGTCCCACTTTGCGATACTTTTTCTCCAGCTCGGCAAGCGATTCGTGACGCACCTGGAGTCCAGTGTTGGGCCTATAGATCTGGCACATGATCTCCTTTTTGCTGCGGGATCGCTTCTTTTGTTTACTGCTATCCTTGCTGGTACCGCTATTGTTGTCCGCATCAGCAGAGCCGCCGCGCATCGACTGCTGCTGTTCGAGGACAACGACTAGGATCGAGGTGCGTTTCGAATTGCGCAACTGATGCGATGTGTAGAAGCCCTCGTGCTCATTGAACAGATTCGCGTATCTATCGCATTGCCAAAGGATTTACCAGTTACAAATATTAGATGTCCAAGGGAAGGGCATTATATTATACTCACTTATCGATGGCCTCCTGCCAGATCATGCCGCGTTCCACGCGCACCGTGTGCAGCTCCGTGGGTGCCACACCTGTGGCATGCTTGCGCATGAAACGCACCAGACGCACACGCGTAACATTCTCACCAGCGGCACCCAAATCTGATACGAGATGGAGAGAGAGAGAGAGAGCATGAGTGAGTGAGAGCGGAAGAGAGAGAGAGAGAGAGAGATAGCAGCTATTTGTATGTGTTCTTGGAATTACTTTAAAAGTTAATCTATACAAATCTGCTCACTAATTCAACACACTTCAAGTAATCTTTGTGTTGTTTGCTGAACAGCTGCTGACTATCTTCCTATTATCCATTATCTATTATCTATTTGTGTTGTGGAGGAGACTCACCAACAATGCCCAGATCGAAGCGACCGCCACGCTTCGCCTGATTGATGATGGCCGTCATTGTGTCGGTGAAGTATTTGAATAGACGATTCTGTAGATCGACCGGACAGCCGAGGATCCGATTGAGAAACTTGGATATGTTATTGTAGTCCTTGTCGAGACTGAGCACGCCCGGATTACTCTCCGTATTGACAATGATGCCAACGCCGACAAGTGCCCCGGCGATATCCTTAAAGAATTCACCGCTATAATCGTTTGGTGGCGGCACCAACGGCGTCTCATAGCCCATTATGGTCCGCATAACGGTCTCCAGCGCCTGTCTGCCATACTTGTTATCGATATTGAACTGGGAGAGATCACGTGTCTCTGTCGCCCTGCGATCACCATGAGTGAGGGCGCCCAACGATTCCAGACGCTTGGCCACCGTCGACGCGAAACGTCGCTCACCGGCCAGATCCGAGATGAGGAATATGTATTCGGGTGCATTCACCTGATTGGAGCGATGCGTCCGTCCAAATTGTTGTATTGCCCGATCCGCTGACCATGGCAATTCCAACGTAATGTGGACACGTCGTCGCTGATTGAACACACGTCGATCGCTCTGCAGCGAAATGCCACTGGATGCCGCCTCTGAAATGATGGCCACATCCTTTTGCCCGTCCATAAACCGTTGCTTTTCCGTTATGTTTAACGTTTCGAGGGGCACATCGGATTCGGTGCGCGACTCGTATTGGATGGACCCATCATCGCTCTGGACGACACGGCCGCGTCTGCCGGTCATTTCGGCCACATTATCCGGTCCGCCCAGTTCATCGATCAGTTGATCGAGTGTGTTCGGAGGCAATCGGGCGCCGAGACGTTCGATCCGACGCAAGAGTTCCTCTTTCATGGTGCAGGCACGCTCAATGGCATCCTTGGGCGGCGGACCATAATTGAGTTTGACACCATTGACGCCAATGGGCGTGACAGTGCCCTTGAGCTCCTGTTTCTTTTGCAACAGATCCTGAATGCGATCCTGTGTCGATAGCTGTTGCGGCTTCCGACTCTTTGCTGCATTTATGGCAGCCACAATATTTGCTGACATTGCGTTTACTTTTGTTGCTGTTGCTGCTGCTACTGCTGCTGTTGTTGCTGTTGTTGTTGCAGCAGCTTCCTTTTTGATTTTCGACTCCTTTTTGTTGTTGGCAGCGCGCTTCTTCTTCTTCTTCGAATGGCTTTTCTTTGGCTGCTGTGTCTTTTTGCCACTGGACTTTTTGGTGCGCGCATTTACCCAGGGATCAATGTCGCTATCGCTGCCGCTGGCAAGGAACGGATTGAAATCGGAGCTGTAATCACTGGCGACACTATTGCGATCACTGTCCCTATCATGCTTATCATCGTCATCGTCATCATCATCGTCGTCATCATCATCATCGTCCTCATCATCATTGTCAGCGTCGTCGTCATTGTCATTGTCCTCTTCATTCTCATCCTCATCATCGTCATGGTCGTCGTCATCGTTGGACGTGTCTCCATTGCGATCTGCATCCTCATCGTAGGCATCATCATCATTGCTGTCAAAGGGATCATCGCTGTTGTTGTTATTGTTGCCGTTGTTCTTGTCGTTGGATTTGTGACGAGATTTAGCCATTGTTGTTCTTGTGTCCTCATCGCTATCACTAAATTGCCAGGAGCCACTGCGTTTCTTCTTCTTTTTCGATTTACTAACGCTGCTCCTGCTGCCATCGGTGTCGCCCTTTCGTTTGCTGCGCCTGCTGCCGGCAACGCTGCCACCTCCCTTCTTGTTATTGCTGCTGCTGTTGTTGTTGTTGTTGCTGCTGCTGTTGTTGTTGCTGCTGCTGTTGTTGTTGCTGTTGTGTTGCAGCGACTCCTGCTTAACAGCGGGCGTTGTCTCATCGTACAAGCCCAAGATGCGATTGATGCGATTCCGATCGGGCGCTGGAAAATGACGTTCCACAAACGATTGGAAGACGCCTCTGCAAAAGAAGCCAGAAAGGAAATTAATTGAGGATGGAACGAGTGAGGCAGGGAGTGAGGGCAACTCACTTGGCTGTGGACACAAAATCGGTCAGTTCGCCATCATCGCGCTCCAGCTGATCGAGTGTGCGTGCCTCGCCAGTGGACTGCAGTCCGATGACGACACACTTGCCATATTTGATGGACTCGCGCGCTACGAGTACGGCATGGTTGACCTTGGCCGCAATGCACAGATATTTGAAGAAGCGCTGATGCGATGACCAGAACTGTCCCCACATTGTCTTCTTCATGCGACTCTCCGCATCGATTAGCTCGGCGGCCTCGGTAAACTTTTGCATCGCCTCCACCCACAGTTCGACAGACTGATCATAGATCCGGCGGAAGTCCTTTGACAGCGGCACCTCCTCAATCTTAAAACTAACACCCTTGAAGCTCAGCTGCCGTGCAATATACATGCCACGTAACTTCATGTCCATTGCCACAATTTCCATGGCGCCGACACCGCTATCAAAAATATCAAATAAATAATCAACAATTTATAATAACAATAATAAGAGGCAGCCCAAGTCCCCCTTCATTTTTATCGATACAAATCGATTTCCGATATCAATAAAAGACACAATTGTAAAGACAATTGGCCTTACAATTGTTACACAATATACCCAGAGATATTATGGATCAACTTTAGCAATTTGATTAAGCTGAATCAGCAATCTTAGTATGTGTTTATAGGGTATCTACTCGTTGAACTGTCTTAGTTAACTTACCGTCTCTCCACGGCTGTGATAAAGTCACTGAAATTGGCAAAAGCGGTGCCCTGACCCCAGAGACCCAGACGGACCATGTATGCCATATTCTTTGGCTCGGATGCACCCGTTGCCGATGCGTAGACAACGCGAGCCTTGGGCAGCTTCTGCTGTAGCTCGAGCACCGTTTGTCCGGTCTTTGTTGGCTTGCCGGAGCCGACGGGGCACAGATTCTTTGCCTTGTGGCACTCATCGAATATGATGAGACCCTCAAAGTCCTCGCCGCACCACTGCAGCAGCTGGCGGAAGCGTGAACGATATTTGCCCGTCTTATTGTTCGATTCCCCAATCAGGGCTGAGTAGGTGCTGAAGATGACGCCACGTTTGCAGTTGTTATTCGTATCCGAGCTGATCTTGGCGTATTTGAACTGTGTTCGACGAAAACATCGATTACAAAACAATTAAGAATTATCGAGTGCATTTGTACATTTGATTACTTTGGTAATTGGCATAAAATACTGCAGAATTTCAATGACTTTACTAATATACAATACATATGTGGCCACAATTACTCAAGTAATTAAATATTTTATAATTACTCAAGAGTTGACAAGTAATTACTCAAGTAATTAACAATTAAGAGAGCTAAGAAGCGTGGAAGTCACTTGTTTACTTGAAAACATTATCACACCTTATTTAACATGGCACAATTCTTCTGCAAGTAATTAAAGACAATTACTGAAGTAATTGAACCACTCACCTTGTTGAGGGCATGCACACTGATGCGCTTGGCGCCAATATCGCTGAGATCCCGTTCCGCATCGTATTTGAGATCATTGCTCACGGATATCCAGAGAGCCTTCTTGCGACCCTTTAGGTAATTCTCATAGATGATGCCGGCAATGGTTCGGCCCTTGCCAACACCGGCGCCATCGCCAATGAGAAAACCAGCCCGACTGCCATCGGGCAACAAATGATCGTGCGCCTGCGATGCATACGTGATTGACTCCAATTGCAAGGCGCTCAACTGGCCGCTGTTGATCGTCTCCATCGGTATGGACATCTTGTAGTAAACGTCACAGGGCTCCACGGAACTCAATGAGGCCGTCTCCACCACAGCGTCCGGATGCTTCTTGCCCAGCTTAACTGGACAGAGAGAGAGAGAAAGAGAGAGAGAGCGAGGAAAGAATAGTTTTGCTTTAGGGTCTATTGCTCGATCTTTTCGCATCGTGTTACTTACGTTTTGCTGGCCAATAGTCTGCATAAGTCTCGGCCACGCCCATCTCCTCGTAATCGACCTCATCCTCCTCCTGCTGGACATAGTTGACAGTGGTTGCGGCAGTTGACGTTGCACTACCGGCAGTTGCATTATGTAGCTGTAGCTGCTGCTGTTGCAACGGTTGCATAAACAGTTGCGTCATCACATGATTGGGTATGCCACTGGTCAAGTATTCTGGATTCAAAGCGATCAGCTTCTGCAGCTTCTCCAGCATCATGGTGTTTACTTTGATACCCCCACCGCCTCCTCCACCACCCGCTGAAGCAGCAGCAGCAGCTGCCGTTGCGCCACCAGCTGTTGCTGCTGACGTACCACCAACGCCGCCGCTGCTGGTCTTCAGCGACTGGCCAGCGGTGGATTGCGGCAATTTGTAGGGTGTCCGCAAGGGTGGATAGCTCACTGCAAGATAAGGTTGGATGTTGGGTGTTTGGTTGTTGTTGTTGTAGTTGTTTTAATCGTTGTGCATTGTGTTGCAAGTAGTCATGGATGGTGATGGAGAGAGAGAGAGAGGGAGGGAGAGAGCGAGAGGGTAAGAGTGTGGGAGCGAGAGGGAGACAAAATATATTGCTTGTGATTAGTACAAAGGCAAACAAAATTGTGATATTTACATAGAGAGAGAGAGAGAGAGTCACGAAATTATTTTACAAAATACTTTTTCTTTAAATACACACTGAGATAAAGAATCGACCTGAAATTTAGCAAATTGAAATTCGCCCTGAAAAGCTTTTCTTGTCCTTCGAAATAATTTCTAAGCATACGAAAAACGAATTTCTTAAAATTAGAGATGTTTTTTGTAGTTGTATAGAAAGTAAAAATAAAAATAAATAACAATTGAGCAAGAAGTGATCCAATTTGCTTGCAACTCGATGAAAATTTCAAGTTTCAAGTTTTCTTTTTCAAATTGAATTATCTGATTTTATAAATCAGCCAAAATGTTGGTACATGTAGAATCTTAAAATACTCATGTTTTATTATAATAAAACAAATGTAAGAAATAGGTCAGAATATTGTGTGAAAAGAAAAGAAAGACTAGAAATATTATTGTTATTTTCGAAATACAATTGCTTAATAAATATGAGCTAAGAAAAGTATGGCGTTTTTCTAAATTTCAGGACGATTCTATTTCCGAGTCGAAATGAGCTCGTAATGATAGTAGTGCTATCCTTAACAACTTTTGTATTTTCATATCTTAGATAACATGATGTCTTAATCATTTTTGTTTTGCCTGTTAATAGTCCTGCAGGGGCACTCTTGAAAGCCTAATTGAAATACATTAGCAGTTTAATCATTACGGTATTATTTTGACTATCTTTTAAGTCTTCTATTGTCCAGCAGGTTTTTGGTAGCTAGTGAGTTAGTGTGATTGGGTAACCTGGCAAGGTACCTGGTGCTGATGGCATTAATTTCATCCTCTGAAGGGATTTATTTAGGGAATGATTTCAATGCTTTCTGTGCTTACTTCCCTTATATACATGGACAATAAACAGCGCTGTTGCGCAGTGTTACTATATAGACACACTCACACACACACACACACACACAAAAATACTATATGCAATTATTCTTGGTTGTTACCAACATTACAAGACTTACTCTGCGCCAATAAAGACGCGGCCATGTTAAAATTGGCAGAAGCGGAGACGCCCGAGATTGAAGCGCCTCCGCCGGCAAAGTTGTTGTTTGAGTTGTTGTTGTTGTTGTTGCTGCTGTTGGGCGCCCCTTTGGAGGCGACATAGGCGGCGAGGCTCATCAGATCGTTGGTGCTGAGGCTGTTTAAATAGTTGCCGGCGCCGCTGCTCAAGTATGCGCTAGCTGAGTTTAGGCCGGCAACGCTGCTGCTGCTGCTTGTGCTTGGGTTGCCAGAGTGGTTAGAGTTGCCAGGGTTGCCACTACTTGCAACGATCCTCATGCTGTTTGCCGAGCCGCTGCTGCTCGCAGCTGCTGCTGCTGCTGCTGGTGAGGAACCAAAGCAAAAACCAAAACAAAACGAAACGAAACGGAAAACGAAAGCAACCAACAACAACACAACAAACAACGGAAACCAAAATAAGAAAAACAAACCGAAAGAACAAAAACAAGAGAAAGTGAAAGAGAGCGAGAGAGAATGAGTGAGTGAGAAAGACAGCAAGCAGGCGAGTAATTTGAAAGTGAGGAGACAATAAAAAGAGAGAGAGAGAGAGAGAGAGAGAACAAGAACACGGCAGCATATTAATTTTTGAAACTTAAACATATTTCTGACTGTCACAAGTGTGTATGTCTGTGTGTGTGTGTGTGTGTGTGTGTGTGAGTGTGTGTAAGCAACTTGCTGCCTGTAGCGAGTGCGAGCGAGAGTGTGTGTGTGTGTGTGTGTGAGAGTGTGTTAGTAGTAGTAGTTTTGTGTATCGCATTTTGCCATTCGACATTTGCCAAAATGCACATTTTTCACAGGAGTTGCTGGCAAAATACGATGTTATTTGTTATGCTCGAATATCGATGCTGGTTTATAAGAATATATGTATATATATATATATATATATACATATATATATATGTATGTATATTTGTGTTTTATTTTAATTTGGAGACTTACACGTCAATTTCTTTGGCATGATGCTGTTGAGTGTTTTGTCAACGGCGACTTTAGTTGTTATTGTTGTTGGCAACGCTGTGAATTTGCCGCCCGCTGTTGTTGTTTTTGTTGTGCGCGTCACAATTGTTGGGCGCAACAATGAATTACTGTTGTTACTGTTATAATTACTGTTATTGTTGTTAATGTTGCTAGTGTTGCTATTATTGCTGAGCAGCAGCGATGTTGCTTTGTTGTTGCTGCTGCTGTTTAATTTGTTGTTGCTGTTGTTGTTGCTACTGCTGCTGCTGCTGCTGATGTTGTTGTTGTTATTATTGCTTAACTTGAAGTTGTTGTTGTTGTTGTTGCTGCCGCTTGGGCCACTGTGTGCTGTTGTCGCTGTTGCTATTGTCTGCTTGTTGGTGTTGATGCCACCACTGGTGCGAATATTTTGTGCGTAGGTAACTGCAGTATTCAGATCTCGACCACCGCCTGCAACAAACAAACAGAACACAAAATACAAATCGGAAATCGAAGCAAAATCAAAAATTAATTAAACAACTTTACAGGCACATCTCAAAGTGAATTCCAAATTGAATTGAGATTAAGAACAATAGAAACAAAACAAACAAAAAACACAGTTCCATTTGATAGTGCAAGCTTCTGGAAATAGTGAAAATGTTCTTTATTCGAGTATGAAATATTCTTCTTCTTCAGGCACAGAACAGCTAGAAAACATGAGACGCTTAAAATGAATACGAGGCCAAAAACAAGCTGAGCGGCTCAATATGGAAAGACGACTACAAAGACGATTGACACTTAAGCCAAGTTTGAAATACTTGAAGAAAAGAACGGAACGAGAACCAAAACACGATGAGTGGATCAATATTATATCTCTTTCTCTCTCTATCCCTGGCTGTCTTTTAAACTGTTCTTGATTCGAGTGTGAAATATTCTTGTTTTAAAATTAGCTCAAAAAACAAGCTGAGTTAAACTAAGTTTGAAATCATTGAAAATAGAAAGAGTATCAAAACAAGTTGAGAGAGAGAGAGAGAGAGAGAGTCGTCTCATATATATATCTCGCTTCTCTATCATCCTTTCTCTCACACCATCACTGTATCTGCCTTTCTCTTTTCCCTCTCTCTCTGTCTTTTATTGCTTTTAATTGAAGCTGGACAACAATTTAAGTTTGAATTTCCCAATTAATAATAATAATAGTAACAAATAAATTCCAGTTAAAAGTTAAAGCCTTGAATGGAATCCAATTTCGATTTAGCACAGAGCAAGCAGTTAACAGTAAATAATATATGAAATATTAATATTATATATATATATATATATTTATATATGTATATATAATATATAAACTGTGTACAAAATTAGTAGAGTATTTGCATGTGTGTGCAACTGATTAATAAGAAATTCCCTTGTCGCCTGCAAATTTTCATTTCAATGTCATCTCGAGAGGGGGGTGGATGTGTATGTGTGTGTGTGGATGTGTATGTGTATGTGTGTGTGTGTGTGTGTGGATGTCGGGGTTGTGACAACGTCTCAAGCTCATCGCTGATGCTGCTGTTGCTGCCGAGAATTGATGCACCCTTGCACTTGCTGCATGCTGTATGCTGCAGGGCCTATTTTAACCCTGCCCCCCACTTTTACCCCTTTTGGCGCAGTGCACTTGCTAATTAGGTACTCATTATGTGTACATACCATACTCGCTGAGGAGGGCAGGGCAGGGCAGGGACGGGGCGATTCCATGTATAGCAAGGCGGGCGACAAGGGAGAAGTGGGTGTGGCAAATGGGTACAGCTAATGGCAAACGACAACAATTGGAATGGATTCCATATCGAGATCTCTAGAACTGAACTTTATCTCCCAGTCGAGCAGCTCTCTCAAGTATATATATACATATTAATTATACCCCTTATAGCAAATTTGCAATGGGTATACAACAAATCGTATTTGAACACAGTTCAAAGTTGTTCACTTGTCACAAAATGAACTTATTTAAAAGCCAAAGTCTTTTGTATTATCAAAGTATAATATAGATATAGATTAATACTGCGAATACAATACACAATTCACAAATTTCTTATCAAATTGTGCCCAAGGCGAACTCTTCTCGATGATTATCATAGATCGAGTGTTTCTCGTAATACTGCTACTATTATTTTGACCGCAGCTGTACGTATTTATCTGGATATAATCAAAGTTAGTTGCACATAGCTCAAAACGATATTCGATTTATGGGGTTCAGATTTTGATTGAGTTTAATTGGCATACGGATGCACGCACACACACACACACATACATACTCACACACACACACACTCACACACATCCATACATTCCGCATTTAGAATAGATAGTGTGTGCATGTTTGGGGAGATGAGTAAGGGGGTTTTGAAGGGGAGGGGGGGTGTAAGGGGGTGCATCAACTTTTGGGCTGTGCGTGAAGCGCATCAATAATAATGCTTAATGCATTTGCATTTGCATTTGCATTAGGAGCAAAACAGATGAGAGCATTGAGTACCATAATTGGATTTGTTTACATACTACCTGTACCAGTATATATATATATATATATATATATATATGTATATATAAGGCTTGCTATATGCAACTAGTTACGCATTTGTGGGTCTCAAACAGCAAATGTGTTGCAGAGCGCGATTCGCACGTGAACATATATCTATATATCTCCATAATTATATATTTATATATAAATAAGTGTGCATATGTTATATATGTACTCAGATAGAGCTCGTGACAAGGCAAGCATATAACTCATATCGAGCATATATCTAAATGAGCGTCTTTGCTACTGAATGGGTTATATGGGGTTGTAAGGGGTTCGTTGCAGAGATTGAGGTTGTCTGCTGATTCGTGTGGGGCTGTTGTTGCACATACTTTGTACACAGAAACTTATAATTGATTGATTGCAACTGCAATCGAGAAGTCTTCGTCCAATGCATTAATTTGATTTTAATTAACATTTTGGCATTCGTTTCTAACTGATGAGAAGAACAATTAACTTGGAGACAAACCGACAACTGCATACCCTTGCCAGTCAACAGCCAAGATCAACTGGGATTACACAATAGGCTATAACAAAGACAGACTTGTTGTATTTTTGTAAGTTCGAAGTATGCTCGTCGTTTAGATACCCTGTCAACAAATATTAAGCATCTAATTTTTGAAATGATTAAACAAGTTGACGACTTAATCAACAGACTGATTTATGTATATGCCAGAAGATATTTATATATTTATGTATATAGGCTTTGTCTTCTTCTACTACAACTTAATTACATTAATCCTGTGCTCCCATTACATTGTTGTTGTTTTTTTTTGTTGGAAAACTATTCAAGTTTTCCGGGCGACCCTTTCTTGCTGTTGTTGTCATCTGAATAAAAGGGACAGTTTTGACAGGGTAGTTGGGAATTGGAAAGGGGCAAGGCAGGCTGTGTTTTTGGGGGTTAAGTGACAGGCTGTCTAAGTTCGGGCCCAAAGTTGACGGCAAGCTGAGCAGCACTTGTAATTGGTGCCGCTCCAGTCTTTTACCCTCATCCCATTGGACAAGGGGAAAAAGAGTGTTTTGGAGATGGGCAATAGTATGCAATATGCAGAAGCAAGCATATCCGCCGCCATTAGGTATATAGATTCTTGCAGAGTCGATATAGCCATGTTCGTCTGTTTGAATAAGCCGATCTCAGAGACTAAAAGATTACCTTAGGGAGATCAAGTGAATTTAATTTTCTCGATAACTGCCACCGCTATACGAATATCGGTACATATGCGTCTATAAGCGCAGCAAGAGGAAGAGAGAGAGAGAGAGAGAGACAGGGAGATACCGAAAGGCTCCTTTTACCTTACAGACGATTGTCTGAAGAGGAATAAGCACTCTCTTCGGATATTAACAGGATATGTGACGAGAGTCTAGAACACATTCTGCACGTTCTAAAGAGATGAGGAACTCTGGACACCAGTCACAATCATTATGATATTCCTGCACTAAAAGTTATAGGTCATTAATCAATAATCAAATCAACTGATCACAGTTCACAGACTTGAACAATATTAACAGTAATAATATAGCTATATATATACACTGTATATTTATGGATTGTATAGTCGACTTACCGGGCACCTCTATTTGATCTGGATCTTCATCATCATCGAAATCCGAGCCGGAATCATCATCATCGAAATCGTCGTTTTCATCGGCGTCCAAAAAGCAAATACGCTTTTGCGATGTCTGCAAAAAATACAGCAAAAATAAATTAGCAACAATTATAGATTGAATTATTAGTACAAATATAAACATATTTATATATGTGTACGTTATGCATAGATTTCATTTCGTGCAGTGTATGTCAAGCAGCACTTCAAACAGCTGTTATCACAAACCAAATCAAAAACAAAAATCACAGCAAACCAAAAAATAAAAAGCAAAAAAAAAACAAAAAAATGTAGCACACTTTTCACACACTGGCAAACAGAGCGGCAAATAAAGCGAGAGCACGTTGAATAGAGAGAGCGCGGAAAAGATGCAGATAAAGAGAGAGAGCGAGAGTGAGAGTGAGAGAGAGAGTGAGAGCTTTAGCACAGTTGTTTAGAAAAAACGGCACAAAAGCACGAGGCGAAAAAAATAAAAACGAAACAGAAAAAAAGGACGAAAACTAAAGAAAAAAGAAAAAAGAGAGCGCCGACTACAGTGAGGCAAAAACGACGTTGAGTTTTGTTTTGGGTCAGCTAAGGTCAGGTTTCTTCTTATTTATTTTTTCTGATTATTTTTGTTTTTTGCTGTGTTGTATTTTACTTTTACCGCTGTTCAGGCGTGTATGTGTTCACTGTGTGTGTGCAATGTTGCGACTGTTCCGGCGCTCGTGTTGAAGGCAACTACACTACGACTCTACCGACTCCAGTGTCGCTACCTAACTTGTCGAGCCAAAACACACGCTTGCAGTTTTTCGCCGTTAACACACACTTACACACGCATACGCACACACACACACACACACAACCATTTCGAGCATACCCCTGCCCAACACCCAACACCCATTGCCGCCACAACCAAGCAGACCCACTTCCAAATATTCAACTGCTGTTGCTGTTGTTGTTTGGGGCACGGGTGGTTGGCCCAACTTTCGAAAAGACGAGGAGCGGGGACGAGGCGCGCGAGGCCGTGGAGCGGGTGCGAGGGTCGAGTACAATCACCACTCAAGCATAACATTCTGGCAACTGACACCGTGCCACCGTGGTTAGCAACCTGTTTTCCAAGCTTGCAACAAAATTATTGCTAACTAAAAACTGAAAAAGCGTGCTCCAAGTTAATTTTAAATATATGTTGTTCTCTATTTAAAATATAATACAAAATAAAATACTTAAAACAATACTGAACAGATTAAGAATATCAAATGGACATTTTTTGGGCTTTTGCAAATTAAAGCATCCGTCCAAATATGGAAACGTAAAGGTAATCCGCAAATATACAAATTGGATTCATCGAACGAACGGTTATCAATAACACAACGTTGAGTTAAATATATTTCTATTTTCTTTCGTTGACAATCGTGTGTTGACCCACTGTGCCGCCGCTGTACAGTTCGAGAAAGGGTTGTACGTTAAGTCCCCCGCTAATACACATACACACACACACACAACACAAGGAGTCGAAAATGTTTGGCATGCAGAGATACCCCAAAAACACTACGAACACCGAGTCCAGCCGAGCAGAACAGAACACAAACTACGTAAAATATATGTGCAATGTGCCAACCCTCGATTAAAACAAGCAAACCCAACTCCCCTCCCCTCCACACACACACACACACGCACACTCACCGCCCCGTCAACTACAGCTACCGCTTAACCCCTGCCAAGCTAAAACAAAAGGATTGCCGGGATAACTAACTGCCTGGGTGGGTGCACTACCGGGTGTGCCCAGGACGAGGTTGAGCCAAAGGATATACCAAACGACACGCATACGAGGGGCGGGGTAATTACAGAAAGACAGACAGAGATGGAGAGAGGAGAGAGAGACTGGCATAGAAATAGATAGAGACAGAGAGAGAGGTAGAGAGAGAGAGAGAGAGTGGGTTTCGACTGGTTGGCTGTTGGTTGCTGCCTGCGTGAACAAAACCTGGCGCTGCAAGTTGTGTGTCTCCTCTCTGCCTATGGATAGAGATAAATCAATGACTCTGGCAACTTTGGGAACTCGCGCAGGCATACACACCACACGCACACACAGCACACAACACACGCACACACACAGGGCAGAGAAGGCCCTAGCACCTCCTATAAACTTGTCAACTACAGTGAGTACTCAGAGCAGACAATTATTTTTGATTGATTGATGGCTTAAGCTTAATACAGTGCTCATTCGATACGCTGAACTCTCGGCAAGTTTATTTGCGTGTTGTGTGTAGTAAAGGAGTTTCCAACTCATAACTATTAACGCTTTAAAACCAGTAACTTTTTAAAGAAAAATCAATTATGGCTCTGAATTTGAATTGACTAATTCCAGTTTGAGACTCTGATACCAACACAATTGTAGACAATAATTTTGCTAGTTATTTTCCGCTCTTCACAATTTGCATTGTTTTAATGCATTAGAGAACCAAAAAAGATATTAAAATTGTCTAAGGCTTGTAAGCTAGCAATATATATTCAATTCATATTAGGCTCTATATGAAGGGATAACGATCTTCAATGCTCGATAAGCCGATCGGCGATATATTTATTTATTTAATTTATATTGTTATGAGATGTTATGAAAGAGTCTAGCAATATCAGATATTTAGCAATAAGCTGATATTTAAAGAAAGTTGAGCGCTTAGCATAAAATACAATACAATTGAATCAATTTAAATTAATTTTTATAATTTAATGTTACGGGCTAAATAGAAAAAAACAATTTTTTTTTTATTTTGAAATTTGTTTGGGAATTAGTTTCATGTACAGTGTAACGACGAATCGCATGCTTGAAAGCTTTCAAGTTAAATTCGAAAGCTCAACTCATTAATCCAGCCATTTGTAAGAACAAAAGACAATTGCAGTAAATAGTCGAAATGCCTGTCTCTACTTGTATTTGTGTGCGTGTGTGTTTGTGTACGTGTTACGCCCTAACACTTAATCCCAACATATCCCTCGTTCTCAATCCAATATCATTTCTCACTTGCATCGAGTTCAAAAGATGTTTTTCTGTCACTTCGTTGTTTTTTTTTCGTTTTTCTGTTGACACACAAAATAAAACCAAAACGAATGACCTTGCAAAAACACAAAAGAAAATACGCTCAAATATTCGCACACACACACACAGACACAAGCGCAAAAAACATGTGTTTTGCGTGTGTTTGCGAAAAGGAAATACTTCAACACGTTGCCAAAAAAAAAGGAGCAAAAAAGCAGCAATAATGAAGTAGAAGAAGAAGCAGAGCGTGTGAGAGTCGCTTAAGGGTTGCACGCAAGCAAAATGTAAGCGAAATTAAAATAAAAACAAAAAATGCCGGATAAAAGCGAACAAAAACAAACCAGACGACAACAAAGAGAACAGACAACATCCATTCGACAACAAGCACAACTAGAAGAGCAACAAATCATAAACAGCGTGCACATTTTGAGAAGGTAAGAATGCTCGACTCGGAGATACCCTAACTTTTCTGTTATTGAATATATTTTATTTAAATTGTTGCAATTAAAGATTGTAGAATGTGTTTCATTATTAAATATATTTAATTAAGATGCGGTTTATAGCTTCACTGATTTGAGCTCTCGGCAAGTGCTCTCAAAATAAATCGAATCAACTGTCATCCCTTTCGCACTCGGCAAATCACAGCATGCAAAAGCCCATCGCCCCATTCAATTGTCATGTCATCTCTATCGCACTAGCATGCTCTTAATTATGATACCTCAAAATATGACAGTAACATAGATGTGAAGACGATAACTTGTGCGTATGTCCAAAACACAATATATTATTTTGTAGCTATATACTACCAGTTCAAAAATGTGGTTTTTATTGCTATCGAAAATCGATTTATATCGAGAGAGATCGCTTATTCCTACAGAGTAAGCTCAAAAGCGGGCACAATGAGTTGGTGTGCATGAAACACCCCAATAATATTAATAGTAACACCCTTGTCAGAACTCTACCCAGACCTTCTGACATTCCAGTTTCACTATAAATTTAACAAGAAAGAAATATAAATGTTTATCTCTGGCAGATCGAAGATTACATACCCTTGCAGACCGAAATCAATCTAACATTTCAATTTTTATCAATATTGTCTATCTCAATCCTACAACTTAAATGTCATCCTTCGAGCGATTGTTCCTATAGCAGCTATACGATAAAGTGATCCGATCCAGTCGAAAAAGACGAATATATGCCAAGTTTTATCAGGCTAACTTAGTGTCAAAAATGAGCACATTCCTACATACGTCCCGATGGACATGGCTATATGGACTCTGGTGATGCTGAACAAGAATATGTATACTTTATGGGGTCAGAGAAGTCTCCTCTAATGCGTTACACCTTTCATGGCAAAATTATAATATCCTCTACAAAGGCATAAAAACAAATACTGCACAGCAAAAAATTGTATATGATAAATCAAGTTTTGTTTTCGACATTAAGGAACAAGTCAAAAAAAAAAACACTTGTTTTAAAATCCTCGAACAGCGAAAGGGAAGAGTGGGATGAAATTCCTCCACTTCTATCTCTCTCTCTCTGTTTCTCTTTTAGTCTGCACTTTGCAAATTTATCGAACATTTGATTTCTGCTCCATTTTTTTTGCTGTGTAGAAAATCAGAGGTTGCATCATGCATATGTATGAATTTACATACACACACACACATACACATACATATGCCTATACATATATATATGTATAAGCAGCTGGGGGAGGGAGGGTGAGGGGTGAGGTGTGTGGGGCATGCGTGTACACAGCCGGTGCAGTTTTAACGCATGCGCCGCAGGCCAATAGCCAAAAAGCAAATATGCAGCGAATGGCAGAACAAAGCAAGCAGGCCGATAAATAAGCTGCTCAGCTGGGGAAATGGTATATAGATATATATATCTTTATATATATATATATATATATTTGTACACATGTAAGACGGCAGACGGCAAGACAACAGCGCGAGGGAGTGGCATCAAATTGCTGCTGCTGCTGCAAGCACACACATGCAAACGTACATAGTACAGTGAACCCAGGCCATTGACAAACAGAGTCGGACAGTGTTCATGCACAGCGAAACAAGTGATAAGCCTTGTGGCATAGACTGATATCGATGATATTTGCTTTTATCGATTTTTATCGATTTGTCAGCCATCACTAAAAATATTTGGCATTCACAGCGAAAATGTAAACCAATCCAGTGCGAAGAATTGAAATAAGACTTTGCAATAAGAGGCAACCCACAAAGTATATCCTTGAGTATATTTGATGCTGTCGATCATCGATTAAATTCGTTAATCGATTGCAGCTGAAATATATATTGGCTTTAATTGATCAAGTGCAGACAGAAGTTGTTCAAAGCACACACACACACACACACACAGCAGTAGCAAGCGCATGTGCATACACACACACACACATATTTATATATATATAAAGGATGGCAGCGCTACGCGATATTTCATAACAGGCAGCTAAAAAGCGTTAGCAGGGATCGCTTAGAGTTGCCAGATTGTGCAGAAGTCGTTCAGCTAAAGCTGCTGTTAAATAGTCAACGTTCACATGGCCTTAACCATAACCTAGCACAAGCAAGTCTTCAATATAAATGTCAATATATAAATATAAAATATATACATTAATACTTTGTGATTAAATTGAAAAGTTGCTGCTTGAAAACGGTAGGGGGCGTGGGCAGGGAGGCTGCATGGGAAGCTGTATAAGACACACTGCACGCAAAGAATCCAAACAAAACGAATGCAAATTAATTGACGAAATTGACTTCTCTACTCTTATTGTTTCCTCTTCTCGCCATCGCCTGCTTCTTCTTTTGCTTGTTGCCAAATAAAATGTTCTTTTTTGTTATGTTGCTTTGCGATTTGTAGTGTTTTTTTGCCGTACCATGTGGCTGGCCACGCAGCCAGCAAGTGCAAGCGAGATGGCTAGATTATACAAAGACTCAGCTGCTGCTGCTAACGGCGCAGCGACTGCGATGCCGGCAGAGATGGCCAGTGGCCATTGAATTTGTTGGCCATCAAATGTTGCCGATTTGAGCGGAGCAACCACAAAGAAACGCATAAGTCATCATCATGCAAAACAACAATGATAAACAACTTTAGAAACAAGTGAGAAACTTACCATTTTGTTGCCGTTGTTCGTATTGCAATTCCTTCTTTTTGTTGTTGTTTTGATTTGCTGTTGACTTCAGTGCTGCCCAGGCCGGAAGAGAAAAAGGCAAAAAGAACGCGCGCGACGGCAACGGCGACAACAACAATGACAACGACGACGACAACGACGGAGACAGTAGCAGAAGAAGAAACAGCAGCAACGACCAGAGTCGGGAACAGCGCTATCGAACAATTGTGTTCGCCTTCCTCCTCTTCTTGTTCTTCGATTCGATTCGACTGAGCTCTTTTGGCTCCGCGGCTCGGCACACGTTTTTTTTTCTTTTTTTTTAGTCCCCTCTTCTTTTGGGTCTATTTTCTTTTGTTTGTTTAACTTTGCTGTAAACGGCGGCACATTGCCGTGGATATTTGAGAATTGGGACTTATTGCAAAATGATAATGCTTTTCCTGATTATTCCTGTTGCGGCACAATCACAACAAAATAAAGGCGAGAGGAAGGAAACAAAAATAAAAAAAAAGTTAACAAGCCGAAAACACACGTAACATACGTTCGCAGCGCTCGTCGCACGCTAATAAAATGACACACTTATCGATATATTTGCAATATGTCGCTGTTATCACACAAAAAAAACACTTATTTGGTATTTGCAACAACACCTCTAAAATATACTAGCTTTTTGTTTTCGATTATTATTTTCGCTCAAATACTAACACTCAGACTGTGCTTCTCCCTATTTCTCTCTCCGCCTGTCTCTAAATGATTGCTTCGTTTACTGTACAAATGCCACGCTTGAGTTTTAACAGACCAAAAAATTAAAATACTAAAACAGCATGTATATCGATGATTATATATCGAAAACTATAGTTAAACCGTGTATTGCTGCTGTGGTTTCTGGAAAATAACAAAAATTACATATTTTTATGTATTCTAATTTGAAAGATGAAATAAGAATACCATGTATTATTACGCATTACCAGCTAAAATGGCTAAAATTGAGAAGCGTGGATTTTTTTTGTTGTTAGCAGACCGATAACCTTTAACAGTGCAGTGCATTAATTTAACAGACGCATATTTATTAGAGGTGTGCAAAACTGGTATCGAATGTGATTTGCAGCACTGCTATTTTGTAGTTGCGGTCGCGTTGCCAGTGCGGCGGTTTATCTTTATTAGCCATTACTCAGAGAAAAAACAGTCATTGTTTTAAGGCTAATCGCCCGAAATGTGCGCGCCATACAATTAAAAAGCAGCATCAACCGTTCGATGAGCCACAGTTTCGACAAGCACTCGCACAAAAAAAAATCAATTCGCAAAAATTCGTGCCGCCTGATATAAAAACGCACAGCAAATGAATAAAACTCGACAAATAAAGTGAAAAATACTCGCTGCAACTCGATCGATATATGTTGTTGCAACTTACAACTTACAACAATTTTTGCCAGTTGACAATTGCTCTAACGGTTTTTAAGAAGTGTTTTTTTTTGTTTTTGTTTTGTTTTTTTTCGGTTCATGTCGCTTGTGGAGTAGTGAAGAAGAAGAAGCAGACGCGGAGAAGACACATTGAGAAGAGTGCAGAGTATCTAAATCGCACGCTAGTCGCCGGGTGTTAGGAAACGAGAGGAAAGCAGAGGAGAGAAGAGGAGAGGTGTGAAAGAAATTAGCAAGGCACATTTATAAATATACATATATATATATATATATATATATATATACATATATAAATATATATACATACCTGTGTATGTATGTGCATTGATTTTAATACAAATCTCAAATATTAATGAATTTGTTGTTGCTGAAACGCTTGAATATAAAAATAAACCAAACAAATCGCCACAGCTAGCAACAAGAGAGAGTGTTAGAGAGAGAGAGAGAGTGCACCATCGCATCAGCAACGAGAGAGAGAGTGAGCATCGGCACACACACACACACACACAGAAACTCATCGATAATCGCGTTAAACGTTTGTTTACGCAAGGAGTTAACGACACACCCTGTGCCTCAAAAACAAGGAGAGGCCCGTGCCAGCTACACCCTGTTTCACCATCGCCTCCCCCACCCAACCAAGCCCGTTGCGTGTGTCTTGGACTAGCGCCTTATTGTCTATCCTACAACAACAACAACGACGAAGCGCCATTGACATTGCCATTGCTGACAGTTCCTCTTCCTTGTTTTGCTGATGAAAGCAACCAATAGTGTTTTATATGCGATCCAACAGAATGGTAAGTGAAGAAAATGAAGAAGCAGAAGAAGAAAATGAAGAACAGCATAACGATGCAAAAGAGCAAGGGAGAGCCTTCTTCTAACGGACCCCTGCACTCGCATTCGCACTCGCGTGTGTTATTAGCATTAGCACTGTTTCACCGTTTCTATCTCTGGCCATCATTCGCTGAACACAAGGCCGATGCCGGCCCATTAGACTACTTGCATGCATACACACACAAACACACACACACACAGACAGGCAGACAGACAGGCAGGCAGACGTACATTTGTGTGGGTGCGCGTCAGTGATGTGATTTTGTATTAATCGCATATTAGTGGGACTAAATTAAATAAAGGAAAAACCAACAAATTGAATTTAAGGTGTGACCCAAGCAGCTTTTGGGGTTGTTTTCCCTCCGAGGAGTGTCTGCAGGGTAGCGGTAGTAGCCGGTTAATTAGTTCACAAATAAAAAATAAAAATAAATAAACATTGCTAGCTCTCATCTCATATATATATATGTATATATATTATGTATTTGTTTTTATACTTGTGGCTGTACGTGGTATCTCTTAGTCGGTCACTCAACACTGGACTACCCATCACTTGTGCGTGGCCCTGAATTTGCCCTTAATCTTTAATTTACACGTATGCTGCATACATTGAGAAGACGCTGAAAAGTGTTTATTTATATAGGTATATTTATTCAAATTTATTTTATTTATTTATATATTTTTTTTGACAAACGTGAGAACGACTCATTTGCTGCGGTAATCGGTAAACGTCACAGGGACGACTACTGATTATTGTTAGTGTGTACGTGAGCTTTGATGTTGTTGTTACAAATGTTGCGTATAAATGCTTCATTTGTACGTATAATTAACGTACCTTGATTGTGCTTATCTAGCCAAGCACACATACATATATGCATACAGTGGCTAGTGTGTGGGTGTATGTGTCTGTGTGTGTGTTTGGACAACCTACTGCGATAACGGGAAAGGGGGCGGTCCCACTTGTACTCGGTAAATGTACCCGCAGCGCGTGACAAAGCGAACAGCAAAAACAGTAGTAGTAGTGAAAGAAGAAGAAGAAAAAGAAGAAGCATTGGGAATTGCCCACAAGTGGACACCTGTTAGTTAGCGAACGCATAAGGAAGGCAATGTCCAATAACGCAACTAGGGCTTAAATTGTACAGTACGCTCTTGCTCAGTGCTGACAATTTAGCCTTTTCTACTAGCTGTATTTTTAAGTGAAATGATCTAAGTTTTGGTATGTTTCAATTTGACTTGTTCAGCTTTTAATCATATTGTTCTGCATTTTTACTTTTGGCTTATATTTTTCTTTAAGTGTGACTATCACTAGCTGTTAAAATGCTGCTCAAAAGCTGGCAGCGCTGTTCTTGCTTTATTTTGTTAGTCATAAAAGCAGAAATATAAAAAATACAAATAATATATATAAATATATATACATTTATGTACGCATGTATGTGTCATAATGTACCGGCATTTGGTGCACAGTTGAATACAACCAACAATTATCACCACAGCGGTTGTTGTTGTACTTTTGATAACGTATTTAATTTATTATTTATGTCTGCGTCTCACACAGCATACTCACACTCGCGCATGTATACAAATACGTGTACGCTAATGCATGACAATGTGTGTGGGTTGTACACACACATGCAAAATTAAAACGCCGCAGTCTGCTCTATCTCGCTCTCCCGCTTTCTCTCAGTGCCCACTGCTCGCTTGTGGAGTGCTCTCTGCGCCGCCGTTTCAGTTAAACGGCTGCCTTCGAAGTTCGAAGTGCTTCGAGGCTCCAAAAAAAAAAAAAAAATAATCGAACGAACTTACAAATGTGAACGAAACGCGCGAAAAGTTAACGAAACAATAACAAATAACAGAAACTAAATAATAAATAAACAACAGACAGACAAAGATGGGATGTTAACAACAAACTTCGGCGGGTAAAAACACAGAGAGAGAGAGAGAGAGAGAGAGCAAAACACACAGAGAATACAATATAATTACAAATAAATGTTACAAATCTTGCACTTGAGTAATAATAAAACAGAGCACGAGGTTGTCGACATCTCATTTTCAAAGTACTGGAAATACCAAAAACATATTTACACATACCATACACACATACATACATATAGATATATATGGGTATATATATTTTAGGTACAAACGTGTACCGAATATGGACTCCAGTTAATCTCTCGCTCGATTCCAATTCCGATTCACGCTTTGTACTAATGAACTTTGGGTTCTTACCCGCAAATACACACGACTACTAACGTACATATATATCTATGTACATATATATACGTATATATAGTATTACGATCGTTAACAAGACATTTAATTGACAACCCTGTTGTTTTTACTGACTGCAAGATTTTTAATTATTATTTGTTGCCCTAACGAAAAGGGGAATTCCACATTTTCCATTGCGCTTATGCAACAAATATATATATATATCTATATATGTGTATATATATATATATATATATATACTTTTCTACTTTTTTAACTGTTATTTCGCCTCCCTTCATTCTAATTTTTGTTGCACTTTTTTTTGCTGTGTTGTGCGAATATATATACATAAAATAAAAAAAAAACAAAAGCTTTTCAATTTGACAACAACAATGAACGATATTAATTAAAATAACAACAACAAGAAACAACGAGTGCATCATTGGCCCAAAGTCAGTGAAGCGTCTCTTGTTGTGTGTGTGCATACCCTGCATGCAACGTGTACAGGGTATACGCGGATGCCGAACGATATTGTTTCCGGTTCCGACTTGATACACTACCTGGCAATAGTTGGAAACTATTCTCGCTTTCAACTCTTCCCAGAACTCTTTGAAATTTTGATTGCATCGAAAATTTCCCAGAAAAACCCTAAGAAATAAAAAAAATGAAAATGCTAAGAAGAGAAAGAAACATAGTAAGCTGTTTAGATGATTTACAACTGAATTGAATGTAGGCACCAGTTCGAACATATATCAAAAATCTCAGGCAATGTGCAGTAGTGCACGTATTAAAAAAATAAAACAATTGAATTCACGATTAGTTTTAGTTTTTGAGCCCACGATTCGCTCATCTGTGGAACTTTTAATGGATAACGACGGAAAAAAACAAATATTTAACTGCTTTTGAGATAACAGACTTAGTACGTTAGACAAGGTCACAATTTATTAGTTGTTCATTTCGAAATTTCAAGTGGCTCAAGCGTAATTCAACAATCCAATGATGTTTGATTTTTTTTGATATATATACTAAATATATATTATATATAACTTCCTCCGTTTTGCGAATATCAATGAAAATCGATTTACAATTACAAAATAGGCACGCAAGCTAAAGTTAATTCTTGATTCCTTCTAATGGGGTACATATATACCAATTGGGTGCAATAAACATTATATATAATATACTGCAAAAATTTCATAAAGATCGCTTAAGAAAAGTGGAAGAAAATCACAAAAACAGAAAAGAGCAAGTGCAAACTTTTTCTGTATACACACACACACACTCAAATACACACACTCACACACACACACACACAGACACACTCACACACACACTCACACACTCACACACACACTCACACACACATATACACCTCTCGACTTGAGCAGTTTAACTTGCTCTTCGTTGCGCTTATCTCGCCAGCAAATCAAGTTGACAATTAACACAAAACAAATTGGTTCTTTTTTTTTTTTGGGCTTATAGTCGAGGATGGGTTGGGGGTGGGGAAGGATATGAGACATTTGTCTAGTTATCGGTCACCGGAACTGAACAACATCCGTGAACAGCTGAGAATAATCTGAGAGCGTGAAAATTCATTGCTGAGTCATGAAATATTTATTATTATCTTATACGTTGAGCTCCATGACGACAACAAGCTGTTGATACATGCCGCACTCGGTGCATATCAGTCTGTGACAAATTCAAGTTCAATATTACTGCTAGACTGATTTCATCACTACTCATTCTTCATTTCAAAATCGAACTCTTCATTCACTCTGCGCAAGCACGAGCTAAAGTCGAAGTCTAAATTTGTTAAACCTTTTTGACTTTCACAATTGGTTTCAAGTGCAAAATTCACAATTTTAGTATATATATACGCTTGCACAGTTTTATGAAACACATTCCCCACTTTCAATGGCTACAGAATTAGCCCGTTTTAAGGCGTTTCCCACTGCCACTTGATGTCTGTATAAATGTAAACAAACATATATTAACGTCAGCATCAGCATTATGTATACATATGTATATGTATATGTATATATATATCGAGATGTATTTGAGCGTTTCTCTTGCTGCTTATCAGCTGAAGGCAAGGTTTATGAGCCAACCGTGCCAACCGAGCAATCATCATCGTTATCATAATTCGGTCTCCAAGAAATCGCCTCCTCAGTCACTTAGATGATTGCTTGATGAATCAGGCGCATGTGAAAGGGGGCTAATGGCTAGCAAATTGAGGTTTCTTATCTCATTTGAGGTGTTTAATCTTTAATTGATTTGTTCAATAATGTGATGTAAGATTATTAAAATTGTTACTTCTGCGAAATTTTGATTCCAACTCGTGCTTGACAACCTCCATTTAAAAAACAGGCAGAGAGATGATATGATTCAAGGAACTGAGGGCGAGTGGCATTATAAAACAAGTAAGAATGCTGTGAATGAGTGCGACTACGATATAACCTGTTGTTTTTTAAATATTGTTGCACACCCAAATGTGAGCATGCGTGGAAGTGCTCTCATTTCGTATGACCGGCATGGGTGCTCAAAAAAGCCAAGGCAACGCATGTTTTCATTCACAAGCACGAACTAAAATCAACACCCATACATATATACATAAATATATTGATATATATTGATATATATTGATATATATATTTATATATATTTATATATATTTATATTTGTATATTATTTCAATCTGTCAATATGCTTGCGGTGCGCTTATTTTAATACCCTATTTTGACAGCTTAGCTAATAATTCACAATTAAAGCCCTCGGTTAGTCATGCCCTGTTGGAGGCCTAGTCCTATATACATATATTATATATCTACTACTACTTCTGTTTGCTATCTCATAATGTGCACAATACTCAAATATCGATCTGATTACTCCCTAACAAAAAGTAAACGAGAATTTCCCATTTGTTGGGAAGGGGGCTTAATGTGGGTCTTTTGCCCGCATTAAAATATATATGTCTATATATATGTATGTTGTGTATACGAATATATTTCCAACTATCTGCTATTACTTTTGTTTTGGGGCTTTCCGTTAATTTTATTGACTTGACAAATTGCTCAAAAGAATAAGCACACTTTGCATACATACCCTCCAAGTCCCCTTCCCTCATATTTGCTTACACCGGACAACCTTTAATTAGAGAGAGAGAGAGAGAGCGATAGAGGGAGAGAGAGAGAGAGGGGGTAAGAGGGGGAGGAGAGGGAAAGTGAAACGAACTGTAGTCAATTATAATCATATCGATGACATTTGAACTTTCATAGTTATTGGAGCCAAATATGCGCATAGAGCCCCCACCCAATATAAATTAAATTACATCTGAATGTGTGTTTGTGTGTGTGTGTGTGTGTCTGTGTGTATACCATACATTCCACACTGCCACAATCTGGGTACAAACAGCAACAACAGCAGCAAATAACAAAAATAAAAGTTCGCTCAATTTTTCGATACCTTCAATTCGGGCCAAGAATATATTTACTTGAAATTTGTGCATATAATAAGCACAAATAAAACATTGTTAATAAACAAGATCAACAGTTAGATGCTTGATTTAATCAATTGCTAAATGTTGATTCTTGATACCGAATATCAATACCCGAGTCAATATAGTCATATAGTCCGTCTGTATATCTATATGTATATATATATATATACAATATGCCGGTGTATTATATTAATATATATGAATACCTACACAACTGTGTTTGCTATTGCTATTGGAAATCGATTCTTATCGATAACACGAAATAAACTTGATACGTGCGGGGTATACGAGAACTTATATTCCAGATCGACACGACTGTTGATGCTAATCAACAATATATATACGTTATGGGCTGGGAGAAGATTTCCATGTTGCATGCATGTTGCATACAATATACCATTTTTATATAGTGTTAATGGGTGCAGCGTATACAACAAGGTTAATACTCCCCCAGTGAAAAACTGTTGACGGTTGGTTAGAGTTGGAGAGTGTCTAAAGACTCTGACTCTAATGGGTCATGGGTTGCTAACCACGCTGATATGCACACACGTGTTTCAGTGTGTGTATGTATGTGTGTGTGTGTGTGTGTGTGTGTGTGTGTGTGTGTGTGTGTGTGTGTGTGTGTATGTGTGTATGTATGTGTGTGCCTGGATTTCACACCTGAAATAGTTGTAAATTCCATCGTAAAGCTAAAGCAGCTTATTGTAAGATGTGAAAATATTGCCAAGAAACGAAGCACTCAAATATGCAATAAATAAACATGAATAATGGTTGACTAGTGAATACCCTGTATCTAGTATATAACCTGATATAGCTATATAGACTCATTTATTTTATATAGTTAGATATGCCATGAGATTCATTAGATCCGTGATTCTGATTTCATTTCTAATGGGCATAGACTATAAATTCTTTTATATCGCTCCCAAATTAAATGGTTTTACATATTTGCATATATGTCTAGGTTATATTGATTTTAACACCGTGAACAGTCCAACTCTATAAATAGAATTAATATTGTTTGTAAACTGACTTTATTTGATTCATCTGATTGAATTAACATCATTTATGAGGATCGTAATCGTAGGTTGGTAGACTTGTGATTGATTATGAACATCGATGGTGGGTAATATATCTTATATATATGTTAAATATATATATTTATATCAAAATGTGGGGAAATTATATTTAGCAATACAATGTTAAATTGTATATATTTTGGATTTGAATTGCATAGAAATAGACATTGATAAAGCAGGTCTGCCTCATTGGCATTATCTATACGTGTTTCTTAAGACCGCCTATTCAAATGTCTGTTTTTGTTATCACCAGCGCCGGTACCGTTAAGTACTTTATATATATATATATATATAAATATAGATATGTATACAATGCGGATTGTTATTTAATTGAACGGCATTTTGATTGATTATCTTTGCAGAAATGAGTGCCTCATCATTTAGCGAGACTTTAACGAATCCAGGCGAATTATTAACAGCAAAGGGCAATCGCTTAAAACACCAACGAGAGCAGGCAGAACAAGCACAACTTTAAAACAAAAGCAACAAAAGCAACAACAACAACAACAAAAAGAAAAACAACGAAACCGGAAACGGGAATTGGGCGACCTGCCCAAGATACAGTATCTAATAGAGTTAACAAAGATACAGAGATACATGCGTAAGATACGGTATCTCAAAGCTGAAGAGATACATGTGTTGTGTGCGTGTGTGTGAATTTACCCAGACACCCACTCAGACACCCAAAAGCAACCGATAAAAGCGTAACGTAAACCGTAAGCAGTTAACCGTTAGCAACTGAAAGAAAGCAGTGTTGTATATCTGTGAAGCAGTGTGTTGTGTAATCAGAAGAGCGACTAAGAACAACATGCTGAAAATGATGATGATGAGCTCGACCACAAAACATTTGCTGCACTGCTTGCTGCTGTTCACTGTGATAACTACCTGCGAAGTATTCTCTGGAGGCATCAAAATCAATGAGAACTCCTTCACCATTGTCGATCCTTGGACTGAATATGGCCAATTGGCCACCGTATTGCTGTACTTATTGCGCTTCCTAACGCTGTTAACACTGCCGCAGGTGCTATTCAATTTTTGCGGCCTCGTCTTCTACAATGCTTTCCCCGAGAAGGTCGTCCTCAAGGGCAGTCCACTGTTGGCGCCCTTCATCTGTATACGGGTCGTTACGCGTGGCGATTTTCCGGATCTAGTCAAAATGAATGTGCTACGCAATATTAACACATGCCTCGACACTGGCCTCGAGAATTTTCTCATCGAAGTCGTTACGGATAAGGCGGTGCATTTGGCACAGCATCGTCGCATCCGTGAAATTGTTGTGCCCAAAGAGTATAAGACACGTACGGGTGCTTTATTCAAATCGCGCGCCCTCCAATACTGTCTGGAGGATACGGTTAATGTGCTCAACGATAACGATTGGATCGTTCATCTCGACGAGGAGACGCTGCTCACCGAGAATTCGGTCCGTGGCATCATCAATTTTGTGCTAGACGGCAAACATCCGTTTGGCCAGGGTCTGATCACCTATGCCAATGAGAATGTTGTCAATTGGCTGACAACGTTGGCCGACAGCTTTCGTGTCTCCGATGATATGGGCAAATTGCGTTTGCAGTTCAAGCTATTCCACAAGCCACTATTCAGCTGGAAGGGCAGCTATGTGGTCACACAGGTGAGTGGCATTCGAGTTGGTATAGATGGACTCTAATTGTCGAATCTTGTCAAATCTAATCGATTGTAATATGCAGGTTGGCGCTGAGCGTTCGGTTTCATTTGACAACGGCATCGATGGATCTGTTGCGGAGGATTGCTTCTTTGCGATGCGTGCGTTCAGTCAGGGCTACACCTTCAATTTCATTGAGGGCGAGATGTACGAGAAGTCGCCGTTCACGCTCCTCGATCTGTTGCAGCAACGCAAACGTTGGCTGCAGGGCATCCTGCTTGTGGTGCACTCGAAGCTGATACCGTTCAAGCACAAACTGTTGCTGGGCATCAGTGTTTACTCGTGGGTAACAATGCCATTGTCCACATCGAACATCATCTTTGCCGGCCTCTATCCGATACCGTGTCCCAATCTGGTCGACTTTGTCTGCGCCTTCATTGCCGCCATCAACATCTATATGTATGTGTTTGGTGTGATCAAGTCATTTTCCCTCTATCGTTTTGGCCTGCTCAAGTTTCTCGCTTGTGTCCTGGGCGCCGTCTGTACGATACCCGTTAATGTTGTCATTGAGAATGTGGCCGTCATTTGGGGCCTGGTTGGCAAGAAGCACAAGTTCTACGTTGTCCAAAAGGATGTGCGAGTTCTCGAAACGGTCTAAATCGAACGGAACGGAAGGCATCGGAATAAAATGGAATGCAATGGAATGGAACGGAACGGTTACGAATCGGGATCAGCAATTAGCAGTAAAGGAACAACAGCTTTTTGGCACTAATTAATTGTAATTAACACACACCCACACACACACACACACACACACACGCTCAAAACGAAATTTATGAAAATGCAAAAACCAAATGAAACAAATATAATCGCACAACAGCAGCAGTAGCAACAACTACACAAACAGCAACATAAACATAAACCACATCATCATGATCTTGATATATTTAAGCTTAAGTTGCACACACTCCAACACACACACACACACATAAACGCACATATTTGTTATTAAGTTGTTAAAGAAATATTTACTTTGGTCGCCACTTTTTGCAAAATTGTTAAAACGTATATCAATATATGTATAACTATATATATATATATATATATATATAGTTATATATGTATATATATATATACATATATATATATATATATGTCTAAATGTGTGCACACTCCCACAAACACACACACACTCAACGAGAACTTAAAAGCAAACACACAAATTTTTAAATTTATAATAAATTCAGCATTAAGTGTAATTTTTTTAATAGTCATTAGTAGTGAAAAAGAAGAAGTAAAAACCAACTCACCATATATGTATATATATATATATATATATATATATATATATATGTATATATTTATATTGTACTATATATATTATGTGTAGATTTATTATTATTACACTATGTATACATACATATATTATTATTATTATTATTATTATTTAAACTTAAAACTGTGTACATTAATGTATTGTAAATTGATAAAAACAAAATGGAGAAACTGTTAAAAATATCATTCACACCAAATTACCAAACAACAACAACAACAACAACAACAACAAACACAACCTTAGACTTTTGTGTACTTACATAATATGTTTTTTTTTCTCTTTTGTATATGTATGTATTTGTGTATGTGTTTGTATAGCTGTAGACGCCATAAACAACATTTACAAGAAACAAGAAGAAGAACAACAACTTTAACGCTCGTCCCTGCTTCGCTTTAGTTTATCTTTACTCAAAGGAGCAACAATTGCTTTTCATTTGTTAAATCATTTTCATATTTATTACACCCACACACACACACACACGCACACACACACACATACTTACCTTAATGAGAACCGATCAAAGTTGGCCTACACACACACACACACACACGCAGCCACACACACGGTGTGAATGATAGCTGGCGTGTTGTTTTTAGCATTTGCCTGTTCAAATTTGTGCATTAATTTTTTGCTTAAATTTATTTTATTTTCCTGCTACTGTTATTGGTGCTTTGAAGAAAAAAAAAGAACACAAACCACACATGCAGGCAATGCACCGCGAACATTTCAAAACACACACACACATACACCTACACGTACACATTAATAAATTGTTTTGCAAAT
Organism: Drosophila anomalipes; assembly: GCA_035041615.1. Classification (NCBI taxonomy): domain Eukaryota; kingdom Metazoa; phylum Arthropoda; class Insecta; order Diptera; family Drosophilidae; genus Drosophila; species Drosophila anomalipes. Next base: position 662,658 of record JAWNKZ010000254.1, on the reverse strand, counting down.
GAAAAAAAAGAACCAAATACAAAAAAAAAACCGATAATAAATGAGCAACAAATTATTATACATAAAAACATAATTTTCGTGTTTTTTCTTATTTAATTATCTCAACGAAAAACCAAAAAAGTGAGATTTTAACAATTTAGATGAATTAAGTTTTTTCAAATGGAATATATATATATATATATATAGAGTGTTGAAAAGTGAATTGAACAGATATATGAACAAATTTAACTGCAAATGAAATCATTATTAAAACTACTGCTTGTCTGTAACCAACTAACGGAAGTGATAACATAAAACAAATACATTAATTAAAATAGATGGTAAATCGATAATATATATACTATATAAGGAAGGGCATGGCGAGAGAGATCGATCGCATTGCTTAGAAGAAGAGAGAGGAAGAAAGAGACAGAGAGAGAACGTGAATGATTTATGTATTTAAAGATGAGTCATTTGGTTTATTTGGTACGTGAACAGCAGGACTGGATGGAGGGTAGCGCATCCACATCGTTCTCATCTGTAACCGAGATGCTGTTGACTTTTATATCGAGTTTTGCTTGCTAGTGCTGCTACTGTTCGGATTGGGATTGTCGTCTCCCTTAGATTATACGATTTGTTGTCAACCGTTGACACATCGCTAATGGTTCAATTTTATTTGTAAGTATCCTTTTCATCATCTTCTTTCGATCGAGCTACTGCCTCCTTGGAGTTAAGCAGTTCCTTGACAATCTGCTGTCAGGCCAGATCATCGATCCCCCTCTCAGAGATCTACGCTACCTTCTGCTGCAGATCCTCAATTTGGGCATTGCGCATCTCCATCTCCGGCTTAAGGCTGGCTAACAGAGAAGCCTATTCAGCTTGTTCCTTTATCCTTCCGTCAGCTACTCCACACTGTGTTCTACATCGACCAACGCATCCAGCTTGCCAGCAGCAAAACCACCATCCTAGCGCATCCTTGAACCTACAATAAAATAACAAGAACGAGAAAGAACTGCTGATTATTATTGTGGCAAACGGACAGACATATATATATATATATATATATATATATATATATATTAGTTGGTCTTACCGCTTGTGAATGGCTAGTTCCTCGTCTTGTTTGCCTTTGAGCAGTAGGCGCTGGTTGGCTTGCAGCTCCTGCGAGACATTCAGATTCAATTGCTTCGGCACATCGAATTCTCCTGCTCCTCCATCTTCAACTGTTGAGCTTGTCCTGAATCATTTCGGTAATGTGTGGTGCCAAGTCGGACATCGTGAAGTAACTGGAGCAATAAATGCAATGCACATGCAGTTTATATAGACATGTATATCAATTAGAAGACATTGTTTTTAAAATTGTGAATATCGATTCGATATTCGAGAAATGGCGGCTGTTATCGATAATAAGAAGCAAATTTGATCAGTGCGTGGTAAACTTGAACCCAAATTCAAAGTCGTGCTCATACTGACGGACAGCCGGACAAGGCTATATAGACTCGGCTGTTGACCTGATCAAGAATATATATTTAGCTTATAGGGATGCTTTGCTTTCTTCTGCTGTTACATACAATTGCCCAAAACAATTATATACATTTTATTCAATTTCAATGGGTTCAGGGAATAAAAATTCTGGATGGTATTATTTTATTATTATATTATTATTTTTATTGCTGCTCAACTGTTGTAATTCAAGTTGCACGCCCTTGATATCGATACATCGATGCATGTTATCGGCGCCAAGCAAAACAGCTGACTGTGCAACGGCAAACGATGAAAGCAGTACCTCAAAGTGCCGCCTATCGCCCCGGCCACAAAACACACACAAAAACACGGTAAGCAACAGCAAAAAGAGCGTGTGCGACGGATAACGGCAAAAGCAGAGTGGACCAAATATGCAAATGGTCACTAGATAAAAGCATCTCAACTTGGCCAGAGACTTGACTGGTTACCATGGAGTTGCGTGATTTACGCGCACTCGCATCGTCAGCCCATCAATGCAACAGCAATTGTGACTGCAACAGCAACAATTGCAACTGCAACAGCAACAATTGCAACTGCAACAGCAACAATTGCAATCATGGAGGTGGCTCGGTTGGTGTTGGTGTTGGTGCTGGTGAACTGGGCGACATATGCATTGGTAGCGCCAGTGTCCAACAGATGCCAACCCGTGCCGATTTGCTGATGGAGCAACTTAATGCCTCGAATGCGAAAAAGGTGGCGCTGCTGCTCGTCATCGGATTTGTGCTCTACCATGGCTTGCTCAACTGGAACTATGGTAATCGAATCGATTAATCAAGGCTCATTCGATCGATCTGTGATACAGAATTTTATTGCTCGTTTTTTAGGCAGCGACTCCTGCCAATGGCTGCTGTCGAAGGGTCGCTTCAAGGGCGACAACGAGTGGCAGCCATACGGCTGCATGATGCACAAATACTCCTACACGTGAGTATGCAATCAGCAGTCAATCAATCAATCAATCAATCAATCAACCAATCAATCAACCAAAAGTTGAGCGCATCTCGTGTTTTTTGCTCCTTTTTTTCTGTTTGTTCCGATTTCATGATTCATATGCGTAATTTGGATTGGCGAAAGAAATCGGCTCGACAACAAGGGCAAGGCAGATTCCAAAGCGCCAAGATATACATATATATATTATGTATATATGTGAACATATGTAGATAAGAGAAATAGATACATAAGCAGTTGCTGAGGCAAGCCGAAAATTAGATATTCTTATCTTAATTACCAATCGTAACTTTTCGGCGGCTATGATAACAAATGTTGCTTAAGATATATGTTTCGATCGATAGAGCAGATCTATATGATATAGAGTGATCCGATTCGAATAACAATTTACAAACATACCAAATACTAATACTAATACTTGAAGAACTAGATGAAAGATAAAGATGTAAAAATTTCGATGTGCGCCCATCTCTAGATTCTATGTTAATCATAACATATTGCGCACTGGCCACTGGCCGTGAGTCATTACCAAAAACGAAAATATTGTTATCAGAAAATTCCACGCCCTGTTCTCACCCACTTTTTCTGTTTCTTTTTTTTTTTTTGGTTGTTTTTTGTGCCTTAGCGATACGCGACGCTGCCTGCGTTATTTGGCGTTTTTTGGGAACAAGAATAACTTTGTGTTCATTGGGGACCGGAGTGTGCGGCTGCTCTACCAGCGTTTCATTGAGCAGCTGCATCTGCCGCATTCGGAAACGGAGCCGGTCACAAATGAGAAGCAATCGGAGCAGGCTGGCGACACGGACCACGATACGAATGGATCGTCGCGAATGCAGTCATCGGCTGCTGGTGCTGGTGTGGCTCGATTCGAGGATAAAAAACTGGATATGCTGGCGCAGTATATACGCGCCGAGGAGGTTAGTCCGGCGCTGATCGATCACATGTATCAGCTGGAGCAGGAGAAACAGCTGTCCTCTGTCTATGTGCTGGGCTTCACCTATGGCACCCTGTTGGCGGGCAATGTTACCGACGAGGTGTTGCGTCAGTATCGATTCAATCTGACGCTACTGGTCGCGCCCATCCATCGCCTGGTGGCGCAAACATCGCGCGTCCTCTGGAAACTGACGGAACGCGTCGATGAGGAGAAACTGCCGCCGGCATGGAAGCTGCTGCTCAACGATGACATCGATCGACTGAACAATGTGGCGCGCAATGTCTTTCGGTATACGGACGCGACAATTTGGGAGTCAGCCGATCACATTGCCAACGGGCTCGTCGATAATGCACTCGATGGCCATCGGTTGAGTGCCCATGGTCAGCGGCTGCAGGTGCAATTGCTGTGGAACATGTACTGCAACGATCAGATGAACTATAATGATGGCACCTGCTGCAGCAGCGCCGAGCCCCACACCAGTCTCCAGATAGTGGCATATGCACTCTTTGGCGTCTGCATTACGCTCGTCTGCGGCATGTGCCTGCGTCGCTGGATGCTCCATTTGCGCGGCCAGACGCTCTATGTGCCGCTCCAACAGCAGCCGCCGCCGCCGACCAACAGCAGCAGTCATCAGCAGTCGAGTCAACAGCATCAGCATCAGTCAATACATCAACATCAGCATCATCATGCCCTGGCTGTGCTCATCACGGACTATGGCACCCCGCTGGTGGCTCTGTCGCTGCTGGGCGTGATTATGGGCTACTTCTATTTGTGCGATCGAACCAATTTCTTTATGAAGGAGAACAAATACTATTCGGAGTTTAGTTTCTGGATACCGGTCGGCTATGTATTTGCCTTGGGCCTGTTCTTCACCGAGGATTCACGCTTCACCAAGGTACTCAACCAGGATCAGACGGACGAGCTGCGTGGCTGGATACTGCTGGTGGTGCTCATTTATTATATGACCGGTGCTCAACGTATTCTGCCCATCCATATGCACATCAAGCTACTCATCTCCGGCTATTTCTTTCTCACCGGCTACACACACTTCACCCACGTGTGGCAGACGGGTGGCAGTGGCTCGATGTTTGTCCGCTTCTTTCAGGCGATGTTCCGCGTCAACTTCCTCAGTGTGCTGCTCTGCTTCTGCATGAATCGGCCGTATCAATTCTATTACTTTGTGCCACTGCTCTCCTTCTGGCTGTGCATCGTTTATTTTGTGCTATCGCTGCCGCCACGCATAACGGCCGCCTCTGTGGAGGCGAATCCGTTGCACTATCTGTATTTGGTGTGCAAATGCATTGGCTGTTTGGGCGTCATAACTGTACTCTTTATGTCCGAGGTATTCTTCGAGCGCATCTTTGTGACGCGACCGTGGAAGGCACTGTTTGTGACCACAGACGATGACATCCATGAGTGGTGGTATCAATGGAAACTTGACCGCTACACGGTCACCTTTGGCATGATTTATGCGGCCTGCTTTCACATTGCCCACAAGTACAATGTGTTCGATGACAACAATCATGGCAATCTATTCTCGCGTCGCACATCCATATCGGTGACACTGCTCGCACTGCTTGGCGTCGGCATCTATACGTCCTTCTCGTTTCTGTGCCGCAACGTTCAAAACTGTGAGGAGATCCATTCGTATATCGTCTTCATACCGATCATTGGCTATATTGTGTTGCGCAACATTTCGGGCATTCTGCGCACCAGATACTCCAGTTTCTTTGCCTGGTTCGGTCGCATCTCGCTCGAGCTGTTCGTCTGTCAGTATCACATTTGGCTGGCCGCCGATCGGCATGGTGTCCTGGTGCTGTTGCCGGGCTTTCCCACGCTCAACATGATCATCACATCGTTCATATTCGTGTGCGCCTCGCACGAAGTGCATCGCCTCACCCATATCCTGTTGCCCTATGCCGTTCCCAACGATTGGCGGCTCGTCATGCGCAATCTTGTCATATTCCTCATTGTGCTCATTCCGGTTGCCAGATCCGATGGCATGTTCTAAATGCAAATCCAAACGATGCGATGTCAATTGCAATCAAATTGCCTCTCCCCAATAATATACAAATATATATATATATATATATTACACATATTTTGTTTGCTTACCCTGTTCCTAGTCCTGTTGCGGTTTTTTTTTTGTCGTTTTCGTTTTCGGTTTTCGGTTTTCGGTTTTCCTTCCAACTGTATTCCAAAGTACGCTTTAATCAATTATTATGCGAGTATGCAAAATGATAAATCGCAATTAGATATAGGAGGAGAAAATTAGCTTTACAAATTGCACAATATACTTATTAATTAATGATACACGTGCAGGAAATGTAATTTAAATGTCGGCATAAATAACAAGACACACACTCACACACACTCACACGCTCACACACACACACACACACACACACACACACACTCACACACACTCACACGCACACACACACACAAACACTGATACACACACTTAACTGCCATTCAAGGGAACTGTCTTCAAGAAAAGTACTTATAATATCGATACACATAATTTAATATCCTTTCCTTTAAAGCAGCACAGCAGCAAGTTTGAGCTGACGAACAAAATGATAAATATTGTTAAAGTAATATACGATTAAAGGTATTTATATATTTATGCTATTCTGTGTTTTAATACCATGTCATTGGTTGATGATATCAACTACTCCAATTAAATATTGCTTCCAATTTAATCGATTTTATTGATCAACAACTATCACAATCAAATCTAGCCTCATTTTCATTCAATAGATTGAGCCAATTATCGATTCTTTACTTGGACAAAAACCAAAATCGATTCTTAAATCAAACATTGCCAGCTTTAAAATTGAGTCCACATTTTTATGCCGCTGCTGGAGTATTAATAATTATTGGCCGCGACGTGGATAATTTGAGGAAAGGAAGCAACGGCCACTGAACCGGGACATCGCGTCATGTGACAACATGCACATCACTTTGCTAATTAGGCCCAACAACTGGACGTTGTGCCTCACTGACAGTGGAGTGTGACCTCGTTTCATCCGGCGGCCTTTGTTGCTGCGCTAATTGAGGCGCCACCACAGAGTGCCTGCTTGCCGCATTCCCCTAATAGAATGCAGTCCTCGCCACTTCTTGTGGGCCATTTATGTAAATATATATTTATATTTATATATATATATATGTATATATGTATGTATGTATGTATGTATGTATGTTTGTATGTATGTATGTATGTATGAATGTTCATTCACAAACATTTGTTTTTATTCATTTATGCAACACATTCAGCATGGAGAGATGTGAAGTAGAGTGGAAGCCGCATTGTTATTGCTGACTGCTGGCTGGGTAGGTGGGCTGGCTGAGCTGGCTGAGATGACGTTGCACTTCCACTTACTTCGTTTATTCAAATTTTACACTGTGCACAAAAACCAGCCACTCGTCCCAAGTAGGGCAGCTGCTAGGAACAGGTTTGTGAAATGGCGCAAAATTAATTCAAATGCTTTAAATGTGCAAGCTGATTGAAATTAACTAGTTAACTAGGCAAAATAATTAAAAAACGACAAAGCAACAAGGCAACAAAAACAAAACCAAAACAAATAAATTGTTTTTTTTTTATTTTTGTTGTGTGCCAGCACAGCTAAAATTATATTGTTTAATTTGTTCGGCGTTTTCCTTGCTCAGCAATGTGAAAGAGAATTAAATCTAAAATTGAATCGGCCAAGGTTCAAATCCATCAATGTTTGCGAGCCCAACAAGAAAGCTTTTGCGATTTGTAAAGTTCAAAAGCTTTTGTTAAACTTTAACCGTTACACAGCGACAGTGGCAGCGTGCCTGGCCATCCAGGCAAGTCGGGCCATTGCACGAGGCGGTCGTCAACGCGCTCGGCTAACGGCCGAAGGCTCACCGAACAGCCGTGTGTGCCTGGGCCATCCAGGCCGTTTGGTCTTGTTCACGAATCAGTCAAAGCGCTCGGCTTAATTGCCGAAGGCTAACCGAATGCTTGCACGCCATTTAGAAATGGCCATGGAACATTTGCGCGCTCGAAAAAAAATCAGTTAGCAGCGGCACGCTTGCAGAACAAGTTCGTTGACTTCCTCCACCAGCAGAGCGCAATCAGAGACTGAATCAAACACGGCACACAAAAATTTCTAGCACTCGCAACTGGGAACAAGCAGCAATTGTTGTTGGTTGCCGCATTGTTCCCACCGGTAACTGCCAAACAAGCCCAACAAGTGCGGCGACTGTCGAAAGTTGTGCTAAGACAAATACAAAAGAAAAACACGCGCAACGCTCGCTTTCCAATTAACTTCCTAATTGTGGCTCGTGGATATTTGGCTCTATTTGCTCGTGCTCTATTGTTAACGATTTTTGTTGTTCTTTTTGTTAAGTTGTTAAATGAAAAGTGCAAACAAAGTCAACTTGTGCATTAGCTCGTTAAATGTTCTTCTATTTTTCAACAGAATTCAAATCAACTCAAGTTAAACCAAACATTAACTAATCACAAATCGCCAATAGACAAGCTAAAAATTATAATAATAGTCAAATCAGCGAATCAACAGCTTCAAATACAAAAGACTTCAACCGACACATGTTGCACTTGTTGCACATTTATTAACTTGCGAACGACATCGATTTGGCAAATTCTGTATTGTGGCCAAATATCGAGTTATATTTTTAACATTCTGCATACAACACACAGGTGAGAGCTCTCACTCTGTCTCACTCTCTCTCCCTCTCTCTCTCTCTCTCTCTGTCTAATTTGTTCTTATCAAAGTGTTTTTTGTTATTGTTTTTGATTTTGTATTGCTATTGTTATTGTTGTTGCCGTTGCTGTTGCCGTTGCTGTTGCAGTTGCTGTTGGCGTTCCTGCCACTGTTCCCATCATTCATCATATATTGTGTCTTTACCTAACTATCTTCATGCATTTATGTATCCTACTTATTATTTATTATTGATGAAATTGTGAATTTTGTATATAGTACAAAATATTTCGAGGCTTATTCCTCATCCTCATTCTGTTCACCAATATTATTGGCATTGCATTACTATCACGTCTAAATGCCTCCTAAGCGGAGCACACAAGATGCAGGACAAGTGCAGTGTTAGCCAGCAAACAGCTAAGCATGAATTTGGCATTATATTTTACGTTTTTTTTTTGTTTTGTTTGAAGTGCGAATTCACAAGAAACTTTCGAAAAAAATAACAAATTTCACAGAACCCGTGAGATTTACATTAATATTGAGCGAATTATTCAAACAGAACAAAATGTTATTTTTATGTTTAGGAATCAATCTGAAAAGCTACTATAAATCTACTATAAATTTCGACTTTTCATACACAAGCTTTTGTTACGTAATTTGCTTTAAAAATTCTTAATGTAATTTTCTCAATCTATATGTTCATGTAAATAAATTATATTTGTATGCTTAACTCAAGCTATAATTTTCATTACAGAAAATATTGTTTAAAATTTTGATATTTTCAAGATATATGTAATGAATTAATTGCCCAAAATTTGCATTTATCACTTATGATAGCAGCATAGAGTGCTTGGTAGATCATGAGGTTCGAATAATCTGAAGATTTGCTTGGACCTCCGTTGATCAAAAACAATTAAAAAACAGCATAGGAGCTGACAGTTTTTCTACTCGTAGATTTTGAATACGTCTGCACCAAAAAAAATGGCCAATTGCCAAAAATCGACATTTTTGTGACTAACGCAAATAAACTGTGAAATATATATATATATTATTCGCAAATCTTTGAAGTGGTCATTCACAATAGTATGGTGTGAGATATGTGGTTTTATCGATTTGAACTTATCGGTGATATCGATTTAGGAAATCGGTACACTGCAAGTTTCAAGTCTTTAACTTTTTTTATGTTGCGCCTTCGGTAGCTGAGTATAAAAATCTTCGGCACGGGGAATTTGATTATATTTGGATTAAGCTATTTTTACCGTTGGCATCTCAACTTTTTGGGACATACGTAAATGTCTTGTGTAAATAGTAATTAAATTCGGCTCAGCTTGAAATCGCTTTAAATGCGGTAACCTTGAGGCGTTTGTCAACCTAGCGACAATTGAGCTTTAAATACGAACACCCAGCCCCCAACCCCGCCAGTGAGCACTCAGCACTGAGCACTCTGCTCTTCAGCTGTCGCCAAATGTGTCTGACACTTAATTACATAGCTTCCAAGGTTTAGGTTCGTTCTGAGCTTGCTTTCTCGTTGTGCTATGATTCAGCCAGACACTCGAGCAGACATGGGGAGGCACATCTAAACTTCCGTTCACAAACTGTTGCTTAACTTGTGTGTAGAGGTGTGTGTAGAGGTGTGTGTGTGTGTGTGTGTGTGTGTGTGTGTGTGTGAGTGTAGGTGTGTGCATGTTTAATTGTGACACCGGCCAACGTTGTCTTTTCCATCAGGTATGTCTATGCGACGACTGCCATTTAAATAGAAAAATCTACTCATTCAAAACTAAATTTCCAAAACGACAAAGACTCACTCAGCACCAATGTGTGTATATATATATATATGTGTGTGTGTGTGTGTGTGTGTATGTGTGTGTGTGTGTGTGTGTATGTGTGCTGCAGCCGAGTCAGCTTTTAATTAAGTTCGAGTAGTTTGCGAAAGTTTCTTTCATAATTTTTACAATTAATTATTCGCTTGCACTTAAAAGTTTTACATGTTGTTAGTAATTTGTTCAATCATCTTAATTTCAATATATATTTAAGTAGCTACCCCTGTAAAACAGAGCAGAGAATGAAGGCAAAACTATGAAAGTTGTGTAAGAACAAAATGTATATATGTATTTCAAAATGTATTTATTCTGGAATGAACATCAGGAATTGTGTCGTTTGTCGTTTAGCCGTTTAACTTCTCCCTTTAAGTTTTCTAGATTTTTGACTTAAGATTTTTGATCTGAGTTTTTCTAGACTAGCATCAATTACAGTATGAATCTAGCAGTCTAGAGAACTTCATTACTATTTTCTGAATAGCAGGATCAGGATATACATTTCTGCTTTTTCGAAATGCACTTTTTAATATAAGAAAATATTTCTAAAAACTAGCTAATCATTTATAGTTTTCAAAATTTGGCTATAACAACTGGACAACTGTAGTGAAATGCGTCTCTGGATGTGATCGGAAATAGTGTGATCGTTACAGCTCATTGCTCTGCACTTGGCTCGAAGCGTATTAATACGATTCGGTAGTAAACATATAACAGTTATTTGGTAGTTATTGTTTGAAGTGGCAACAACTGGAAACATATGCTACAATCGACACAGTACAAAAGTAAAGCAAATACCAGCAGACAGATAAGCATGTTTAGAAAGATATCAATTCGTTTTTGTTTTGGTTTTTTGTTTTGATGAAAACCTTCGTAGATTAAAATGTTGGGACTGGTTTGAACTAGGTGCAGGGAGTTTCCCTAGTGGAGCACTCTGGCTTGCAGCTTTAGGGCGATCCCAGCCCCGAGCAAATGTCAATAGAATCAAAAATGGCCGCCATGTCCCTTGACGCTTTTTTGTTTATTTTTCCCGCCCCTTTTTTATTTTACTCAACCCGTCGTAATGGAATTATGCAGTTTTTTAAAGTGGGTGTCGCCATATATTTTCTATGTTTCTGCTTATGAGGAATCAATCGAAATGGAAGCTTCTTGGAGTTGTTAGTGATATAAATCTGTTTGCAATATTCTTATTCTCAGGCCATATATGCATATATCTTCTGTTCTTTCATTTCATTCGATATATTTTAATTTTCCTTTTTACATACGCATTCACATTCTTTGCTTCCTTTTTTGTGTGTGGGTTTCTTATGCCCTGAGCTTGTTAATAATGGTTAAAAGGGTATAATAAAATTAATTAAGATGTACCACTTTCTCATTTTCATTGGTTTAACAATGTAAGACTTATTAGACTTTTGTTCGGGGGATCTCCCAGTCGGGCACAGTAGATTCGAGCATTTTTTCTTGTTATTTGTAAATGTTTTGTTTTCATATGTTTGGATTGCTGGTTGTTCCTTGTTGATTTTTCATTATTGTAAGTGCTTAGTATAATGCAAATTCTTGTTATATTCTTGTTATATTTCATGTATAAGCAAATAATATTTAAAATATATTTATATGGGTGTATTTAAAAAGGTCTTCTCGTATTTAAAGTAATTATTGTTGTTGTTCTGTTTGCTTTTAACAGCAGTTTATAAATTGGCCAAAAGCAAACGAAAGCTAAAAAGTTTGTGTTCATGTTGCTTCTAATATAAATAAAACTAATGAAGTTAATTATGTTATAAAGCTCTCAACAAACACCCCTGCAAAATACACAACGAGAAACAAACATCCTTAAATTCAGAGTATATTTTTAATCTAAATTTGATTAAAAAACTGAAATTTCAGCTTGAAATTTAAGATAATGTTATATTAATTATGTTTTTGGTCAAATAAGCTTATATTTTTATTAGTTATGTCTTATTAAATGCTGTCGAAAGGTTTCGATTATTGTATATAGTTTTCTGTTTCCGTCGGTTCCAACGTATATACTGTCTGTAGCAAAAAGATGAATATCTTCTAAGTTCCATCAAGATAGTCTTAAAGTTGAGTTGACTAGTTCGCATAAAATCAGACAAAAAGAAGGATATGACTATATTAGCTATATCAAATTAATACATACACTTTTGGGATTGTCGATATGTGCCATAAATCTTTGCAATTTTAAGAAAAATGTTTGTGCTTATATTTATATTTCTTTGATTTTAAAGCTATAGTCCCCAAATTTGGTTGGTTTGTTGATCATAGTCAAAGGTGGCATGCTGGTAACCTTCTTATCGATGTATACATTTCTGGACCATGCCCATCAGCTCTCGTTCCCACAATTCTGAAAATCCTTTATCCCCCGAAATATATAACATAAACCTGATCAGTGTAATTAAGGCAGAACTTACATTCCAAATTTAAAGTCTCCAGTATCTAATAGTCTCTGACATTGGTTAGACAGACAAACATATGAAAATCGACTTGACGCTTTATGCTGATCAAGATATATACACTTTGCTGGGTTTGACGTGAGTCCTTCTGCGTGTTACATATTTTTCCAAAACGTCATTATGCACATTTTTACATTCTCCAAGCAAAAATTGCAAAGAAAGAAATGTGAATGAAAATATTTACGACTGCCATTGTGCGTCATTTTGTGAGTTTGTCTCAAAGCGCAGCAGGAGTTGTCAAACAAACATAAAACAACTACAACAACAACAACAACAACAACAATAGAAAAAATTGCCATGTATGAATATAGGAACACAAATCGTTGGCCGAGAGCGTCTGGTCCGCCTCCTGCTTTCCTTCTCCTCCTCACCCCGTTGTTGCTTTCACTTTCTGAAACGGGTAGAGAAAGTGAAATAAGATAAATGAGACAATTTCACTGCCTATGTATATGTATGTGCACATGTATCGGTGGGCAACACTGTTCTGATCCCTTATGCCCAACAGTCGACAATAGTTGATAGGCTCTTGAGTCGCAACTATTATTTATGCGAATATATCTGAAACAAATCAAGTTCTCTCCCATCGAAATCTGTGTCAACTACACACAATCAGAAATGTCCCTTTTTGCAGTGACTGAAAAGAATCCTTAGTTTTAATTCAAATTTGTGTGTGTCGTCACCAAGATCATATTTGGAATACAAGTTGTCACTATATCATATAATCGATAAATTACACAGTTTTCTATTGATTATCGAGCGGTCTTATCTGTTTCTCTATTTCTTGTACTAGACCTAATGCTGCTTCTAGCTGGTTTCAATTATAGTTTTAGCTTGTTCACTCCTCATCTTCTGGTTGTTGTGTTTCCATTAAGCTATCTCTGCTTATCTTTCCACTTGCCACATCGGATCGTTTCGTTATCAGTTGCGGCTCATTCGTTGACACCTGCTGTCAAATAACTGAGCTTTGTCAATTACTTCTTCCTTTAACTTTGACCGGTTTGTCATCTCCATTGTGCTGTTGTTTTGTGTTGGTATTGCTGTTGTTTGTTGCTGTTGTTGTTGCGTTTATGGTGCTGGTTTATGGCGAGCCATCATCATCTGTGTCCACTTCCTACGGGCTTAGAGCTTTGTTAAGCTCTAAATGTTTGTGTGTGTGTGTGTGTGTGTCTACACAGCAAATAAAAGATGTGCAGAAGTTTCAACTCCATAAAATAAATAAATAAAATAAATACGTCACGATTTAAGTGTATTAATGTTTTCAATATATAGAAAAATAAAACCATCTCGTATCAAGTGGCAAACATATCAATAGTAAATAGAACGTAAGCAATTTGATAAGAAGAATATATTCTTAGATTGAAATCGTTGAAATGGGATGAAAAATCGTGAATTTTCTCACTTATTCTCTATTTTTAGATTGGTTGAGATTAATTCAACTAGTTAGGCTTTCTCACCGTGTCCATTATGTGGTTTCTATGTGAGCTTGAATGAGTTTGAGCGTGTTCAGTTTTGCTAAAAGTTGGCTGCAAAATAAAACAAGGAACACGGGAAGCCATCAAGTCAATGCCCTCATAGATAGTTTCAGCTCGAGTTGGAGTTCGAGTTGGAGTTGGAGTGTACGAACCTGATTTAGTTTTAGATATTTTGTTAAGCGTTTCAATTGATTTACACTTGGCTGCTTTTTGAGGGCGCAGAAAAGTATGCTACGATTTTGTAGCGCTACTTTGGCTAACCAAATTTAATTACAATAAACGAGCTTAATCAATCAATAGCTGGCAACTAATAAGGCCTTATCAAACGCCATTGCATCCGGTCACATTTTCTGCTATTTATGCTGTTGTTGTTGTTGTTGTTGCTGCTGCTGCTGCTGCTTCTACATTTTCAATTAATCAACAGTGGCACAGTACTCACAGTACTTACCAATAAACCTAATCAGCAATCATTCTGTCTTTCAATTGTTCACTAATCGCACCCAAAATGAAACCAGCCGAGACCAGCAGTCTCCAATATATAATGCATATGCTTGTTGTCAGACTCATTATGAAGACCCCGAGGGCAAAGGCGACGGCGGGAGCGGGCGTGAGGGGACGTGTATATCTTATCAGGCAGCCAGCAGGCAAGAGTATTTTATTGAAACGAGGACTCAATGAGAAAACAGTGCGGCCAAAAGGCAATCATGGCCAAAGGCATGAATTGTTGTTCTTGTTGTTGTTGGTATTATGATAGCCGTTAAGAGGCGGGGAAAATGTATCTTAATGACAGAATAAAGCATCTTCAATCAATATATATGTATACAAATACAGTGGTTGCAAAGAGAATGACACTATTATTAATTCAACAAAGTCTGTTACATGCCAAGTTTCACTAAAATATCTTAAATACTGAGAGATGTGTTTGCATAGAAACACACAGACAGTCAGACAGACGGACGTACATATCTATATCGTCTCGGTTAGTGATGCTTATCCAAGAAAGATTCGAGGTTTTAGTCTTAGTGCCGATAATATATGCTGTCCTTATAGCCAGGAACTCAATAGTTAAATTTCGGAAGATTTATCAAACATTTTTCGATTTACCTTTCTTTCATTTTCACACTCAGCAGCTGTGCTAATTGGATTTTTGTAAAAAATCCTCTAACAACGATACATTTCTATTTTGGTGGTATTTTTTTGCTCAGCAGCTGTGTTTAGGTAAATACAAATGTGTGTATGTGTGTGTGTGTGTGTGTGTGTCCACGGTAAATCTTCTTTTTGGGGCACACCCTCAACAAAGTTTTTGATGGTGCTGTTACGGCATTTGTTTATCAAACAATACTCGAACTGCGGCCAAAGGACAAAGGCAGCAGTTCACGCTGGGCATACATATACACAACATGCGTCTGTGTGTGTGTGTGCGTATGTGTGTGTGTGTGTGTGTCTCATGCAAATTCAGGGCCCACTAATTGTGAGCTATAAAAATCAAAATATACATACATGTATGCATGTACAAACACACCTAAATTCCCCATAGAATTATCGATATTACTCATACGACGCGTGAGCCAAATTTAATTCATTGTCTATTTTTTGGGGCGCTTATTATTTATTTTTATACCCTTTGCATTGCGTATAATAAATTGGTCGTCAAATTTGTCACGCATCAAACGTAGACGTTTTCGATCCCACAAAGTATATATATAAATATATATATTTGTGATCAGCCACACTTGTCGACACGATATAGGCATTACCGTCCGGTTGTTTGGCTGTTTCCGTCCAACTTGTCCCTAAACTTGGACTGTATCCTTGTGTATTTTTGCTGCAGGCAGTATATATATGTCGCAGCAGGCCGGATCGGGTCAGAGTATAATGCAACTGTTGAGTCAATTAATATATGATAGATTACTCATACGTCCCATCAGTCAAATTCAAATTCCATTCCTATTTTGCATATTGCGCTACCAGATGCCGTTCAATAAGAAAAGAACAGTTTTTTTTTTTGGCACGTCGAAGATTAAAAGTTCCATCATTGCCTTACACCCTTATATCGATTGTATAATATACAAAAATAGGAAAATGTCGGTATTTGTATGTTTATTGAAGCAAAATATTTGTCATAATATTTATTACATTTATTATTATTGATAGCTAACTAAGATTTAAAAGGCACTCAGTTATATCATATCAGATTAGATCAGATTATTCAGTGAACAATTTTGACTATTTCTAATGACAAATACCTGGAAACTTCGTTCGTGAAGAAAGTATCTTGAACCAAGTTGGTTTTTCTTCGGACATCACATTTTGAAGACGATTTCATATTATTTTTTTTTCTCTGATTCGAATTACTCAATTCGAATGCAAGTTTTTTCTTTGTGTATGCACACTTAGTCTCCCTTTATTTTGATAAGCGAATAAGCTGCCATAAATGAACTATTACAGCCGCTTATCTGAAAGCTAAAACAGCCATAATGCTAATCAGTATATTCTAAATATATATATACACACACACAATGTGTGTAGGCATTGTGCATTGTGGGGGTAGCCAGTTTGTAGGTGTGTTTAATTGTTGTGCCAGCTATTTATTTAAATACCGCGCATTTTGATTGCCATGGAATTATTCGGTGGTGTAACTGGCACAAGCTCGAACACTGACAAGAAAAAGTTAAAAATTTACGAAATATAAGCTCAAGTTAAAAAAAAACGATTAACTTGACTTAATGCTATTCATTGTGGAATAATCGAATCTAATCTAATAGTATATTCCTTAATATTATTGCCATTCTGTTCATAAGCTGTAATTAAATAAAAAGTTTTTGATTTTAGACGACTTTTCTTTCTCGCTGTGTAGAAAGAATAGAAACAATAGCAACAATAACACCGGCAGTGCTCGTAAAGCGTATAATTCAACCAACGACAACATGTTTGGTTGGTGTATTTAAATATACATGAGCACTCCTCTGTCTCTCTCTCACACTGTGTGTGCGTGTGTGTGTGTGTGTGTGTGTGTGAGTGCGGTTGTGGGTGGATTTGAGTGTTTAGCAAGTTTGCAAGTCAGAGTGTGTGTGAGTAATTGCTGTATTGCATAAATTTAACACATGTTGCGTCACATAAAAAGGGTAATTTGTCTTTCGTTGAACTCCAACGACAACAGACAAATGTTGGACTTTGTAATTGGGTTGAGCGAAGTGATTAAATAGTTCACTGGCTAAATAGTTCAATGGCTCAAAAGTTCTTTCAGAGTTCATTTGAGTCTCTTTATATTGTTTACTATTTATTCATGATGGTCGTTATTGATTAGCTTGGTCATTCACTTTAAGGATTAGTTTAATCGAACTCAGTCTGAATGACTCGGTACAAATCCATCAAGAGGGCACCAACAGGAGCACCACTTACACCACTTACTACACCACTTCGACCCATCTGAGGTAGCAAATATCGATCAAATATACCGAGAAGCATTCGTAATTACAAAATAAAAAAAAAATGTCTCACGCACAGCAAATTCAAAGTTGTCCCAGTGGTACCGTTGGGCGTGTTTGAAGCCAAGTTCTCAGTGTCTTCGATATACACTCGAAATGATTCCCGTGAGATTTGTAAAGAGTGCCGTTTGTCACTCGAATACCCCCGCTATATATCATAATACCAGCCAGTCTTTAATTAACTTTTAGTATGTTGATTTGTGCTCGTTATATTTTTCAGTAAAGTTAACAACATGTTTGAAATGCGTCCTTAAATTACTTCCATTGGCTTGTAATTACCAATCATTATCGAATTATGTTCGATTATGTTTGTCAACTATTGAAAATGGACACTTGTTAATTATGGTCCTTTTGTGCCATACTCTGATTTAATAGAGCACACTGCAAATTACATGGAATGCGGGATCTGCATTAAATTGTTAACTCTTACCTTAAGCAAGATGTATGCTTTAAAAAAATGCCTCACGTAGTCAAGGAGTCAAAAAGTAACTTTCTTTTCATTCTTTCTGAAGTTGCATTAAGACTGCTTGCATAAGAGCCGAAAGTTTGCATAAAAAGATACATATAAATTGCCTAGAGCTATATGGACTTGGCTCTTAGTTTTCTTTAAGACTCTATATATTGACACCGATGTAACTCCTACAATACGAGAGAATATATATATGTACATTATGGGATCGGAGATGCTTCCATTTGCCTGTTTGCTTAACTGGATGACACCTTAATTGGCTCAGAGTATGAAAAAGGTAAAAAATGAATTGTGGCTCGTTGATGTTGTTGTTGTTTCTGTTGTGGCTTATGCAGCTGCTTCAGCTGGTTATTTAAATGGAGTGCCGCACACTGCGGCAGCTACAAATGAAGTGCCACACGGCTGCCTGACAGACGCACGAATCGTTTTGTTTCCGGCTGCAACTGTTCAAAGAGGAAGCAGCAGACGAATACGAAAAATGGACGGTTGCCAGACGACTGAGTCAACGTCTCGTCCCCTTTCGTCCCGTTTTGTCTCGTCCTGTCTCGTCCTGTCTCCTGCTCCTACTTTATGCGCGGTGCGCACTTGACTCTTGTCCTCGAGGCATTTGTCGCCACTTCGTTATATGAAATTAAATTTTGCACTAAAAAAAATAATTTTGTATACCCTCAATCCATTGAAAATGCGCATAAAGTGTATAATCGTTTTGGGCAAATGTATGTAACAGGCAGAAGTATCTCTGACCCCGACTGCCGTCGTTTCGATCGATATGCCGGCACATATCGATACACTTCGATGTTTCGATAGCAATAAAAGCCTGAATTTTAAAGGCAGATGCTTCTAATTGATAAATAATATACGTTGACACATTATTAATCAATTGGACAAATTTCATTAAGATTGAATCATTATTACTATCAGCAGGCGCAAACATTTTCTGCTTTAAGGCAAATTTGGTTATAAAACAGGGTATATCGTAGTCGAGCTCACTCGACTACAGCACTCTTACTTGTTTTAAAGTGCATCCGTTCGCAATCTGAGTGTTAACGAATCTTTGAATTGAACTATTCGCATTTTTGTTGCTTGTATTTCAACGAGCTTCAGCGAAACTGTTTTTTTAGTATTAAAGCAGTCGCAATTTTCGTATCAAGAAATAATGTTGCACAACAGCTGTAATTGATATCCATCCCACCATACTCTGGAACCTGGCGTGATATTCAATCCACGTGCAATCTGCGTGCAATTACGCTAAGAATGGGCGTGGAGTTGTTGGGGATTGGGGGTTGGGGAAACGTGGCCGCCGTCTAGACCAACGAAAATTGCTGGTTCAGCAGGCATGAGACACGCAATTGAGTGTTGCAAGTTGCGAGTTGCGAGCTGCGAGTTGCGAGTTGCAAGCTGCATGTGACAGCAGTCAACTGGCCAACTGTTGATGACTGCATCTATAACACTGTCCGCTCAAATGGCAATTTCCGTTTCCGTTAAAGATTAAATTGCCGCATAGGGAAAACCAAACCTGAGCACAAAATACTCCGTTGGCTGTTCCAATTGTATTCGATGAATTTTGAAATTTATCTAATTTAAATACATTTGTTTTTTCGTATATTGAGCACTATTTCTACAAGCAAGAAAAGCTTTATGATTTTGAGAACGATTTTCAAGGCGATTTTCAAGGTTCTTCTGAGTATAGTTAAAAAGCATTGTTGTGGATTAAAAATGTGTGTTGACATCATTCAACATGACATTTATTGATTTGATCAGTTTTATCAGTTCGTCAAAGGTCTCCTTCAAAGTCATGATTAAATGCAAATAACTGAAATTAAAATATTTTTCTTTAAAAATTCAACTATAAGCTTATGACAAATGATCATCTCTGCAATATGAATATCAAATGTTAAAAGAAAGGCTTGTCCTCAAAAATCCCAAAATTAAGGTGTTTATTTTTATTTTTAGTATTAAAAATACGAAATGATATTTACCTGCTCGGCTTTTATATTACAGTGCAGTTTTGTCAGCTTTACAGGCTGGTTGCGGCTTCAAATCGCTGTGCGATCAAATGTTCTTTCAACATGCAAATTATTGCAATTTGTGTAATTATATGAATTTTTTATATGTGATATATTAAGGCACTAATTTTTATTTTAGAGTTGCTTGTGTGTGTACGTACACATTTGAGAAACACCTTGAAAATTAGATACATTTTATTCCAGGCTTTCAGAAATATAATTTCAGAATAATAGGCTAAGTGTATTGACTCGTGTCGAGATACTCTGACCACATATGAAATCAGTATTTTTTGTTTGTTCTTTTTTCTTTTTTTTTCTTCTTTTTGTTTGCCTTTTCGATTGCTTGGCTCTTTCATTCGGTTGAGTCCACTTTTAGTCATTCGGCGTGGTCATTCATTCCGGCCTGAGATTCGTTCCGTCATCTAAATCCAATTTCACGTTCCCTTTCTTGTGTGGTGTTTGTTGCGGCTGTTGCTCCCATTGGTTGTCCAGCGCAACGTTCAAGTGGCATTCAGTTTCGAAAGCTTGTTTCAATTCGAGTTGCGATTTCAGTCCTTTTTTCCCGCAACAATTATAGCGCCATGGAATGGACATGAACCCTCTTGATTTTTTGGTATAAATTATTATGGCATTGCGTTGGGTTCTATTTTCATTTTGGGGCGGAGCGGGGCGGGGCGGGGCGAGGCGGATGGGAAGGGTCGGTAGCCTATGCAAACAATCGAAGCCAAATGGTATTACGAAATGTAAATTCTCCCAAATAGAAAATACATATTTACTCAACAACAAATATGTATTGTTCCTTGATAGAAGATGGCTTCGGTTCACAGTTTGGATCGAATCTTGGCTTATATTTGCCTCTTTTGTTTTCGGATTACAATCTGCCTTTCAATCTTGACTACGTTTGCTATTACACAATATAATTATTAATTGCACGGCATCTTAACAAGGACTGATGTTCAATTATTGTAAAGCAATTTCCAATTCCTTTCAATGCAACTGCACCTGCATCAAGGAATCAAATTTTAATTCGAATTTGCTGCATCTGCATCAAGCCATCCAATTGCTAGGATTTACTGCAATTACTCAATAACAACGCACAAAGTACAACGTACAATTTGAATATGAGTTGTTTGTAGTCTACTTATTTGTATACCCTGAAACCATTGAAAATTGTTAAAGGGGTATAATGGTTTTGTGCGAATGTATGAAAGAGGCAGAAGGAGGCATCTCCGACCTCATCAAGTATATGATGATTATTGATCAGGATCATCAGCCATACTTGCAGGGCACCCTTTCAATTTTGCTCTGAGTTGTGGTTATTTGATAATAACTCGCAAATTGTATAACATGTGCATAATTTGCAAAACGATGCTTTTGCCTCAACATATTAAATGGGACCAGCACTGGTTGAGAGTTGGATGTTGGTTGGATGGAGATGGAGTGGAGGAGGAATGGGTTGGGTTTGGTCATTGAACTTGTGAGTTGTGCTGCTTACTCTAACTGTAAGCGTAATACGCTGAGTGCGCTAAGCGCATAAGCCTCGAGCAACTGCCCCTATTCCCCGAAATGCCCCGTTGGGCTACCGTTCCCATTTTTTTTTTTTTTTATTTATTTTTTTATAAGCTTAACGCAGGTCGAGGAGCAAAAAGCAGAACACCCACACTTGACATCGTTTGCGGACTGTATGTTATGCTTCTCTATATGCCACCCACACATACACACATACACACACCCACATCAACACATAGCTGCAATAACTTGTGGCAACGTCCCGGAAATTACCTCACCACAAAATTGCTGTAAATTGATGCAAAATTACAAAATATTTTGATGGACTTTATTATACTCTGATACTGAAATTAAAGAGTATATTGCTTTTGTGCAGTGTTCATCACATGCTGAATAATAGTGAACTGCCAGATGTGCTAGGAAATCGATAAAACCACATCCTTTGAGGTTAGATTAACCAAATTTGAAGGGTAGAAGGGTTTGCTGCTGACATCCATCAAAATTGGTTCATAAATTCAAATTATGCCTAATACTAAATACATAATTACTTAATACCAAATCTCAAACTTAATGTTTCCCATTTTGGGTCGTGAATCCGTTTGACCTCTGTTTTGGCTCGAACCTTGGCTCCAAATTTGCCTCTTTTCTTTCTTTTTCTTTTTTTTGACGAGTGGTTTGACTTAAGTCCGGTCAAAATCTGTCTTGCAACCTTGACTACGTTTTCTGTTACACAATGTTTATTATTAATTGGTCGTCATCTTTAAAAGGATTTGAAAACCATTTTGAGTTCACTTTGGACAGCTTCTCATATTTCGTTGGTGCATATTTCATCGCCCTTAATTGCATTAGAATTTCTTTAGTGTGGAAATGCTGACATCTGTCACAGATCAACAAAAGTCAAAGTCCGACACAAAGAAAACTTGTGAATGTACTCAATCTGTCACATTTTTTGAGCAACTCTCACTAAATTTAAACGGCCTTTTTGAATTGTCGCGGAACAAAGCACCCACTGCCGTGCCATCTGCACCCCACAATAAGTTTATTTGCCACTTGCTGGTATCAGAGAACTCCGCGGTGACTTTCCACTTTGCCACTGTTTCTGTGGAATATTCCCTTGCCGGCAGAGACTTCATTTAATGGCGGCCCCAAAATGTGGCAACTTTATAGAGGTTTAATGTTGACTGAATGACAAACTGCCAGTTTTCGTTGTTGAGTTTTCACGCCAAAACGAGAATCCTTTACACGCTATATATTCGAGCATTATGTAGTTTGGCATACACAGTATATATATATATATATATATGTATATATATATATATCAATTATGCTAAATTACAAAAGTTTTTTAGTTGTTTAGCTGCGATTCCGATGATTTATAATTTCAGTTTACAGTTAACAGCATTTTCAGTGGCCAATTTCCTTATAATCTATTCGTCTGGGCAGAGATGAGAAATGTAGATGAGATGGATATGGAGATGGAGATGGAGATGGAGGGGGGACTGGCATAACAGTCGTGAGTCCATTTGAGCTGGCGGCTCGCATTGTTTGTGTTATTCTTGTTTAGCTGTTGTTGCTGGCCTTACGACCAAAAACCGCCATCTAAATAACTTCCTAATTTTCATGGTTAGGGATGAGTGGATGTTTCCCAGTGGGTGGTTGACTGGTTGAATGTTGAATGCTGAATGCCTGGCTTCTTTTGACTGTGTCAACCTGGCGGTGAATTGCCAGCGGCGTGGCAACTTTTCAAATTTAGCCACTTAGACACCAGCTTGCTCGGCATAACTTCTTTTGTTTCCACTTGGTTATGCTTTTGTCCATACCCTGTCATACCATACAAGTTGTTGTATATAGCTTCTTAGTCAGCGAAGATCGAAAGTTTATTTAAGAACACATCTTATTAGGATGTTTAATTTGCTTTAGCTTACTTAATCACCGCAAAACTAAACAAAAAAGTTATTTGAAAGAAGTCAGTCTAAGAATGATTAACTAATTTATGATAAAGACAATAATGAAGAGCAAGGAAGTTTATTCCTCACCAAGGAAACGTATATCTAGAACAGGCAGGCATATGCAAATTAAAGTATTAATTACAAGATATCAACAAGTCGATCACGCGAAATGTTTTGTCTTGTTTAAAGTTTTATTTGAATTAGTTGAATATTTTAATTGTTCGCGACACACACATATAAAGAGAGAGAAAGAGAGATAGAGAGTGAGAGAGAGAGAGAGAGGGAGAGAGAGTGAGAGTGAGAGAGTGAGAGAGAGGGAGAAAGCGGGAGGGACACAAAAAAAATTTGAAAATTTCTTTTCCATTTTCATTCATTTTCATTTTCAGTTTTGATTTTGTTTCACTTTGTTTGATCTGTGGTTGTTGCTTGCCTGTTTGTTTCTAACTATTTGATGTTCTCTATTGCATGCTAATTGGGAGTTTTTTATAGCAGCCACGGCTAACACCAATGGATACCAAGCTGGATGCCCGCAGTCAGGGTCTGGGCCCGTCCCAGTCCCAGTCTCAGATGCAGGCTCAGTTTCCGGCTTCGTTTCCGGATACGTTTAAGCATTTCTTTGAAATTATGAATGAAGAAGAGGAACAAATTGAACTCTTTGCTAATCTGCTGGAGAATAAGGTACTAGTTCAAATTAACAAAGTAGTCTTTCAGCTAAGATGTTTGTCGTCCCTCGCATCCGCACTCACCCTTCTGCGACGTCAACTTCGCTTTCCAATTCATTGCCAATTAATCGCTGTATCATTTTCTCTGGTTACCATATTTCCAGGTAATACCTAGAGACATCCATCCAATGAATAACCAACGTCAGCGCTGCGGTAGCAGCTCACGCAGTCACAGTAGAAATAACAGTCCACGTGGCGGACTTTCCCATTCCCATTCCCAATCCCAGCATCCCTCTGCTCAGCACTCTCCTGCTCAGCATTCTCCTGCTCAGCATTCCTCTGCTCAGCATTCCCCTGCTCCGCATTCACAGCGTCAGCAGCATCTCCAGGCTCATCGCAACCAGCAACATGAGCAGTATTTAGGAACTTCGCACGGTCGTAGTGGTAGCACTGCTGACATGTCCCGGGCCTTGGACATGGCCAGAGCCGACGCTGATGCCGAGGATGATGACGAGTCTGTCACCGACTATCGTGTCAGGCGTGGTATTTCCTTTCGATCGGGTCGCGGACGTCGCTATAGCACCGGTACTGCGATCATCCACAGACCGGGACTTGCCTCCACGGACAGTGGTAGTAGCAATGGCAGTATGATGCAATTTGAAATGGGATCGGTGCCAGTGGCACGTACAGCAGTCCGTCAGCCAGGTCGGACGGACTATTCACGCCGTTCGCTACCATCCGATGGTCAGTATGTGCGGCCAGATGTCGAAGAGAACGCATTGGATCATAGTATACAGCAGTATATGCAACAGGACACCGATCTGGATGCATACCATCAGCAACAGCGTCATCTTCAACAGATGCGTCAGGGTCCAGTTGGCGAGGATAGTTCCGTTGGCTCGGGTCCCAGCCAATTTTTCAGCAATCGCATGTTGACCGACGGTGCCAGGGAGCGCCAACAACAGCTGCAGCAGCGCCATTCTGTCATCCTAGAGCGGGCCTTTGATTATGGTAAGTATAGATGGTAGTACTATATAACATATATGGTATTGTGTTTAATCCGATCACATAGTATTCATTCCATAGGTCATAGAAAATATTCTCCATCTTTGGAAATTTAGTTGATTGAAATTTGGTATAGAATTTCTCGTATACCATGCGCAGATCAATTTTGTTTTATTTTATCGATAACTTTCACCGTTAAGCGAATATCAATACAAATCGATATCCGATAGCAATAGAAACCTTAACAAAGCGTTGGTTTGAATATCTGAGACATCTACGATTTTTGATAGTTAAACACTTGGGTTGAGGGTGTCTCCTTTCAACACACACACACACACCACACAAACACACACACTCTCATACACACATACATACATGTGACAGGTGGTGTAGGAAATCAACTTGTGGCAATTCGCTTACCTTGTGGCAAGGTCGTTAGCACAAACTGAAATGTCGCCCACCTTGGTGCCTATCAAAAGCATAATGCGCATTAAGTTTTTACGCACACAAATTGTGTCGCATGTAATGTAACCATACACACACACACACACACATACACACACACATACACACACACACACACGCACACACACACATATGTATACACGCAGAACATAAGCGAAATTGGACCCAAAACGAAAGTTAAACATCAACTTAAAAAGTGGCAAAAAGAGCAACGAAGTAAAAATTGCTAAGCAAACCCAAAAAGTTTACAACAGCCTAAACATGAACATGAATCGAACCATTTCACAATTTTACCTTTTTCGGGTGAACCGGTCAAATGAGCTGCACAATCCCTCCCCCCCCTGCCCATTCCTCCCATAACATTCAGCTGACGTATTTGGGATAACAGCCAACTTGAACATCAATTAATCGGACAAAGAGCAGGCTGTCCCATTAGAATATATTAATAATAATTTAAGCAGTTTCATTATTATGGGGAAACAAACTGAATAAGCCTATATCGATTTTGGCTAAGTCTTAAATGCGATTTTAATGTATTGCCTGCATTTTAATGATTTCAGTTGCATATGCCAAAAGATGGGCGTTTTTTAGCAATAAGTTGAATGCGAATTTAATCAGTTCGTTAGAAACTCTAAGATTTAAACTGTAGCAGATAGAGAGAGAGAGAAGAGAGATAGATTGAATAACTGAGATATGATATACCCATTATCAAGTTATATATATGCTCCATGAGAAGCATATATCCTTACAAATTTGTTTCTTATTGCAATCCAAAATCGATTTACTCGATGCTATACGAGAAGTTATATTCCAAATTTAAAGTCTGTAGAGTAAAACTTAATGAATCATTGCAATAGCTGGGGCTAAATACATTGACTAATGCTTGTTGATATGTTCTTATAACAAATTGAATTTAGTTGATTGTCTTCAACTTTAATCAATTTAAAGAATTTACAAATGTGTACAATGTTTGGCCCCCCGCAGGCAAGTGGGGACGCTTTCATTTGATGCTCTGTTGTTGGCCCTTAATCACATTAAGGAAAATTCGACGATTTCAAATGTATTTAATGCTCATTTAGTTAATTTATCCAGGACATGTCGATTTGTGGGCGACATGAATAAATCGAGTGGGTGCAAGTGAATGCCCATTCAAGGCTACCGATTGTTATTCAATTTGTTATCCAAATTCCACGCCATTCTCCCCCTTCATCATTGTTTTCTTGGTATTTTTAAACAAAATGCTTACATGGCTTACATACGTTGGTATTGCATAATATTCAATCACAAATATGCGGTATACAAATACCAGTCCTTTGACTGCAGCCCCTTTGATATATTGGAAATGCGTCTATGAATTTCTAATTTTAGACGTCGTAGATTGTTTCACGTATAATTAGCTAACACATTATCCATGTAAAATTGGATTATTTTTAGTGCCAAATGATAAGGCTGTTTAACACTTATAGAATATTTAATCTCCGATAATCGGCAGATAACCTTTCTGGCCTTGCCCTGGTCTTCTTTCATTTGACGACTCACAAGACCGTAAGTTTATTAAATTGTCCCCGTCTCTCTGGAATAGGACGGAAATAAAGTGTTTGCCTCTCTTAAATAAATGACATTGAATGCCACTTGGGCAACATATTTTTTACCAGTCACACATGCAGCCAGCCTGTGTGTATGTGTGAATGAATCCCAGCTGTGTTTTTTGGGTGACAATATATACAAACAACGGGCAGACATTCCAAGGAGATTGAGAGTTGGCCAGCTGAGCCCCGAGGCCACAAATACGTAAACAAGAGACAAGAGCCACAAATTTGTGGCAGACATTCGACTTGTTTCTGTTATTTTGTGTGTGCCCCATTTGTGTCTGTGTGT
Organism: Drosophila anomalipes; assembly: GCA_035041615.1. Taxonomy (NCBI): domain Eukaryota; kingdom Metazoa; phylum Arthropoda; class Insecta; order Diptera; family Drosophilidae; genus Drosophila; species Drosophila anomalipes. The sequence goes on along the minus strand of JAWNKZ010000254.1, from coordinate 635,400 downwards.
CACACCCACGTGTGTGTAATAAAGATATATCCTGAAGGTAGTCAACAAAATTTCGCATTTCAAAATGGTGATTTACAATGAAGAGTGATCTAGTTTCGAGTACACGACTAGGATGATACCCTGCACACTGTTCATAATATAAGCCGCCATAGCTCTAACGATTCATCACATGGCGATATCTAAAGCCAAACTGGCTTTGTTTTGCAAATTAAATGTAGGATAGGAATGCCAATTAACTGCTTTGGCAATGTCAATTGCAGATACCAGCTTGGACGAGATCGATGGGATGAACAACGCCTCACCGATACCAGTGCCCTCGCCAGCCCCCCATCAGTTGGCCTACAATGTGATGAGACCGATTCTGAGGCAGCCTCAACTGTTGCATATGCAACAGCAACAGCAGCAGCAGCAACAGCAGCAGCAGCAACAGCAACAGCAGCAGCAGCTGCTTCATATGGAACTCTCACAGCAGCTGGCACTGAAGCAGCAACAGTTGTACCAGCATCACCACGAGTTGCAGCAACTACATATGTTGCACCAGCATCATAATCAGTTGCAAAACCCAGCCCCACCCCTAGCCCCAGCATATCCTGGAATTGGGCACCGTAGGCTGCCCACTCCACCGATTCACGGTGTCTCCTCCGTGTTTCCATTGCTGCGCGTCCAGCAGCAGAGCGGCATGAATAACAATTTGGATGGTTTCGGCTACTGCAGTACACGCCAGCAACAACAGACGCAGCAGCAGCAGCCTCAGTCGCAGCTGCCGCAACAGCAACAGCCGCAGCAACATCAGCAACAGCCGCAGCTGCAACAGCCGCAACAGAAACCATGGCAGCCGCAGCAACCCCAACAATATTTGATGGGTGGCAGCACCTGCAATTTATCGCGCTTGGAGAGGGAGCGGGTGCGAGATCGTGATCGGGATCGGGAAGAGGAGCGCGGACGCTCACGACAGAGGAATTGGCAGACGCAGCCAAGCACATCGGTTGGTGCCAGGCTAAGCACATATAACGATTTTGTCAATGCAGCCGCAAGCGGTGGTCTCGTCAACGGCTCCAGTCGTGTAAGCAGCCAAAAACCCGTCTTTGTCTATCCCTCTCCATATATAAATCTATAAATATGTATATATATATATACTTATATATATATATATATGCACAGTCTGTGCACTTGCAGCAAAACTTGCACCAGGAATCACCGATATTGGGCAGACGTCGCTCGTCATCGATAGCTGCCAATCTGTTGCACAACGATCAGATCTATAATCGCAACAGTGATTGTTCGTCGCCCGATGCCGAGGATGTGTCGCATGAGTCGTACAACCCCAGCAGGCAAGTATTCAATGCTCATTGATCACAGCCCAGAGCTGAACCATACCTATATCTATACCTATACCTATACCTATACCTATACCTATGCCCATACCTATACCTATACCTATACCTATACCTATACCTATTCCTATATCTATACCTATACCTATACCTATACCTATACCTATACCTATACCTATACCTATACCTATACCTATACCTATACCTATACCTATACCTATTCCTATACCTATACCTATACCTATACCTATTCCTATACCTATACCTATACCTTACCTATACCTATACCTATACCTATACCTATACCTATACCTATACCTATACCTATACCTATACCTATACCTATACCTATACCTATACCTATACCTATACCTATACCTATACCTATACCTATACCTATACCTATACCTATACCTATACCTATACCTATACCTATACCTATACCTATACCTATACCTATACGTATACCCATACCTATGCCTATACCTATACCTATACGTATACCTATACCTATTCCTAAACCTATTCCTATACCTATTCCTATATCTATGCCTATACGTATACCTGTAGTACCAATGGGTTATACGGTTCCAGAAATAGTCTGATTATCAATCGACTGCCAATGTTCATAAGTTTGGTTTTACATTAGTTATTTACTTATTTTTTGTTGAGAATTATGCACCTGATTATTGTACCAAATTTAAGTATTATTATAGCGTTTTCAAATCAACATTAACTTGCCACATACATATATATTTTATATAATATTTGCAATATTAGGTGATTGAATGGCCAAAGTTGCCGTTGTGATTTTCAACTATTTATAACTGGTGCTAAAAACTATGCAAAAGCCCAAATTTGCTTCCTACTCTTATTCTTATTGTTAGTTGGGCCAAAAAAAAATTATATTTAAAAAAAGGAAGAGACGTGAAAGAAGGAAGAAGGATGGAAGGAAACGGATATACAAAAAATAAAAATATGAAAAAATGGAGTAGGAAGTGAGAGTATTTCTAAAGGAAGGAAGGAAGGAGGGTAAGAAGGAAGTGAGAAAACAAAAAATAAATACAAAAAAAAATAAAGGACGAAGTAAATGAAATAAAAGAAGAAAAATAAATAAAAGAAAACATATTGAAGATATATAAAAAAAAGTGAAAGTAGAAGGAAAGGAAGGCAGATGGAAGGGAGGCAGGCAAGAAGGGAGCGAGTAAAAATATAAATTATATATATATATATATATATATATAAGCAAGACTGAGGGACACGAAGTGAGAGAGAGACAGAGAGTAAAATATGGATGATGAAGACAATAAAAAATGGCAAAAACCCAGCCGCAATTTGCAAAAACCATGGATAAGCTGCTCAGCCATGGTTAATCTTCGTCTTGGTGGTTTCGTGATTACGCATTATAATAAATGGTCATGGAGCAGAGCCAGTTGCATATTATATTTGCTTTCAGACAGATTTCAGTCCAAAGTGCATCTTATTAGACAAGCAGCCGCTGGCCACCAAGGGTCGAGCAGAGTTAGTGGATTTTATGTACGTGTTTGCGCTTGAATCATTGCAGGGAGCACAAGTCGTTGGCCAAATCGCCGGTCGGCCGTGGAAAAGAAAGTGGCGTTTTAACATTTCAGCAGGCGATGTCCGGTGCGGTATCGCCACAGTATGCGGCAACAGCAGCCGCAGTCGGTGGCACCAATGAGCTGCGCGACTCCTGCACGGCACTCTCAACGGTTATCGAGGGAACAACGAGTGGCGCTGACACCAATACGCCCAGCAATGAGAAACCACCACCGTCCCAGGCAGCAGAGCCGGCACACAGTAGCCAGAAGCGTGATCGCGGCGTTGGCGAATCATCAGCCGGTATCCTTAAGGTTCAGATACACAGCAGTACGCTCAACATTGGCGGCACCCAATCCGGTCGTCGCTTGTCGGTTCGGCAGCGTCTCAGAACATCGAGTATGCCCGCCGAGGGTCGTAAGGTAGGTGGATCAATGTGGCCTATGGTTGGGCTATATTCTAATTACCAAACTAATTGTACTCTTTTTCTTAAATACTTGTAACTTATACTTGTCCAATTAACAAGATAATTCAACTTCCCTGTCATAATTTCATTAGCAAAAGGTTTAATCAAAACAATTGTAATTCGAATTGTACTATTTGATGTGATAATGTTGGTAATTGGTTAAATTATATTCATAGTGGCATCACAGCTGTGCCGCATGCCGCAAAGTACAGATGATTGGCTATAAGCAGGGCTAAACACAAGTAATACAGAACATTGGATAATAATCTGGAGGGATTCCTGTCTACTGTTTATTCTATCCATAGTTTGTCGCCTTCTGTTTCATTTCACAAGAAGCCCCTGGGGACAAGTGAGAACAACGCAATACAATAGTATTAAGTAATCCAGCTGTCAATGTTGTAAATCCTAACGAACACACACACACACACACACACACACATACACTGACTATTTGCACTTGGATTCGCTTCAGCTTATTGCCAAAAACTTTCAGTCAAGTTGTCGCAAAAACACCCAGACTCCATCTCAATTCCAGCCTCAATTGAGTATGCACAAAGTAAGAGGATTCCTAGGGGAAGTCTCTCTCTGTGTATGTGTGTGTGTGTGTGTTGTGCAATGCAGTACACCTCCAGGGAGTATTAGTAGGAGTAAGAGCAGGCACAGCAGACGCAAGGCAGGCGCGAGGCAGCTGCATGTTGCATCAGACAAGATTTTGCGGCTTGTTTGTGCCTTGTTCCGTTGGTGTTGCCATTACAATGCCTTTGGCTTGCTGTGTCTGCACTGAAAAAAACAACATAGAAACGACTGCTTTTGCAAAAATCCCAATTAGCAACTACAATCGGATAGCAAGAAAGTGTTTTTAAAACTGAGATATATATATTAAATGGTAACTAAATAGTACAAATATTAATTTTAAATACTTTTGTTTTCTATCTATCTCTCTCTCTCTCTCTCTCGCTCTCTGTGTATGCCACACACACACACACACACTTGACGGTCTTCTGGCAGCAACTTGTTCAATTTATATGAGCCTCCCTGGATGTCAATGACCCGTTGCTCGCTGGATACGTGTTTTTGCCATTGATTTCATTTTGGACCACAGAAAGCCAAGCGATTTTTTCGCCCAAAACAGACGATAAAAAGCGAGGCGTGCAGAGAAAGAGAGTGCGAAAGAGAGAGAGAGAGTGAGAAATGGACAGAGAGAGAGAGAGAGAGAGAGAGAGAGACAGGTCAAAGTGACAGTTTCCGAGCGCTGCTCCGAGAGACGTCCTCCTTAGCTTCTACCATGCTGCTGCTGCTGCTGCTGTGTTTGCATTTTGGTTTGCCTACTTTTTTATTAATTACGTTATCTGCAGTGACTAGATAAGTGCCACATAGATACTATATACTGCCTGTGTGTGGCAGGTGTTAAGCAACCAAATAACGATGGCAACTTTCAGTTATGTTTTGCCTTGGCATAGTTGCCATAGTCCTTACCATATTTCCAAGTTAATGTTTAACAGGCACACACACGCACAGAGCGACGTACAGTGCTCTAAATAAGAATTTTTTGGCCAAGATACACCAGTAAATATATTTATATATATATATATACATTTTTTTTGAGGACAGACTGATGATGATGCCTGTAGTACTTTAGTTGTGGCTGAACGCTTAATACAATTGCTGCCACCTGGCAACACACTTCACTTCCTCAGTTTGCGGCCCGCTTAGAAAGCTGAGACTTCCACAGAGTTGACAGTTGCCAGTTGCCAGTTGCTAGTTGCCAGTTGCCAGTTGCCAGTTGCTTAGTCATGCTGAATGGTTGGCATGGAAGTTTGCCATTAATAACCGGCCATTAGTAAACTACCACTCCACACCAGCATTTCAATATTTCTCTCAAACTTTGGCGTCTATTCGTATTACAGTAATTCGCCCCATTCATTTTTTGGCACTAAATTTCACATGGCTGAGTGAACTGTTATCAACCACACATAAGTGGATGAGAGGTCTTAGTTCTGATTAAGGAGTTCTGTGTTGCAAATAGATTGTGAATAGATTGAACAATGACTCTGTCATTTCAATGAGCATCCTTCTCCAAATGAATTGAATAAATAAATAATCAATTCTGAAGCATAATCGAGTTTCATTGTCTCCGCTTTGAGTGTTTCTGTGGTGTGTTTGCATAGGAATATAATATTATATATATACATATATTTTTTTTTTAACTGCTACACACATTTCAAATATAAACTATAATCATTTTTACTTAAAGTCTCAAAGTTATATAATTTGAAACTTTTCTTTTGATTTTGTTATTTCAGTAAAAGCTTATGGAATCAATGACATACAAAAAGTTGTAAACAAACTTCTAAGCTGAGCTTAAAAATAGCTATTGTATGTGTACATGTGTACAGGGTATGTTAGTTTGTACGACTGTGCACACATACATAAATAATAAATGAGCAGCAAAAGGGATTGGGCTTTTAACTGAATTAACAGCTTAAATATTTAGCGTATATGTGTGGAAATGCTGACTAGAAACTCGATTAAAATGAACATGTTTTCAAACACCTGCTAATGTGTTGCACCTGTTGCCTATTTTGCAGCCCCCTCGCCTTGCGGACACCCGCTCAACGATGCGCTGTGATGATGATGGCGTCATTGAGTTCTACAGAGTTCGCAGCTTCAGCATAACAACCCATGGCGTTTGCAACTTGGGCGATTCAATGCGGTAAGTGTAACGCTCACCCACTCACACACACTCACAAACACACGCACACGCACAAGCGCACACACACAAAGAGAGGGATGACAAATGCGAATCGTGATTCAAGAATATATATTCATGATTCTTGTCTCCGTGACAGGCACGTAACACAATTGTAGCACACAATTTCTCACGTTTTTCAAATTTCATGCATTGTTTATTTACGTGTGTTTTTATTGTATTTTCTTATTTTTTGTCACCCTGAACCCATTTAGCCAAAATGGTTAAAACGGGTATTATGGTTGTGGACAAATGTATGTAACAGTCTGCAGGAAGCATTATGTATACTTATCCTTAATCAGAATCAACGCCGATTTGATATAGCCATGCCAGTCTGTCCGTCTATCCGTCTGTCCGTCTGTCCGTCTGTAAACACACGCGTCTCTCAGTGACTATAAGATACTAGAAACTTCAAGTTTGGAATATCAGTTTTCGTATATCACGCGCATATCGGGTTGGCTTCATTTTTATCGATAATTGTGTGCGTTTCCCGAATATCGACACATTTCCGTTACTCACATGTAACACTGGGACTTATATATCTTTAAGATCCACATATTGATCTCATTAGTACTATCAGCAGTCACAAGCATTTTCTGTAGGAATAATTAATCGATGATTGCCTAAACGTATGTATTTATTTAGAAATTAGGGCACTTTTGAAGGCAAATTAAAATTTGAATATATTTAACAGCTGGATGGTTTAGGGTATATCGTAGTCGAGCTGAATCGACTACAGCCTTCTAACCTATTAATTTTTTTTTAAATTACAGCAGTCGCAAGTCGCGTTCGATCAATTCTGTGACATCGACGGGCACTCCATCAACCTCACAAAACATGGATCGTCACAATAGGTGAGTCAAACAGCCAGGCAGTCAGTCAGTCGGTCTGTCAGTCGGTCTGTCAGTCAGTCAGGGGTTGCATTAGGTTGTTTGAGAAATCAAAACGAACGACACAAAAACGCACAGAGCAAAGTTCCCAGGAGGCAACAATGACAGACGTGCGCCATACACACACACTCACACACACACACATACACACAGACACACACACACACACACACCGACAGACACACCTACACCTACACCAACCGAAAACCAATTTCATACATTCTCATTTTCACACACTACATTTTGTACACAAAGCAATTTTGGCTGCTATTACAAACATGAACAAAGCAAAATTTTGTTTATACCTTGTGCCCATGAAAATTGAATAAAAAGTATCAAATGAAGCTATGCAATCTCTGATTTTATCAGTATATGTAGTCTTAATCAAAATCAGCAGCAGCATCTATATACTCACCACAATTTTGGAGAAACATTTTGATTACATAAAATAGCATGATTTTAAAAAGTGTTTGCTTAGAAATAATATCACCACTTACTAGTTTCAGTTCCACGTATATTTAGGATCGATAAAAATCGATTATCGATTTATGTATATATATCTCTCTCTATCTCTCTTTCTATTGATTAGACTTACTTACTTTGTTTTCCCTGCAGTTTGCTGTGACGTTTTCGTCGCTTTGTTTGTCTTTTTTACTCTCAAATCTGCACCGTGCCTCAGGGCTGTATGCACCCTATTATTGCTGTTACGTGCCCCGAGAAAGCGTGTTTCCCGAAATTTACTTCAGTGCCCCAAATTAAACGCAGTGCTTATTAAATCCCTCAAATCGATAGACCCTTGTTGATATTAAGTAGTCCGGGAAAACTATTCAACCAGTCCGAATTTATATTGAGGAGTCACTGCTAAAAGCCAAGCCAATAAGTGTTTTAAGTTGGGTATTTGTTTTTGTTAGCCTATTTTGAAAATGTGCTTAATTAATGGCTGTTTCCCTTGCTCTCCCGTTCCCTCCCTTTTGTTTTTCTCCTTCTTAATCATGTGTAGCAATACGTCGCGTACATCAGTTGGAGCAACATCGAAAACTGATCTACAGCCGGATCCGGAAAAGCAGACAACGGAGAGGGCTGAGGATGTTCCGGTGTTTAATATAGCCATGCTTGGTGCATCCGGTGTGGGCAAGTCAGCGCTAACACGTCAATTCGCTAACTCCGACTTCATCTGCGCCTACGATTGGAGCTTGGGTAAGTATAGAAAAGTCGGGCAGCCAGTTTTCTCGAGTTTTCTCGAGTTTTCTGTTGGACTTGCTTGAATTGCTTAACTGGTTCTTGCATCTGCTGTGGCTATAACTCAATCCTACGTTTTTTGCAGTTTCAAGAACTTTCTACTCTAGAGTAGGTGAATTAAATACAAATTTTATCAAGGGCATCATTTAGATTTAAATTTGAATTTGGATTAGGATTAAGATTAAGGTTCAGTCTGTGGCTTTGATTCAAGCGCATTTGCATTTTAATTATGTAGAAAACTCATTAAAAATGAAAAGCGTCGCTGTTAATTTCATTAGCTTTGCCAACGAGTATGTGTGTGTGTGTGTGTGTGGGTGTGTGTGGGGGGGGTCTGTGCTGCTAATGCCGAGATTAGATCGAGCAAACGCTAATGAAAATTATAAATGAATAGCATGTTGCCATTTGATGAATCTGTTTAGTTAGTTAGTTACTTAGTTAGTTGCCCCTGGATAAGGGGATTGACCTGCAACTTTTGAAATTCCATGTCGGAAGTGCATGCCGCATATGAGCAATTGGCAATCTTATCCACCTACCTCCTCCCCCCATTCCCTGACCCATTGTTCTGGCCCCTCCGTCACACTAAGGGTCGAGTGTAGCAGGAGTCGTTGTCCGAATCGAGTGCGTGTGGCAGTCTGAGCCGATGGTGGGCAGTGGACTTTGAGTGGGGGTGGAGCTGCCATTAGAGCCTAATCTTAACAATGTTCCTGTTCCACGCCCCCCCCACTCGCGCGTGTACTCTAATGATGTATGGCTTGCGTGCAACACCAGCTGAACGGGAGCGGAAGCAAACACAGCCCAAAATGAGAAGGAACACAAATCACGAAAATTACGAATTTCTGAATGGAGAAACCAAGAATGTCTATTCCCTTTTCCAGTGCTTGAATCATTAATTAAGTGAATTAATAATAATTACTTAAAAAAAAAAGAAAATAAACCCCATAGTTATTAGTTAATTTTTAACTGAAGCGGAAGCGGAAGCAGAAGCAGAAGTGAAGCTGCTCAAGTCTGTTTGAGAGTTTTAGCTGGAGTGAGCATGCTGAATTTTGTAGAATGTTGCATGCCACAATGCTTTGCTACAGTTAGCGCAGCACTTAATGAGAGAGTTTTCAAATTGTTCATGTTTTATTTAGCACTATACTCAGCACCAAATAACAGCCACCCACAAAAGCAAAGCAACTTTATTTCCAAAGCAGCTTTTATTGTATTGTGTGTAGGCGTGTGTGCAAGCGTGTGTGTGAACGTGTGTGTAAGCGTGTGTGTAAGCGTGTGTGTAAGCGTGTGTGTAAGCGTGTGTGCAAGCGTGTGTGTAAGCGTGTTTGTTAGCGTGTACTTAACCAAAGAGAGCCTGAGACGTTTTTTTCATCTAACTAAAATAGCCGCAAATACTGTGAGCTGCAAATGCAGCAAGTACTACTTTTTGTAGAGAGTATTATAAATTTGTGGTGAAGTTTGTAACACATTGAAGAAACCATCTCCGAACTCAGATGGTATATATATAGTCATAAACATCATCAATAGCCAAGTCGACCGTTTGTCAACTTCTCTCAGTTGTAAAGCTTTCTTGATGGAACTTGGAATATATCGCAGTAGGTCGGATCGAACAACTATATCATATAGCAGAATTTTAATTACCGTTATAAGCAATATATTTGTCTATGTAGTCATCGTCAAGATAATAAAATTTGGATGTCAGCAGATGTAGTCCATTCTGCAAGTGTTTTTAAGCCATTCTTTCTTGTCTTCTGTCTGTTTAATTGTAAGGCAAATTGATTTGTTGATTTTTTACATACATGAATACAGACATTAATCAGTTAATTAGGCAAACTTGTTAAGGTCCAAAGTGTTTTGGACCTAGATGAACCTAATTTTTCATATATTGGTGATAAAGTTAGTGCTGTACAGGGTGTCAGCTAGTCGAAATGTCTTATTTTAAACATATGACAGCTTTTGTGTTGAACGCCACCCACGTGTGTGTGTGGATGTGTGTGTGTGTGGATATGTGTGGATGTGTGTGTGTCGGGGGGTTGCATGTCGGAACGTGTAAGAACAGTGATGGGGTCTTAAAGCTACCCACAAAATGTAAATAAATAATGGATATTCTTTCTTTTTTTTTTGTATCGTTGGCCTGACAGCCCACCGAAATTGGTTTAAATTTTGACAGGTAAAAATATGTTTGATATGCGATGCTTATATATGGGAAGAAATACCGGAGTATTCTTAATATTCAATAAAGTGGCGAACAGTAAAGTCGATTTTCTTAGTGAATCTAAGCTGAATACATCGTGAAAAAAATGATATATTTTAAGTAATTTCGCAAAACTAGGTGAATTATGTAAAGAACATACATGTAATTAGATTTATATATGTATAATGGGAATGAATCGGGAAATGATATATATATATATAAAGTAAATGTGCATATAGTAAATATATATTTTTAACTGAAGCCTATTCCATTTACTAACTGACTTTTATGCTTTCACCTTCTCTACTATAGACGATGAGTATGGACAGAAAACTGTGACCGTGGTGGTCGATAACGTTGAAACAGACTTGGAAATGATTGATCATCCAGCCTGCGAAATGTCGGTAAGTGCATTGCCAACAATCCCTGTCCTGAGCGGGTCAAATAGTCCATTTCTGGGTTAAGAGCAATCTCTCGCACACACATCCGCATAGACATAGTCAGCTAATGCAGCTGTCATTAGCACTTTTTTTTATTAGCTGCTAAAAAGGCCATAGCTTATTATCTTGTTAGCTATTTACCACACTGACAGGCGTCTGTATGCCTGTGTGTATGCGGGTGTGTGTGTGTAGCACTTTGTTGCAGGCTTTGTTGCTAAATCTGTGTTGACAATTTGTGTTGCCTGCTTTTGTGCGCACACTTTTAAAGTGACTCAACTCATACATATATCTGTGTAGACACAGCGAAAAAAACTATCGTGAATCGAAGTGTAAGTACAAACCTATAATATATATATATATATATATAAATTATTTTATATATATATTATATATTTTTAGATTGTGTTCAGTTGTTGCTTTAATAAAGTTGGTTGTCTATTTACTTCTCACCTTGTTATCGTTATCGTTATCGATTATCTTGTTGCAGACAGAGGCATTCTGTGCAACGTACAACATTGATCTGTTCGTCATCGTCTATTCGGTGGTGAATCGCGATACCTTCGAAGCAGCCGAGAGAGCGCTGACCTATCTCAAGGAGAACGACATGCTGCTGTCACGCGGCGCCATCCTGGTGGGCAACAAAGCGGATCTGGAGCGGAAGCGTGTGGTATCCCGTCAATGTGCGTATATCGCAATCCAAATCCTGAGTCTAGCCACCGTAACTAACTGATTTTCTAATAATATATGCATGCTCCCGTTTGCAGTGGGCCAGCAGCTGGCCGAAAGGATACCCTGTAAGTTTATCGAGACGTCCTCGGGCATTTCGCACAACGTGAACGAGCTACTGGTGGGCATTGTGGCCCAGGTGAAGTTCAATCCGTTGCGCATAAGTCGCCTCACTGAGAGTGAGCGGCAGCGCTTGAACTCCCTGAGCACCATACAGAATCATCGGTGCATGCATCTGCCAGCTCGTCGCATTGTGCGCCAAATGAGCGTCTGCCATGACGACCCAATGGATAGCGACGATGAAGAGGCGAGGGCACAGGCACTGACACACACACAAGCCCAAACACAGTCGCATTCACTGGCTCCGACTCATTCACGCAGTCATCAAGTGCGAAGGCCAATTCGACGCACTATAAATCTGGAGAGCATATTGAAGATGGGCGAGAGCGAGCTCGAGGACGAGGACACCAACGAGACCAGACACGCCTTGAACGCGTTGAGCAAGTTTGAGATGGTCACCGGTGGGATGCAGCAGCGTCGTGCCAAAGACAAGATATCCACCTGTAAATCCAAATCGAATTCGAAATGCAAATCGAAATCACAGCAACCCTTCGATGAAGACGGCCCATCCACTTCAGCAGCGGCTGCAGCGGCAATGCAGCAACGCAATCGAGATCGAGCCAGAGACAGTGTTGCTGATGACGACAACATCGATGTGAAGCATGAGCATGAGCAGGATGACGATGACTCGAACAGTAGCGGCATTGATTGCAATCGCAAGGTTGTCACCAAGCTGACAAGGCGCACCAAGATTATCATTGCGTCGGTGGTGCGCTTAAAGAACCACTTGAAGCGACGGAACACCAACAGGTGCACCGATTTGTTTGTCCTCTAAGCAGGCGAAATCTGGGTTGGTGTTTTTAATAAACTGAGGCATAGACTGAATGTGGGGGGGGGAGCCGCGTCGCTGAGAAAGTCTAACAACGAGGCTGGGTTATGTGCAATTATTGACAACGTGGTTTATCCAAATATGAATAGTTTTTTTTTGGCATAAATTTGAGTTTTAAACCAAAAAAATATATATATATATATATATACTTTTAAATTAGATGAAAATTAATAATCGATAAAGTCTAGCATAAATGCAAATAATCGATAAAAATCATTCAATAGATGAGGATATTTTCGTACAGATGTCCTTATTGAGTCCTCTTTGTTTTAACCGTGTCTTTCGATATCCTGACACGATTTATATATTCGAATCCACATCGAAGCAAGACGACACTGCATTTTGCCAGCTTCACACACGAGCAATAAATTTTAAAGTGAAAACATTTTGGAAATACAAAAAATAAACATGCAATATCAATTAAAAATGGCAAAATGACTTTGTCGATTTGTTTCTCAAATAACAACATCAACAGCAATAGCAAAGTCAACAAATTGCAAAATGGAAAATATGAAATTGAAGTATTTTTTTTGTTATGGGATAGATGGAATAGATTTCAGCCCGAGCTTATCCGCACGAATTTACAACAAAAAAATGACACACAAAAGAAAAGAAACCAAAAATATATACAGTAGCTAAACGACGAGAGAAACGAGAGAGCATGAGTGGAATACAAATCACGATTTTGATTGGGATTAGAAAACTTTAGCTCGTTCAAGTCGACCATAGAATGCCCTCAATGCAGGAGAGAAATGCAATTTGTTTGCCTTGTACCCATTTGAAAGTGAATGTGAACTCAAATGTAGAGATTTACTCAAGATTGGTAAAGAAGTTTTCTAGCAAATCGTGTATTCATGCATTTAATGTATACATATGCACACACACATACACACACACACACACACACACACACACACACATTTTAAACTTATATTTACAGCCGAACATACAATGCGTATACGCAATGTTCAGGCCTGAATATCACGGATACAATCTGCGAAAGGTAAGGATTTGGGTACAAGGTATGTTCCAGTCGAGTTCTGTCTTAACTGGGACATTTTGTGCTTATTATAATTTTTGTTTTTAAAGAATGAGTTCAGCACTCGTTCATCAATGGTCAAAAATTTGAAAACATATAAGAAACACAGAAAAAATAAAATGAAGAGCTAATTCCGAAAAGCGGAACATATGTTCGCAAGCTTAACAGGCATCAATGTCATTGACATTTGTTTGTGGTATATCCGCAGCTAGGTTAACGGTTAAAATACTATCCCAAGGAACAGCAACAGCAAATGGCCAACAAATGGCATCAGAAAACAGCTCGACCGCAGTTTCAGTTGCAAATGAAATTGTGTGTTGCAATATGTGGCTGGATGAGCCCAGGCTTGTGGTTTGTTTGCATGTTTGTTGCACTTGGAGATTAGTATATTTACTATTCAAAAAATATCGATGTGTAGCCCACTTTTTATATAGTTCCATACCGCATATGATAGATATAAGTGAGCATACATGAAATGGGACATTGGGAAAGAGTTTTGATAATCTCACCAGATGCAAAGATTGAATTTTTTTTGAAAATGTAATGCAAACATTTTTGATTTTACATATACAAACCACCCACCATTACATCAATGATAACCAAACAGAGCTCAACTATTCAGAGAGCCATCAACACATATTACATATAGATTGTATGTATGTGTATTGTATCTCTGTATTTATAAAAACATATTTAATCCAATAACAATAACACTAAATTAAAAAAACGCAACAAAAAATAGCGGAAAAAGGCGATTTCATTGATAAGAAAAATAATTCATGCTGATTAAATGAAGCAGAAAAAAAGAAACGAGGAAATCGAAAGACAAGGAGAATGGAAAGCAAAACAAGGAACGGAAAGCAAAGAAAAGCGAAAGGGAAATTGCAAAAGCAACGAATGAAAATATGAAAATATGGCACTGGTCTCGACAACCAGTTGTTGTGCACAACGAAGCTGCCGATATGCTCCGCATATATATAAATATAAGGATGATTTTCTAGATACATATATATATATATATATATATATAGACATATATGTATATATACATATATACATACGGACGGAGGATCAAAGCATCGCACTCAGCTCAACATATCCAGGAACAGCGAACGTATACGTAACATATATATATATATATATATATACATATATAACAAATAATACATTGGTAACATATAAAATATGAAATTTAATACAAAGTCCATGGCAGGGTATTCTCAGTGCGATCAATTCTTTGAACTGGGACACTCTCTTATGCCAATTTGAACTTTTGCTTATTCTGCGTACAACTCGGACTAAGACCCACATCACAAACAACAGCAACACACTCGCACACTCGCACACACACACACACACACACACACTGAGACATACCTACTTTTGCTACTTACTAACGGTTGAAAACTAGACTGATTGAAGCCCAACTAATTAGCTAATGTGCTTCACTTGTTTTTGGTAAGACCATTTTTACCGAATTTCCAATTATTGATCAACTTAACATTTATGCACCTTTCTCCCGGTTTCTTGTATACATATACATATACATATACATATACATATACATATACATATACATATACATATACATATACATATACATATACATATACATATACATATACATATACATATACATATACATATACATATACATATACATATACATATACATATACATATACATATACATATACATATAAATATACATATACATATACATATACATATACATATACATATACATATACATATACATATACATATACATATACATATACATATACATATACATATACATATACATATACATATACATATACATATACATATACATATACATATACATATACATATACATATACATATACATATACATATACATATACATATACATATACATATACATATACATATACATATACATATACATATACATATACATATACATATACATATACATATACATATACATATACATATACATATACATATACATATACATATACATATACATATACATATACATATACATATACATATACATATACATATACATATACATATACATATACATATACATATACATATACATATACATATACATATACATATACATATACATATACATATACATATACATATACATATACATATACATATACATATACATATACATATACATATACATATACATATACATATACATATACATATACATATACATATACATATACATATACATATACATATACATATACATATACATATACATATACATATACATATACATATACATATACATATACATATACATATACATATACATATACATATACATATACATATACATATACATATACATATACATATACATATACATATACATATACATATACATATACATATACATATACATATACATATACATATACATTGAATGAATATGCAATTGCAAGGTAAATCTTTATACATATAAATAAAACTAATAAAATTAATAAATCTTATAAACATATATTACAACAATACAACAATACTTTGAGATTTACAATTTACAACAATTTACAACAAACAATTTACGCTTCTATTACTAACAAAAAACGAATAAACCCAAATTTTGCATTTAACCAAAAATTAAGCACAAAATATTTATTTCACTTAACACATGGAAACAAAAGTACCAACAAAAGAACCCAGAAAAAGGGTTAGTTTTGCAAATTTATCGAAATTTTTTTTCGAAATAGAATAATTCCTTTTTTTTATGTTATTTTTGATGAATCTATTCGGTGTTTACTAACCACTTATGCGTGTTAATTAAGATACAAATAAATATATATATATACATATATAGCTAATAGATATATATACAGTAGGAATATAACTTTTTGATGTGAATTACATATTACATAACGGTAACCAATACACATTTTTGATCTTTGTTACGATATACAACTATATATATATATATGTTTAGAGATTGGCTCTGTAAATTGAATATAAGTATTGCTTATGTTTGGGATTAATGCAAAATAATTTTGATTGCAGTATGTTTTACTTAATGGAATTGTTTGGAACAATCAAAATTAAAGGTTCAATGTTTTAGGATGGATATCGGTGAAAAATCGCCGGGGATGTGTTAACATAAGCACTCTTTAAGTGGGTGGTATTATCTTTGTTCATTCAATCAAATTGAATGTTAATTTTAAACACAACTATTTTACTCAATGCGTATATAATAAAGTTTGAATAAATGTATTAAAAAAGAATTCCAAAACAACTTCATATGTATGCTTTTTTTGAGTTAAATTTGATAATATGGACATTGAACCTCATTATTAAATGGACTTTCCTCAAAACCAAATATACTCGAAGCTCATTAAGGAAGCAAGCATCCTGTGTGGTGGATCCAAAGGGCACTCAGTGATTTATTACGTTTGCCCACATACCAGTTTGTAATTAAAAGTTGGACCACTTTCACCACCATCCGCATCAGCATTAGCCATGGGGGAGGAACGGGCTGGGCTTAGTTGTTTTTTTTTTTTTTTTTTGAAATTTTCGCAAATGGTGGTGTGGCACTTAGCCAATGTGTGTGCAACGAATCGGGGCAAAGTCGGGGCAAAACCAAGCTAAATGTGTTATGTCAATTGAAAAGCCAGCATAGCCACGAATGTAGTTCTTATGTAAACCGACACAGGGCATTATAATGTTGTCAGGCAGTGAATTAGACGCTTCAGACCTCCCACATATGTATATATAAAATGTATATATGTGTACATATATTGTTGATCTGTCATGAAACTTGAAAAATATACATAGACTACTTTTTGACTTTGTTCTGCTAGCATATACATATATATACTATTGGACATGGAGTAGTATTAGGAGTGGGGCAAGCAAGGCCTTGTTGTCTAAGGACAGTTGTTATTACATAAAAAATAGCGCAAGCTAAAATATTTATCAATTTAATCTGGCATAGACATAGATATCGCCTTATGGATTCAGTATAAATCAATTCAACAATTTCTCGTCGCTTAAAAAATGAAATTGCTTGACAGAAATGGATGAGTAAAATCCGCAGCTTGAACCCTATAAAAAGAGAGTGTTCCACCTCTTTTGAGGCTACATTTACATTTATTATAGCTTACCAATCGTTATGCAAATGCACGCAATATTTTTGCAAATGAAATGGAAAAGAAACGCATTTTAAAACGTTGCTTCTAACTTGGCCTCAATTTGTCGACTGTCGCAATGCACATTGTTGCACTTGCGTCTCTTGCTACCCGGCGAGGCAACAAATAATTGTTGTTGCTTCCTCTGCGTAAATGCAATTGGTCAGCGCTGTCTGAGCTCTTTCTTTCTCTCTGTTGATAAGCTCCAACCTCGCCGCAAAAACTTTTAGTACAGTTTGGAATTTTTCGATCCTATTAATATTATTGAACAAATAAGAATGCTCGACTACGATATACCCTCAACCCAACTGTTAAATATATTCTCATTTCTTATGGTAGGCACATAAATTTATATATATTTCCTATCTTGATGAATATATTATATCAACAAGCAGCCTCTGTGGCTGTTATTGCTCTTGGAAATCGATATGTATCGACATTCGCCAAATGGAAACAATTATCGATAAAGGGAAAAGTAAACTTGATCTGTGCGGGGTATTCGATAGCATATACTCCAAATTTGATGTCTCGAGCTCTTAGTCTCTGAGTGCCGACAGACGGTTATATCAACGCGACTGTTGATCCTGAACAAGATTATATGTAAACAATTTGAATACATCTTTTATTCGTTATTCATTCACTTTAATAAATTAAATATATTTGAATTGCAGAACGGAATTGTTTTTATGTTAGGCATGGTGAAAAATTTACGTTCAGTTTTTGTTTTTTGTCTTTTGTTTTTGTTGCCAAATAGATTGAATAAATAATAATAAATAAATAAATTAGCGCAAGCAATAAAGTACTTAGTTCAATACTAGTACTAACTAACTAACTAGCTCCTGATACCGTCTGCTCCTGCTCCTGCTTCTGCTCCTGTTTCTGCACCTGGCCGCAGCTCAACGTCGATACAAAAAAGTATTTACAGTGTTGGCCATGTTGACATAAGTTGGCTTAGTTGAAGAACTCCAGGATGCCATTGAGCAATTCGTAGGCAAAGCCGCCCTCGGCCTCGGCGGCCGCCTCTGTGGCTGCCTTCTTCTTCTTCTTGTTCTTTTTCGCCTTCTTCGACTTCTTCACCTTGGTGGTGGTGGCCGTGGTACCCTGGACACCAGATGGCGCCGCAGTCGCAGCTGGAACAGGCGACTCCTCGTCAGCAACGGTCGCAACATCAGCAGCAGAAGTTCCAGAATCGTCCTTGCTCTGAACTGCATCCATTATCTCAACGTGCTCGCGAGTCGTCTGATCAGCAATGGGCGTGGCAGCAGCAGCAGCAGCATCAGCAGCAGCAGCAATTGGTTTCTTGGCGGGCTTCTCATCATCGTCGTCGTCGAGCTCGTCGAGCAGACCGCCCAGACTGAAGCCGCCGTAGTCAGCATCATCGGGCGCTTCGGTGTCATCGTCCTCGGCATAGTCATCGGCATCGTCGTCCTCTGTTGAGGGTTCGGCTTCGCCATCACCATCGTCATAGTCATCCTCATCCTCATCATCGTCATCGTCGCCGCCAGCTAGAATCGTTGCACAAGAGTCAGTTGAGTTGGACAATGGAGTGCGTTGGCAACTTACCGCCAAAACCAAAGATATCGTCGTCGTCCTCATCCACCGGCTTCTTGACCTTGGTGGGCAGTGGCTCGGGGTCGGCGACACGCAGTCCCTCCGAACCGAACTTGAAGCAGGAGACGGGCAGTTGTGCCTCGACCTCGTCCTCGGAACGCAGCTCGAAGGCCAGGCACGCCTTGAAGTTCTCCTTGGCCCGCGACAGGCCGTAGACGCGTCCGCAGAACTTGGAATAGCCGCCGGGCATTCCCACGCAGATGGGACGCGCCCGCTTGCTGGAGATGCGACGCGAGGCGAGAGTGATGTCGCCAAATTTCAGGGAGACGCTCATCTCGTCATTTCCCAGATACGCGATCTTGGCACAGCCCGGCCCGCTGGGCAGCAGCGGCAATCCAAACTTGCGACAGCAGTCGCAATGCGATTCCGAGCACTTGCAGTAGCGACTAATTGGATTCTTGTCCGCATCCGCCTGTGGCTTTGTTGGCTTTGGCTTCGACGCCGGCTTCGCTGGCGATGCTGTCTCCACCACAGCAGTCTCTGGTGCTTCGGCAGCTGATGCTGCTGCTGCTGCTGATGATGCTGCTGGAGCTGGAGCAGCAGCTATTGCTGCATCGATGCTGGCAATTTCATTGGCGCTCTCATCGAGAACAGCGTCGACCACTGGGGCCACAGCGGCGCTGACATCATTGCCATCCAGCTTCTGGGGCTCGGGCGGTGCCACATCGGGATCGATCTCCTCTGGCGGCAGATCGAGCTGCTTGAAATTCTCCGAGATCTTGTCGGTCCGCCGATGCACCGTCTTCCCCTCCGTCGCTAGCAGCGTGCCGCTGACCAGCATCAGCAACAGCAGCGAACCGGCGATCTTGTTGCTCATCTTCAACTGTAAAGAAATCGGACCAATAAATAAATAATAATACATGTGTATGTATTTATGTGCTACATCGAAAGTGTATTGTACTGAAAAACAAACACAATCGAAGAGGTGGCAGTGGGCAGGGGGCGGGGGGCAGGGGCGTGTGGGTGTTTGTAGCCAATGGTTTATTTAGCACGCAATTTAATACTTAATCCGAATCGCAGGTTTCACCCAGCCCAGAGTCATCGAGACGCAGGCAAAGCCCCAACAAAGTATTCCCAAAGTCAACAAGACACAACAAAAAATTGCTTTCAAGAGGCGCCCGATTTAATTTCACCGTTCGGTTTCGGCCTTTTTTTTATGTTATATTGCTTCTTTTTTTTTTTTTTGGTAAGTTTCGCGTGAGCTGACGAAAGAAATGAATTTAAATAAATATTGACATAATTTCTACCACTTGCTATCCGTTTCTTTCTTTCTTTCTGTCTTTCTTTATTTGTCAACGAGCCGTGCGAAATGAGCAAAAAAAAAAAAAAAGTGTTGCACGAATTTCAACGTAAACAAATTAACAGCAGCGCCATCTGGCGGATGGCAGCCACGAAAATCAAAGTTTGAAAACGCTTGGAAAAACAAAATACAAAATAGCGAGTGTAAAATGCGTATACAAACAACGCAACGAAACCCAAATGACAAAAGGCCAGAAACAAAGCACAAAGCTGACCAAAAGCGAGAGTGAAATCTTAAAAGACCAACTACAAAAACAGCAACAGCAACAGCAACGAGTTGAGTGGAACCGGCTCCGGGACCAAAGTTATTTAATTGACTATTGATTTGGGCTACGGTCTGTTAGAATGCGCCTCCCCCCTCCCTCTCTCCCATCACCCATGCCCCTTCAAGCACCACACTCGCAGGGCAGATGGAATTTTTTTTATATTTTTCGGGAGGCGTTTTTTTTTTTTGTATCTATTTGGTTTATCGTCCGCTTTGTGCGCTGGCAAAGTGAAATTTTACTATTGACTCATTGAATCTGTCCGATGAATGGATGAATAGATGGATGGATGGATCATCAGGTCTTTGAGTGGACCTGCGGGGGGTGGCCAAAGGCGTCGTAATGAACCTCTCGGTTACTTTTTCGGCTTCTTCTTTTACTTCTATTGTGTACTTTTTCTTTTTGGCCTCAGCATTGATCTCGCTTTCAGCGACTTTGGCATTTGGCCAGAGGGAGAAAGCATCAATTCAATATGAATGAACGGTGATTAGTGTATCCAAAATAGAGACCTTGGGTGGGCTTCCCCAGCCTCAAGCAGTATACAAATGTGAAAATGTAATGATGATGTTGAATTTCACTTTCAAAAATTTTGCTATACTCCTTCAGAATTCAATGAGAACATAATATTATTGTATAACTTTCATTAAAATCTTAATTTGTTAAGGAAAACGGTTCTTCATAAATATATATTTATACACATAAATATATGTACAAATATGTTTTGAGTGAGAGAGAGATCCACTGAACCCAAATAATCAGTTTTCATCTTATCGGAAGCTAATCAGCCGCTGATTTATACTATTCAAATCAAATTGTGTTAGTTTAGTGCACCGAATATCCTTGGACTTTTTACAGTATTTTCTACACAAATGTGCTGATTTTTTATTACGTTTGGATTGCAAATCAATTAATTTTTTTGCAGATAGAAATTGAAACTGAAAGAGAAGGAATTAAGTCAGAATTTTCAATATTGTTGCATATTTATATATTTGATTCCTTTACGCACAAAACCTAAAATAAATGGAAAAACAGTCTGGAAATCTGCAAATTTGTAATATGGCATATTGCATTTTAGATATAGCACATTTAATATTTTATATTTATTTTTGTCGCGTGTGCAAATAAAGTTATTCATATCAATTTTTTCTTGGTGTTCTTAAATTCAAAACTGAACATGAATATGTTAAAGGTCACAGATGAAAGGTTAGACAAAATGTAAACGTTCATTTCGAAGAGGAATTGCAAATTAAAACATTTTGGATAGTTGTAGATTTTAATGTCTGCAATGGTTAATAATTAATTGTTAATTAATTGTTAATCTACTTGTGAAGTAGTATTAATTTCAAAAGAAATGGGAGAATGTGTTTTCTTTCTTCTTGTTAAAAACACTTTCATGGTATTCTGTGTAGCTGCTCGCCTCCTTTTGGCCATGACAAGGCAGGGCTGTGTTAACAATAATTATGGCAGCTCGGTCATGTGGCATGACCTTTCAATTGGGCAGCAACAAAAACAATAATAAAAACAAAAACAAAAACAATAACAACAACAGTTGCAGACAGCAGTAATTGGTAACCCAATTATTGTCGTTTTTGTTGATTGTTTGCCTTTTTGGCCATGTCAACTTATGAGTGGATAGAAAGTATGTGGCCAAATGTGGCAGCAGCAACAACAGCAACAGGGGCAGCCTAACAATTAACTCAGAAATGGTCAGTGGTTGGGTGAGTGGGTGGTGCATTGGTATTTCTTCTGCTTTTGCTTGTATACCCTCCACTTGAACACTGCAAATGGGTAAATTGGGTATGATGAAGTGGTGCAAAAGTATGTGACAGGCAGTAGGAAGCATCCACGAAACATTTAAAACTAAAACTATTGATTCTTGATCAGCATGAACATATACTCCCATCGATTGCTTCCTTCGTAATATCGATTAAGATCGCTTATCGATAGCGACAATTTTAAAGAGCATATTTAATAGCCTGACATAATATTAATTAGCTGTAAGATCGGTTGAGTAACACGGGGGTAAATTGTACATGCATATTTACTTAATTACACACATACATGCATACATACACACACACATACACACATACACACATACAAATACATACAATGAGTGTGGAGCTCAGAATGAATCTTCTTGTTTGTTAAATATTTGAATGCAGGGTAGCTGCTAGTCAATCACTCTCGACTAGAGCACTCTTAGCCATTGTGCTTGGTGTTGCTGGCTGCACTTTATCTATATAATCTATTTTGGCAAATTTGGTTCCAGTTGTGCCCCAAAATTGGTTCGACAGTTTCGTCTTTGTCTTCTTCTTCTTGACATCATTTCACTGGCATTCCAATACGTAACGAGCTTCCACACACCACACACACACACACAAAATAAAATAAAATAAAAAACAAAACTGATACTGAACTCAACTCAACTCGAGTCTGAGTGCGAGTGTGAATGCGAGTGTATTCATATTCATATTCATATTCAGAGATTCATTTGCATTTGCCGCATTTGGATAAACAACAACAATAACAAGACGAATGTGTTTTTTGTTGTTGGGCGCATATTTTCTATTTTTGTCAATAATTTATAACGGTTGTGAAAAGATATTAGCATTAATTAATTATTAAAAGCATAGGAAAATAGAAAGTGAGCAACAATAAACTCTTTTATCAAAATTATCATATCAGACATGCGTTGAGGTGGGGTCCAAGGGGCCGGGGAACTGGGAAACTGGGCAACTGGGCAACTCGATATCATCGAAATCGAAATCAAAAACACCCAAAAAAAAAACAAAAAAAAAAATTTGTTAATTATGCATCTGCGGCGCCGTTAAGCGAAAGTGTTGAGCTCTTTGTTTTTTTTTTTTTTTACATCCGTATAAATATTTTTCGTTGCGCATCTTTGAAAGATTGCGCGAAAAATTTCTTTTCATTTTTTGTTTCTCTCTATTTTTTTTTGGCAGCTGCTTTAATCAAATGAGTCGAAGTCGCTGATTACGGCACAAATGCTTCGATTATGCTAAACAGCTCCGACATACTTTTACATCCTTCAATGGTTTATATAACACGCACACACACACACACACACACACACACACACATGTACATAAGAGCAATTTGCATAATTCACGTCTCACTTTCTTCGACCAAAAAAAGAAGAAAAAAAGAAGAAAAAAAAGAAGAAAAAAACACACACAAGTGGGGAAAACGTAATTGATGCGAGGCTTCCGTAATACATTCCACAAATGACGATGTCAGAAGTCAGTCTAGGCCGCATAATATTAAGGTTAAGTTGGCCAAGTAACGCCCAGTTGACTGCCAGACAAGCGAAACTGTATATGTTTGCCTTCATTTCCCCCATCCCTCCCTCCCACCACACACACACATTTCTTAATTTTCGACACAGTTTGATGAATGAACGTACTTAATTTAGCCATTTGCCATTAGTCATTAGCTATTAGCCTGCTTAAGTTAGTCGGGCCAACTAAGTGGTCAACTTTTCAATGCCAATCAAGTTAAATGGCTCACATTAAAGTAGTTTTTACATCTTAAAGTACAGTAGTAATAGTGGGTCTTTAGTCTTTAGACAATTGCAATCTTTCATATTTTATGTAATAGATCCACAGCCAAATCAAATTCAGTTCAACTGGCGTTTTTCAAGTGCTTTTCAGGTTTCTCTTGTTTTTCTATAAAAATCTTTTGAAATTAGTCCATAAACATCAGCAATTCGAAATCATTTTGCGTAGGACAAAGTAGAGCTTTCAGAATTTTCAAAAAATGCATGAATCACGTACACTCAAAAAAAAAATACCAAAGCTAGCAAGTTTTCTGTTTTCTGGAAATAATTTCTAACTAAACGATCATTGAATGTTGTAAAATTAAAATCGCTTCTTTTTACATTTTTCAAAACTATTTTCGACTTAAGGAAAATATTTAAATAGATGAAAAAAAGAAATGTCTCTTTCTAAAATGCAAAAAAGAAAGATACAATTTTACTTTTTGTTTTGTTTTAATATGCTTTCAAAATATAAGGTTTTTCCTTGGCGCCAAAAATATGTCGATATTCGTAGTGGGAAACTTGAAACTAAGAAAAGTAGCAATCTCATCTTTGGCTAACGTACTAAACAAAAAATAGAGTTGAACTAATGAGAAATAAATAACGAGGCAGATGCATGTGGATAAGTTGCATGCATGGGAGCGAAGGGACATTGTTGCCAGCCAAAGAAAAGAAAGAAGCAGAAAAAAAGAGAGTAGATCAATTTGAGAAACATATGTTGAAGTAGAAAGTAAAACGGGTGCCAAATTCAAATAAATTCAACAACAACAAGAAGACGAAGATGAATATGAAGAAGAAGAACAGTACCAAACAATGTTAAGAAGAACACCAAACAGAAACGGACGCTGCCAGCATTGGCGACGCAGACGCAAACGTCGACGTCAACGGCGACAGCGACGCAAACTGGTTGACACAATTTCTCGGCGACTTTTACGTGCATTGGTCTTTGCTGGTTTTGCTTTTGGGTTTCCTGCTCATCATTGGTTTTGGCCGTCGCCGTCATTGCTTTTGGCCAAGTTAAGTGTTGGCCGCATTTCGCATTTCAACAACAACAACAACAACAAAATGAAAACAAAATTCGAAGGTGCCCCCTCCCCCCACACACCTCCCTCCCCCCAAAAGTCTCATTTGGTTCACCTTCTTTTTCAAAGTCTTCTTCTTAATTACCTATTTACACGTGGGTTATCCTGTGGGATTAGCACCAACAACAACAGCAACAACAAGCACTTTGATTTAGATACAACAAAAAAAAAAGCAATGTGTTCACAGCAATATAACGGTAAAGTCGAACCAAAAAAAAAAATATATGTATATAAATTTGGATCGGCGCGCGATTAATAGAAGCAAACGTTTGATTGAGTGCCAGGTGAAGCTTAAAGAGTGATCTCAACGTTTGAAGACGCGAAACACAACTGCGCTAAGAAAACGACATCTAGTCGAGTTATTGGCAATTCGATCGACGAACGGCCGAGCAGCCGAACAGACGAACTTCAACGAAGTTGTAGACAGCTGAGCGCGGCTTTCTATTTGATTCGAACGTGTTGGCACCTGTTTGGCCTAACGAACACGCACTATGCGCACGTACACCTATACACATGCACACATACATATATACGTACATATACGCATATGCATGCGTGTGTGTGTGCATACATACATGTGTGTGCGTGTGATTTTGTCGCCCTCTGAATTTAACGGGAGACAACAGCATCACAACATACGACGAGATCGAGATCGACATGTTCGTTCGGCTTCGTTGCGCATAATTAACTTTGAATCGAACGAACTGTAATTCGTGCCACTCGGCCAATGAGTCCAACTCTCTTCCTAGTGTTCCTCTGCTTCTTTTTATTATCATTATTCCTCTTCTTGTTGTGCTTGTTTTTTTCTTCTCTTATTTACATATGCATGAAATCATATTCATTGTCTAGTTCCTTGTGACTCATCCAGACGCACCCTGGAAACCTTGAGGCGACACCAGTTGACTGCCCCTTCGAAACAATGCAGTTGATCATCCACTCGATGTTCAGACGTGACGCACATACTAATAAGCAATAATACCTTTGGCAGAGAGTCTCACCACTTTGAAGAATTCATCTTTATGTATATATATATATATATATATAGCTGGATAGCTGCCATTGGAACTGTTGCTTGAAAGATAAGTTCTTGTCCTGGGGGCATGAATCAAAGCTTTCCACACCCATCACTTTGACAAAACTTAGCCGATTTTCAAAAGCAACGTCTTTTCGATCATAGATGAAAACTGCATTTCAATTTGGATACACGATTTCGGTTACGGTTTCTATACCCTGTAAAAATATTGACCAATTGACGATACTCCAGACCTTTGCATAAAACTAGAATATAAGACTGTGACAAAACTTAGATATTCTAAAACAGATTGGTTTATTTTCACAATATGATAAATTGATATACATACATACATACATACATATATTTATATATATATATATATAGTTATATTTAATGCGCAGATGATCGAAAGAATTAACAATTGTTTTATTGTATATATATTTATATGTATGGTAGATGTTAAACCGAGCTCGGAATGGGAATGGGAATCTAGCCTCCCCTTTGGGGCAGCATTGCACTTCACATAAAAAAAATTAGTTGAATAGAAAAGAAAAGATTGCGCGTGCGGTGCGTCATAGTGTCGTGTGACTGTGACGACAACAACAACAACAACAACAGCAGCAGTGGCAACAATAATTGTATTGGAATAATACTCGGAAAGAAGAATACATTAACAGTAGTAGTAGTAGCAGTATCATATAATATACACACTCACTTTAACAATTGCATAACAGGGAAACAAAAAAAAAATATTATAATAATAATAATAATACAATTATGTTAACGACACGCGACACGAAACAGAAAAATTGCATTTAAAAATTATTTATATGTGTGAAGAAGCGAAACGGGGGGGAAACGTGGGAACTGTGATCACTGATCGATCGGTGATCGGTTATTAGTGCTGGAATATAGTAATATAGTTGTCGATCTTGGCGCGATGCTTCTGGGCAACGCACTCGGCGATCCAGACAATGTTGCGGCACTCCTGTTCCTTGAGCTTGAGGTATGCGTAGAAGACGCCAAAGTGGAACTGTTGCAAGAACGCGAACACATTCAAATGCACCTCGTGCTCAAAGAACTTATCCTCCAGCGTCTTGTCGCCCGGATTATTGCCGGATGCATCAAACAGTGCCGCATATTCCGCATAATACTCGGCGACGGTCTTCACCTGCTCGTAATCATCGGCACGGGCCAAGGCGGCCAATCCATCGGGATACATCTTGCCGCAGTTGGGATACAGCTTGGCCCGATCGTCCTTGGATAGCTCCGTGCCGAACGAGTTGATCGTAATGATGATGGCACGGCGATCAGCCTCAAACTAACCGAAACAGAAACAGAAACAAAAAGAGAAACACGAATTGCATTTTAAAATCGATCAACGATCAAGCCACGGGGGGCGGCGGGTGGGATTGAGATTAACTTACAGCCAAGATTTCGCACATAACGTCGGCGGTGGAGCCGCCCATATTCTTGCAGAAGTTGAAGAACGCCTCCAGATAGGCCTTGTACAGCGTGTTGCGAATGATCTCGATGTTCATCTCATCGAGATCCTGCTCCGAAATGCAATCGACAAAGAATGGGGCGAGTGGTGTGTCCACCAGGACAGCGTTGTAGAGCTCGGCGGGCGTCGAGGCGACATGGATGGCCTCCATCTGCTCGAAACTGCCCAGCGGATGGCACTTGGGTATCAGCTCCGAGATGGGTCGCTGATGCAGTGTGCCCGTTATCAGCAATATGATATTATCAATCATATAACCATACGTGATGAAGTCCAAAAAATTGGACAACGGCTCCACGGCATGATTCCGCATATGCTGGAACTCAATCACCAGTTTCTCGCGCAGCTTATCATCGATGACGGAGACGGACAGCGGCGATGGTTCGTTCGCCAGGAAGCTGCCATAATCTGTCCCCTGCAGATGCAGCTTCAGATCTGCCAGCAAAGCGTACAAATTATGATATATATATATATATATTGTGTATAACTGGACAGTGAAATAGTTGTGTGCAGACTGCTCTTAAGGTTTATTTAATATGCAATTGTGATCCTTACCAGTCCTTTACTGAATATATTCTACTAGCTCATTTTTCACTCACTAATCGAGCAGTTCTTGCGGCTACAATATTCCCTAAAAGTATCACATTTAGCCAAAGAACACCAGACGACTAATCGATTATCGGTTGCCTCTGAAGTGTTCTGGAATCAATGTTATTTTTTCCGACTGACGTTTGTGAAGCTGTTTCGGAGACAATCCTCTCTCCTCTTATGATAACAAATAAACCTCTAATACAATGAAATATATATATATATATATGAATAATCAAATCATATCTTGCGCAAACAAAAATCAATATAGAAATGAAAGTATTCTAAACTTTATGCAACTCGCAACTATTTCGCTATTTGCTGCTCAACATGGAAATGTGAGAAAAAGGAGTAAATATTTATAACTTGTGATTTTAATTTGGAATGAAGAATGTCGCAAACAGATAAAATATATTGAATTTTGTGCACATGATATTTAAATTTGTTCTTTTTCAATTCACACCTATTTGTGTGGCCAGGTGTGTGTGTGTGTGTGTGTGTATGCATATGCTGGATGATGTTTTACTGGAATACATGCATATATATCAAATAAATGTCTGCCTCATTATGTGGCGTAAACTGATAAATCACAAGGCAAGCTTACACACACACACACACACACAGTACACACACACACACGCACGCACTGATAGCAGCAGCTTGTCATGTTTTGCTCGTCATGTGACTCTGACGGTGACTGTGATGGTGACTGTGACTGCGACTTGCTCACCTTCGAGTGTCTCGCACTGGACGAGATTGAGATAATCGGCCTGCTTGAGGATGCCGCACTTGAAGCCACGGCAGAGGCCCTCCAAGTAGCCGTTGTCCACATTGAACATGAATCCAGAGCTATCCATTATTATGGTCAATGAGTCCAAAACACGCACACAACAACAACAAAAAAGAAACACACACAACACACAAGAAGAAAAAAAAGACGATTGCTAGTTGCTGGTTGGTGCTTTTTTGTACAGTTTTAGCACTCGTTGCGGCCTCTGTGTGTGTTTTTTGTTCGTCTGTTGGCTAAAACGGAACTTTTGGCAACGCAGCTCAGCGGAAAATGCAACCTTTATTTTTCTGCTATATCGATCGACAAGTCATATGATTTCAGCTCTTCTTCTTCCTCTCCTTTTTTTCAGCACTAAAAATGCCATTTGTCAAATGACCTGCAGTGCTGCCAACTTGTGTGTGCAAGCTGGCAACGCGACGCGCGCTCTCCCAGTTGGCAACGCGACGCGCGCGCACTGCTGGCAACGCCAACGCCATTCAGCCCTGGTAATAAGCAGCTCTGCTGCGCTGGCATATATGGCCACACTGAATTTGAAATTTCAAATGCATGGCGCGCTCAATTGGAATTTGAAATTTAAACGAATCACATAGAATACTGAACTTGAATAGCATAATTTATGTGCGAGTAATTAAATGAGAACAATACAGATATAGATATAGACATAGACATAAATTTATATGTATAGATATAGCTATCTATAGCTTGGATACAGATATCTATTGATATTTAAGCATCTTTCGCTGCTGGGCCTTCTGGTCGAGAATCTCGTTCCCGTCGTAGTTGGTATAGAAGTGGGCGAACCACATAAAGACTAGCATGTCGACGAACATTAAGCTCGCAAAGAGAAAGAACTCGTTGGCCTGCGACTCGAAGAACTTCAGTTCCGCAATGATTACCACAATCACATTGCCAAAGGCGACGGTTAAAAGCCAGCCAGCCTGCAGCAGGGATTTCATGCTTGGCGGTGCCTGAGCGTAGGAGAACTCCAGACCCGTCACCGAGAACATCACCTCGCCGAGTGTCATCACCACATATTGTGGCATCAGCCACAACATGCTCATCGAGTTGGGCTCGGTCACCTCGAAGATGCGCGAAACGAATCCCTGTGTGCTGTTCTGGGCAATGATTAGGGCATAGACGCCACCCGGTCGCAGCCGCTGCTGATGGATGAGCTGGCCGCCGGTGAGCACCTCGTATTCGACGGTGCTCAGCTCGTGCAGATCCTGACTGCGAGCGGACACCTCCAGCGCTGTGTGGCCCGTTCGCAGTTCGCGCCACACGATGCGACTGCTCACTGGCAGATTGGCCAGATTGCGGACCAAGGCCAGCGATTTGTTTGACTTCTCCAGCTCATCGATGTACCAGATCTCTCGGGCACTGGGCGACGAGCGCAGGAACAGGCTATGCGCGTTCGCCTCGCTTAGGTTGTGCTTGGTGACCCCATTAAACTGTTGACATCCTGATGGAGTGTGTAGTGGAGTGAATCAATCACTCATCAATCATCACTCATCACTCATCAATCATCACTCGGCTACTTACCCGCTGTGAGGCTGTGGATGCTGTACTCGAGCGTGAAACTGCCGTCTTTGGTGGCCACATTGCCACTCGAGTAGGAGTCGATGCCACGCAGCGTGAAATTCCTGCCCAGCGGTGGCAAGTTGCTGCTCACCCAATAATCGCAACCGACCATGCCGCTAAATACACGCACCTGGGTGCTGCCCATCTTGGGCACAACGGGATAGGTGCGCTGCAAGCAGAGGTGCCTCTGTGGTTACTCTACTTGGCCTTGATGGCTATCAATCAATCATTTCAGTTGCCATTTAATCAATCGGATACAAACTCACTTTTCTCGCTGTGCATTGATCAACAATCTTTCAGTCAGTCAGTCAATCAATCATTTAGTCAGTCAATCAATCTGATATATATAAATATATATATATCTGCGATTTTCTTCAAGTCATGCTCAAGCATGTAAATTTAAAATCAGTTTTCTGTCAATCAGTCAGTCAGTCAATCAATCAATCAATCATTTAGTCAGCCAATCAATCTGATATACATTTGTGGTTCTTTTGGGATTTTAGCAAACCATGCTACATCATGTAAATCGATATCAGTCAACCAATCAATCATCTAGTCTGTCAATCAATCTGATATATAGTTGTGATTCTTTAAACATAATCTGGTCTTTCTCAAACCTTTGCTCAAACATTTAAATCTAAGTTCAGGTTTTCTTCCTGAACATTAATCAACAATCAATCAATCAATCATTTAGTCAGCCAATAAGTCTGTGGAACTGAAAAAGTATCTTTGTTTTTCTTCAAACCATGCGCAAATATCTACAATCTAAGCTCAGTTTCAACAATCTATCAGTCAGCCAATCAATCAATCAATCAATCAATTACGATACGTTACCTGTTGCGATTATTAAAATTCCGAAGGCTTTAAAAACTATTTACACGAGTTGTGCTAATATCGAGTGTTGTTTGTTTTGTTGCTCAAGATGCAGAAAGCAGATAACATTTAGATAAGATAACGACAAAGACAGCGAGAGAGCGAGAGAGAGAGAGAGAGAGAGAGAGAGAGAGAGAGAGAGATAGGGAGAAAGACAAAGACAAAGACAAATGCAAATGCAAATACGATTATAATTTTCATTTATTTGAATAATATTTAGATTAGTTAAAACATATGTATGTCTTGGCATATTAAACAACGTCCGACCCGACATCAATCCGTGAATCCGAAGATTCCCCGTTCGTTGACCCGGGCAGAGGAGCACACTTACATTGTAAATGGACAATGGACAATGGACAATGGACAATGGATAGTGAATACAAAGTACATGTATGAATTATCGTAGGGAGGATTGTGGGGATTTCTTTCTTTCCTTTTTTGTTTTTTTTTGTTTTTTTAATATATAATACACAACATTGGCAGGTGGTGGAAGACACACATAGAGAGAGAGAGAGAGAGAGAGGGGAGAGAGAGGGAGGGGATCGTGTGTCTACTCATCAATCTCCTTGCCCTTGTTATCGATGCCCTTGTCGAGGTGCTCGATCTGGCGATCCACATTGCTATCGTCGCCATTGGTCAAAGGCTCAATCTCTTCGGGCTTGTTGGGATCATTTGGCTTGTAGTAGTAGGCCATGAACATGAACACCACCATATCGACGAACATGAGGCCCGCAAAGAGGAAGAACTCGTCGGCTTGCGACTCGAAGAGGGCCGCCTCCGCAATGATGACCACAATCACATTGCCAAAGGCAACAGTTAGGAGCCAGCAAGCCTGCAGCACCGACTTCATGCTGGCCGGTGCCTGAGCGTAGGAGAACTCCAGACCCGTCACCGAAAACATCACCTCGCCGAGTGTCATCACCACATACTGCGGTATCAGCCACAATATGTTCATCGAGTTGGGCTCGGTTACCTCGATCAGTTTGAGTGGCGCATAGCCACCGTTGGGCAGCTCGTTCACGAGCAGGGTATAGACACCGCCGGTGCGCACACTGACCTTGCCCATGGGTTGATTGTCAATGGACACATCGAAGTCGCTGGAACTCACTTTCAGCAGCGTTGTCTCATTGGCATTGAACTCGTAACGCTCACTATTGGAGGTCCACACAATCTGGCGATACTGCTGCACATTGCCAATGTTACGGACCAATGGATAACCCTCGGACGGCTTGTTCACAAAGTCCGTCTCCCAGAAGATGCCGTTGGAATCGTTGCGCCCGTTGAGGAACAGTGACCACGCCTGCTTATCGGTTAGCGTATGTACCTTGTCCTCATACGACGGGCACCCAGGATCATCAGTCGTGATCGAATACCTCAAATCGAAGCTGCCGGGCACATAGACATCCTTCTTCGTGTAAACGCTGGACGGCTCAACTTTGAATCTCTCAAGGCCGTCGATGTTGGTGGCGAAGTTGTAGACGCAGTTGTCCGAGTTGAAGACACGCAACTGGGCATGCTGGCTGTAGGGTAACTCGGGGTAGGTTTTCTAACCGTGCAAATAGACGAGTGCGTGCCAGAGAGAGAGAGAGAGAGAGAGAGAGAGGGACGAGAGCAAGAAGAGAGAGAAGAGAAAAAAATAAAAATAATATTGCAGTAAAAAAGCGGTGCATTGGGTGCAACAAAGGGACGAGTTGAGACAAGACAAGCAATGACAAGACAAGCCAATCTGGGGCGACACTCTCCGGTTGCAACTCACCTCCAAGTTGAGTTCGACAATGCCGGAAATGATGAAAGCAATGCCAGCCAAAATGCCACCCATTGTCAGCTTCTGCAGTGGACGACGGATGCCGACGAGGCTCAGTGCCGGATAGAAGGCCACATCGTACAGAGGTATAAAGGCGAGAATCAGCAACGGATTGAGCACTTGCAATTGATCCGGTTTTAAGTCCCATGATCCCATATTGCCATCCATGCGTGTCGCCTGGAACGTCCAGCGGGAGCCCTGCTGATCGAACAGTGCCCAGAAGACGGGCAGCGGTAAATATAGGAAGAGGACACGCATCAGCACCTTAACATCGGCGATCCGTTGGCGTTCGTATTTGTGGTCGGCATAGTCGAGCCAATGCTCGCGCGGATTGGTCTTCTTCTCCCGGCACTTGGTCGTTATTGCCGTCCAAATGGTGCCGCTCACCTCCACAACCATATTGCCAGCCGGTGGCTTAATCTTGTACAATGGCCGGCCAAGTACAAAGACTATCACAGAGACAATCATCAATATGGCGGGCACACCGAACGCGAGCGGATAACAGTTGATGTCATCAAAACAGTGGACATCTTCGCGGAGAATCGGTGTCACCGACGTCGAGATCAGTGAGCCCGCATTGATCGCAAAATAGAAGAGCGAGAAGAACGATGTGATCTGCTTGAGCTGCTCCGGCACCTTGAACTGATCACCTCCAAATGCCGATACACACGGCTTTATGCCGCCGGAGCCGAGTGCGATCAACGCCAGGCCCAATATGGTGAACGTTTCCATTGGCAGGTTAAGCGGCCCAATTGCGCCCAATGTCAACAGGATCGAGCCGCAAATGTAAACAATCGATAAATACAAAATCGTCTTGAATTTGCCCAGCCAGGAGTCCGAGATAATTGCACCAAACACGCACAGAAAATAGACGAACATTGTGAAGATGTGGAACACCACCGTCGCCGTATCGTCCGAGTAGCCCAGTTTGCGACTCAGATACAGCACCAGGACGGCTAATGGAATGGAATGGGGATTAGTAGGGATTAGCATTGATATTGAAAATATTGATTCTGATTCAACTTCCACTTACTGCGCATGCCGTAATAGTTGAAACGCTCGCAGAACTCATTGCTGATGATGAAGAAAACCGACTTGGGATACGGCAGTTTCTGCAAATGATGGCCATGATTAGAGATCAGAGATCCGAGATCAGAGATCAGAGATTAGAGAGAGAGATAAGTCGAGTTGAGTTGTATTTACCTTTTCCTGGCCCTCCGTTTCGGCAACATTATCAAACTTGTTTGTATCCGCCAGATCCATGCCATTTTTCATGGCCTTGGAATCGCGACTGGGTTCCGGATCATCTGCCAGTTTGGTGGCCGCCATCAGAGCTGTGCCATTTGTTGCTGACGACTGTTCCACGTTGGCATCATCATCTGTTTGAGTTTTTTGATTAGTGGCCAGCTGGTCTGCGGTATCCACAGGCGCTGATTTTGCCTCCACGGATTCACTGCCTGCCTCAACAGGCTTTATATCTGCAAGGATGCAGCAATTATGCGAGATTAGTTGACATCCATTTGGATGATGTACTTGAGCATTAGCACCTAGAAGCGGTACGCTTTCGTGCGGCGTAGTCATTGCCACTGCGACGCTGATTTCGGTACTGATCTTGATCCCTAATTTCATCATATCTCTAAACAGATCGCTACTGAATTGGAATGCGCTTCATAAATCTTGAAGCATTAGACATGATCCAAGCTCCATAAATGTGCTGTTGTGTGTACCATAACTAGATAAGATATCTAGATATAAATGGACATGTCTGCAATGCATCCATATTGACAACATGACACACAGATGGGCATCATCATGTCTGTCTATGCAAATGCAGCCCTGCAGCTCGGCGAGTTGCATAGCAGTTAGCTTTTAAAGCATACACTTGGAAAAAAATCGCCCGCAAATGTAGAAAATCTCTCTTTCTCTCTTTTGTTTTTAGAAATAAATAAATATGAGAAAACATTTTGCTAAAATTGGAAAGGCTTGCGCTAAGGCGACCATCCCCAAAAAAAATTGTGATTTTCTTTCATTCTATTTTTTAGAAATATTTTCTATTTTATTTATATTAGGAAACTCATTTAAAAAAATGTAAATTTAAAAAAATTGTATTGAAATTTGGTCTGTCGACTTTTATTTTGGAGCTTAGCTGATAAAAGTCACTCTACTCGCGAAGATTGAGTTATATATGAGTTCTATAAACTATATAGAGTGTTTCTATATATTGGAAAACTTCAAGTACTAATGTTTAATAGTAATATATAAGTAAGAATAAAGTTAATGTAGGAAAACCCCTCTCTTAGATAGCCATTCAATTTTTCAAATTCCCTTTGTGATTAATAAGGTGAGGAAACCGTGGCGCTTTATTTTTCTTTTGAGTACAGGAAGTTGGCTCAATACTGATTACCGATTGTAATTAGGCATTTTACTTTTCGTTGCATAACAGACCTCTACAAAATAGTAGCCAGTAAAAATGCCGTATCGCCGTCATAAATTGAGTCGAGTCTAGACTCAGGAATGCATTCAATTCCCTGTTTCTAATTTATTGGGAGGCCTTTCTTCTTGCCCCACCACCCCCGCAGTACATATACATTTGTGGTATTCTCGGGCAGCCTTATCACATTTGTTGGTAGTAGTCACGTATCGCATTGCGGCAGCCTTTTGAAGTCGCTCGCCAATAACGGCAATTTGCAGCTATCAAGCTAATTTGGCCTAAAAATTTAAATGAAAACAGAATAAAAACAGAAACAGAAAAAGAAACAGAAACAGAAACAGAAACATGCGCAAATGTTGAATGTTGAATGTTGAATGTCGAATGCCTATCGACACGGACATCAAACAGCGACTACTTTTATGGCCCTATGCGAATCACAATCAGCGCCACACATATTCGCACTCATTCATATTCATTCATTCATTCATTCATCGATCAAGTGCCCTAAACTGATGTGTGTCAATGCCAGTTTAGTAGCTCAATTTTAGCCATATACCCTGAACCCATTTCAAATGTGCAAAATGGAGTTGCACAACTACCTTCTGTAACAGACAAAAGGAATCATGTCCGATCTCATTAAGTATATATATTCTTGATAAACATAAGCAGTCGAGTCGATTTAGCTATCTCCATCGGTCTACCTGCATAGGCGGGACGATCTCAAAGACTATATAAGCTAGAGACTTCTAATAAAATGGAATACATATTCCCGTATACCACAATCAATTCAAATCGAATTCCGATAGTAAACAAAATGAGATAATTGTAATAATATAGCAAACAGTTGGTAAACAATATGCATATAAATATAATTCTTTTCATATTGAAAAATCTACTCTCAGCAAGTCTGCTAAGTATTTAACAGCTGGGTTCAGGGTATCTCCTAGTCGAGCTCTCTCAACCAGGGCACTCTAACTTGTTAGACGGGTAACTGAAAGACATCGATAAATATATAGGAATGTTTTGACTCGTTCTCTCCATGAAGTGTTGCTGCACACATAACTCTGGCTCTTCTAGTCTCAGACAGACTGACAGACATGGCTAGCTCGACACCTGATCAAGAATATATGTATACTTACACATATCTATATACATCTATATATATATATATATATATATATATATATGTATACTCTATGTCTGTTGCATACTTAATTATAAGCTATTTTTAATCGGTTCAGGGTATAACAACAAAATGTTCAACTTGTTGCACTTGTTCATTTGTTCAGTTTGTGGCTGCAGTGGGAAATAGTCAATCGGCTTGAAGTATATTTAAATGTACACTCAAAAAAAAAAAATCGAATTGAATTTTAGAAATTCGTAATACTTTTGGCGCCAAGGTAACTTATCATTCAGATAGTATTTTTGTAAAATCCAGTGTATTTCTATTCTTAGGACGTTTAAATTTCAAGATACTTTTTCAAATGTGTTAAAGGAACTCTAAAATTGTCTTTTTTATTGCTTATATTATTAATATTATTTATTAGTATTTTAAGATTTTACTTGTACAAAATATAGTCTGTTTTGCAGAAAACTTTACTTGTTTCATAACATTAGAAAGGATTTTTTCGAAAAATAATTGTATTTTTTTTTTCTTTTATATTTAGAAGTTAGTTCTAAAATCAAGAACACTTTTTAGTTGTCAGGCGAGTAATACATATATGTGTAATACGTGCGATTATTTTATATTACTTTATAGGGATTGATATCGGTATTACAATGCGATTGGCAACATGATCGAGTCTGGGTCGTAAATCGTTTGAACCAAATGGGAATACCCATTGCAAATTTGATATTTGTCTAATCAGTATGATGATGGTGGTGGTTATCATCGATCTATTGACTATATGGCAGTTGGCCGTTGTTGAACAGCGTTAACTGATTTATAAGCGATTAAGCCGGCGCTTTTTGTGCTTTCTGCGATATTTATGGACTACGATTAGGCAACAAGAACGGCTCCCTTATG
The DNA here is from genome assembly GCA_035041615.1 of Drosophila anomalipes. Lineage (NCBI taxonomy): Eukaryota > Metazoa > Arthropoda > Insecta > Diptera > Drosophilidae > Drosophila > Drosophila anomalipes. The sequence goes on along the minus strand of JAWNKZ010000254.1, from coordinate 597,240 downwards.
CATTTTATAACCGGACGTATTTTACCAGTCAACAGCAACAGCAACAGCAATGGCAAGAGCAGCAGAAAATTGGCCATAAAGTTGAATGAATTTGAAACAATTTTAAAGTTTTTGTTTGCCATAGATACACGCACTGGTATCTATCAGATACTCATGTACATGCCACTGTGATTGCCTGTTTGACGTTAATTAAAGGGGTCCAAAAAAGTTATTGGCAAAGAGTGTTTCTGCTGCTTGCTGCTGTTGCTGTTGCTGCTGTTGCTGTTCTTGCTGTTCAATTAGTGGTTGTACACTATGCAACATGGTTTGCCGGTTGCTTGGCAACATATTGGCAAAGTTCTCAAAATTCAATTATCGACCTCGGCCACAAGGCCACGAATACTAACAGGTAGCTATAGCTACTCGTGGCAACTGGGCAGGTAGCTTCCACAACATATAATAGCTGAATGCAGCTCTCAGCTCTCAGCTCCCACCACTCAGCTCCCATCACTCAGCTATCAGCCCCCAGCTCCCAGACCTCAGCACTCATCTGTCAGCTCTCGGCAATGATTCAGTTTAGATTGCAATTAGTCATGCAGCAAATTAAATTCGTTTTGAGTGCTGGAGAAAAATAAATTTTACTATTAAATGTATGTGATTTATAGGTTTTACTTTCCTTATTACTAAGCAAACAACGCTTAATAATTTTTGGTCTGATTGGATGTTCTCTTACAATTACATTTTTATTTTTCTCTCCCTGCTTTTAATTTTAATTTTAAATTTATATTTTGTACAAGCTTTGTCTTGTTTTTTTTACAAAAGGTGGACTTTTTGGAGCACAATATATAAATAAACAATACAAATATGTAAATGCGTTTAGTTCGTCATTGACTGCTTCACAGTTGGCAATAGTTGGCATGCGATCTGCGTATTAACCAAGTTTGGCAATGTCATTCGAACCAGGCCTGAACCAGGCCAGCGACAGCCAAAACACTTGAGCACCCTTATCGCCCTGATAAGATTAGCTTGAATAAAGATTTACTGCGCTAGTACACGCTTAAAGAGTTCTTGGAATGTACACACATACGTGTATATATATATATATACCTATACCTAATCGCCAATTATAAGTTCGTGATGATTAAAAAACATTGTTTCTCAAATCTTACTTCATCGACTTTCGTACAGAATGTATTTAGTTGTCAACAAATCAAATTGATCAAACGTAAAAAAAAAATATATCTCGCCCTTTGAGTTATATATATATATATATATATATAAAATGTATGTCTGACATCTTTGTAATCATCTGCGATTACAGTAAATTGTAGTTTGAATGTTGCTCAGCACCAAATTATCGCTTTGGCATATTCCCCTTTGAGGGTGTTCAACAATTAGTTTCGTTTTTTTTTTTTTTTTGTAGGGGAACCCTTTTTGCTAATGATGCTCTGATATGGCTCTTATCTTATACATAAAATTGTTTAATGTGAATAAGTACCGTTTTCATTGTCCGTCATTTTTGTTGGCTAATGGGTTGCAATCACTTCACATCCGTTATGCGGCACTTGAAATCGAAGAGAAGAAAGAGAAATCAGAACACTATCGTATTACATTAATTTCCAGTCAGTTGGAATAAGCACTTTAAAAATAAAAATTCAATTATACGTTGAAAAAAAAGGAGTACAAAAACGATAACAGATATTTTTGAGTTCATTTAAAGTTGTTTGCAAAAATTTAAAATTCACCGACTTCGAATAATTTATTTTATTGTTGTTATTAGCACGTCAAGCCACGCCAAGTCAAGTGCAAAGCACTCTAAAAAAAAAGAAAACAAAAAAAAAAACAAAAATGAAAATAAAATTAAAAAAATACAAAAAATTCACAAAATGGCAGCTGACTTGACTTGAGTTGACTTAATGTGAAAAAAGATGCACATCATTATTTACAATATTCAATTGAGTCAAGAAACTCACATTAAAACATTTAACATAAAAAAAAAGCGCGCACACACACACACAGACAACAGCGGTAGGGGATTTTGTTGCAGTTGCAAACAACCGGAATGGATGAACGTTAAACCGATGCGCGTCCAATTCTGCCAACGGCAATCAACTGACTGATGTCCGATGCGTGTAAGTCAACTAAGAAGCCCCCGTCAGTAGTAAGCCGAACAACGACGCCAACGACGACGCCAACGACGAAGCCAACGACGACGGCGACGGCGACGGCATCGACTTCGACAACGACAGTCACGAAGGGGATGATGACGACGCCTATTAACTGTTATTGCCTATTGGCTATGTTATTGGCTCTCCGCTGCGACGGCTGCGATGGCTGCGACTGCGCGCGTGCCGTGTGAACGCGTCGCGGCAGCTTGTAGACGAATTGTGTCCATTCCATTAGTTCGACTCTAATCGCGGGTCGAGCGATCAGGCGCAACAGCCACTCGATGGCCAACACAGAGCGCGAGAGTGTTCAGATTAGCCCCGGGCGGTTAGCTCGACTGGCAGTTACCCTGTAAGCAGCTCTTACAGTTCAATTAAAGTAGCATGCGAAATGGATGGTTAAGAAAAACATTGACTTTTTGACTGTGGAGCATAAGGATTAGAGAGCTGCGTCGATCATGATCGATAACCAGTCTTCGGATTTGTTCGATCAAGTTCGAATCGGCTTCGGGTTCGTTATGTGATTGTTCGCAAATGATCGAACAAAAGGGAATATGCAAACGAGCGAGAATATGCAATAGGAAATGTGTCTATCTCTTTTCGTCACATGGCACAGGCTACGAGGCTGGGTAACGGTAATAAAAAGCTCTCTCTCTCTCTCTGTCTCAAAATAACCAGAACGAATGTGATCGACTATTGCTTAATCGCTGCTTCACACTGATAAGTATGTAGAGCAGGCAATTCACGAGGTATCGAAAAAAAAGTAGTCGAGAGTATGATTTTTATGTACTAAAAAAAAAAAAGTTTACATCAATTAAGTCGGAGATGTATCGTATCGATTTTACTACACATTTAAACACACTGCATGATACCCTTCTTTTTTTTTTGAATGAGTGCAGGGCATAATAAAGCTTATCAGCTTATCGCAGTTGAAGTATTTACGAACACGCGTCCTTCGCACTTTATGCAATAATATATGGCCTGGCATATATATACCTCTATACGTATATGTACATATATCGGCATCTGTATTATTGACTGGCCAATTGGCTGTACTAGGTAGTGTAGTCCAGGGTGCACCAGTAAATAGGGCCTGCTGGAGCTTGTTATCTGTGCAATCTGGCAAACAGCACCCAGCCCTTGTCGTGTCTGCTGCGTCCGTAATTAATTATTTTCGTTTCAATTCATTTCTTATCTAAGCCAATTAGATAATTTACCAGCTACAATGCAGTACATGCATACCATACAAATTATATATATCTAATATATACATATATGTCCACGCTTGCGAAGAAGATGTCAATCCGTTCATAAGTAGGTAGTAGTAGTAGTTCCCCAAGTTCTGGGGAAAGTCAATGATCCAATCTAGTTGGCCGTAAACGTTCCAGCGATAACCGATAGCTGATAGCTGATAGCTGATAACTGATGCGATATAATACACATGTATTTACGATTACCACCATAATTATGAGCACAAAGATTAGCACATCCACAGTACATATATATATATATATATATATGAACGTCGTTTATTATGTATATACATATATGACTATTGCATTATAATGACTCTTTTATTGCCTTTTGCTGTTGTAGGCTGCTCTTGCTTTAGCGATTGTCACTTTGTGGTGCCAAAAACACTGCAAAGATTAAATTGCATTCATCTTCATCTTCTCCAGGTGTTATGGAGTTGGAGTTTGAGCGTGTTTTTGTAAGAATTGGAAACGGTATGTGGGCATATATGAATGGATTAAGTAACACTTCATTGGAGCTATTACAATCCAGCGCATGTCCCCATATCTTTAGAAATACTCGCAACGAAAGTGCAACGGTTATAGTATGGAGTATGTTGATAACGATGTCTGCGGTCTTTGGATTGCATGGATTACAAAATACCCCATTATCAGCGGAACTCACTTCAGAAATTAGCTAACAATATTGAGGACAGTAAATAGAAATGTGGTCAAGTATAGAAGGAAGCACTCACTCACTATGCATGGCAACTATGAACGTCTCTGTTGGTGTTGCACAATCAAACAAAGCTGGAACAAAGCTGGCTGACTCAATCTTAAGTGGAATACATCTTAATTAACTATAATGAACTAGTCGCAAGTCGGATAATGAATAATGCACCCTATGATGACGATAGCCATTTGCTTTTATGGTCGGTTAACTGGAAGGTCTGATTGCGGACCCTCTTTGGTCAGCTGACGTGCTTCGTCCGATTAGATCGACATCGATGTGTAAGTGAAGTACTTCTGGTCAGATTAGCTTAACGATAACCTAGTCTAGCTATAAATAAAGCAGCGGGTGGCTTAACTCCCTCCACCCACAGTTACCCACATATGTATGAATGTGGGGCAGCCATGAGCCTGTTGCCAAGATCTGAATATGTTTGTTAAATTCCAAACACATTTGCTATGTTTATGAAACTGAGCAAATCTTCGAGCGAATCTTCGAGCGAATCTTCTGAGAGCTCTCAGCGTAAGTCGTAATCCATCCATCTGCCATCCGCCATCGAGTCCACAGACTCAGACTCCTCCTTCTCCGTTTGATAGTGGTGCAGTGGCGACGGGACGGTGGCGTTGAGCTGCATCCGTTGGGACTCGGATTTGACGATGGAATTGCGAATGCCCGCAATCGTTACTATGAATCCGAGTTCGATACCAATGAGTCGCAGACGAATAGCGAATCCTCCGAGATAATGGATTGGCGCCGACACTCCTGGGACTTTCTGGTGGTAAGAGATACCACAATATACACATGCATACATACATATAATCATATATACATACATATACATTTTTTTTATTTGTATTTACTTATGCACATGTACCGCCTTAAATGGCCGTAAAAACCCAGCATACACCCTCATACTATAGAATGAGAGGGGGGAAAGAGCAACAAGAACACAAACACAACAAATGCAAGCGTCACTTTTATCAGCATTGAACTTGACCGTTACAATTGTAAAACTGACGCTTACGTCGTGCAGTCGCAATGCTGCTTGCAGACTAGAGATAGAGAGAGACACAGAGAGAGAGAGAGAGAGAGAGAGAGAGAGAGCGAGTGAGATTGAGACTAGGCATGGGAAAAGAGAGTAAATTACAATCTCAGTTAAGTGACGCAGCGTCGCTGCTGGCGTTGCTTCCCGACTTCCCCCCTTACCCGTGCGCTTTAGAATGCCGTTTTATTTTCAATTTCTATTTGATGCATATTCTTGTTGCAATTTTTTTGTTCTTTATTGAATTGCACCAGAGACGCGCAATATTTGTGAATTTGTCGCACTTTTTGCAAGTATCGTTTTCGTTCTTCTTTTCGTTTTATGTCGTAAACGTGACCCCCTCCCACACACATACACATTCACTTTACCTGTCTGTCACGCTTTAATAAATGCGCGTGCATTTTTCGGCAGTTGCTTAAATTCCAAGCTGTTAATTGAACTTGAGCCCTTTGTTTGTTTTGTATGTTTTTTGCGTTTTGAGTGTTTTGTGGGTGTTTTCTTCATCATGTTCATGTTTGTTATTATGTGCATTCAATTTGATTGTTGAATACAGTCGATTGACTTGGCTGCCGAGCACCAACTGTAAATCGAAGGAGCCACCAAATAAAAATGAAATGCAAGAGTAAAAGGTGAGCTTAATGTACCGTTATGTTTAACGATTTGACAGCCAATTATGGCAATCGTACCATACTTGCATACATATACATGCATGTATGTATATACATGTGCATAAGTACGTCTGTGTGTGTGTGTGTGTGTCCATTTATAGTCGCTGAGCCCTAAACTTGAAATGAAAAGAAATCAGCATCGGCGCCTGCGTCTGCGTCCGCTGCTTATTGTCACATTCAGTTGTCATATTGAGAAAGTATGTATGTACACATACATACAAACATGTGTATGTATGTATGCAATGCACACACATTAAGCCATACACGTGCAGCATTTCTCAAACCTAATTACATACATACACATACACGTACATATGCATATACATATACAATCAAGATAACGGACAGAGATCGATTGGCAAAGATCTTATGGACAAAACCACTAACTACTTTTGGCTGTCGATTTGTACATACATATAGATATATATACTTATGCATGTATGTATTTATGTATGTATGTGTGTGTGAGTGTGTGTGTGTGTGTGTGAGAGTGTGTGTGTGTGTGTGTTGATGTATGTATGTATGCGTGATGAATGTGTGTTGCAATTGCACTTGGGTCCGTCGATGGCTTTGCACAAGAGTAAGAATGTTTTACCTTTTGCAGTTGCAGATTTAAAACATGCCGCAATTTGACAGTTATTACAATCCACCGCGACTGCGCAATACTCTATTATCTATTTAGTGATGTTGCAAGAACTGTACAATTTACTGATTATTGCCATTTAAAGCTACGAGTATAAATACGTATATAAGACCTGATCTACAAATATGAAAATACATATGTGTATGTAGATCTTAATTGTCCCAGCTAATGGTATAGATCAGGAATACCAAATACACATACACTTATATGTATATATAGATGTATATATGTGTGTATATATGCATATGCTTGATAGGATGCGACGATGTCTGCCATGACCTAGTTCTGGTCTTGCAAATGCTGAACTTGATGTGCGTCAGTCAGCCAGTTGTGGCAGTCCTTTTATTGCCCGCAAATTGATTGAATTAATCAGTGAAAATGAAATCGAGAATCTACAATCTACAATCTAGAATCAAAACAATAGTTCCATCCCATCCCCCCTCTGCTCCCCCACACTGATGACCTACTTTGCGACTTCCACAGACAACCTACGCAACGCGATGTATCTTAGCTAACCGGACTCGTATATATATATATATATATATACATATGCATCTACATTAAGGTTGTACATATGTATACACATATGTATGTATTTATCGACTACACCGTAATCAGAACACAAACGGGATAAATTAAGTCTCTTTTACTTCATTTTACAGCTTAGTCGTAGTAAGATTTCTACTAGCTATTAAAATAAGTATTTTATAGTTGAAAAGTGAAAAAAAAAAAAAAAATAATATATACATATATATTAAAGATATAGTATATATATATATATATTATAATAATATGCTCGGCTGCACTCAATAAAATTGAAATTTAACTTTATCTTTTTTTGCTGTGTAGCAGTTGATATGTAATACTAGATACCCACTAGGCTTACTTACTTGCTTATATACATTGTTTGCTTGTTGTCTGGCGATTATTGTATCTCAACAGTCTAGCCAAATATTAGTCAACAGTGGCAACAATAACAGCGACCGTTGGATGCGCCTCAACCGCTCTGCGGTCCCACAGTTAACTCATTCCACGCCAGGTGGAATGGAAATGCATTGCACAGTGATTACCTATAATTATCGCTCAATACAATTATGAATGGGTGCGGTGGACTTGACTTTGGCTTTACTCATTGTGCGTGCAGAATTTGCAATTTGATTATCATTTGGCCAACAGCTGCTGGCTCTAAACTTGTTTATCGCTTACCGTTTACCTTGGCTGCTATTTTGTAGTAGACTCCATCGCAGTCGCAGTGGCAGTCGCAGTCTCAAACCCAACCCAACCAAACCAAACCAAAACAAATCAAAACAAAACGAAAACAGAAACACAAACTGAAAGCGAAAACAACGAAAATGAAATCGACAACCCATATACATTATATGTATATATGTATGTATGTTCATATGTATGTATGTACATATGTATGTATGTACATATGTATGTATGTACATATGTATGTATACATCGTTATGTGTGTAGGTGTATAGCTAATGACAGCAGTAGGTCAGGCGTACTAACAACTAGTATCATGAGAATGCATAAATTACTAAACGACGACTGCCAGATACTCTCTACGATTTCTGCTGCTGATGTATGTATGTAGATATGATGACGTATATATGTATGTGCATATGCATGTGCATATGTATGCTAGAAAGCACTCATCTAATTAGGCATAGCTAGAAATACGAAATAAGTTAGACGAACGAATGACAAAGCGATTCACAGAAAGAGAGAGTAAAACTTAAATCACTGTTTGATTTTATCTTATGTCATTTTCGTATATTTTTTTAAATACCTAATAAAGACAGTGTGAACGAGAGAGAGAGAGAGAGAGAGAGAGAGAATGCGCACTCAACAGTTATAATTATTTCCCTTTTTGATTTTTTTGATATGTCGTAAGACATAATAACATGGCTAAATGCTTTGGTACTGAGTCGATGACGCTTGAGAGGGTATTGTCATATAAACATAAAAGTCAGCCTAAATTTGCATTATAAAGATACAAAGATACATATTAGGTACAGCATGTGCCAGTCAGTTAATGATGCGGTTCTTTTTTTTCACATTTCATTTGTCACATTTTCATAATAATATCTACAGTAAAATAGTTGCAATAATTACAAGTCATGTTGTGTACACTTGGGTAAATCGGAAATACTTATACACTAACGAAAAATATCGCCCTGAAGATCTTTCTTGTTTTTGGAAAAAAAATATGTAGTTATAGGAAAACAAATTTCTAGAAATTAAAAACGACTGCGACAACCCGAAAAATGTGTTGTTTCTTTTGTTTTCAATTTTTCGAAATGTTTTAGATTTGTAAAAAATGCGTTTCTAAAAAGTCAAAATTCAAAACCTCATTTTTAGCGAAAAAAAAAACATTTCAAAAATTCAGCAAAAGTAACAAAACACTTATCAAAAACCTCATCAAAGATTAGACATATTTTTTTTGTAAATTTTCGACAAGTGTAATCTGAAATGAAGAAAAGCAAAACCCTGTTTTTTTTTTTTTTCATTCTAAATAATCAGGTGAGTTTGAACTTTCACCCGAAAAGTATAGCGAATTAAAAAAATGCAGGTCGATTGTTTTTCTGAGTGTAGTCATCATATATTGAGTTTGAGTTGAGGGCTCTAATCGGATCTACTGCCTCTTTGACTTCTTCATCTAGGGGCCCGAGTATCCCAAATCGGTGGCCTTCATCATCAGCAATGAGTTCTGCGAGCGTTTCAACTACTATGGCATGCGTGGTAAGTAATCCGTAGTCTCTAGTCGGTAATCTGTCACATCTCTAATCCCGATCTGCGAATCATTTTGCAATCTGCCAGCGATTCTGGGGCTTTATCTAACGCACAAGCTGGGCTACAACGAGGAGAGGGCAACGGTGCTGTTCCACATATTCACGATGCTGGTGTACATATTCCCGCTGGTCGGCGCACTCATTGCCGATGGCTGCCTGGGCAAGTACAAGACGATACTCTATCTGTCCATTGTGTACTGCTTGGGGGCCATGGTCGTTGCCATCGGCGCCATTCCAATTCCGGGCATGCCCGTTAAGTGAGTGTTTTGGATTGAATGATTGGATGATTGATGATTGTGATATGCTTCTCAAGGGCGGTGACCGTTGTGGGTCTGGTCCTGATTGCACTCGGTACGGGCGGCATTAAGCCGTGCGTGTCGGCCTTTGGCGGTGACCAGTTTAAGATGCCAGCACAGGCCTTGGACTTGGTCAAGTTCTTTTCGCTGTTCTACTTTGCCATCAATGCGGGCTCAACGATCTCGACGACGGTGACGCCGATCTTGCGTGCGGATGTCCATTGTTTCGGTGACGATGACTGCTATTCGCTGGCCTTCGGTGTGCCCGCCGTGCTAATGATCGTCTCGATGGTCATCTTTGTCGCCGGTCGGAGTCGCTACACTCGCAATCCGCCTTCAGGTCACATGATCTTTGGCGTGTCGCAGTGCATCACGAGTGCGATCAAGGGCTGGTGGGATAATCGCAAGACTGAACCGCAGGAGCACTTCCTCGACTATGCGGAGCCAGTGGTTGGCAAGCAAATAGTCCATGAGACCAAGTGCCTCACGAAAATCCTTCTACTCTATATGCCCTTCCCGCTCTTCTGGGCGCTCTCCGATCAGCAGGGTTCGCGCTGGACCTTCCAGGCAACGCACATGGACGGCAAACTGTTTAGCGTCCGCATCAAGCCCGACCAGATGCAGGTGATCAATCCGCTGCTCATACTCATCTTCATACCACTTTTCGACTACAAGATCTATCCGAAACTCGCCCGGTGGGGCATAAAGCGACCGCTTCAGAAGCTCTCCATTGGACTGCTGCTCGCCGCCATCGGTTTCTTTTTATCGGCGGCCGTTGAACTGGGCTTGGAGCAAGTGGAGCCGTCAGCTGCCCCATTCTCGCCACACATGGCCCATCTGCGTCTCTACAATGGGATGCCCTGTCGCTATGACTTCACCTACAACGATCTTCACTCGAGCATCGAGCCGCTGGACATGTGGTCCAATCTGGCCATGATTGTGCCACAGCGCACTGAGTACGCTTTCAAGGCACAGCCGCAGCTGCAATCGCCGAGCAGTCGATGCCCCATCATCGAGGATCAAATCCGATTGGAGCCGGGCAGCTCCGTCAGCTATTTTCTGGCCAATAATGCGCTGCGCAAGTTCTGCGATGGGGTGAACAGTGGGCAGCGGATCAATCGAGCACCGCTGCTGCGCACCCTGGTCAACATTCCAGACGACGAGGGTCCCATTATGCTCAGGACACTCCTCGAACGCTCCACTCCGAGCGCCATTCAACTGGACACGAGCAATCTCTCGGCACTGCACGAGTTGCCGCTTGGCTGCGGCCAGTTGGACATTAACGGAAAGCGAGCGGCCAGCTTTGAGACCAAGAACGGCGGCCTCTACAGCTTGCTGGTGCAGGGAAATGCCAGCGATGGTTACGTGAGTCCCATACACAAAACACTATGAAAAAACATTAACTACATTTAAGAATATATTCTCCTGATCCTGGAAAGGAAAATTCCGAAGGATAGAGACCTGAAACGTTTATTGGTCTTTGCCCGGGTCAGGGTTGCAATGCAATCGATAAAAGTCGATAACTGCAAGTCGATAAAGCCATATATCTTCCACAATTTTAAGGCTATTGTCACCAAATTTTGATTGGTAGATTGTTGCCGATGTCCGTCAAAGATCGGCATGGACAACGCCCAACTTCGCCACCCCCAGGCGCCCGCCCATACAAATCAAAAAAAGGGCCATATCTGCCGCAGTTTCTGTGCTAGAGCCATCAAATTTGGAAAGTATATTATTAAAGTATCGATTAAAAATGTATAGCCACGCCCACTCCGGCCTCCAAAAACGATAAAAGCCTATATATACGGCAAATTTGAGAGCTACAGTTACCAAACCTGTAACGTAGAATACTAGGCACATCCACTAATAGTTGTTCAGCCCCGACCACTTCCGCCACTATTCATCTAAAAAGCTCATGTCATCTGCAATTTTAGATTGCTAGGAACCTCCTCCTCCTCTTTCTACGCCCACTTCCGCCCCAAAAAAAATGCACAAATGCCTGTATCTATCGCAAATTTAAAGGCAATCTTGAAAGATGGATGACTAGGAACTTCCATCAGCGATCTGTATTGCTTGGCTACACTTACCCGGCATTTGTTAGTAGATATAGAGTATCTGGCAGTCGGATACGCCCGACTGCAACGTGCCATCTTTTGTTGAATATTTTGCTTACACATTTCTCTGCTTGTTTATATGAGGCATAAACTAAACTTATCTCCCCCTCTCTCGCTCTCTCTCTTCTCTCTCTCTCTCTCTCTCTCTCTCTCTCTCTCTCTCTCTCTCTCTCTCTGTAGCTGTACAATATGGTTGAAGTTGTGCCATCGACATCAGTATCGATGCTGTGGCAACTGCCGCAGATAATTGTGATGACTGCTGCCGAGATAATGTTCTCCGTAACGGGATTGGAGTTCTCGTTCACCGAGGCGCCGGAGAGCATGAAATCTGTGCTGCAGGCCTGCTGGCTGCTGTCGGTGGCCATTGGCAACATGCTCGTGGTGGTCATTGCCGAAGTGAAGTTCGTCCGCACGCAGTCGGCGGAATTTGCACTCTTTGCTACCATAATGCTGGTCAATCTGGTGATCTTTCTGTGTCTGGCCCGCAACTACGAGTACGTCAATCTATCACTGCTCGCCAAGAATGCGGAGACAGCGGCTGGCAAATACGAGAGGGAGAAACATCTCATTTACGAGGAGAACATAAAACGCATCGTGGGTCCCGTCATGGCCAAAGAAGACGCTTATCGCAAAAAAGCCACCGATAGTTATTTGGATTCCTAAGTCACATCTATATATATATATATATATACATATAGATAGATATATATATATATATAGTGTTGACTAAGCACACATCATCGAATTTATTATTGAATATTTTTAATTTTATCATTGTTTGTCTATTGTTTTATATTATATATTTGTTATAAATGCTTTTGTTATTTATTTTTAATATTCAATTCGATTCGTTCTTCATTCGAATTGATTTGAACAAAGCGCCGCAATTTCGGCAAGCTTCGACAGGGCTGCAGAAGTTCGGCGTTGCCACCCAGCTGCAAAGGCATGTGGTGAGCCAAGCAGTGCAATAGCAGCACTGCTTCGCTGTGCCCCTTGTTTAATGCGCACAACCCACGATCAGGCTATCCCCCTCCACTTCTCACAAATAAAGGCAACCACATTTGAAACACAAGAAATGCAAATGCTTGTCGCTTTTGTTGAATATGTTTGGCGCTGCCAATTGATACTGTCGAGTGATAATCTGAAACAGAAAGAACCAAAAACTGTCATGTGATGTGACCAGCGGCGTTGCCCAATGCGCCAATTCGAAGAGCGGCCCCCCTTTGATGGCAACGCCACTGCACAGTCGCCATGTCGCCGTTTGCCGATGCCTCTCTTTGAAACCGAACGCCAATTTAGATAGAGAATTTTAAACGAGTGACTCGAATCGATTCGTCAATCAATCGGCTAACGTTTTTTAAATGTGCCACAAATCTACAGAAAACACAAATATTCCAACAAAAAAACAAAAAACGATGTCAAAACTGGAAAATGATGCAGTGAGCAGCGATTGTCAATTTGACGGCATTGCCAACAGCATAGAAAAAGTGACCCCGAAACAGCAATTGAAGAAGAAGAGTCAGTGGCAGGCAGGCAATCAGGTAAATGTGGCAAATGCGGCAAAATAGAGCGCATACCTGAGAGCCGCAAACAATGGATGGAAGTATCCAGAAAAACAGGACATGCAGCTGCTCTGCCTGTGGCTAAAAATATACCCTTCCATAAGGGATGCAACAGCTACCTGAGAGACCCAACAAAGGCCGACAGAACGAGCCCGGAGAAACCGTCTGAGCCGAGTTGACCGACTAAACCGAGTCTACTTCGCTGCATTTGGCTGAGCGTCGGGCACAGTCGAGTGCAAACTCTCCAGCCAGCGACACGGCATCAGTTCCTCAACATTTTTTTTTTCAAGTGCATAGTTTTTCATATACATTTTTTTTCTCAAGTGTGGTTTGAAAGAAAATAACTCCGATTCTCAGTTTTTATCAACAGAGTGCTGTAATTTGTACAGTTTTTGTTATTTGTTAATTTTTTTTGTATTGTGAGTTTTCTGTGCAACTGTACGTAGCACATAGTTTGTCCGACTGCGCAGTGAAAATTGGAGTGGCAAAGGCAATATTTAAGTATGTATTTAGTGGGTGCCCCAGCATCATGCCACATTTACTGTATCACCGTAACACCCATCCACCCATCCACCAATCCGATAAACGAAGCGAGGCGTTAAGTAAACCTCTTAAATCCATATCACAAGGTCTCCCAAGGCTGCGGGTGTTTCCGCATGTGTCTGTTTTGCAGTGCGACATCTTGTGGCGCCTCGAAGCGAGACTCCTGCACGAGTCAAGTCGACAGACGCTGGCGGGGCATGTGGCTGTTGCCACGGACTCGGATCAATCACACTTTGCGCCTGTTGACGGGTCTGGCCAGTGGCAGTGGGTCGTGATATCGTATAGTTGCGGTATCTAGAAAGGGACTTGCGTTTGCGAAGAGCTTGTCGGGCGAGCTGGACAAATGGAACAGAGATAAATGTAAAGAGTTTCGGGTGCATCCGTTTGTCGGCCACTATCCACACAAGAAGCGAGAAGAAGCGTCCGCATACTTTTATCGCGTGTGCACGAGTGCCAGCACATGGATGCGAGTGAGACGACAAATAGCAAACAGAGCAGGAGCGCGTTCTCTCCGTGCCACCGCATACACCGTATACATGTGTCCATCTCGCTCGCCAAGTGTGTGCAAGCGTCCGAGCGAGACAGCCTTACCCAGCCAGGCGCAAAGACCAACCAACCAACTAACCTTGCATGCAATCGAAGGAGAACGCAAACGTAATCGAAAGTGAGACAGAGAGAGAGAGAGAGATCACATAACTTAACACAAGTTGATGCATGCCGTATGGTGTGTATACCCGTAACGAATCCGGATCTCGAGTCCCAGCCTCAACCCTTGTCCTTAGCCACTACAAATCGCTACCGTTGAGCAGGCAACACTCGGCGCCAACATTGCCACGGCGAGGCAAGCATAACTAGCGACTTGATAACCAAAATATAACTGTGTACATAGCATTATGTCCGATCTGAATCGAGAGGCAGCAAATGCCGTTAAATGTCATAACAAATAACAAAATAACCACAACTATAAACCACAAAATGTCATCGTAACCAAATCGTCCACCCACCAAAAAAAACAACCCATCAAACATCATCCGCTTGCTGGCACATACACATATATAAATATATGCAAATGCAATTTAGTTTATATAACTATCTGTTATTATTATCCGCCCAAAAAGAGAGAGATAGAGAGAGAGAGAGAGCGAGAGAGAGAGACGCGGGGGGTATACGAACTAAGGACTTGGTTTAGGTTTTAGTTTAGGCCGTGTCGCTGGTCTGAGCTGTCAGGAGGAGGAGGAGGAGGAGGAGGAGTTGTCGACGCCGAAGAAGCAGAAGAAGCCGAAGCATACACTGAGAGAAAAGTACCGCTCGAATCATTACTGGAATCCGAAGCAGATGCCACTGCACGGACTCTTGCAGAGGCAGGCACTGAGCAACGCTGAAATCGCAGTGGCTGTATATAGCGTCTAAACTTTATATATATATTTGATCTGGGCAAACACACACAACACAAAAACACATCCCGGGTTGAGATAACATTCGAAAAAACTATTGAAAATTGGCAACTTTCTCGCTTTGAGATCGCAACTTTCTTTGATTTCTGTTCTGTTTGCGTTTCTGTTTCTGTTTCTGTCTGAACTATATACGATTAAATGATTGCATTGCTTACAGCTTAGTTTCATGGTCAAGAAACTATCATGCATTTTAAATAACTGATTTTAGGTGAGTTTTTGCCTTCGACACCGAAATCGTATCGCTGACCTTTGACATGGAAATCGCTGCCTTCTTGAACAAGCCCAATCAATCAATAAGAATAATAAGTGCCATAATTCAAATCAATAATAACACCAATAATAACACTAATAATAATAATAATAATTTCAGTAGTAATGTTATACGTGATGTGCACAATTAGTGCGAATTACTAACAACAAATAAGGACAAAAAAGGACTGCTAAAATAGTCAAAGAAAAGTACAAAAAAAGACAATAATTTCTAGAAATTGATTTATTGAACTAACTTCAAAGTCAAAAACCCTAAAGACTTTCACACAAAAATAATAATAAACAAATAGTATTTTAATAGGAATTAGTGCAAATTGTAAAAACATTAAAAGAAGAAGAAAAAGAAATAATGAACAAAGTGAAATATATAAATAGAAATATGACGTTGTTTGCGAACGGGTCGCAATTGATATTTGTTATGAGCAAAAGTGAATGAAATGGACAAACCTGTTGTGACGAGTGCTCGGGCAACAGGCTTGTCTCGTTATAACGAACGTGTACAAAGCAATGCTCGTAACGAATTATCAATTGTACCTAAAAGTGACCATCACATAAAACATAAGTGCAAAACGGAGCAAAGTTCAACAGCAAAAGGCATCTGCAATTCTATGGATGGGTCAGCGATGCGATTCTTCTCCACACAGAGCGAGTGGGCTGCTTAGATATGTTGGGTAAATTGATTAACCTATTTCCATGCTGTGTTCTTTCAGATGAGTCTCCAGCTTAGTCCAGTCTCACGGCTGACCAAGAAAGCCCAGCCACCAAAAAAAAAAAAAAAAAACCAAAGTTTTCTATGCATTTCTCAGTTTGTTTTCTTTCTGTTCATCTCTTTATTGGTTTTCTGTTGTTGTTTCTGCGACTTCAAAGCGATCCAAACCGTAGCAACCAATTGGTCTTTATCTATCAATTAGTTAGCCAACTTCACGGGGAATTGTGAACTGTGCACTGTGTTTTTACCCCAACCCAGCAATTCTTGTCAACTTTTGTTTAGCCGCATATACTGCGATTGAAGCGTTTGCCTTGCCTTGCTCTCGTAAGAGTTTAGATTGTGCAAGCATTATCAAGCCAAGACTTTCTTTTTATATCTATATATTCAGCGGTCATTTACAGTGCGAACACCAATCGCCATTGATGGTAATGAAACTGATTATTGCATATTGAATTCTAATAATAACTTTTGTTTCATTGAACAGCGAACTGCCTGCCTGGCTGCCTGACTGCCTGGCTGCCTGGCTGACTGACTGCCTGGCTGCCTGGCTGCCTGCCACAGAAAAGGATTTCTCGTACCTCGAAGGATGACCCAACCCAGAAGAGAATCTTTTTTAATTTTATTTACAGCCTTTTTTGTGTTTGATCTTTGGTTTCATTGATTATTGTAAACACATTTCGAATTTTTTTCAATTCCGTCCCGTTCCGTTCCGTTGAGTTTTAGAACAAGAACACCACACACACCTCACACACACACGCACACACCACAAGTCAAGTCATATTACAAGTCGTGTATTATTTGATACACTTTCCATTTATCACAATCCGCAATTCAATCGGTTCGGTAATTCTAGTTGAGATTTATTGAGAAACGGCTTAGAATTGCGCCAAACGGGGCTTGACATAATAATAATAAATAATAATAACCTAATAATAACGTAAGGTTAGGCTTGGAAATGTTTCTGCTTTCGAATAGCGTAAAACTATTCGAGAGAAAGAGAGAGAGAAATATATATATAAATATATATAGCTGTTTGCAAAGTAAAAATCGGATTACTTTGCGCTCAGTGCGAAATAAAAACTATCGAATTGCGTTAAATATTTAAGCACTTCCGGCTAAATGTTTTACGCAATAGAAGCAAAAAATAAGACACGCTCGTTTAATGCATATTTTCGAAATTTAAAGTACAAATCGTTGCCAAACAATAAAATTCATCATAAATATATACTCTTATGCATAATGTGTTGATGCGTTATACGCGACAGCATATTATCGGGAAATACTGGAACTGTTATACGTCTGAGCCTGTTTGCGAAGAAACTCAAATCTGTTTAAAACCATCTACGAATATGCATATATATATGTGAATCGGTTCAGAAATACAACAATATTACACCCAAAAACGCACATCTACTTCAATCTTGATTTTACAAATAAAAATATGTAAATTGAACAAATCGAAATTCATCTGTTTTTTTATTTTTATTAACCATAAAGGATTTTCAGAATTTCTGAACGAATTTCAATAAGCAGAATTGTACAGGTTATACAGGTCAGAAGAAATTCTACAAAATTGGATAATGGGATGGAAAATGTACCATCTTAAGGACTGCTCGAATGTTTATCGGCTTAAGGATGTCAGATTTCATTCGTTTGATATGTGCTTAAGCTTGAACTTAATTTTAGTAAAGTTTCAGCCAATAATTCTTAATTAGATATGCAAAAAAAAAACTAATTGTGTTTCACTTAAGGCATAAAAAGAAATCATATATAAAAATCAAAATGGCCGATTCTTATTATTATTTGATTTGAAGTTGAGACTAATTTACCTTAAGCATAAGCATTAAATTGTATTAATATTTAAATAGATAAGGTTAGAGCTACTAAGTTTTGAGTTGAAGCCATCACGAACACAATCGGATTGTAACATAAACATAATAAAACGGAAAACATTAATTGATGAGTTTCATTCATGGGCTATACGGATTCTAGATACCCACAATAAAAGAAGTATTTTCTGATATGAAGTCATTTCCGTTTGATCTGCAAGTGAAATTTGTACAAATGTTAAGGTTTTTAGATGATCCTTAATCGTTAGA
Source organism: Drosophila anomalipes (assembly GCA_035041615.1). Taxonomy (NCBI): domain Eukaryota; kingdom Metazoa; phylum Arthropoda; class Insecta; order Diptera; family Drosophilidae; genus Drosophila; species Drosophila anomalipes. The sequence continues at coordinate 578,936 of JAWNKZ010000254.1, read as the reverse complement.
GTTGGTCCATATCCCTTTTAAATCTATAAGAATTTGGAAGTTAGTTATTTTGCTGATATTAAGTTTGTATTCTTTATCTGCCTGAAAGTATGCTATTTTTACCCACTTTACAGCATTCAGTAAATCGGCGGCATCCTAAAAGCTTACAGTATTTTAATGGTATTCAGAAAATGGTATTTGCTTTTATTTGTCATCCCATAAGTATGCTGCCAAATTAATGTAGTGTTTTATACATTAACTTCTGAGAAATATTTATGCACCATTTAAGATAGCTGAGACCCAAAAATAATCAAAGATTTAACCCAATAAAAAACAATTTGAATTTATTTCTTTCCATTTATTAAAATATGTTTTTCCATCTGTCTTATATCTTTTCTCGCATCTTTTCTGTAAAGAAAAAATCTTCAAAAATCGTTATAATATATGAATGTATATCTAAACATCTTAGGCGCTATTAATTTAAATAAAAAAAATTGTATAAAATGCATCAAGACGAGTATTCTGAAATTAAAATGCTTATTAAGTACACGATAAGTCGATATCAAAATAAATGCTTAAGGTAGTTCATATAATAGGTATTTAAAAAAAAAAAAAACATTTCCGGCAGTCGTTCGACAACTTCCCGGAGGCGGCTGCGGAAGCTCAGCGGCTGAGTTTTAAACTTGCGTACGTCTAGTCAAAAAAAGGGGATCTTAACACTAATCGATGTATGAAAAATTAATCAAACCAATACAAATTAGTAAGTAAGTACATGCTAAAATTGATAAAAAAAATTATTGAAAAAAAAAAACAGAAACAAGAAAATGAAGGATTTTACGGAAGCCAGGCTGGATGGAGTTAGTCGTTGTTGTTGTTGTTGGTGTTGTTCTTAATGTTCGTTGTGAGCGCGACGAGTGTTAGATATAGGCAAGTATACATATATGTTTGTGTGCTGGGAACATGAGTGTGCGTGGGCGTGTTCGTGGGCGTGTGTGTGAGTGTGGGTGTGTGTGTGTATGCGTTAGCGTAGGCAAAGGCAAAGGTGTGGCAAGGCACAGTTGGTACATCTTATGTGAAACCATAAAAGGACTGTTGCTGTTGCCACTCTCCTCACGAGCAACGCCGAGCAACAATTTGATCGCATCCCGGTATCTGTCTGGCTTTAGTTGCTCTCCTGCTTCCCAACAGTGGGTGAAAACAGTGATAATTAGCTCTATGTACACTCCTCAATCACATCATCCTTATGTTAGTCATCATCTTAACTATAATCCTATGGGCGATTTTGGGCGGCGTGGCAGCATTGCTTGAGATTACGAGTTTCCACTTACGATTACGATTAGATACGACTTGCTGGCGCATTAGCATCATCTGCGCTGGTTCAGCATCTGCAGATAGTATTCACAGTTGGTGCAGTAGACGGCGGGGGCAATCACATGCCGTTTCCGGCACAGATTGCACTCGACGGCCTTTGCGGAGGCCTTCACAATGGCATTGTTGTAGACGCGGGTGGGTATGGCAGTAATGGCGGTGATTGCGGCGTTGCCACCAATCAGACTACTGCTACTACTATTACTACTACTACTATTGCTACTACTATTGCCCGCGGAATCGGGCAGACCATTCTGCAGCGTCAGCTTCGACTGTGGTGGCGGCGGCGGTGGTGGCAAACATTCCGCACTCTCCCCCTTTGTGCCTGGCTCAAAGCTGACCTTCTTCTGCGCCTGTTTCTGTTGTTGTTGTTGTTGTTGTTGCTGCTGCTGTTGTTGAGCTGTTGGTGTGTAGTAGGGTCCTGTGCCTGCAGCAGGCACTGAGCCTGCAACTGGGGCAGCTGGCTGATAGCCATGCGGCACGGGCACACGCTGATAAGGCGAGGGCAACGGCTGCTCGGGCAGCTGCTGAATATAGGCAAGATTCAGTTGCTGTTGCTGTTGCTGTTGCAGTTGTTGCTGATGCTGATGCTTTTGCAATTGCACCGAATAGCTTTGCGGCATCTGCTGATGTGCATGATGCATCGGCCTTGGCATGCTGGTGTATTGTGCATCAATTTGTTGTTGTTGTTGTTGCTGCTGCTGCTGCTGTTGTTGTAGCTGCTGTTGTTGTTGCTGCAAATGCTGTTGGCTGGCAATGCCGCTCATGCTAGTGCGTTGTTGTTGCAGCTGTTGCTGCTGTTGTAGCTGCTGCAGGCGATACAATTCCTGATGCTGCTGTTGCTGCTGCTGCTGCTGCTGCAGCAACTGTTGCTGTCGTTGCACATATCGCTGCATGTCCGGTCTGCCCAGCATTGGCGATGATTGCTGCTGCTGTTGCTGCTGTTGTTGTTGCTGTTGCTGCTGCTGCTGCTGCTGTCGTGGCTGTGGCTCCGTTTGCAATCGCAGCATATTCTGCTGCTGCTGCTGGATGAGCTGGGCGGTGACCTTATCGTTGGGATGCTGGGCAGTGCGCAGGACGCGCTCTAATATCGGATTGGGTATGAAGTCATCGTCCTCCTCGTTACCAGCGGTTGCCACCAATATCACTTGGTCACAGAACGAGACACTCTTCTTCTTCACGCGCTTTGGCAACTGATTGAGATTGCTCTGGTTTAGAGTCTGCTGCACCATCGAATTGAGTAGCTCCACCTCGCGTATCTCCTCGGCGATCTGAGACTGCGACATCTCGTACTTGGGCTTGGCCAAAATCTGATGATGACCAACACCAACACCCACACCCATTCCCATTCCCATCATAGCAGCTGGCATGGGCATGCGGATAGGAGCAACTGAGTCCACCTCATCTGCATCCAGTTTGCAGTTGGGCAGCCCGTTCATTTGGGTGCGCAAAGAGACGGCGTTGGAGTTGGAGTTGTTGCTGTTGCCGGAATTGGGGCTGAGCAGCTCCTGGGAGGCGTAGGAGCGCATGGGTGAACTGCTCAAGTTCGTCTGGGACTGCTCGAAGCGATGCGCCAGATCGCGCACGCTGCTCGGCGAGGGCGCCTCCTGTTTCCGCTGTAGCGCTCTGAGATCGGTTTGTTTTGCCTGCAGCTCCTTCACCCAGCCACCACTGACACCGCCATTGCCACTGCCAGCATTATCGCATGGCATGGGCGTCGCTTGCTCCTTGCGCAGCTTGAGCAAATGCTGGCGCTGCTGCAGCTGGGCCAGAATGCTGGTGGTGCCCTCCAGAGAGTCCAGTTGCTGACGCTGTTGCTTGCTGGCCGCCTCCAAAGCGTGCAGATGGTTTAGCTGCTGATTAAGCGGCTCCAGATCGATCTCGGGCGGCGGCGGTGGCGGAAAGTCTTCGCTCGCCTGCCGCGAGTGGCAAACTGATTGCGGCGGACTCGGATACGGTGGCAACTCCAATGGAGCTGGCAGCACCATCGGTATTGGCATTGGCAGCTCCAACATCTGCAGCTCCTTGAGCGGACTCTGTTCGCAGTGCACCTGGGCACAGGTGGTGATGATGGTCTGGCACGAATCCTCGCTAATCGAGGTGTTCGAGCTCATGGCCGATAGATTCGACAGATTCGCCTCGTGATGGAATTGTTGCTGTTGCTGCTGGGGAGTTAGGGTGGAGCTGGTGCGCATTGGGGGCGGTGGCGCCACCTTGGGTACCATGGTCAGCTGGCGTCCGCTGCCGTGGAAACTCTTTCGCATCAGCTTGCTGCGCTCGAGATTTGGATTGGCGCTGCACTGCAGCACTGCAGCAGAGGTTCCAGAGCAGTTGCTGCCGCTGCCGCTGCCACTGCCGGATGCATTGCCAACGACATAGTCAAAGTGACCCTCGGAAATGTAGCCGCTCATTCCAGCCATTGAGTTGTAGGCGTGGCCGTGCTTCGCATGCCCGTGCAGGCTGAGTCCGACAGCGCTGTCATCGACGGAGCTGGTGAGCGGCGCTGGAGTTGTGGCATGAACACGTCCGCTGGCTGCGGCATTGGCAGCGTTGCTGGCATCGTCGACAGCCTCAGTGAGATCGGGCATGGAGCGATTCTTGCGTCGGATCAGTCCGCCCATTAGCAGTTTGCGTCGTATTTTATGCTGCTTCTTGCCACTCTTATCCTTCTCCTTCTTCTCATCCTTATCCTCCTTGTGCTTCTTCAGTGTGTCCTTGGCATTGACGAGCAGCGTCTCCGTCAGCGAAAACTCGCGCGTCAACTTATTGCGATCCTCACTGCGACTGCGCTTCTCCTTCTCCTTGTCCTTGTCCTTATCACCCAGCCGACGACCGAACAGTGAGCGACTCTCACGTTCCGGCTTCACCTGTTGCTGTTGCTGCTGCTGCTGCTGGGAACTGTTGCCACTGTTGCTGCTGCTAATACATTGGTGCTCGTACTCGATGGCATTATCGTCGTGGGCACTGGGCAACGGCTTGAGCGGACTCTTGCGCTTGGGCAGCGTCGCATAGATCTCGATGCTCTTGGCAACGGACGAGGAGGCAGCTGTCAGCAGCTGTGGGGTCGATTGCTCCAGCTTCTCCAGCGTTCGATCCTTGCTATTTTGACGCATATGCTTCACGCTGCTGTTACTGCCCTCCCGCATATGCTTGAGCTCTGGCATCGCCTCGCTCTCGGCACCCTTCTCGACGAGAATTCGCCGATGCAGACTCCGTGCTCGCATTACGCACGTATTGTGCTTCATGCGGGCGAATGTCATTGTGTGGGGATTGCTGTAGGGTGCATCCATTGCGGCACGCGCTCGCCCAGCAGCCGCATTGCAGAGCACCAGGGCCGTTTCCAAGTCGTGCGACTCCTCCACCAGACGGGACTTCTCCAGCAGCTGATCGGCCTCATGGCACAGTTTCTCACAGTCACCGGACAGGGCCAGACCATGGCCATGCGCCTGGCCACCATTTTGTGTTGATGCCCCCACACCAGCAGCTGCCTCTGGTATCTTGGCCAGCTGGGGATTCAGTGCATGCTTGGGCGGATACGAGTCCGTGGAGCTCAACGAGAACGAATCATAGCCCGCATCGTAGGGCAATCCATGGCCATTGTGTCCGTTGTGAGCATTGTGTGCGGCATGTGCAACGTGTCCCGCGTGCCGCGTTGGACTCTGTGGCACTGCGGCCACGCCCCGCTTGGCCACCATATACAGATAGGGATTGTCCAGTGTGGTAGAGCTGGCCGAGCTGGCGCTATTACGATCACCGGACCAGTTGCCCGAGTCGCGACGCCTCGGTTGATTGAGATGCTCGGGTATGGTGAGGCCATCGCTGGGCGGCGAGCTGCCATTGGAGGCGCCACTCGCATTACCCGAACTCGACTCGGCACTGTGGCTCCGTTGCAGCTGCAAATGTTGTCGTCGCGCCAATTGCGCACTGAGCATTGCCTCGATCGGTTTACGATTGAGAAAGCCACCCTCCTTGTCCGCCGCCGCGGCCGAGGCAATCTTGTCCTGGATGACGCTCAGGTTCTGGTACTGGGCACTCAGTACATGCTCCACCGTCTTGCGGCTGATATACGCGTCTGTCTCGTCACTGCCAGCGGGCAGAGAGACAACAGCAGTCGAGCCCGTAACTGGGCCCGCATTGGGAAAGATGCTCTTCTGTATGACGCTCAGGTTCTGATAATCGTTCAACGGCGCCCGCAGCGGAGATGGGGTGGGAGTTGGTGTGATGGCGCGTCTGGTGTTGCCCAAATTCGGTTTCTCCGGACTGGGCGTAACGGCTCTGCGCACAGACACAGACGCCGAGCCACTGCCGAGCGGCAGATCCATGGCAGTGCCAGAGGCTGGTGCCTGACTGCAACTGCCATTCGAGCTGGGTGGTTGGGGCACGGCGTAGAGAAGCAGCAGTGGCTGGTAGCGACCACGACTGCACTTGTCGACGACACCCTCCCAGCTGGGGCCGACCTCCTTGACATTGGCGTCATCGAAGTAGACCCACACCTTCAGCTTGGTGTGGAAAAAGAAGGTGGTGTAGTGCTTGCCATAGTACGAGACAATGCCAACCAGCTCATGCTGTGCCTGCTGGGCCCAGCGCTGTTCGCTGACCTGATGGAAGACATCAGCCAGTCGCAGGCTCGTACCGACGGCCTTCAGCACGGCGTGCACCTGATCGGCAGCTGGACGCTCCGAGTCCCACACAATGCCAATGGAGACGACATCCGGCCGATTAAGTAGCGCCCGGCAAATGCCAATCTTGGCACCGCATGTATTCTATTGAGGATTAACATCGATTAGTTAGCATCGAAAACATGTCGGATTCTTAGATACTGCTGGATCAGTACAACTTACCGGACAGTCACGTATGTCGCCCATGTTGCCGGCAGCGCGTAGTAGTTGGCCAAAGCTCAACTGTTGATGATTCTGCAGAGCTAGACTCTTCTGTGAGGTCAGCGCCGAAGCGGACACATAGTGCACCATCTGTGGGTTGGGAATATAAAAAACAAATGCCAAATATTATAGCTGCAAGCAAAGATCGCCGCTTTTGTCACCCATGTCACCCACCAGACCCAATCGCTTCTATCTTCGGTTTTTTTTTTTTTTTTTGGCTTGCCCACTGTGGGTGTTCCAAAACAGGTTGCATTTTCATATTAACGTTCAGGTTCAGGTTCAGGTTCAGGTTCACGTACAGGTTCCGGTTCACGCTAGTGAGCGAAAACCCGTTTTGCAAACGGACAGTGAATAACTGTTCTATAAATGATCAGGTCTGTTCCGTTTTGTTCTATTCTGTTCTATTCTGTTCTGCTGTGGCAAACGTCCGTTCCTGTTCTGGCCAATTTACATAGCAGCTGCTAACGCTGATTGCTGCTGCAGGTGTTCCAGGCCCACGCCATGAGCACAATTAATTTAGATTCAAATACAACTAGTTGGATTTGCCTCAGCTTTAACGTTTACGCAGACTACAATCAACTAAGCCCAGTAGAAACATATTTGGTTTGAGAGTTAACAACGGAACAGAATCTTGAGGTGTTCGTATATCTTATTAAAAAGTGGCAACAGGAAATTTGGAAATGTGATAAACCCACCTGCGTGAAAGGCAACTGCTCGGAGTTGGCGCCACATTTGCAGACGCTCTGCTCGATGACGCGCATGGCGAAGCGTCGATGGGCAATGCAGGCGGATGATTCGCACGAGTCACCATCGTCGGGGGAGATGTGAGAGTGGACGCGATGCAGCAGCAGCTCAAAGCATTCGGCGGCATCACCCAAACAGCCGAGTGGAAAGCGTCGGCCGGCGAGTGGACCGCTGGCCAATGCACGACGCAGTGGCTCCGGGCACAGAGCTGGCTCCGAGCTCGTCTGCAGCTGCTGAAACAGTTCCTGTGTTCGGTAAGATGTGGAATGGGTAATTAGTAAATGTTTCACTGCAAATAAGTACATGTCTAACAATCTATAACTAGGCATTGCAAATGATTATGGTTTTCACGACTTACAATGACCGCATTGATGCAGCGATCGCGCTCAATTCCATTGCCAATCGTTGTTGCACTCGAGCAGCCGTTGCTGTTAACGTTGCCGTTGCTGTTGCTTCCGTAACCTAGCACTGCCAGCTCCACACTGCTGGACACCTTGGCGAGTGCACAAACCTGACTTGGCTGCTTGCTCTGTCGCGTCAAAGTGGCCGATTTGTGTCCCTCGCCGGCAGTGTCTAGAAGCAGTTTCCTGGGGCTACTTCTCGGCAGCGTTCCATTGTTGCTGATTAGCTGTTGCAGGTGCGCGTGCTGCACCGGATGCGAGCTCCCCGATACAGCTGCAGCAGCTGCACTTGCTGAAGTGGGTGGCGTCCCCACAATGGGACCAACAACATTGCTGGGCTCCTTCCGTTTGTAGCGAAACTTGATCATGCTGATTGCTTGATTGCTGGCTGACTCTCCGGCTATCGATCGGAGCTTGCTCTAATCAATGCATGTGTCGCCTGCTTGAAAAGAGGAGGAAGAATTGTGTCTTGAGTGAAGTTCAATGGCTGGCAGTGCTGCTGCTATAGCAGCTCTACTCTACTCTGCTCTGGTTTTGCCATAGCTCCCGGTTTTGCCATTGCCATTCAGCTAAACGATAACAACAACAACAACGATGATGATGATGATAATGATAATGGTTCATAATGATGATGGCGACATCGATTACGATAACGATGCGGTGGCTGACTAAACGCAATTTAATAGGAGCAGTCAAGCCAAGGTGTGCGCAAGCAAATGAAACGGCATGCAAAAGATGTTGACGTAGTCAAACGGAAGTGGATGTAAAACAAAGTAAAACACAAAACAATAAAAGCAGCAACAATAACAACAACAAAAAGCCAAAAGCCAAAACAAAAACAAAAAACGAAAGAGTTGTTTAGCAGAATGCCGATGTCTAAATACCCTTGCAAGTGGAATTGCTGTTGCTAATAATGGGTTCACAAATGTTACACACCTGACGACAAAATTATATATACCCGCCGCTACAAAAATGTGTTGGAAAACGAAAGAAAGACAAAAAGAAAAAGAAAAAAAAGTGAAGCGTCAGCCACCAACAATTTGGCTCGTGGAAGGAAGTCGCATTCGCAAATGAGCCCAATGCACAATGCACTTGAAGCATTGTAAAATTGGCCACCGCAAATGGCAATTGATGGCAATTTGAACTCGGACTTCGTCTGGTCACGCGAACAACCGCATGTCACTTTATTTAGCATTGATGATAGTGGCTGGCTCGTCTCACCCTGCTGCTGCTGCTGCTGCCGCTGCTCCGCTTAATAGGCGATAACAGCTGTGTGTGTGTGTGTCAGCTCTTTGGCAGCGCGGGTTTTGGATAAGCTCGTCTTTAAGCACACCCCAAAAAAAAAAAAACAGAAAAAGGACAGGCGACAGGTGAGTCGTGAGTGGTAAGTGTGGAACGGGGCGACAGGGCGACAGGGCGACAGGGCGACATGGGACAGAAAACCAGAACCAATGCGTTGAACTTTCGCTTTTGCTTTTGCTTTTTGTTTTGTTTTTTTTTGACAACGACCTCATTTTTGGGGAACGGACCGAAAGTTTTTGCCCAACAAACCGGTCCAGCTGAACCCGAGCTCCCCCCCAATTTCGATTTCAAATCTCCAATCCAATCTGAGCTGAGCTTAAACTGTCAACCTAGCGTTTTCTACATGCATATGTATGAGCTATTTGTTATTTTGTGTGCTTTTCTCTGTCCGAAATCAAACTGCAAATTGCAAGTTGACAATTGCAAACTGCCGACTCAGCAGCCGCCAAACGGTCGACAATTCTCAAATGGTAAAGTGCTGCTCCACATATACATATACATATACATATATATATATATATATATATATATATATATATATTCATGAACATGAGGACAACTATAATATTACGTTGGGCCTCTGCAACTGTCAAGCTGGCAACTGTCATTTTTTGTTTCTTTGCTGACGAGTTGAGTTGAAAACTGAGTCGCACTTAAGAACCCGACACAGGCCAAAAGCATACTTATACACTAAGACAGCCAGAGAGGTGGTTGAGGGTCAAGGAGGAATGGGAGGGGTAACGCATAAAGCGCCATATGTGATATAAATTGTTGAAAAGGTTTTTCACTTTTGCTTTTTAGACTACTAATTACAATTGTTGCTGTTACTCTTGCTGTTCTTGTTTAGTTAATCATTTTTGGCTCAAGCTGTCGTTTCGATCAACAGCAACAGCAACAGCAACACGCAATGAGACGGCCTAAATATGTGTTTAAATGGGTATAAATACAATTGTTGTTGTTGTTGTTGTTGTATTATATTATATATAGCACATATTGTCAATTGTGGAGCGCCAACTGAGTCAACTTTTTGTTTTTACAAATTACTTGTGGCGCTTGTCTGAGAGACAACAAGGTGTGACAATTTAGCAACGAATGCAGTCGAATTTGAATTGAATGGTGTTGAGTGGTCTTGAGTGTATTCAAGTGCATTTGTCTACTCGTAATTGTACAGTTAATCACATTTAGCATTTAGCATTTAGCGATTAGCGTTTAGCGTTGTCTCTCGATCTGCGCACTTCACGTATTTATCTCTGAGTATAGATATTAATATTTATGAATATATTTCCAGCTAACTGTTAAGTACTTTATATAGTTTTTTCTTGGTTTTCTTTTCGTTTTGCTTTTAAAGTGAAAAAGAGTTTAATAGGCGGAAAAGCCCCGTGCACCGGAAGTGGTCATTGGGACAGTTGTTGTTATTGTTGTTCGTGTTGTTGTTACTGTTGTTGTATATATAGTTTTGGGCGCCGCATTTATTTGAAGTTAATTGCTTTTCCAGTTTATTGCGTATTGTTTGTGTGTGTGTGAGTGTGTGCAGGTTGTGTCACACACAGACGCAGACACACACACACCCAATCTGTGACTTATTGTTGCTGTAATTGTTGCTTGGGTGGGTCAGAAATAGTTGCATGTTAATTTAATTAATTCAGTTGAGTTCACTTCACGCTTTTTAGTTACAATTAATTTGGTCATCTCAACCAATGCCACTCCCCACTCCCCACCCACCCCCACATCCACATCCTCCATCGTTGCACAACATGTGGCAAGTAGCCAAAAAAAAAAAAAGTTGCAAATCGTTGGGATTAGGGCCGACTTTGCGAGCCTTGTCGTAATTAGTAGCTTTACAATTGGTCAACAATTTGATTCGAATGATTTGCAATTTTGTTGGTCATGGCTAAGAGTAACAGAGTATTGGCCAATAAAGCAACAACAACAACAACAACAACAGCAGCCATTTCAGTTTTTTGGGGCCAACTCTGGAACTGCAACTAGTTGTTGCTTTTGCTGTTGATCTAGTTGTTGTAATTATTGTTTGCGAGCACTTGAAACCGTTCTGTCAAATGGCAAAATTGAGTTGAATTGACTTTTTGAACAGCGCCAACAGTTACTGGTAGTCCTTGAGATAACCACACACACACACACACATACGTGTGTATATATTCTCTGTGTGTGTGTGTGTGTATTTCAACTACTCGACTCGAGCTGAATGCAAAACGAGTTAACAACTTGCCAGCTGGCTGCGATGGCTTTTATTCATTATTTCTTTGCTTTTGTTTTTCGCATATTCCTATTTATTAACTTAATAATAATTATTGTGATTTTTGCTGTTGCTGTTGCTGCTGTTATTGTTGTTGTTGTTGTTGTTGCTGATTTATAGCATTATGCTGTGCAAAAAGCGGGGGCTGCTGTTGACTGTCGACCGCTGACTGCTGAGTGTTTAATGCAGGTATGTGTGTACAAATGAATATCCACTCCCTGCCATCCCCCCTCCCACGCGGTTGTACATTGGGTATTTGTTTAAGTGATTCTAATGGCAGTTGAGATGTTGATATTGCTGTTTTTATAGTAGTTACTTCCGCCATTACAAAAGCAACCAAAAAATACAACAAACAAAAAAACAGCAGCAAGAAAAACGCTGACCTTTTTCACTACAGCTGAGATTGGCAATTGTATTTATAGCTGTGACCTGTGCGACAGTTGTCTTCTCTTCTATGTATCTGTATCTGTATCTGTATCTGTGCCACAGCTGGCAGATGGTTGTAATGCAATGGCAGGTAGAGAGCGATAAGTGTGAGAAGAGACTTGCATCATATACACAGAGACATACAGACAGACAGACAAACACTAACAAATTCAAAATGATAACTGCAGCTGGCCATTATGTAGCGTATTATTTTCTACGTCAGATTTTCTATAGATTGTCAACTGACAGGTTTGTGGGATGTGGAGGTGGGGCGGTTGGGGGTTTGCGAGGTGGGGCAAAGAACTTGTTCAAAGCACGTGAGACGATTGCCAAGTGGCTCAAGCAATTTACATATGCCAAACATGCGCCAGTGTTTTCAAGAATTAACCATAAATAATTTGGTGGCACTTGTTGCCTGCTTAAAAATGCCACTGGCAACATTGGCAGCGCTAGGGGGGGCAGCAAGTGTGTGTTGTGCGGGGGTGAGTTTGGTGGCCATTAATATGCAACTGCAGGCGCTTATGCTGCCTTTGCTGCTGCCCACAATAATAACCCAACTAATAACAGCACCAGCAGCAGCAGCAGCAGCAACAAGTTGTGACATATGCCCAAAAGGCAGCGAGTTCGTTGCTTGAGTCTTTTGTTGTGCTTTGTCGCCTGTTGCATGTCGCATGTGGCATGTCAAGTGGGCAGCAAACAACTGGCATATGCTTGCTTGTATGTATGTGGCTGCCACTAGTTGCCCGCTTTTTATGGCTTTGCAATGCAAATTGGCTCAAAGCCACACGTCCCCTCCCTACCTCCCTACCTCCCTCCCTCCCTACCCTCTCCTATCCACCCACAAGCCATCGCGTCTGCACTCAAGTCAAAAGTGTTTGGGCCAGAATCTGTTTGCTACATCGCGTGCTTTTCAGCTTTCTGCGTTCTGCGTACCGCGTTTTCCCTAGGGAAAGACTGGTCGGCCTGAGAAAATCGCTGCGTGTGCTAATGTTGCCGTCTCCCCTTTTGTCCCTATTTGCTTGGCAAGCTAACCACTTGACAGAGTCAATTAATAAGCTGCTTGGCCACATACGAATCAAATCAACAAACACAAATTGGCCAACTGTGGTGTTTGTGCTGCTGATGCTGATGCTGGTGCTGGTGCTGGTGGTGATTAGATGCGCAGATGAGCAGCTTGCTGTGCTGGGCGAAGGCTGGCGACCACATACATTTACATACAAGACAAAAGGCCAAAGCGGCAAACGGGCAGTCGAGACGCAAATCAAGCAAACGACTAAAACGACACAAATGGCTTAAAACGGCTAGCGGAACTATGGGATGGCCCCACGGCTAGATAAAGCCGTTTATTGAATATTTTTGGTCAAGACAAAAGGCCAAATTCCCCCCTTCAACGACAATTCAACTGGAAATTCAACATAAATACTCATCAGAGACTTTGAGACTTTGAGACTTTGTGTGTGTAAGTCTGATCTTAGTTCTCGTTAGCTGCGACTTTTTGGCAAACCTTTGTAGCTTCTGGCTAAAACTAAAACGCTGTTGCTCAAAACTTACGCTGACATTTTGGCTTCTGTTTCGGCTGCTAATTCCAGTGATGCAATGATTTGCGTAGTAGAGTGTTTGATTTGATTTATTTGTGGCCAGCAATAGCTGACAGTTGTTGTAGTTGAGACCACTATTCAGCCAAAAAAAAAAGCTTTTCAAACACAAACACGAGAACAAAAAGATTGAATTAAAAAAAGCGTACACAAAAGTAACCAATTTTGTTGGTTTTGATTGAAGTTTTGCAGCAGCGCGCGCGTTTTTTACTTCTTATTTTTCTTTCTTTATTATTTATTTTTCTCGTTAAGTGTTCGTTTTGTTGGAGATTTGAGTTCCCGTTTCGATATTCGAGTTTTTGACTTGTGTGTGCGTGTGTGTGTGTGTGTGTGTGTGTGTGTCTTTGAGTGAGTTCGTTTCGAATGATTTTTGCTTTTTGCGCGCTGCGACGTCCACGCGCTACTAAAATTGGCTTGCAACTGAAACTCGTTTCTGTTGGCCAGGCCAAGCACAGGCACCAACGAGCGCGCAATCAAGAGAGACACACACAGAGAGTGAGAGAGAGCGGACCGGTTTGTGCCACTGACTCGGAGACAGAGAGAGAGAGAGAGAGACAAGAACTTCTGTTATATTAAGACAGAGTGCGACGACTTCTCCTCACACGCTCACCTGAGCCAACAAGACAACCAGCTCGAAACTCGGGGGAGTTTTGCGTGTAGTTTGCAGTAGGCCAGCAGCAGTCGACAGCCGACCGACGACAGACAACAGGCAGGGGCAGGGGCTGGGGCAGGTAAACAGGTAAACGTGCTCGAGCAGGTAAACACAAGTTGTTTGCGCTCTCTAACGTTCTCTCTCGCTCTCGCTCTCTTTATGGCGCACCTGGGTCACCCTGTGCGAGGAGGACTGTGGCGTGTGGAGCCCACAGATTTGCGTCAATTCGAAATGACAAATGGAATTGGAAATGGAAATGGCGCAGAACTCAACTCGAGCAGCGATTGACAGCGACAGAAAAGGGCTCGGATTGTGGCAAAGCCAGTAAACCAGTTGGTCCGGGTGGGCGTGGCAGCGGGCAGACCGCCTTAATTGGCATTAGACATTAGAAAAGCCAACTTCGATTTATGCGCAAAACAGCTTCGTTTTTTTGAGCTGCCATTTCGATATCGAGACCGAGTTCGAGTTCGAGTTTGAGTTCGATTTCGACTTCGATCTGTTGACTTCTTGGCCATGGCCAATGTCTTGCTCGCTGTTGAGTCAGCAATGCAAACCAAAGCAAAGCAAAGCACTAAACGGAAATGCCACAACATAGCGATTAGTTTGTGAATTGGTTGACCAAAAGGCGCTTCGGTTGATCATCGCCTGATCGTCATCGATCGACCCAGAAAATACAAAAAAATGTATGTATATATATATATTTCCAGAAAAACGGCCAAAATTACAAGGTTAAGACAGCAGCGTCACATCTTGATCAGTTGAATTTGTTGTCTTCTTGTAGGTGAAAAGTAAGCCACAAAGCACGTTCATGTTGCACGCTTTTGTTGCTGCACCCTCACTCTCTCTATCTCTCTCTCTCTCTCTCTCTCTCTCTCTTTCACTCTCTCACACAAAACATACAAAATATTTAAAAATCATCTTCAAGTTTTTTCTGCTTTTAACTGTTGGGTTTTCATCGACAGACTTTTGTGGCCCCATGACTCAAAACCGAAAGACACAGAAACATAAATGGATTGCATTGTTGGAGCTGCTGCTGCATCTCACTCCATCATCCATTCCACTCCACACTCCAATGCACACCATTCCCCATTCTATGACTCACGCTGCGATTGTGTGTAATGTGGCCATTTTACACACAACAATTGATTGATTGGCGTTGAGCCTAAGCGATGGAAATGTGGAGCGAGAAGCGGGCAGCGGGCAGCGCGCAGCGGATTTCAGTTGCAGCTGGGAGCAGACCTCCATCATATAAACATTTGAAGAGCCTGGTAAGGGTAGCATAACTACAACGCAACCGCAATATATGCATATTAAGTGATCAATTCGAAGAAAAGTAGAAAGTATATATTTTGCTGGGCTTGCACAATTTGCACTTGATACCATATCCATATCAATAGCTGAAAGCGTCTTTGCTTTTAAGTGATAAGTAAGCGAAAAGAAAAAAATGCAAGATATTTCACGGACCGTGTCTGATAAGACAGAATTATGCTTTTGCTTTGTGTCAACCTTCGGTGAAGAACACGTTGATATGGCACCAAAAATTAACCAACAATGCTCGCAATAATAATAATAAAAATAAAAAATAATGTGATATAAAACATATATATGAATGCATGTATTTATGCATGTATGTATCACTCACAACAGCCAAAGATTGTGCAAGCGATTTAAGTGGAAGAGCATGGGCAAGATGAATCAGCCAGAGAGAAGGCCTCCTCCACAGCATCATGTGATCGGCGGCTTGACTGTGGTTTGGCATGTGCCCAGTTGTTTCACTTGGTTCACGAGGCCAGTTGTGAGCTGCTCCTGGACTCATTAGCTTCGGCATGCTCGTGATCATCATAATAATCAGCATCATGATCATGATGATGATGATGATGAGTGTTAATGGCTGACGTGAGTTGTTTATGCTCATGCTGATGTTAATTTCATTTGCGTTGCGTTCAGTTGAGTTGAGTTGAGTCAAAGGCAAACAAACAAATGAATAAAACGAATCACAGATCAACAACACAACACCAAATAATAAAACCAAATCGCATTCAAGGGTGCTGCATTTGGAAAGTGCTGTTTGTTTGACGATTTGGGATCCCAGTCTAGATTAGATGTTTGACAACCAAATAAAAGTAACTCCCAATCTAAAAGGGCCCGAGCTGATAAGAGCGAATCATCTAGCACTAACCTTATCAAACTGGCACAGGCCTCTCAGCACACAGATACAGCACTCATCATCATCATCATCATCGCCATCATCATCATTATCTACAGCGACAACGAGAACGAGAACGAGACCCAGTCACTGTGCTGTCTCCTCTTCTGGTTTTTTTGATGATCTGAATTCAGAGAAAAGCTAAAATCAATTGCCGAGTTATGTTGTGTGCATCGTCGCGCCCTTTAATGACTTTGTCCTTAGAAAGGAGTCGTCGACAGCGACTGGGATTTAAGGTTGTCGTTCACGTTGTGGTTCAGGTTGATGTTGATGTTGATATTGTGGGAATTGTGCATTGAAGCGTACAAATTTCACTTAAAGACTCGAGAAGCGACGCGGCGAGACGATTTTTCATTTAGCAGGCACCAAGAAATATTTATGGGGTGAAAGAAGCTAAGAAGCCAAAAAAATAAAAGAACCAAATGGCCATGAAAATAAAAACAATCAACTTAGAACTGGGCCCACATGCTAGATTTTCAGATCCAGATCCAGATCCAGATGCAGATCAGCCAACTGAATTGTGTTGTTGTTGGCGTGGGAGTTTCTCACAGGGCCAATGTCTTCCGACGATGGCTTCTTAGTCGACTTCGTCTTCTTCTTCTGCTCGTTCTTCGTTCTAAATGTGACGGGGGCGAGTGAGTCAACTTTAAGTTGCTGTTCATAATTAAACTGGGAACCCACAACTATCAACTGGGAACAGCAAATGTAAATGGATGTGTGCTGTGGGCTGTGTGTGTGTGTGTGGGAGAGGGGGTGGGAGGTAAATTAATTTAGCAGCGACAAGTGGAAAAGCCGGCAACTAGCTACAAAGATAATTAATGCAAAGCCAGACAAACAAGAGGAACACCAACCAAAAAAAAAACCGAAAAGGGGTTGCAAGGTGTAGTTGTAGCTGTAGTTGTTGTTGTTGTCGTTTAATATGTGGCAGCAAACACAAGTGGGGAGCGTCCCAGTCAGCAGGCACAGCCAACAGCCAACAACCGACAGCCAACAACCGACAGACGACAGCTCGACAGTCAACAGTCGGTTCTATGACAACCGGCGATCGGTTGGAAGTTACAAAAAAAAAAAAAGGGGGCACGAGAAAATAACAAGCGCAGCAACAACGACAGCGGCGCAGAGTCAAAACAAACAGAGGCAAACAAACAAAAACGGCAGAAGAGCCAAATGAGCAGGATGGAGAGACGCAGAGAGGGAGCGAGGGCGAGAGGGGGGGTGTGGGGGGCCCCGCAATGGAACACTTTCCACTTCAGCCAAGCGAACGGCGACGTCATCAGCACACGGCGGCATCAAGAGAGAGAGAGAGGGAGCGAGAGGGAGGGATAGAGAGAGAGCAATTGAGAGAGACAGGAGTTGTTGTTAACTGGAAACACCCTGTGCTGTCTCAATCTCCGTCTCAGTCACGAATCGTCGAAAAGTACAGTCGCGTCTTAAAGGCGCTGAGTTTTCCACAGCGACGTCGTCATCGACACGAGAGCTGACTGCCTAACTGCCTAACTGCCTGCCTGTTGCCTACGGGTTAACACGAACGACCAACCAACCAACAAGTATGAGATGAAAACAAAGAAGAAGAAGATAAAGAAGTTTAAGATGAAGAAGATGTGGCTGCTGCTGCTGCTGCTTGCTGCTGTTGTTGTTGCTGTTGCTGATGATGATCATCATTTTTGGTCGCTTGCAGGGTGGCTCTGTTAGTTGTCCAGCGCTTTTCCAGCCTGGTTTTCAACTCATTCTTTGTGTTGAGCTCATTTCATTTTATGGAAATTGGTTGTTGCTCCTTTTTGTTGTTGTTGTTGTTGTAGGAGGAGGATACGCCAGGCCAGGCTGGAGTTTATTGAACTGAAAATAAACGACTGCAGCGAGAAACTTGGTTCCTCTTTATGACTGCATATGTGGCGAGGGGCTGGAGTTGGTAAGAGTACGGGCAGGGTTGGTCAGTTGACTTGTTGGCTAGCTGCTTGCCAATTTGCATAATTGAGTGAGAGCTGAACATGACACTAAACGGGACATTAATCAACGCGCCGTAAAACGGGCAATTAAAATTTCACGCAAGGGGTTCACAGGATACAATACACGCACGCAGGATATGCTCAATGTGTCTGTCAACGCCTGCGATTAGGTGGGCAGGAGTTGGACAGTAGTTGGAGTAGGAGTAGGGATAGGGGTAGGTGTCGATGCCGTTTGGCCAGGGGTCAAAGGTTAGCAGATTTGTCTCAGGGAAAAACTCGGAAAAGATAAATTAACAACAGCAGCAGCAGATGCAGATGCAGCAGCAAAAATATATAGTGTGGGTTTCTCCGCTTCCCCCGAGTGGCAATTGTGGGAATTTTTGGTTCAATGGAAAATGGGAAACACGCACTTGAGCCCAACACAACACAGCATAACACACTTTGTGTGTGTGTGTGGGTGTGCACTCGTACTTTCTGCATGTGCGTGTGAAAAATGATTTGCCAACTGTCGGAACAGACAGACAGACAGACAGTCAGACAGACGGTGTAAAAAGGCGTCGTGGCAATTAAAATGAACGATGTGCAAGCAGCACAGGAAAAACTACGACAACACTGGGAAAATTGCTGTCCGCTCACCGTCTGTCTGTGTAGGTGCCTCTGAGACTGTCTGTCCAAGTGCTTGACTGACCCTGGGCAATTAATTGTTTCAGTTTTTTACCTGCCTAAAAATAGGCAATCGAATTTGTTCGCAGCTAAAAGTATGCAATAAAAATGATACAATTCAAATTTAATATGAAATATGAAACACACATTTAAGCTGCAAATCAAAAATGTAGAATCAAATAAAACACTTATACGTATAATTTATGAAAATTAAACCATTTGCAATGCCATGTGTAAATAATCAAAAATATTAAAATTTAAACTTAAAATACCGCACTGGTTCGTGTCCAGGCTAAGCGTACAAACATGTCCAAAGCAAAAAACTCACCTTCAGGGCACAGAATATGCAATCTTGGCCGCCGCAAACGTGTTGATTGAGGCCCCGGAACGAGCGTCGAAAGGCATCCAAGTGCCACAAGACCTGCAAAGAAGAGAAGGAAAAAAAAAAAACACATTAGCCAAAGCCATTTGCAGATTGTAGACTTGAGATTGGAGATTGGGCTCCAAGTTGTATATAGGGGACAACAACAAATCTCTACACGAAAATCTGTGTGTTGTGTATAACAACAAGAGGCATGAGGTCTTAAACCGGTTCTCGCGACGCCATCTTGCCGTCTTGTGTCTGTTTGTGTGTGTGTGTGTGTGTGTTAGACTCAAGAGAACTTAAGAGACCAGTTGACCAAAGAGTTGGTGTTGTTTTGTGGCCAAAACGTAAAGTAAAATGAAAACCAGTTTTGTAGCTAGCCACAAAACTGCAAAACTTTGTATTTTTAAATTTGTTGCTGAGCTTTGTTGCTGCTGCTTTCTGCTGTTGCTGCTGCTGCTGCTGCTTTCTGCTGCTGCTGCTTTCTGCTGTTGCTGGTTTCTGCTGTTGCTGCTGCTTCTTGGCACAGACTCGTTTTGGTTTCTCTGTGTGGCTTTACAGATTTGCTGTTGTCAGCGTGGAGCACAGAGCAAAGCAAAGCCAAGCCGAGTTGAGTAGTAAAACGTAAAGTCTGAAACCCGCCTGGCGACTCTTGATCTTTTTTTTGGCGCAATACTCGTAAAGTCTCGTTTCGTTTTGGTCGTTTGGCGGTTCAATTTGTTGTTGTTGTTGTTGTTGTTGTTGTTGTTGTTGTTGTTGTTGTTGTTACAAGAAGTTGTAAGAGTTTTTTTTGTTGTTGCTGCTGCTGTCAGAGTTCAACTTGGCATCATGACTCATGTCTTGGCCGCCAACAACAGCAGCAGCAGCAACAGCAGCCGCCAGTTATAAGGGTATCTGTGGACGACAAGCCAGCCAGCCAGCCAGCTAGCCAGCCAGCCAGCCAGCCAGCTAGCCAGTCAGCATCTTGGCTAATTATGCCAAAATGTGTTACTAGTGAATAAAAAAAAAAGAGATTAGCAGATTGCAATTGCAGCTTGAGTTCAGACTTCAGACATTAGTTGGAGTGAAAGCTTGTCAGTTGCTGGCTTTGCCATTACTGCTCCCTTCACCCAGCTCAGGCCAGCCTTCAGCCGAAACACGCGTCTAACGCAGAAACTTAAAACTTGAACATTAAATTGGAGCAACTCCAACTGGGATCAGCGCCACTCGGGCAGATAATCTTAACACACAAAAAAAAAAAAAAACAAAACAAAAAACCGGTTAGCCACAAAAACCACAAAAACCACACACATTTAGGCACCCAAAATTGCGCCACAGCTGCAACACTCGTCTGGGCACGATTCTCGTCTCGTTTCGTGTGGACTGGACTGGACTGGACTGGACCTGATTGGCACGAGCCAGCCGCAAACCAAAACTTAAAAGCAATCCATAGTTACTTGGCCAACAAAAAAAAAAAACAGTTTGGTTAACTAGAGTAGAATTCAAAAGGAGTATTCGACTGGGAACAGAAGTTGGAGTGGTAGCACAATTAAAAATATCAATAGTAGTAAAAGTAGAAGGGGACTCTTTTCAATCTCCTATTAAAATGGAAATCGAGACAAGTTTGCTTTTCTTTATTATAGGAGTTGCATCAAAGCTGGCAGAAAAGCATGTGCGAAGCTCGCTTTGAATTATAATTCAGATGTTGAATTGACAAGGAAGATTCAAAATAAATTGTGAACATTTGAATAAGGCTTCAGAAACGAGACTCTTTCAAGACAGGCGTGCAACGAACAACTAGATTATGTGTGACTTGCTGGCTCCTTTCACCTGGACTTTAGACTGCACACAGGTACACATATCTGTCTAACAGCATATATAGCTCAGTTAAGACTTGTTGGTATTGGTTGTTGCCTTTCAACTCTGAAACTTAACTCAACTTTTGGGTGCATTGTTATGGCTATCGCTAACACCCACAGGTCGCACCACACGCCATAACCGACACACTCCACACTCCATAGTTCAACACCAACTCCAACTCCAAGTGAGACGAGAGTGGGCAACGCATTTATTTGTCATTGGTGTTGACTTGCACTTCCGCTGGAAACTGGCCACTGACCGATTGTGTTGTACTTCTTAGTTGTCTGTCTAGCTGGCGTGGGTTTCTGCCCACACTTTCAATTTGAACTAAACTGAGACTAATCCGTTTTAAATGGTTCGCATTAATTGGTTCGTTACATCGCCCCCAAATGCGTTGGTTGCAAGTGTGGGTGTGCAGCTGATCCACCAAATAGCCAAAAAGACGGACAAACAAGCAAACAGCAGCAGCAGCAGCAACAGTCACAGTAGCTTTTAGCACGTGCTAATGGCCGCCAAGCTGTAATTGCCTTTGGGCCTTTTTACTAGCCTTCTTCGTTATTTTGTTTTTTAAATATTAATTTTTGATTTTTTGGTCATTTATACGTAAATCATTTAGGCAATGTTTCCTCACACACACACGCACACACACATGTGTAGAGCTAATGACTTCCTTTCTTGTCGTTGTCTTTTCACGTTGCGCACATGTCAATTTGACATCGATGTGGATTAATTATCTTGTAAATAACCAAACAGGAAACAATTTCCGATCCCCCCTCTCTCTCTCTCTCTCTCTCTCTCTGTTCCTATCTCTGTTTAT